>OX376055.1:58493578-59693578 GCA_947361185.1 Charanyca ferruginea
TATGCCTAAGATGCACCGAACACAAATGACATAGGAAAATTTTACCGTTAGTCACTCAAATATTTTACGTAGACCATGCGCAAACTTAGCATTTCATTTGAAACGAAGTCAAAATTATGCACAGTCATAAATGAAAACACTATGAATATATGTATGAATGTGGAGTTGGACGGCATAAAATGACAGGTCTCATAAATTCCAACAGATAACTTAAAAAAATCTTTCGCTGGACATGCATGTATATGCTGACAAGTAAATGGAAGGAAAGTAAACAAGTTGTAGCAAGTCACCTCGAAGGTTGTCAGGCCCAGTTAGCTGCGTGATGTATGTTTGCTTTTATACACTTGCGAACTAAATGCACAGTCGGCCAGGGCCGTACTTGGACAACACTTGTAGTCTTGATGTCTGTGTGTAGATGAAGAAAGTATTAGATATAATGTTAAGATGTTTTCGCTATGTCTTTTTTTATTTTACTATTTTAGTGTATTGTTTAGTGTTACATAAAGTTTATTCGTTTATCAAGGCACTTATTGCCTTCTCTCTAATATCTCTTCGCAAGAAAAAAAAAAAAAATTTGATTGAAGCAATTTTTTTTCGTTGTTTTTTTTTTATTAATTAGTGAGACATATTGATTCATGACGTTAACGACATTTATTTTATGTCTTTTTGTAAATGAAGAATGTTAGAAAATGAAGCTAGGTCAATGAACTTAATAAAAACACTAGGGCTAAAGTTGTTTGGTTAGTGATTTTACTCTTTGTTACATGACAAAATTTTCAGCTACATTTGCATGGTTTGGCGGAATTTATTTTAAACTGAATTATAATAATATTGATAGATGGATTAATCCCTTGCCAGTTAAATGCTTTGACAGAATTGTTTTACCATCGAGCTAAGTGTCACTTCCGACGGACATATTCAACGGAATATTTTTTGAATAATATTTAAATGGCACGGGAGTAATTCGTGATCTATCAATACTCAAAATTAATTTGGAAGTGCTCGATCGTTCTTAGTTTATTTTCATAATAAAAACAGATTTCTTTTAGGTATTTATTTTAAAAAAACAGACGATGTATCTTGATAAAGAAATTTCAATGAATATTAAATTGACATCGTAGCGGAAATGTGTTAATTATTTTGCCTGAATTGTAAACCTAGTAACCCTCCCGCATTATTACCTGTAGCAAGATAGGGTTGACGTCTACTTGCAGGAAATTGGACGTTGCAGTGCAATAATTGGCTTATCCTTACATGTGTCGAGCACAATACGTACAACCACCTCCAGGGGACGAGATAAGCTTTTAATCTCGTAGTTATCGAGATTGCCAAGATGTTAGTCTCGGAACTTAATGGGCTACCCGTTTTCTGTTTCCGAATGATTCCCTTTTTTAAAAGGCATTTGAGTTTTTTGGTTTAAACTCTGTTAATAGAGGATGTTAAAATTCAAGCAAGCATAAGATGATCCATTAACGTGACGACATATAACATATAATAGATAGACTTTTCCAATTCCTAAATGCGTCAGCAAATATTTAATAATAAAAACAGAATTCTACTATTTTTTTTTCATATAGGATAGTTTGTAGTTGATAGAGAGAGAACAAGGTATGTCTTTATTTCACAGTATTGTATTTTACAAATTTCATGCAATTCAGTAACACACACACACATACACACACACACACACACACACATATTGTTTCAATTTGAATTTTGCTTACGTTAAGACCTTAATTCAGCTTGGACTTACCAGTTCGTATTACTTGCATATTGTGGTTTTGTATCTATACAGCAAAACAAACTGCTTATAATTAGTACCTACTATGGAATAACATTTGAAACTTACTGCTAATTGGAACTGCTTTTGAGCTGCTTGTAGTGTTGTGCACCCTGAAACAAAAGAAAAAGGATTTATATAGTCTACTATTCAAAATATGTTTGTTTTCCTAATCATAAGAAATGTTATGCAAAGAATAAAGTATGTCAGTTTTAACGAGGGACATACTTTAGTGTTTTGCGTGCCAGTTCCGCATATTTAATTGTACTGAAATACTGGTTTGATCCAGTTTTTGGCAGTAAATAGATTAAAGGAGTGTAGGAGTGTAAGTTTACTAATATTATAAAGTAGAAGAGTTTGTGTATATGTTTTTTTGTAATTTTGTTTTTGTTTTTCTCAGGAACTATCTGATCCAATTCTGAATTATTATATTTTCTTAACAAATAAATTGGGAATCTGTAAGAAGTTCACGCGGACGAAGTCGCGGGCAAATATTAGTAATATACAAAGGAGTTCTGTATTTATAAAAATGATCACCGTTAATGTAGGACCAAAAATAATTTTTGAAAGAAAAGATATTGTTCCCTACATAGAAAAAGTTGTTTTTCATGAATACTACACTTCCTTTAAGTACATCCCTCGTACCTTAACATACCTACCTAATTATATTGATTTGAAGGAAACGTTTTGTATTCGTTCATAAAGGTTCAGTCATTCAGTAGACATTAATTAGTTTAGCAATTTTTTTCATAGGTTTTTTATGTTATCTTTTAAATATACCGCTGAAAGGTACTCAATTTATTTATATATTATCAATGAAAATGGTATAACACCAATTACAGTAATTAACAAAGTAAGAGTAAGTATGATGGGCAAAGTCGCAGGAAAAAGAAAAGTAGGTCGGAGAAGAAAGTCTTGGTTACGTAACATCAGGGAGTGGATTGAAACCGCGAGTGCAGCCGAACTTTTCTGCCTCGCTGATGACAAAGAGAAATTTGCGGAGCTGACTGCCAACCTTCACTAGTTGGAGGCAGGGCACTATTAGAAGAACAAAGTAATAAATAACGGGAAATGACAACAACAAGTATCTAATATTGACAATCATCATCTTCATCTTCTACCCTTATCCCATTTGTCGCAGTTGTTACTCGGGGTTGGCGCAACATGTTTTCTCCTTCCATTGCGTCCTGTCAACTTTCATGCTTACACTGACTGCTTGGCATGATCATTCTTCACACAATCCATTCCTTTTTTTTTGTCTTTTCTTTTTCTTTAATATTGACAATATTATAGCATAAACAAACGACAACGAATGTATTAATGATAAATGTAATTATTTTTTACAAATAGCTACGTTATAATTGACCACCACCTACCAAAAACTACATCGGTTTCCATCGAACTTCAATCATTTCATTCCTTATAACACTCATCATCATCTACTGCCTGGCCTTTTCCCAATTATGTTGGAGTCGGCTTCCAGTCTAACCGGATGCAGCTGAATACCAGTGTTTACATGGAGCGACTGCCTATCAGGCCTCCACAACCCAGTTACTGGGCAACATGATACCCCTTGGTAAGACTGGTTGTCAGACTTTCTGGCTTCTGACTACCCGTAACGACTGCCAAAGATCTACAAATGACAGCCCGGACCATCGGCTTTACGTACTTTCCGAGGCACGGAGGAAACTCGGTATGAAAGGGATGGTCACCCATCCACAGACCGACCGCGGTTAGCATAGCTTAACCTTCTTATAACATTACCCTTATTAAATAATAATAATATTAGCCTGCAAGTCACGGCAGGACAAAAAGAAGGCACGAGCATTTGACCAGCACGCTTGCTCAAGGGCGATTTACGAACCCACAACCTCGTGAATAAGAGGTGGGCGCCTTAACCTATATATGGCTATCATGTCATAACGCTATCATTATTTAAACCAAACTCAAAGTCAAATCATTTATTTCAATTCGACCATTATAAGGCACTTTTGAACGTCAAATGAGAAAAAAAAAATGATTCTAGTTGCCCATTCCAAAAGGTAGTTTTGTATTTAGAAGAATGGGCAAGAATCTCCATACTTACTCTTATAAAAACAATGTTAACAATGTTTAAAAAATCACGTCAATTTAATCCTTTCAATCAATGCTCACAGTACGTCCCTGTACTCTTTACCCTCGTCATCTGTCGTAATGGCGGATTAAGTGGTGTTTTCCCGTGATAAACATGTTCTTAGTAAAAAATACATTAAGTTTCTTGCACATAATTGCTTGTATGCGTAACAAAAAGTACCCCGTTAATGTTGCACAGTGTTACTAATCGTACTTGGGTGGAAAAATATTGTATTTTCCCACTCGAGTTGTCGCGACGTACTTGAAAGAAGCTTCCCTGCTAAGGCGACTAAAGGATTACTTGAGTGGACAGCTGTATGTATTTACCACATTTAATGTGTGTTGTGGTATAATTTTGTTGTTCGGTATTATAGGATACCAAATTCCCTTCTATTTTTTTTATATTTAGGTTACTTAAGGGGATATTAAACGACTTTAACAGATTTTAAACTGACAATCACGTCAAAATGTGCAGTGTAAATGATTTGAAAAAAATATATATTAAACTAGAACATTCTCTTAATCATATAGAAAGTGAATATTTTTGATTAAGTTCATATTAAACAGTTTAATTAACTCGTGAAGTTGTGTCTGACGCGGACAGAACATTGACAATCACACAAAATCTACCAGGTATAATTAAACGAAACTTACACTATCTTACAGACAATTTTATTATCTATCTTTTAGTATACGCCTTTTTCTTAATTTTGAAAGAATACTACTTTTATTTAATTTTTTCGACTATATTTAGAGAGTTTTGGACGCAGACTGCGTCCGTTCTGCATCAGTTCTGCGTCCAAAACTCTCAAAGTTTAGTCGAAAAAATTAAATAAAAGTAGTATTCTTTTAAAATTCAAAAAAAGGCGTATACTAAAAGATAGATAATAAAATTGTCTGTAAGATGGTGTACGTTTCGTTTAATTATGCTTGGTAGATTTTGTGTGATTGTCAATATTTGTCCGCGTCAGACACAACTTCACGAGTTAATTAAACTATTTAATATGAATATAATAAAAAATATTCATATACTAAATGATAAGGAGAATGTTCTAGTTTAACATATATGTTTTTCAAATCATTTACACTGCACATTTTGACGTGACTGTCACTTTAAAATCTGTAAAAGTCGTTTAATAGCCCCTTAAACACGTGTATTCATCTATACAAGCTGGGATTTAGTAGGTGGGCATCATACAGGTGGTGAAAGTATTCACCTTCTGAAAGTAGTTCAAGCTTAGAAAGTTAAGAAAAATTTAATGCTGCATATTTTTTGTCTAGATCATCATTATCAGCATCATTAGGTCAACTGAAGACTCCCACTGTTAAGCGATAGGTCTCTTCTAGATTTTTTAAATGAAGCGGTCCAGCGCTTTTCCCTTATAGCGAGTGGCTATAAGGGAAAGGCACTGGACCTACTTTCTCTTTTTGGCGAGTTATGCAAACATAAATGTATGGATCACTTGATATTTTTTTCACGATTTCAGGGTTGGCCCTGTAGTAAAAGTTTTACTTAATAATGAGTACAATAGTCCTCTTCCAGGTTTCTGGTAAACAAAAAATAGACTTGTAGGCTTATGAAAACGATAAAACAGCTTTTTTCTATAATTTGATCGTATTGTAGTGCGTTACTATGGGGAACCGCTAATTTCAGCCATTTTATATGAAACCAAAAAACTTTATTTATTTATTTTAAAACACATACACTATCCTCACAGGCTTACCTAATACAATAGTGTAGTTATGGTTATCACAGCTTACAAATATTTAATTTAATAGTACAGATATTATAATGAATATAATCATGAACAACAGAGATAAACTATACAATATACGGCCCGTGTGAATTCACTCAGAGTACAGTTGAAAAACAAAAAGAAACCAGCTATCCTCCTTGATACACATGCAATCAAACACTGGCCTGAAATCTTTTCCAATAAATTCTACCCAAAACGTTGAACAAAATTAATCCGCTTTCTCACTTCATAAAATAAGTATCGTGTATGAAAATATTTTCATCGCTTCATAACACAGTCATGACAAAAATTGCGACGGATACACGATTAAATCCTTCCAGATAGCCGATTAAGTTCTCAATTACAATATGGAACGCGCCACAATGCGTATCCGCCGAGCATTCATGTCAACTCGCCCAATGAGGCGTCAACGCGCAGAATATTTAAATCGACCCGCGATATATCGGTGATGCGTTCAGGGTTGGCGGGCTGAAATGTTGAAAAAATCAAGATGGTTTAATAGTAGTAAAAAAGTGTCAAAGTTCATGGGGTAAAATCAAATATTTATGGGATGAAAGGAAAACAATTAAGAGATGATTGTTTAGTTCCTTAGACAAGGGACCCCTACTTACAAAGTACCACATGCAGGCACCCTATCCGTTTGCACATCAATGGGTACCTACATAATGACAGTCATTACATGCGTCATACATACAAAGAAAGTTTGGCAAATAGTATGACTTAAGAATATATAAATAAGAATCACAAAATGTACCTACATAAGTCTGGTCGGTTTCATGTTAAAATGAAATAAATGTCAAAATGTCTAGTATTGACTGAACTAGACTACCCAAAACACGAAAAACAAAATGTTTATGTCAATAAATATTATTGACAATATTACATAATCATAATCTACTATATATCGCCATTGCTTAGTGGCTGGTCGACTCTTTACGTGCTCAAAGAGCTGGCCTATTCTCGGGACAAAAAAACAGCATTGCCATACAACGTGACAAGGTTGCAAGCCATTTGGGCACTTGTCCCATTGATAACAATGCAGGAGTTTTTTTTAAATTGCATGTGTTATGGTTATTATTTATACATTTTGTAACTTAGATGTTCCTCACACGGAAAAATAAATCTACTAAAATTTACATCAGTATGAGAATCTTGGTGTATCTAAGTAAAATTATTAAAGAGCCTTTTGGGCACTTATCCCGTTTAGTTTTATTATGTCTCTCTGTATTAGTCTGGTATAATAATCTCATTGTAATGTAACAAAATGTAATTGCAATGCAATGCAATGCAATTGTATGTATGTGTGTTGCGGGTTCGATTCCCGCCCAGGGTAAACATTTGTGTGATGAGCACTTGTGTTTGCCTTGTGTCTGGCTGTTGTTTATCTAAATATGTATGTATTTACAAAAAAAAAAAGTATGTATATCAGCTGTCTGACACCCATAGTACAGGGTCTCCCTAGTTTGGGGTCAGATGGCCGTGTGTGAAAATGTCCCCACATATTATTATTATTATTATTAATTAGTATACTGTGAATATTTATTTATTTATTTATTTACACTTCATGCACAAACGTACAAAGGCGGACTTAATGCCTTAGGCATTCTCTACCAGTTATCTAATAATACATAGTCAAAGATAAAAGTTTAGATTCCATTTGCATTTCTTTTTTTACTTTATAGCAGCCCTATCTCCGCGTTCGGCCATCATTGTAGTAAACCACGATGTGTAGTATAAACGTGGATGGCTGATATTTGGCGTAGTGCGTGAACGCCGCGTATAGAATACCAATATGTACTAACTGGTGTGTATCTATCATACTATTACACAATTTGTTTTGAATATTTATGGCTAAGGGACTAATTGTGTTAGGTTAGGTTTATTTTGATCCTGAGGAGGCCCGCAGATGCGGGTCGGCGCACCAGTCGAGGGTTGCGGAAGTATCTCCAGTTCCTGCGACCCCTGACGTAGGTGTGAGACAGAACAATGGAGTGGTTTTTAGTCAGTAGGACTCTGACAGACCCCTTCGCCCGCCCAAGGGCGGAGGACATCCAGCCATTTGATGTTAATGGATTTGTCGCATTTTATTTCAATCCTTATAATTAATATCAACTTGTGCAAAATAGATTTCAAACAAATTCGTAGAAAATAATATTTAAAGTTCATTGGACGTTTCTAAATTCAAAATTAAGTTATTTAATAGAAAAGTATTTGACAGACGCAAGCCTAGTTACAGTGTTTTTACATAATATCTTTACATCAAAATAAACTACTATATTGAACGTTCGTGTCTTTTACCTTTATAATAATATTGATTTATGTCAGCAATAAAAACTTTCCTTCATACTTTTACTTGTACAGGCAGGACTGACAGTTTTGCAAAATCATTGTTTCAAGTCAAAAACCAATCATTTAAAGAAACTAGCGTATTTAAAAAAAGTGTCACATCACTAAATCAATTTTCATATCACTTAATTTTTACATTCTTTAAAGTAGGATGTATTGTATAATCAACAGTTTCTTTTTTCTTAATTATATTTAAATAATTTTAATTCCACCCCAGTTTTGAAACTGTAAAAAAGAAGATACACCCGGCTTAAGTAGATAATTCTAAATAAAATCATAATTTTAACTGTCATACTTTATACATTAAAATTGGAAGTAAGACTGCATTAGGTACCCAAATGTTATAATACAACAATAACGGCGATTTAAAGATGGCAATAAAATATAAACTTACTTTAAACTAACCAACAACAATTCTATTGGAATAGTGGTCACGCAAACGGAACTGCGGGAAAATGCTTGTATTATAATGTTCGGGTAAAATTCAGGCTACGGTGCCTCGCTTGCATGATTTATGCCTCGGCAAAAGCAACTGTAAGAAATGCATGTTAGATAATGTTTGGAATGTAATGCCTTTGTATTATGATTTAAAATTGATTACAAAGTCAGACTAAACTGTTATAATTTAATAACAGTTCTTTAAAAAAAGAGTAGCAACTAAAAAGAGGCAAGGAAAGTTCTTTATTGTCACTGTGTAGTTTTTGTCCCGCCTTCATTTAGTAAAGTTTTTGCTTACGGCATGCATGCGCATAAACAGTTTTGTAACTACATTTTTACATTACATTACCAACCACCGTTTTTGTCAACATCCGAGACGTTGAACTCAACACCTACCACACCTACCTACCACATCTCTCATATATTGTTATGCCTCGATGCCTCGTCTAGAGCAACTCTACTCAAATTGTGATTTGAGTTGCTCTGAACGAGTGTTGAGTAATATTAAACTTTAAACTGAAATAAAATACTGTTACACAAGGTGTATAAATTATTCGGTAAAACGTTAGTCAGCTTATGTGTCTATATTAACGTCCATATCTGAACATCAGCAGTAAAGTTTCAGCCAATTAACCGCGTGCATTTAATATTTCACGTTGTTGAACACGTTTTTACGAGACCTCGATTCTACCTATATGCCGTGACGTAAAGTTAATCGAAGTGCCCTAGATATGTGGTTAAATATTTGAAATTAGTTGCAATTTTAGATTGTAGCCAGTATTTTCGGTGTTGTTTTTAAAGTTTTAAAGACTAATATTAATAATCTTAATTAGAAAAATAATAATGGAGTTCAGTTCTGTAGTTCAGGTCAACTTATTTCATGGACATGAAAATTTGAAAAAGTATTCATAAATAATAATACCTTTACCAAATAACCGGGGTCGAATTTTGGACAATATTGGCTCTTAAAATAGACAAAATATTATGTGAAACATTAAACCTTTTATCATGAAAACCTTTCATTACGGGACGAAGACTATGTTAGTACTAAGTGTCAGTCTGTTTAACACTGATCTGACCTAGTATTAGTTTAAATTATCAGAAAAAATATAATCGATATAAATGTCAATCGCCGTTTACTTGGTTAGCCTAATATAATAGAGTAAGACTCTCATGTCATGAGCTATACATTAAATTATAGCCCTGGTACATATCCCGGCCCGGCTACATATCAAGTAAAACATTTCCAGTATAAGCTGATCTCGCATTGTATTAATTTTCCCACAATGAGAGGTCAGCTTATACTGGTAATGTATAGTGAGATGTATAGCCGTGTGTACATAACGAGGCTGACTGCGAGTCATTCATTCAAATAATTAAGTTATCTATGGTATAGTAGGCATGCTATTATTTTGTTCCATATACACTAGTGCGTTTTTACGTATTCTTCAAAGTCAAAGTCAAAGTCAAAGTCAATTCATTTATTTCAATTAGACCTTTAAAAAGGCACTTTTGAACGTCATAATAAAAAAATATAAAGTTGATTCTAGTTGCCCATTCCTAAAGGTAGTTTCGTATGGAGAAGAATGGGCAAGAAACTCCATACTTACTCTTTTAAAAAAAATGTGTACAATATTTTGCATTTACAGTTCTCAGTTCAGTTCAGTCTTATTCTCACTAGCCAGTTTTTATTAGCTAAGTCGACGAACTACAATCAGTTTTAAAAGCATGCATTATAATGACGTCATAAGTACAAAGATGTAAGTTGATCATAAATGCACACGAATGTGGATTTTTTTTTTTTTTTTTTATTTTTACCTCGCTATTAGTTGGTATCAGGAGATTTAATTACATTATGTAACGTGATGGGTGTGTGTTACCAATTTATTTTTTATATTCTGTTAAACTTGCATTTGGCCGTAACTCACCTAATCTTAAGTGACGACGCGGCCTAAGGAGGAACTCGCCTATAATAGGATTAACCGGTTCACTCGTGCCTAGATATTTACCGGGAAACAGAGAGGCGGCCAGTGAACTAACTCGGCGTTAAAAGAAAACCCTGTTCTCCGTGTATGACATGTTTTTCGTAATTTTTCTGAAACAACAGATTTCAAAATTTTGCAGACCCCTCACAGTTGAACTTCCACAAACCTCGAAACGGCCACGAAACCAAGTTAAAGTTAAAGTAATTATAACAACCTGTTCCAGTAAAAACTCAATATTATTTTAAATCTTTGTTGCGTTGCAAAAGCGGTTACCGGAACACACAGGACAAAAGCGAAAATGTCCAATTTCACTCCGGAATTGTTTTGCTAAAAATGTTTTTATTTTTTTTTGCCAACATGTCCACATTTTCACGCCGTGTGAACGCGCCTACAGTTTCGCTAAAGGGAATAATTTAAGTGGTTATATCAGCTTTATGCTTGCTGGCTAAACTATTATATTTTTGTGTGTCGGTATGGAAAAGAAAAAAAGAAATGAAGAGAGATATAAAGGTATAAGTCTGGGTGCGAGTCGCACGGGACCGGTCAATGTGGCGACACTTGGGAGAGGCTTATGTCCAGCAGTGGACGTCTTTCGGCTGAAATAATGATGATGATGATGAGGTATATGTCAAATGTCCTCTGACACTCAGCAATAGTCATCTATCAGGTCTTATATGAGTGATTTTTTTTATAACTGGACCAAAACTTTCAGAAGATACCCCTTAAAAACAAACTATACCCCTTTGTATAGTAGCTTTTGACTAGAAGGTCGTCCGCGTATATGTCGGTTTTCGCGGGTTTATATTGTAGTCTATATCAAATAAGATCCATTGATTTATTGTTGAAAATATATAGAAATATTTTGACGATGTTGAGTAAATGCAGTTCACTATGTCCTACCAATTAAGAAATGCAATATATTATTTTTTGTTTATTAATATAAACAAGAAGAAAAATATCAGACAAAATTTAAATTAAATTAAAAATCATTCAAAAGATCGGTAACGTCAAAAAAAATTTTATTAAAATAATAATTCATTACATACCCTTCAATAATAATAATAATATAATAACATTTTCCCTTCCAGTTTACATTTCACGAAATGCTTACAGAATTTTCAGATGGTATCTAAACAAAACAGAAAAAAAAAGTAGAAAATCTATTAATAATAGTTAAATTTAAATTAAAGCAAAAGGAAAAAAAATATTTAAAAGCACAGTTGATTTAATTTAATTTTGTGCGCCAGTGGTGTGGTGATGAATGTGATATGTGTGTGTGTGTGTGTGTGTGTGTGGTGGGTGTGTGTGTGTGTGTGTGGTGGGTGTGTATGTGTGTGTATTAGCTGTGGTGTGTGTTTGGGTGATGTTGTCTGTAAATAATATCCTTCATTGC
Source organism: Charanyca ferruginea (assembly GCA_947361185.1). Classification (NCBI taxonomy): domain Eukaryota; kingdom Metazoa; phylum Arthropoda; class Insecta; order Lepidoptera; family Noctuidae; genus Charanyca; species Charanyca ferruginea. Next base: position 58,505,390 of record OX376055.1, read on the forward strand.
ATCCACACATTTTTTCATCTAAATCGGTTAACTACAGTTAAACTACAGTTTAGCCGCAAAAGCATAACAAACAAACAAACTAAAAAAAATTGTTTATTCATTAAGGGGCTATTAACCGACTTTTACAGATTTTAAACTGACAATCACGTCAAAATGTGCAGTGTAAATAATTTGAAAAAAATATATGTTAAACTAGAACATTCTCTTAATCAATTAGTATGTGAATATTTTTAATTATATTCATATTATATAGTTTAATTAATACGTGAAGTTGTGTCTGACGCGGACAAAACATTGACAATCACACAAAATCTACCAGGTATAATTAAACGAAACTTACACCATCTTACAGACAATTTTATTATTTATCTTTTAGTATACGCCTTTTTTTTAATTTTGAAAGAATACTACTTTTATTTAATTTTTTCGACTAAACTTTGAGAGTTTTGGACGCAAAACTGATGCAGAACGGACGCAATCTGCGTCCAAAACTCTCAAAATTTAGTCGAAAAAATTAAATAAAAGTAGTATTCTTTCAAAATAAAAAAAAAGGCGTATACTAAAAGATAGATAATAAAATTGTCTGTAAGATAGTGTAAGTTTCGGATAATTATACCTGGTAGATTTTGTGTGATTGTCAATGTTTTGTCCGCGTCAGACACAACTTCACGAGTTAATTAAACTATTTAATATGAACTTCATCAAAAATATTCACTTTCTATATGATTAAGAGAATGTTCTAGTTTAACATATATTTTTTTCAAATCATTTACACTGCACATTTTGACGTGATTGTCAGTTTAAAATCTGTAAAAGTCGTATATCGTCGCCTTAAAAATAAATTTAAAAAGGTATCATTTACATCGTGACACGCACTGGTACGTTACAAAACCATTTTTTTTTTTGTTGTCGTGCATTTTCCACTATACGCAAACGTGATAAAGTACACATTTCTATTTCAATAGACAAAGTGTAATAATGTAATAATCTTTTATTTTGTTACAGTAAATAAAACCATTCCGGTTCTCTACGTAAGCTATGCGAATATTTACTCCCAATGTTAGATAGAGGACATAGAAGTGGGTGGGTGCGATCTGTCGAAGATTTTATTCTTATCAGACTTGTTTTGACTAAAGAAAAACACTTGACTAGAATTTGTTAGCGTTGAGATACTGTGTGATTTAAAAGATCATAGCAGCTCTGGGATCATTATTTTTATTTTAATGATGTTATGAAAAGGAACTAATGCCATGTCTTGAGTTTTGACTCATTTGAATAAGTACTGTAAGGGTCAAGTCATACCGAGATGGCAGCGGCCGGCAGTTTTGCTGACAAACTATTTTCAACTTTATCTTTGAACATCAAAGCATAGTATCGTTTTGAGATTTGGACGGCTCGCCGCGTCGCTGCCGGCCACTGCCATTCCGGTGTGACTCGGCCCTAAATTTTGCATGCATTTGGCATGCTTGTCGAAACCATTAACTATATGGCTTCGTCTAAACACATGTATACTTCTAATACAGAGCGTCTTTATAGTGAAGTCCCTCTTTCATTGAAGTTTCCCTCCGACTTCCTCCCATAGTACACTATACTACCGGAACCAGTAAGGCTCCTCAGGTGAGCTCAAACAGACGCTCGATCAGAGCGTGCACTCAGGCGGCACACTTAGAGTACCTACTAACATTGCATTGACAAGACAGGGATGATTGTCAATATTGAAATTGCAAAATAATGCAACGAGGAATTCGCAAAAATATCGTCGTCATCTGATGATGACGATGATATTTTTGCGGATTCTGCCTAACATTTTCCCAATTGTGTTGGGTCTGTGGGGCCGGTGTGGGGAGTGTTTTACATGGAGCGACTACTATCTGACCTCCACAATACTTGATAAGACTGTAAGTAGTCAGACTTTCTGACTTCTGACAAAAAAAATCAAGTTAATCTCTTTTTTCCTTTTTTTTTAACCGCAATCATGCTCGCTCCGCTTACATCTTGTACCACCTCCCTTATACAATCTGAAGGCCACGTTTCGTCTTATGTCAAAAGATATTTTATTTCAAACATCATCTACACGTTCTAGTAACATTTCATTTTTATATCTCTTTCTTCTTTTCTTTTGTTGTGAGCTTAAAATAACGTTGATACAATATAAATAAATGGCATTCTGGGACACGATCATCGATAGTTTGTACTTTTGTTCTTTTCAAGGTAAAACTATTTGTTTCGATATATCACTGTTAGGATAATTCATCATCGTCATTATCAGTCGAAAGACGTCCAATATTAAACAAAAGCCTCCCTCATAAAGGGCGGGGGGGGGGCAATAATAATACCCACGCTTGGCAAGGTAGTACACGAAAGCAGCTGCTGCCCAACTTCCGGATTTGCCCTTAGTTGCCTTCTACGACACCCTCGGGATGAAATGGGGGGGTGCTATTCTAGCCCGGACTCCCCACGGGCAATAGCTGCATTGCGGTTATGATCATTGAGTTCAAGGTAATGAATTTCACGGTGGTCCTTGAAATTCGTTATCTGCTAGAACATCTCCTGCTCTGTTGAATTTAGCTAAAGCGAGCTCGAAGTGGACCAGTTAATCAGTATCAGCCGGTCTATTCTGAGAATTTTAACAGAATGGGTTGAAGATGAATAAAGTTGAGTTGGTACCTCTCCTCACACTCACATCATCCAAATTCACCAAGGGATTTTTTTACAGAATACCTCTCAAGTCTGAGATCTATAGTCTATTCGAACTTTGTAAATAATACTTCGCAAGAATCTTGTCCATATCATAACTACTGAATTTCTCATCAATTATTTCTATCACAAATGATTAATTTAAAAAAAATATATCAACAAGAAATGCAAAATAGATTTTTTTGAAATAAGCACTAATAAATATGAATGTTTTTCAGCGGTTCTTATACAGCGAGGCCTATTTGACCTCCACAACCTAGTAGTGCCCTTTGGTAAGACTGATTGTCAGACTTTCTGGCTTCTAACGATTGCAAAAAATCTACGATAGCAGCCGTGCTACGTGTTATTCGAGCCCCTGTCTCAGTATGAAAACTGATGGTTACCCATCTAATAACCGACCGCGGCAAGAGTAGATTTATTATAAAAAATCGATCCACACGGTTTCTACTTAGCCACGAGCCACTTCCTCCACTATCACCATTAAACAAAAGAGGTTTTAAATGAATAAATAAACTTCATGAAATAAAAATTATTTGAACAAAAATGCAAAGCAGCGCTTGAGGTAAGCGCTGAATTCTCACATGCATATAAATAATGTTCTGCAATTCTAACTGTACCTGCTACCAACACCTTCGTGGGACCGTAAAACTAATGTCCGTCCATTTAGACGTCCATAGCTTGCATTGAATCCTGTGATTATACTTGTAGCAGTTAAATGTGCACTATGTTAGAGGTAATGTGGAAAGTCTGCAAACATACATTGTAGCTACACATTGTATGTTTAGGTTGCAAAACTACAACGACAACCTAGTTTAATTTTAGGTATGTTTTATGCGTATGCGAAGTGCAGAGGTAAACACGTGCCATTAAAGAAACGAATTCAAAATGGCGGCCAAACAAAGGAGCGTATTATGTCATTTCACTGACACAGTATAGTGAGTGAGTGAGAGGATTTAATAAGCGCTATCATTTTTAATTTGTGTCTTTATTAGCAGGGGATACTGTAGAGTTTTCCGATAAAAGACCGCATTTTTTAACATTCGGATTTATTTTCGATCTAATCAGTTACTTGTATAATAATGTAACCATTATCAAGGATAAATACATGTACAGCTAAGCTTAGCTATGTCTAGCTAAATCCAAAGAAAGAGAAGATTTGTCATCAAATTCATTGACCAATTACTGTAACTAAAAACGTTAAAAATTTAGTCACTAACTCATTTCAGCCACAATCAATGTTAAAAATCTAGGTAAAATAATAATAATAATAAACCCGCACCAATCCACTTAAACATACCCTTATCTCTCTTTCAAGCTACAATGCAAAACCGTATTGTACCTATAATACTACCTCTTTAATTCATAACCCAGCTGATAATCACTTGGCTTAGGCCCGTGCTATCAGTACTTTCTGGCTACACGGCTAGCCGAGCAGAACAATAAACGCAAAGAAAATAATAATAAGATATGGGGACATTTTACACATGGCCATCTGACCCCAAACTAGGGAGACCCTGTACTATGGGTTCCAAACAGCTGATATACATACACAAATACATTTTAAAGACATACATGTCGGATCGTCAGTATTCACTCTGTTAGATTCGGTCATCATATGGGCAGAAGTTGGGTTTCGTGAATGCAATCACACTGGGTACACAATTTAACACAAGCTCAATTTAAAATTAACTCAGACTAAAATAAAATAGCCATAGTTACACTTAAACACAACGAATCGAGTACAGTTTCGGGACGTCTTAGCTCCGATTCGATCACACACTGGATTCTGAATGCCTTTCTCGCTGTGGGCTGAAAACATCACGACTCTGTAGAAACGCGCCAAAAGTAGTGGTAGATCACGTAAAAAAAAATCGTATTCTCGATAATGGCGGGCTTGATCGTTCGTACTATTGACCGGATACGACATACATAAATAGATAAACACAACCCAAAATATAGGCATCAATTTTGCCAAATTGAGCACGAGATTAGAATGCCGATCGCATTCCCTAAAAGTTATTAGAATTGCCCCCCCGATGTAAACACATAGATAACTTTTAATGCAAGTTTGGAAAGTGAACACATACCGTCTATCCTTCAAATAAACAACCAAATTGAATCTCAGTAAGCCATCCCTTCTGAGCACATTATACACCCAGGCCATAGGTCTTGGCCTATTTATGCATCACGACGTTACAAGCTAAGAAAAATAGCTGTTCATCCAGCTTTAAAACTGGGTCACAAGCTTATCTCACGAAAAATTGCTAGTCACTCCTGTAAGGAAATGCAACGATTTTTTAAACATTTCACTTCAGTCCACAGTCAGGCGGAAACAATTTGTATTTATATTACAATCAATCTTTAGTAGAGGCGTTATCATTCGCAGCTGACTTACTGTGTGAACAAATTGCCCAATAAATTGTATGGTGCGTCACCGGAGTAAAGCCAGCGCATGTATTTATGCTAGTTTGTGTAAAACGAAATTCGAAAATAGATTTTTGTGTTTTATGCATTTTATTCTGTGTGTGTTTTGTTTTCAGATGAGTGTTCGGTTCAATGGTTTTATGGCGTTTTGGTAAAATGTATCTGTTAATTTACTTTTGTATTTGAACAATGCTTTTGATATGCAATATTTATCTTTAGAATTTTTTTCTGTATTATTAACTACTAGCTTTTGCCCAACATCGTCCGCGTGAATGTCAGTTATCGCGGATGCAGACGAAGCCGCGGATTAAAAAGTAGCCTATGTCCATCCCCAGGGTTCAATATATCGTCATGCCAAATTTCATTAAAATCAGTTCGGCCGTTTCGTCGTCAAAGCGTAACAGACAGAGTTACTTTCGCATTTATAATATTAAAGTCTGGATAAGTAAATATTATAAGTAAATAAGTAATAACTCAGGTGACACAGAACTGGAGCCCTGAAACAGTAAGTTGGCGTCGCGGCAGGTCACAAAGGAGATGATGGGATGAACTGGACGGATTCGTCCAAAACCAAATCAAATCAAATCAAATGTCTTTATTGCATTCATGTGTGTACATATAGTTGTTACAATAGTGTAAGTTCCAACATGAAACCCGGTTAGGGCACGGCAACATAATAATAATTTAACACAATATTAACATTTAACTGGTGGGAGGAAGCCCAGAATCGGGAAAGATGGAAGGCATGGAGGGAGGCCTTTGCCCAGGACTGGGACAGAACAGGCTAACAAAAAAAAAGTGATAAGTATGGAAGTATGGATTAGTCTGTGGATAGTATGGAAGTATGGATTAGTATGGATAGTATGGATAGTATGGAAGTATTGATTAGAAAGTAAACGAGCTTATTATAGATTAACACCATGACGATTATAATACTTTAACTAATATAAAAGAGAGGTATAATTATTTGTAAGCAGGAAGTAAATAAATCTAAGAAAGTCCTCTTCCTCCTCGTTTGGTTAAATATTGATCACAAGCCCGTAGATTCTACTTACAAACCTAATTTTATTTAAAGACCTGTGAGTTCCCAAAACACGCAAGGCAATTATGGGATTGCGAGTCATTTATTTCAGATAATGGATGCTTCATGCTGGGAAATACGGCAAAATTCGCATTATGAAGCCAGTGCATAACGCGACGTGTTTATTGTCTTGTGGGGTATTGTGGTGCATTCTTTTAAACCATAATAATGAGGACAATAGTATTGTAGTTATGATAGACGTTAGTAGTGGACCAGTGGCTAATGCCCCTAATGCATGACACTGTGGGATGCGTTCATTGTAAAAAGACATTCTAAGTTTTCAAAAAAAAATTGTCCTCAAACTAAAAATATTTCAAAGTCAAAGTCAAAGCATTTATTTCAATTAAACCATTTGCAGGCACTTTTGAATAGTCAAAGAATCAGTTAGTTAGTCAGAAAGTTGAAGCTAGTTGCTCGTTCCAAAACGTAGGGTAGGTCTCTATGGAGAAGAACGAGCAAGAAACTCCACGGACTCTCTTTTCAATTAAGCTTTTACAAAATCCAGACTACATTATTCTTGTTGCGTCTATATGTGCAAACAATGTAAGTGAAGAGAACTCCAAAACATTCTAATTAAAAATAAATTAATATAAAAGCCATGGCAGTTAAGAGATGACCAATCTCAACTGCAGCGCCCGTTCACGAACATGACGCGCGGATCAGCACCACTTAGCTCAACCATTTTGAAGGGAACCTAAAATCTAACCAACACGCCACCATCAGTGAGACATTTGAGCGAGCATGACAACATATTATTCATGAAACCAGTATGTCCAGTTAAAAAATGGATCGAATTTACGTTTTGTTCCGTTCGCTCGCACTTTACGTTCCTATTGATTTACGACGCCAAAAGGAAACACAGCCACGTAACCAAAACCGGGTACAGATGCTATTGAAGAATTAGTTCATTTGAATAAGCGGTGACAAAAGTATTTCGCAACATACTTAGAGTAGTATTTGAAGCCTGTTCAGAGTCCAAGAGCTCGGCCTATCGCATTCTATAGCTGGTCATAGGTCTCTCCTAGCTACACCATAACACCCGGTTCCTCACCTTCCGGATCCAATTTGTCGCAGCTGTCTATTTAAAGCACGTACCTAAACTTAAGTTAGCAACTAAGCGGAAACCTGGCGTCTCTTTGATCAATGTTGTGTTTGCCTGTAATTGGCATGTATGTATGCCCTAGAATGGATTTTGTGCATGTGCATTTATATGTACTGTGGGCGAACCTATAAGTACATAAATAAATAATTATGCATGCAAGAGTCGTTGGCCTACCTAGCTGGAGACCAGGAACAAACTGTTTCTTAAACAGGACTGTGTTACAGTTTGAAGCGTTAGTAGAATCTCCAAGACACGGATCGCCGACGTCACTCAAAAAGGAGCCAGGCTTATGTGGGAATGGACTAGCCACATCTCTCGCATGTCAAACGGATCATGGGCTAAAACAACCACAATGTGAGTCCCGGAAAACGTCCAGCGACATCGAGGTAGACCTAGGCGTAGATGGCGGTATGAGCTTGACGCTTACAGGACAGATTACTCCACACAAGCTCTGGACAGAGAGGGTTGGAGAGGAGAAAGGGAGGCCTTTGCCATGCAGTGGGACAATACAGGCTGAAAATAATAAAAATAAATAATACAATCTCCGAAGTATGAACCAGCAAAACACCACCCAGAAATGGCTAACAAGCGTCAAAAATTTAACAAATAACATGTCCTCATATTCGGGTCCTCGTTTATCCGAGAGCATCATCGGTGTCGGTTTAAAAGACCACAGGAGGGTCGGTTTGAAATGAAGACATCTGTCAGAGGGTTAAAGGATACTCCGTTCCGGACGACCCCGGAAATTTGACTCGCGCGGTTGCCAAATAAATTATAAAAAAAAAATATGTTCTGTTTTTTGCGGAACATATTTTGCGATTTATGGTGTTCAGGTTGAGTTGTTTATAGGTTGAAAGTGATAATGTTTATAAATAAGTCCAGGTATTTCGTGTTTTGAATTTTAGAAGCAAGGAACAACAAACCACAAACAGCATACATTTTATACGATGAGAATTAGTGATTAATTGTAAGGCCAAAGAAGAGGAAACAAGAATTAAATAAGTCCAACTGAAAGTTATACAGGAAAACTTTTGCCCATCTTAATCAAATCGAGTTAAGAAAATCAACAGACACATTAAATATTTTTCTTTCCTAGTTACGCGCTGTAATGATATTGATCTTTGCCCGAAAAATATACCAGTCAACGAAGTAGGTAAATCGAGGCTAAATACCCAACAAAATGACCATAACTTATAATTATCATCATCTGTCTACCTATGTTGGAGTCGGTTTCCAGTCTAACCGGATGCAGCTGAATTCAGTCACCTCTTGGAAAGACTGGCTGTCAGAATTTGTGACTTCTGAATACCCGTAACGACCGTTGGAGATCCATTAATGACCACCACCAAGGATGGCTTTACGTGCTTTTCCAGGCACGGAGGGGTCCTGGTATGAAATAGATGGCCACCCATTCACCGACTGACCGCGGTAAGCGTACCTTAACGATCCGTACGACTTTTAATAAGCCATGAATCACTCCGGCCATGGCTACTACCGTATTTTTTTAAATAAAAAAACCCCCAACGCAAAAGACATAATATTTAAAAAGTAAAAACAATGCCTATTGTTGAGCCTTCAAATTCGATTGAGTGACATCCATATATTATTTTTTTAATTGTAGAAATTGATGGATGGCACGATAATGTTTGTTCGTTGAAATGGCGCTATAATGTCGCGGCACATTATTCCACAGAGTATGTAACTTAGTTTGGCGCCGAGGGCATGCTTTTGCATTTTAGACTACGGTGCTGATCCACGCGTCATGTTCGTGAACGGGCGCTGTCAGTAGAGATTGGTCAACTCTTAACTGCCATGGCTTTTATCTTTTTATCTTGATTCTTTTTTTTTAATGCATTGTATTGGTCTTTGCCTGCATTGTTTTCACATAGAAGCAACGTGAATAATGTAATCAGTATTTTGTAAAAACTTGATTTAAAAGAGTGTTTCTTGCTCGTTCTTCTCCATAGAGACGAGGAACTAGCTTCATTTTTCTAACTGACTTTTTGACAATTCAAAAGTGCCTGTAATGGTTTAATTGAAATAAATGCTTTGACTTTGAGACGTGGCGTTCAAAAGGCATTTCAATTCGTTTATGCTGCTCTTTACCTACTTTGTTCATACATAATCAGCAACAAGAATAATGTAACCAGAATTTTGTAAAAACGTCATTAAAAAGAATGTCCGAGAAGTTTTTGCCTTAGGGTTTCTTAGAGTGGTGTCCACGGACCCCTTAGGGGTCCGTAGCATGTGTATCAGGGATCCGCAGTTTCCACTTATAGTTTTTAATGGAATGTTTCCGCAAACATTCCAATAGAAACTCTAAGCATCGTACCAATTTTACGTCTCCTTTATCAAATCTGAAACTTGCGTCTTAAATCGGTTAGCGCTGTTGTAAGTAACATAAAACAGGTATGTATTAAGCTCGGGGTATGTCAACAACTAACTTTTAGTGCAACGTATGTATGCTCCAAGTTATAAGCAATAGCGGCTATTGCTTATCACTTAGATTCTGCGTGTATCGCATATAACATTAAGATATAATTCCCGCATCATTGTTTTCAAAAAAATCCTTATGAGGGTACGTTCTACTTATTGTTGTGGACCATTGTACGTGAGCCATGGCGGCTGATTACTCCAACCAGCCCACCTCCCTCCAGTAGCAGATCAATCTTCCCAGTCTTCTCAGGGCGTCCGCAAGTGAGTTTGGTGTTCCAAGTGTTTCCCTGCGGATCTGGGTGACACCAGTGCACTCAAGGAGTACATGCGCCACCGTTTCTTCCGCCTCCATGCAGGCTCTGCACAGAGGACTATCGGTGATGCCTAGGGTGTGAAAGTGTTTGTTCAGTGAGCAGTGTCCGGTGATGGTCCCCGCCACCAGTCGCAAGCTGTCTCTGTCCAGGTGCAGAAGGCGCCTGGTCAGCTTCGTATCCAGGGATGGTATAGCCTCCTTGGAATGCCTACACCCTGGTGTCGAGGTCCACCATTTTTTGAGGGTATTTTTTTGGCTCAATGTAGTTCAGTTGTTCAACCAAAATTAAAACACTGCAAAATAAAATCTGTATAGTTCTACTTGAGTCACGATACCCGTACGGATACACTGACAGACACACCAGAAAGAGCACTAGAGAGTATAACGCAAAAATCTTACGTGTCGTTACATTGTCTCCCCAATCACATTTACCGCAAACTGCGATAATAAACTTAATTTTTCAAAAACTGCATTATTTTTATTTTTATTTTCTGACATGTTTTCTATCAGATGTTTAGTGTGTATAGCTGCAATGTTCATAAGTTGAATAGTAAACAGTTTATAATAACTAATTATAATTATTTTATCGAAAAAATATTAAAACAATAATCATTTATTGTCCGAGCCAAAAACGTTCCGAATTTATTTGGAGAACTGGCCCGAAAATATTTTTATTTGTATTTTCATATTGAGGACTTATCACTTGAATATTCCAGTTCTATTGTAACATACACTACTAATTTACAAGACCCAGAGAATATTAAAATAAATTATCCATATTTTATCCATACAATTCAAGTATCTATTAGCCACGATCAATGTTCATATGCATACAAATATTGTAAGGGTAGTAAACCAAGCGACGTTGCCTGTCATTTCGACTTTATGATGTTTTATACTCAAACGTTAGATCGTATTAAACGGAGGTGTAAAAACCACGAAATGATCTGACATTGTTACCAGATTTTGTAGGTATCCAAAGACATATAATTTTGAGCTCTTTTGTACCCTGAGTTTTAAACAGAAATAAAAAACAAACACGTAAAGACAAAACACAGTAGATGTGCCATTATACAGGGAGGTCCATGAAATAACGTTCATAACAAATTTTTGGATTAACCCCCGGGCACCCCATAATACCCAATGTACAGACAGCGTTATCAATTGCTTACCCCCCACGCATTGAAATTTCTTCGGATAGGAGGTAAGCAGTTGATGACGCTGTCTGTACGTTGAATGATTTTTTTGTGAGTGACCAAAACGTTTTCTTCACTAAAACTTAGTTCTAAGGGTATGTATATGCTCGACAAAATTTGTTCTAGATTTAGAGAGATGGTGGGAAGCTATCAAAATTTTATTTTAACGTCTTTTCCCTGTATATGTCAAATTATCACAATCTTTCAGTGTCTGCAATAAAAAAAATATTCATGGTATTGCAGAATAATCAACATATTATTATTTACTGACATTCATGAAAATAAAATAATAATATCAAACATTTAGAATCTAAACAGAAAAAGTTTTCACAATACGAAAAGTTTTAGTAGCATTCATCTTGCGAATTCTTCAAACTTCTTTCATAAAAATATATTTGGGTTGGATCAAATGTGCGGTATGACAACTAAGTCTAGACATATTCACAGAATAGCATCAAATGTGTAATCTAGGCATGAAGAGCTTCTAAACTAGAACCCACAATACGGTCTTATACTTTTCTTTGGAAGAAAAACTTTTATGTTCAGATAGAGGGGGCATTACTACTACAATGTATTAAGAGTCTAACAAGATTTTTTGTTGGATATTCACTATGATAAACATAAAGATTGCTTCTATCTTGCCTTCAATTTCAGTATACAACCAAAACACGGCATGACTATATATTGACTAATACTGATCTTTGAAACAGTTATTACTTATTCACAATATTTTATGTACCCAACTCATGATATCCGTGACCCAAGTACTTGTTACTTTCCATCAATATCAATTTACCGCAAAGAATTGCCTTTAACTTAACTAAACAGTATTATTTAATTAATAATTATAAAAAACTGTAATTTCATATTAAAAACAGTTGTTAGTTCACAAGCCTGTCACTTATGACTTAGAGTCGACATTCATAAAAGTTGTGTATTGCCGATCGGCGATATCATCCGCCGCAACACAAAATTTCGCCCCAAGACACGCGCCGCGTATTCCAGCGTTGAGATGTCACACTGTGAGATCTTCAAGATTTTCTTTGCAACAAATTGATCACCTCACTCTACTGCAATAGGCACCGCGGCACCACGTCGCTTCCCTCCTATGTGTATCAGCCCTTAAAAAACGCACAATTCGTAATGTTTCCCAAATACATAGTTATTCCAGCAAAAAGTATTACAGCTATACTTTGACTTATGACAAATTTTAATGTCCTGTCTATTAAAACGTATGTTTCCGAGACGTGGACACGTTAGTCCACAAGTTTAGAGTTGCTCAGCGTGGAAAGGAGCGGCAATGCTCGGAGTTTCTCAGTGATAGAGTAAAATTAAAGTTGCCAGCTTATGTCACAGATTCAGTAAGCTGAAGTACCAGCGAGCTGATCACGTCTGTTGCAGGACCGATGGCGGATGGATCTCACTTGACCTTGAGTAGAGACCGAGAATCTGTTGAGGTAGCGTAGGAAGCCTTTCATCCCGATGGACCGAAAACCTGAAGAAGGTAGCTGGTGGCTGGATGTGGAAGGCAAAATGGTGCGTTATGGAGGAGGCTTATGTCTAACAGTGGACCTCTAGTAAGCTGAAGTGATGATGTGTTATCATGGATTTAAAACTGTCACTATTGCTGTGCACGAAGGTGTATATTTTAGAAAAATCTAGGCATGCGCGAGTATGAAAAATCAAGAAAAACGCAAACATACTACGTAAGTATATAGGTATTCACCCACTCCTACAGATACCGAAACGTGTTACTAAATGCCCATAAATACATCTTTCAAAATGTAAACCGCAGTAAGTTGGCAACAGTCTGGCACTTATGACTTAGAGGCCTTAGTGACACAGCGTTCGGCGTTAAATTTACTGCGGCCATTACCGTGACGTCACCGTAGGCGGTATCTCGAACAAACGACTTTTGTTACGGTTTGCAGAATAGTGGAGTTATTGTCTGAAGGGGAAGCTCCGCTTTATTTTTGTTTGGAACAGATTAACGATAAAATATCGTGATTATTATTAGTTTCCTGTTTCTACAGTTTCTGTTAATGTAGTTGTTTCAATTTTTTTTTTTTTTTTTTTATCTATTGATAGGCATGCGTTTGACCACTATCTCGCCTGATGGGAAGCGATGATGCGGTCTAAGATGGAGCACGCTTGCCTAGAAGGGGTGAATTGGGAATTTGGGGTGATTTACCTGTAGGTATTTTTTGAACAACAGTTCTATACTGTAAAATTCTTCTACGGTGATTTTAAGTAAAGTTGAAGTGGGCCTGCACTTGCTTAAATTGACTAAGGGAGTTTTTTTACAGAATAACACAACAGTAATAGCTTTCAGATAAATTAATTGTTTTTTTCTTGACCTTTAAAATTACTTAGGTAGCCATGACATTATTTCTAAAATATTGGTCATAAATAATTAATTAACAAAGAGGTTACATAAAATTGTAAAAAAAACTGTACCTTTTATTTCTTTGCACATCAAAAAGTAAATTTTCGAACGCCAGTATTTCAAAACGAAATAAAACGAAGTCGTCTTAAAATAATAAGTTTTACAAACAATGAAGTATAAATCAAAACAAGAATTTAGTAACAAATTAATATATAAACGACAATTTAACAAGCAATTGCTTTTATTAATTTTCAAATTGTATTTTCAATATCTGTGAAAGTTTGTTTGTTTGAATACGGGAGAAATTTCAATGTTCAATAACAAAGTTTATCTTCCGATTCCTGGTACTCTGGTACTTTCGGCTATTGATTATAATGTAAACTTTAAAACAACAACAAAGAAAAATAAATATTGTTATCTTAAAATCAACTTCTGGTCTCTAATTGATTTTAATAAAATGTTTACTTTAAATTTGGGTTAAAAGTGAATTTATCGAGAAACCCTTGAAGTATAAAGTTACAGTTGCAGCAGTTATTAAAAACGCGAGAGCTTATGAGGATAGATAGATGTCGGTTACACTCACGGTTGAACCGAATCAGCTGAAATTCGACACACAATATAGATTGATCTAACTTAAAACAAATATTACATAATATATTTCATACATTTTTATCAATGTTCCCGTGGGATACTTTAGAAGTTTTGCTTGATTTAAAAGTTTACTCAGACGAAGTCACGAGCAACAGCCAGTAGGAAAATAAATTTAAATCAGAGTCAATTTATTCTTTGTTGAAAATAGTACACGTTGTCATTTTGTTCCTACACGGTCAATAAAGTCCAAATTTTCACAAATATTGAACAAAGTTGAACTTTATAAATTGAATGCAAGCTAATACAGTCTTCAGCGAGAAAAAAGACGAGAGTTTATCATGTTCTGGGTGAAATATACAGCGGAAGAAATAAAAGAAAAGTTTTCAATTTTGTTGCTTGCTGCAATGCAAGTCGGAGAGAAGTTTTTTATTTATTATACTTATTGTTTACGATCAATATCAGGAACAATTTATAAATACATAAATATATCTTGAAGTTTCTTTTCATTCAATTGTGATTGAGAATAATTTTAAGATAGGTCTTATTTTTTGTTTACCAAATAATTTGTCAACTCAAATCATTTTAGTAAATTAAAGGGCACTTTTAACGTCATAAAAGAAAAAGGGTAAAATAAACTGCATTACAAATATATCTCACAGAATACATATCATTAATATATCCATTCGTCCATTACATTACCTGACTAAAAGTTATCTGGAAATCGGCCCAAAGAAGGTTGATATTTTCATTTTGACTTAATGAATATTTTTGAAGTTCAGTTGTTGGTCTTCCTCTCAATTCTTGTTCTATACTGACTTGTTAATGATCACAACGATAATTTTAAAACTTATATTCATCATCACCATCATGTCAATCTTTAGACGCCGACTCCTGCCATAGGTTGCCCCAAAGGGAGACGTTTAGCCGTGTCCGCTATGCTTGGCCGGTGCATGTTGGCGATAGCATTAAGTGATATGGCACTCAGAACGACGCTGTTGCCTATCCTCTGGTAAATATGCCTTTGTCACCTGTAACACTTCTACTAGTTTATGAAATAAAAAGCTATGTAGAATTGTATGATAGAATTTAATAGCTCTCACAAGAAAGATTTTAATGTGATGAGTATCAAAAACATAGAATTAAGAATTAAGCACTAACCTAGACGCACTACGATTAGGCACAGATTTCCAGGCTAAAAGGTTCCACAGCCTGGCCGGCAAACAGGATCGGCCGAAGATAAGACTGCCGCGATCGGCTCCTAGCTTTGGGACGGCGCGGATCTTAGCAATAAGACTCGCCCTGGGAGCAGCAGCACGCGACAGCACGACGGCACGACTCAGGACCGTTACCGACTTTTGATTGTGGACCGGTAGACTTGTAGGTAGTAGCGTATAAGGAATCAGCGTGCTACTCAAGCGACAGCGAGATCTAGACTGACCCATTTGACAGGTTCCTTTCCTGTCCGCTCTTCCGAAATTCATAATAATCCAAGTATGAATTCTATTTCTAGAACGCCCGTATTGGTCTTATATAGCGGGGTATTATAGTACCGGCCAGACTCAATTATTGTAGACTGCCAGTTATTTTTATTTGATTAGTGCTTTTAAGATTTTAAAGAACATCAAATACATTAGGGGGTGTCCAGCTGTTTAGTATAAAATACAGCCGAACACACACATATATTCGACATCAATTTGAAGGTTTTACGTTATTTAAGCCGCAAACTAATTAGAAGTATTACTGACAATTGTCAAGATTGACAACTGTCATTGACAAACATGTCATAGCAAAAACATTATTTACTTTCCAGATTTATAAAAAGGGAATCAAAATATATTTAAGTAATTAGCAGACAAACAGTCTTTCTGCTCGATCACAATAATGTAAGTACTTTTATTCTATTTTTGCATAATAAAAGATTCCAAGAATCTATAAAAACAAGTATTATAAAATGTAAACATCAATTGTGATAAATGATTGCATGCTTATAAAAAGTAAATATAGTACGATGTTAAACATAATACTATACACAATCTACGACACCCACTCATAGAAATGGGGTGGTGCTACCACACGACCAACATTTAAATTACCACAAAAAAACGATATTTTAACACAGAAATGAAAAATCTTCCACACTAACTCCTAATCCTTCAAATCCCACATCTTATTCCAGCAAAAAATTACGAACGAGTAATTATAAAAAGTCCCGGATGTACTCCACCGTTTGCTCTCGACATTGCACTTAGAAGGAGTCTGAAAAACGTCGGCGTCGCCTGAAAAACGGTTTAATTTTCTGAAAGTTTCAGCAGGCGGCGATGGGTGGTCCAACAGGAAGGGAGTGCGAAGCAAAAGTGGAAAATATGAGTGTCTCTAATTCGAGCAACACTCGACGTGAGGATTACTATGGGATTAGAGAAGATTGTGAGTTGAATGTGAGTGGTTACTGGAATGTTTTTTTTGTAGAATGAAAGAATTTCTTTCAAAAAGCACTTGATTTTAGATATGAAAACACGAATTTACTGTAAGATTAGATTTTTAGATGCTTTAAAATGGCTAACTAGAAGTGACGTCATAAGTATAAATTGCCATAAATCTATGGGAGATTTTGCATTATTGGTATAAACTGAAGTACAGAGGCCAGCACATCAAGCTACAACAATCTGTAAAATTTCTTTAATAGATTTTCAACTTTAATACAAAACGTTAAGGTTCATATTCAATTGGGAAAATTTGACAGTTTGGTATGGCTTTATGTGCTGGCGTCTGTACATGTTCAACCAGTGTAAAAAAAAAGGATAAAAATGTATGTAGGTAAAATAGGTTTTTGTTTAGTTAGATGAGAAAAATAATATTATACTTTTGATTAAATCGTTTTTTAAAGTTTTCTAGAACTGTAAGAAGGTTCATAAATCCGACACACTAGAAAAACCCAAATTGTTTGTAAACCTAAATGCTTATAGGTACTTAAGCGCATAAACAATGAAATTTAACAGGCAAAAAACGCACTAATATTCCGCGAACACACGCTTTCCATGTAAATTTATTTCTATACACACACGTTTTAAAACATTTATTGCCATTTGTAAAACGTGTGCCTAAAAAAAAGATGTTATTATTTACCAACCAGTTTTTTGTAACTAAATACTGAATTAAGGCTTTAATACGTGTATTAGTCCGGTCTCATATATCACTTTGCGTAATTAACATTGTCATGTACAAATTACACACTGACCATAAATTTCCATTACCGTAATTCTACCAAAATGTTCCTAATTATCACACAAGCGAGTTTAAAAGCATCACAAATATTTCGCACAGTATTTTAGAATTACGTACGTAACGTTAACAACGACTTTTGTATATGTGGTGCGAGTCCGAACATGTTATTTTTTTTTGTTATTATTTTTAACATCGGCCGAGTATTTTTCGTTGGGGGTCAGTATTTCATTCGAGTACTTAGATACTTGCTTAATAGAAGTATTTATTAATCTTTACTAATGTTATATATTAATAATATATTATTGTCGTGATGGCTCAATGGTTTAGGCGCCCTCCTCTCATACATAATGTTGTGGGTTCAAAACCAGGCAAGTAAAATGTGACTTTCTCAATTGTACTATCTAAAGAAGTTGTTTCAAAATGTATGGAGCCTGGGCCCAGTCCTTGTACACCATACTTAATAATAGGGAAACACATTTTAAATAGATCTCAACTGTCCAATTAATTTAAAATAGCTTTGTGAGCAGGTAAAACACAAGAAATTGCACTTGAAATTGCAACACACAACAAAAAGCAGTCATGGTGGTAAGCTGTCATTTTGATTGATTAATGACGTTTGACATTTATAACTCTGATTTTCTGCGTCGATTTGTGGATAGCCAGGTAAACAGATGGGAAAGAAACGGTGTTAAATTCAAAAAAACGAAATGGAGGTTGTTATACTTGTTATAAAGTACTCTAGAAACTAGAAACACAATGAGACGAAAGTGACTGAAGTAAGACTGTTATGACACTGACAGCTGACAGTTCTCTTTCTATGATCAATGGTCGATCTACGGTTTATAGAGTAGCTAAATCTGAGTGACGCCATGTTGAAAATCCATAAACATTATTGTTAAATTATCAATTTACTACCACAACAGTATACATTTAAATGAATTATCTGTATTTTTCCCGGATTCTACGGATTTTTCTCTTTTTTTTGAAGTGTTGTACATAGACTGGGCCCAGTATGAAACATGTCCTTTATCTTGGACATCATTGACATCGGTGAAAGAAAACATCGTGAGGAAACCTGGATTTATAATTAATTAGTCTGAAATTGTCAATCCGCCTACCACCATCTAAGAAGAACTAAGTGGGTGAGTTTAAAGGAACACTCCTTTAAACTCACCCACTTAGCTCTGCTTGAAAAGAAAAATCTTTTACACTAACTCCTAATCCTGCAAAACCCACATCTTATTCCAGCAAAGAATTATGAACGAGTAAGGAAACTGGATTTATAACTGATATAAGTCTGAAAATGCCAATCCGCCTACTACCATCTAAGAAGAGCTAAGTGGGTGAGTTTAAAGGAGTTGCAAGAGTGAGTGTGAACGATATAATATATCCTTCTGTTTACTCTTGTCTGTTCTTCTGTCTACTCCTTCTAATTATATTTATAATACAGTTACAAATATAAATAAATTAATTATCTAAATAAATATATATATCTCACCAATTTCATTTTTTAAACATAATTCGCAACGCGAACCATTATCGCCTCAGTTCTCACCGTACGACTTCCATGGTAGTACCGGAAGTGCCAACACCGAAACGGAACTATCACGTAGTACCTTCCGCGACATTCAGATTCAGTACTTTGAGTGCAAGTTCCAACGGTGGTTGCTCATGAATAAATTTTACACGTTGTTTTCAAACTAGCTGTTTGACGTGGATTTTATTCAATTTATTTTGGTGCTTGTGTTTTTATTCTGTTGTGGTGAAGATAAAAGCTAGATTTTTAAGTAAAATCTGACTGGAGTAATTTTAGTACGAGTCTTTCCACAGGAATGTCGTGATGACTCAGTGGTATAGGCTCGCTTCTCAGGCACTGTGATGTGATGCCTAACTGAGCACGAGAAGGTACCAATGTGTATTTTTCAATTTCATTTGAACAGAGACACATGAAGTTACTACAATGTGTTAAATTTCTTTGATAGATTTTCAACTTCATTACAGACATATAAGGTTCATATTCAATTGGGAAAACTTGACAGTTTTGGTATGGCTTGATGTGCTGGCGTCTGCACTATCTAAGTTTATCTTGGACGCCACTGATATCGGTAAATGAAAACATCGTGAGGAAACCTGGATTTATAACGAAAATAAGTATAAAATCGCCAATCCACATTGACCAAGTATAGTGATCATTGATCACCATCTCGTGCCCTTTCTGTATGAGAAGAAACCTTTGCCCTGCAGTGGGAAAATATTAGACTGGTATTATATAAGCCGTGTGGTGTCGGTCGCGAATAGCACCACCCCATTTCTACCCGCGGGTGTCGTAGAAGGCGACAGAGGGATATTGTCTAGAGGATGGGCAGCAGCTTCATTCTGAGTACTGTAACACCTACTGAGATCGCCAACATGCATCGGCCAAGCATGGCGATTATTACTGAACCCCCCTTAAGGGGATACCTATGCCCAGCAGTGGGCGTCTAATGGTTGACATGATGATTTTATATTATTATTATTATTATTTATATTTTTATTTTTCCACAGAGCACTTTTTAACCTCACTTGGTTGATATTCTGATAGGTAACAAAAACAAAAGAATATCAGGATTATGGTCGTCAAAAACTGTCTATCCTATCATTTGACAGTAAAGAACTTTCATCCAAAAAAACATCGCCCTAAGCTTCTAATTTTCTTAAAACACAAGTTATAACAGACTCTTACCTACTCGTGTACCCAAACTAAAAAAAACAAGCCTTAAAAAGTAAAGATGAGATAAAGTTAACTTTCTACTCAAATGGACTTAGCCGAAAATCTCACCGCACAAAAAGATTTTTTTTTGGAAAATCTTCAACACGTGGAAGAAAATTTGTTTGTACACCTTACGGATTGAAAGTTTCGCTACGATTTATTGAGAAAGTAAGTATCTGAAATGATTTCTATGTATATATCCACCAACTCACGCCGGGAACACGAGGCGGATTAAAGCCCACTCCCTTTCACATAGAGAAGACCCAAATCCCAACAATGGGGACATATCGAACAAACAATTGTTTTTGTGTATTTTTAATCCCTGGTATAAACTTGGAGAACTCGTTGCTAAGTATACGCTAAGTTACAGATCGAATGGTCAAGGTTAAGCTTCGCTTGCCGCGGCCGGTCCGTGGATTGGTAATCCATTCCGTATCTCGGAAAGCACGTAAAGCCGTTAATCCTGGCTGTCATTTGTAGATCTTTGACAGTCGTTATGGGCAGTCAGAAGCCAGAGAATATAACTACTAGTCATCCTATGGGTATCGTGTTATCTAGTAATTAGCCAGCAGATAGGCAGTCACTCCTTGTACAACACTGTTATTCAGCTGCATCTGGTTGGGCTGGAACCGATTCCAACATAGTTGGGGAAAGGATAACAGATGATGACGATGGAACAAACAATTGATTTTTGTATAATATGTTTTAATCCCCGACATACGCTTGGCTAGTTTTACAGCCAGTTTATAAAGCGCGCTTTTATAAAGCGGTAACTTAAAAATTGGGTCAGACAGCGGCATTAACTGCTTAGCCCCTATCCGAAGAAATTTTAATGCGTGGGGGTAAGCTGGCAGTTGATGACGCTGTCTGTACCTATTCATTTATTGTATTTTATGTTTACATCTGAAATGTTCATTTTTAGAGAGTAATGTATACTTTAATTTCTTTTTTGTGAATAATATTCAAGCGCTTTTCGCCATCAAACTGCAAAGTTAGATACACAATTTTTAAGATTAAAATAAATAAATAAAATAAAATAAAGTAAAAAATAACTTGCCATTTACGAAAAGCTTGCAAGTTCTTAGTAGACAGTGGGTATTTTATCGATGCGCATTCTATTTATCAGAGTTTTGAATAAATGGGTTTCAAACCCCGTCTTGATTGTTGGCCGTGGCGATTGTTTTGGCTTCTGGGAATGCCTCAGGACAGCTTATTGCTCGGTTAAAGAAGGTAACATAATACCGTGCATGTGATATAGGTAATGGGCCCATGATATCGACGTGCATGTGTCGGTCGTAAATCCATACGCAAAATTATAAATTAATAGATTTTTTTGCGAATTAAACCATAATGTTAGTATATTATTAAATTCAACCTTAAAATCAAAAGTAAGTAGATACTGAAGGTGAAGCGTACTTTTCACATGAAACTGTTTTTTTAATGTTTTTTTCGTTTTCTCTCTTTGAAAAGTCAATGTACCTACTCATTGTATAAAATCATTTGTGTGATAATAAACCACATACGTAGTTATAAAATAGATCGTAAATTCAAAAGTAGGCAGGTACTCGTAATGAAGGTGAAGCGTACTTTTCATGTTAAAGTATTTTTTATGATTTATTTCTTCGTTTGCTTTGTTCAATGAGTCATTGTATAATACAGTTTATGTGAAAATAAACCACATACGTAGTTATAAAATAAACGTGGTCTACCCACCTACATTTTTAGAACGATGATCATAAACAAGAGTCTTATTTTTCTTTGATGTTTTCATTGTTGGAGATCTGCAGCTGGGTTCTGATTAAGTACAAAACATGAAATTCTTTGATCATAATAGGATTTATTAAAGTTCATTGAATTTATACAAAGTTAACGTTGATTTATTTTTAGATTTTGTTATTTTGCGGGATAGAAAGAATCGTCATACTAACAACCTTTAAAAAGTGGAGTTACACAATTGTGATTACAAGATGACTTTTTAATAAAAAACTATTCCCTATGAACATGTATATAAACTTACACGATCATAATATATATGTGAGATGAGGGGCTGAGAAATAACTTCTAATATGTATTACTGTTAGTTTATTCTTGTTCTTTTTAAATTACCTTCTAAAATTGTCGTCTTTTAATTTTGCGTCTTCGATTTATTTCACTTTTCTCCATTTGTCATCTTGTCAATCCCAATCTCTTCTTTTAAAAATCCATTTAGTAACATCCCAGGGTTACTTCTTCAGCATTCTGAGATTCACTTTATCATCATTATTATATCAACCCTTACAAGCTGCATGGGCATAAGGTCTCCCCCAAAACGGGGGTTCACCCGTAATTGCCGTGCTTAGCCAATGCATGCTGGCGATCCCAGTCGGTATTATGATGCTCAAAAGGACGCTGCTGCTCATCCAATATCCCTCTGTCAGCTTCTACAACACTCACGGGTAGAAATGGGATAAAACTATTTGCGGCCGGCATCACACGGCTGAAACCTCTCACTTACACTTAGACACCTACCTCTTTCATACCATCATGCATCATGCATTTTTGCAAAATTATGTTATTCAGGGGTGGTCCCATACTGTAAGTTGTTTATAATTATAAGTACCTACACCTCATGAAAGACACGCTGTGGACTCAAAGCCGCCTTTATTCCTCCCGCTACAATGAGTCTAAAGCCTGCAGTGCAATTCTGTAAGAATTCACCCGCGAATTCGAATCCTATCTCATTTCCGATTTCACTTACTAGAAGTGAAAAGTATTTGGTTTTCGATTAAATAGTAACGAAATAATAGTTCGCTTCACCTATACCAGCACTTAGTAGCAAAAAGCAAAAATATGAAATGGCAGCCTTTGTAAAACTTAGTTTTTTTTTGCACTTTATTCTTTCGTGAGTAATGTGAGATTGAAGTTTGTATACCCATTCAATATTGGAATATTAACTAAACGTTAGTGTAACATCTATTTAATATTCCACGAAACCCATAATTATTAGGTTCTATCTATATGTCACACAAATATATTTAACTTAATAATTTTATTATTTTAATACTAAGGGGCGCCATGTCGACGAGTTGGACGAGTTTTTTGATGCCGTATGAGCTCCCCTTAAATTTTTTGTTTAGTTGGACATCATTTTATTTATTTTATTATTAAGTTTTGAATATAATAATGTGTTACTTTAAATTCTGCTAGCTTTCGTTTTTAATGTAAATAAAAATAATTATAGACTGATTAATTTGAAATCTATTATAAGCATACCTAACTTTTGTAAAGTAGGTACCTACCTACTTTACAAAAGTTAGGTTTGATTAAGGATTCTACGTACCCACGTAGAATCCTTTTTTGCTAATATTCAAAAATACTTCGTAGAACATTACTATGTATACCGAAATAAACTCAGGTGAGATAGTGGTCAAACGTATGCCTATCAATAGATAAAAAAAAACAGATGAACAAACGATTTTGGTGTGTAATAATTTGTGTAAGAGAAACCTATTAACTAAGTGCATTATCTTATTGTCACTATAAAATTTCGGAACAACTTTCATTTAAACATCATGTCATAATCTCCCTCAAATCGAAAAACCAATTCAGGAAATATGTAGGTTACTATGTCACGCCGAAACAGTACAAGCAAATCTTTATGTCTTCTACTGTTACAATGTTAGGAACAATTCGTTATATGGCACATGGTCTCAACAGACTGTTATCGACGAATAGTATTTTCCCTTTTCTAGGAAAGAAAATTCTTATTCCTCTGTAAATAATTTATTCGGTATTTTTAGAAATGAAATTCATATAAATATCAACTGACTAATCAAAAAAGACCTTAATTTCAAATGATAGTAATTAATGTAACTATAAATAGAGTTGTAAAAGACATAAATTTTGTGTTATTTATAATTAAACTAGCATTTGTCTGCAGTTTCTTTTGCGTAAATTTTCTTCTTCTTCTTCTTATAGTGTCTCTCCAAACTACGAAGATTGGCAGCCAGCTCTACATACATTTTCTTTTCTTTCACGAGGTGGCAGAGTTTCGTAGCGTTTCAGATATCAGTCTACTCTCGTAGGTGGGATATTTGAGGACTTTAGTTTAATTCTAAAGTCTATGCAGACTAACCAGTTCTAGAATAAAACAGAGAATAACATAGGTCAGTAGATGTGAAATGACAAAGTCACTAACTGGGAATTTGTAGGAAAATTGCTGAGTGCAGGATGAATCCGTTCACCTAGCCGTAACCACTAGACACGAGGTGCGTTTAGATTGGATAGTAGACGAGCCGTATGATTTCGTATGTTCGAACTGTACGATTCGGGCTGTGTTCAGCTGTCGGGAATTCCTTTGTGATAGAGACGAGACTTAGTAAGGTAATGTGGGTGGATAGATGGATTGGTTTCGTACCAGCCTATTATTTATTGAACAACGATGGGTTCTCATTTATTTATTTAGTTCATTTGCGAAAATAAACAGCTGTTAGTGAAAGCGACAATGACAAAAAAAGAAGAAAAAAAATTTGTTCATTTGGTTTTTCGTCGTGAGCCCAGGCTGACGATGAGAAACCAAGTTAAAATTACTCATGTGCCTCTAATAACACATAATTCTGTAGGTACATAATTATAACAATTATTTATTCCAACTTCAAACATGGAAATGTAGGTATCATGCGTGCGTATGTATATGTGCGAGTGTATATGTGTGTGTTGTATTTGTTCTTATCAGTACCATTGATTGGCCCAGAATGCAGCCACGGCAACGACATTGACTGATGCAGTCATTATGTCCGCTCATGAGTAGGAGACAGGGCATGCAGCGCAAGATAGAAAGGTGGACCATGTGATGCTCTGCGAGAGACGCCACACAGGTACTGAAGTTTGGGATCATCAGAGAACCACCACCTCTCTCTTTGCTACGGCCGACCTGAGTGCGGAGTCGGACTAACTGATAGATTCCTTGATAATTCAAAATTGTCTGCTAATGGTTTATTTCAAATAAATGCTACTTTGACTTGACTTAAAATTTCTAATATTTCATTGATTTTAAAATAGTGTTAATGGAGTTTCTAACTCGTTCTTCTCCTACCTACTGTTTGAAACAAGCAACTAGCTTCAACTTTCTGACTATCTGACCTATTGACATTTAAGAGTGCCTGTAATGGTTTATTTGAAATAAATTATTTGAACATTTGATTTTTGTTTTTCTTCTTTTCTATGTTCAACCGAGATACAGGAATCACAGCTGTTATGATAGTGCAGCCAATTACCCCAAACTAAACGCAGCACGAATAAAGACGATCGTTCCAACGTTCAAACGATGTAATGGCGGACCCATTGTGAAACTTTGATGGTCGAATTGCAGTATTACCATCACACATTACCTGTACTACAAATAGTTATTTCACATTTTTATCGCGACCAGTCAATTTACTGCTTTTTACTAGAGTTTTATACGAGTTTTTAAAGTTTATATTGAGCCATTACGGAATTTACGTCGCCTGGTTCGTTTTAAATTTTATTGGTATGGGGTCTCGTATGTTTGGTCGGTTTTTTATTCGTTATTTACATTGAAAAAGCTTTTCTCATTAAATTCGATACGTAAACATTATTATTTTTTTAACAAATAAGGAAAAGTCTTACAGGAAATGATAACTCGATCCAACCACGTTTCATGTTATAATTCTGTTTGAAAATATTTCTTTTCAATTTTCAAAAGTTATTTATTAGAATCGAATGCAGGAAAAGCATATTTACCGTAAGCGGATTTAGGAAACCTACGTTGAGTTTGCCATCCCTTACATTTTGTATCAAAAAGAAAGTGACAGCATCATTTTAAAGTCTTCATTAAACTAATGTTGGTTTTGTGCAATGCACTGATATAGGTAGGGAGGTATATTTTCACTATCGATAAAATATTTTTCACAATGCAGAAATTTAACAATCCTCAACTTTGCAGATTATATAAACACGAAATGCTTCTGTAGCATCGATAACGGAGTGAATATTCTGCATTTGTGTATAACCACTGAACGCAAACCTCAGCTTGCTCGGATTTTATTGCGATGTCCTAACATTTGATGCATCATGAATCTCTATTGGATGTCGACGGATGATCGATTGTCGGGAAATGCAGAGACAGCTCAAAGACAATTGAATCGTTCATCGTCTAGACATCGTTTGAATACCTGTCTCACGTTATGGATAAGCAGAACTCGAAGGGCTTACTTTTTTTATTTAGAATAGCTGCATTTCGTCTAAAGCTGTTTTTCTTAGGTGAAACCGTACACGATCCAAGGACCAACTCATGCAGTAACTTTCATTTTATGCACAGAGATTGCGACGCAAACTGTTGAGGCCCTTCTAGAACGTTATTTTCGATGATGTCATCATCTACCATCTGTTGATTGATGGTGTCTAGTATCGTCATACCTATTCCTATTCCTAAAACAACGTTACTGTGTATCGTTTCTGCTGGGAATCGTACTCAACTAACACGCACACGGCACGCGCAGACGACGTGACCAACCAACGCGTCATCGCCATCGACGAGCGAACTGAGGTGCGGCTCGGGTATAATAATTACACATAAAATATGTTTGTCCGGGACAGTTGTTATAGCCTATTGTATTATACAATAGGCTATAACAACTCTTCTCTACTTTTCATTTCTCTCCAACGAGCATACCAAACAGTTTCGAAGGGCAGTGGTGTCGGTATAACACCAGCGCCCATACCCCACAGCACATAAAACATTTTTTTTTTCTATCACGGATGCCGTGTGGTGCCTGCTGCGAATAGCACCACCCCATTTCTAATCTACACGTGGGTGTCGTAGAAAGCGAAAGAGATTTTGATCAGAGGATGGGCAGCAGCGTCCTTC
The DNA here is from genome assembly GCA_947361185.1 of Charanyca ferruginea. Classification (NCBI taxonomy): domain Eukaryota; kingdom Metazoa; phylum Arthropoda; class Insecta; order Lepidoptera; family Noctuidae; genus Charanyca; species Charanyca ferruginea. The sequence goes on from OX376055.1 coordinate 58,532,455, forward strand.
TGAGTACCATAACACCTACTGCGATCGCCAACATGTATCGGCCAAGTATGGCGATTACGGCTGAACGGTCTAAGCCTATCAATGCTCAGCAGTAAGCGTCTAAAGGTTGACATGATGATAATGTTGATGATAATCAGGGAAGGCAACACATCTGCATGGCCTATGGTATTGCAGATGTCTATGAACAGCGATGACCACTTCACATCAGATAGGCCGTCGACTTGAACGACAAAAGACACTAAATGCTAATTACTTTTTTTTTTTTGAATCTGTGTCTGGGCTTTGAAAATAGTAAGAAAAGAGATTGAGAGCGTCACCATTTCATCATCTTTATTCTACTAAATTGCTGCATGGGTGGATGGGTGACCATCCACTTCAAATCCAGCCCCTTCCATGCCTAAGAAAGCACGTAAAGCTGTACCAGTAGTCATTTGTAGATCTTTGACAGTCGTTATGGGCAGTCAGAGAGCCAGAAAATCTAAAAACCAGTCTTATCAAGGGGTATCGCGCTACCCAGTAACTGGGTTGTGGAGGTCAGACCGGTAGTCGCCCTATTTAAAACTGGGTATTCTAAGGGTATTCTGGGTATTAAAAGGTATTCAGCCGCATCCGGTTAGACTGGAAGCCGACCATAACATAGTTGGGAATAGACTAGGCAGATGATAATTCTACTAACTTTAAGAAACGTTCGCATGATAATCTAAGACCTACAACGCACCATACATTTTTATATGAAACCGCATGATATCATCGCATTAACTTGCAACCAGTCGTCAACCGCAACGGTTGTCTTGGAGTTATGGCGGGCCGCACATCTATTGTTATGAATTTGTAATTGCTGTCGCTTAAAGCCCGCAGTATAATGGAAAAAAATGCTTTTAATTGACGATGACATGCGACAGACCGCAATAGAACCAAGAAAACACAGTTAGTCGCAATATGGCGTGCCGTTGCCGCTGACCGCATGTACTGCGGAACCGTAAGCGTGTTGTAGGTCTTAGTCTCAATCAAATGCATCTATTAACCTACTATTTTAAGAAGTTAATAGATTTTAAACGTACTTGATTAGTATAAAATAATTGGTTTTCAGTGCGTGAACATATAAAATAGTGTAGGGGTTTTGTTCACGCTTACACTTAGATGATAAATGATAAATGACTGCTTCTCGCTGATATAGGTAGGGAGATCGTGAACTAAATGATAAACAACACAATCTTCTGCGGCGAGTGTTGAATTGATACTTTATTGATACAAATGATAAAGTGCAGTGATACATAGTGCGAAAGTTACAGTTTAAATACCGTATAAAAGTGCTGACGCGCGCCGTGACAATAATTATGTATTAAAACAAAATTAAACCTGTACAGGTTGTCTGTATATGCTGCCGAGGGTGCAAAGAAAGAAAAATACATCAAATAGGTAGGTATAAAAAAAATTAAAACTAATGCTAAACTTAAACCTCACTTTTAACCTAAAAACTTAAACTTACATACTAATTACAAAAAAAATATCCCTCTAACTTTACGAGATATACTCCCAGAAACACGATGACACAAAATAAAGTAATGCCAATGAAATAAATACAACCGAGTAAATAGACATTTATTCGCACAAACACTGCAAAAACATTGTCGAAATCGTTGCAAACGATTTTGTCATCACTTTCCGTTAATAAAACGACAGTTAAAATTAAACTTCACAATACAACGGATATTGCATGTGTTCGACGTTTACCTAAAATGGCGTAGTGCTGAAATATCCGCTTTCGTCGGAAGTCCTTGGTCATTTATTTTTATAGGTGTTCCAATAAAGTAACGGTTTACTTGACATGGTTTCTGTATACATTATTGACTCCTAAAAATGATTTATTTGTAATCTCTCTTCTTCTTCTTCATCAACCTTAAGACGCCCACTATTGGGCATGGTCTCCCTCAAGGGGGGTTCAGCCGTGCTTGGCCGATGCATGTTGGCGATCGCAGTAGATGTTATAGTACTTAGAAGGACATTGCTGCCCATCCTCTGGTCAATATCCCTCTGTCGCTTTCTACGACACCCATGGGTAGAAATGGGGCGGTACTATTCGGGGCTGGCACCACAATCTGTATCTACTAATTTATAAAGCTGACGAATTTGTTTTGTTTGTTTGATTATGCTAATCTATGGAACTACTGGTCCACTTCTGAAAGCGCTAAAGGGACGTTTTGTTATTCTTGTGTACTCATCGTCATCTGCCTAGCCTTGTCCCAACTACTTATATTGGGGTTGGTTTTCAGTCTTATAGCCTATCTTTCGGATGCAGCTGAATACCAGCATTTTAATAACGGTATGGAAGAGCGGAGTCTCCCAACACAGGCATTACTTGTTTAAAGGCCTACAAAAACAACTTAGTGATTGGAGCCTCTATAATCACTATATTGTTTTTGTAAATATTGTTGGAGAAATAAATGATTTTTGATTTGATTTGATTGATGAATTTAATGGAGCGACATTCTTGAGTACAACAATAATAATATAATAATATTTGGGGACATTTTCACACACGGCCATCTGACCCCAAACTAGGGAGACCCTGTACTATGGGTGTCAGACAGCTGATATACATACACAAATACATTTTTTTTTTGTAAATACATGCATATATAGATAAACACAATGCCTGTAGGCTATCCTATTTATTATAAAACAAATAGATTCATAAGGAAATACACGCAGACGAAGTCACGGGCAAACCTTTGTAATCATATAAGCTGTAGCAATACCCTTCAAAGTGAATCATAACAATGTTGCTTTGGAACTAGAAATTGATATATAGGTAGGATTTTAGACAATCTGTTTCACAAGGAGCTTTCTCACTATTGAGATTTATTCTGAACTAGCTTTTACCCGCTACTTCGCCGACGTATAATGCTGATTAACGTGAACATGTATTAAAAAGTAGCCTATGTCTTTATCCAGATTTGAAGGAGTTATTTTCGCACTTATATTATTTATGTAGTTAAATACTGAATATAATCGTATGCGTACTCTATCAGTTACTGGGTACCCCTTGGTAAGACTGGTTATCAGACTTTCTGGCTTCTGCCTACCCGTACCAACAGAAGGGACCAATTGTACTAACAGAAGGAACAAACTGCTTTACGTGCTTTCCGAGACACGGAAAATACTGAATATCATTATATTTAAATCATCATCATCATTATCATCAGCCGAAAGACTGTTAGTTCTTTAGAGAATTTCCTCATTACGGATTTTATCGTGCAAAAAAACTCCAACCATAGTTGACTCCATGGCTCACTGCGTAACTCTGAGCTTCTGTAGGCGGACAGCAGTTAAGGATCAGATTTTTGTGCCAGAAGTTAACACTAGCAACACACACTGGTTATAAACCTTCGTCTTTAGGCACTGTAGAATTTTGGACGAAAAGATATCTCGTAGTTTCAGGAACGCTGCCCATCCGAGATACTTATATATAATCTTAAAATTTAAGAATATCAATATTGTACACTAACTCGCGTTAGTTTGAATACGTTCTTACCCAAACTGTTAATCAAACCTAAGATCTCTCTCTTCGCAGCTTCATAATTCAACCTTTATGTTTGTTTACCTTTGGAAACATAAATAACTTAGCTTACCTCAACACGAAGAAACATCGTAATAACATACATACAAACTTCGAAACATATTTTCCTGTAGGTACAGTTTCATCTGCTGATAGAATAGGTACTCTAGTTTATTGGTTTTGTCTCATACGGAAGATGGATGACTTGGCGTGTGTTATTTGACTACCCCTTTTATTTATGAACTACCTCAGGCTACGGTTCCTAAGTTGAAATATGAATAAGGAAAAAATTTTAGTTGTCTGGTCTGTCATCTGAATTGTACTAGAGAAACAGGAGTAAGGGGAGATTGCAAGTTGATTTCGAACTTTGTCTTAGGGCGGGTTGTTTCAAACAGTCGGTTAACGTTACATACGGACGGTTAAAAAGTTACTATGACGTGCGATGTTTAACGTACGTTAAATGTAACGGGTTGTTTAATGACAGTAAAATCCGTCAGTAAAAGTTATTCAAAAAGAGATTCCATAATATTTTGATGTTTGAAGTAGCTGTTTGACAACTCAAAATTACGATGACTGGTCGGTTATGGTAATAGTAGCTTTTTGACGTATGATTTTGTGAAACGACGCATTTTTTTGATTTGACGATAGTTAGCGCCATTTTTTACTATTACCGGTCACTAATGGTTAGTTGAAGCAACCCGCCCTTATTGTCAAGTTACAGCGGCCCCAGATCTGCTTATATATAATGGAGTTTAGTTGTGTAAACGATCTAACCTGCAATCTTTAAATCTGCAATTGTTTGCTTCAAACTAATTGAATATGCCAAATTTGTTTTACTTGCCAGTACAATGTACGTCCCAAACTTATGCATAGAAATCCACTTAATCAGCGTTGAATATCTAAAATCATTACAGTTCATGTCAACCTTTAGACGCCCTCGCTGGGCATAGGTCACCCCCAAAGGGAGGTTCAGCCATGACCGCCATGCTTGACCGATGCATGTTTTCGATCATTGTCATCGTAATTGTGGATTTTGATAGTCTTGGCGTCATTTAGTTTCATTGAACAAACTGTCAAAATTTGATAGTTAATTGTCAGTAATTAGTACAGACGCTAGCATATCGAGTCATAAAAAACTGTCAAATTTTCCTAATTGAATATGAACCTTAATTTTTTGTAATAATGTTGAAGATCTATAAAATACTGATTGATGATTGATTGATATTGATTGATTGACTGATTGTTGTAGCTTAAAAAAAGTTTAAATAACAAAAAAATTGACAACCCACGACAACTAAAAAAATTGAAATAAGATAAAATACAGTTCATGGATATTGTCACTGTCTTAACAGTCATTGTATTTTTAGCTAATATAATAGTTAAGGACAACTCACACACAGACAGACAGTGACAGTTCTAGAATTCCCGTGCATTATTTTAAATCGATCCCGCCAAAACATCTTTGCTAATAAAATATTTGATGAAGTCGGTTAAAAATAGAAGTACGAGTAATAAAAGTACTGTAAAAATGTAGGTACCCGAGGAATGAAATAGAATGTAAAATAATAATTATGTATGTTGATATTATTTAGGTATGATTTACACTTTGAATTTGAAATCATCATCATCATTTCAACCGAAAGACGTCCACTGCTGGACATAGGCCTCCCTAAGGGGGGGTTTTGCCATTATCGCCACGCTTGGCAGGCGGGTTGGCGATCGCAGTATGGTTGTTACAAAGGCACAGAGAACGCTGCTGCCCATTTTCTGGTAAGTCCCTTAGTCGTCTCTTACGATACCCACGGGAAGATATGGGATGGTGCTATTCTTTACGTCCGACACCACACGGACGAAGAATTTGAAATATTTTATTGTAATTAATATCGAAGCTTTTAATAACAGCCGCTGGTATGTAAATATTGCTTAAAAATAATATAAAACTCATTGATATTAATTTAATTTTGCTTGCTCCAGTATGTATTTATAATTAGCGTATTAATTACTGACAAATAAGCTGGCCCAACATGATGGCATGCAACGGCCGGCGTCAGGAATATTTTATTGTCCGAAGTAACTGTTCGTCCTAATTATTTGTACCAAATGTAGCCTATGTTATTAAGTTGAAAGAGAATCGTTTGTCTTCGAAGAGAACGGTTGAAACGCATGTGACCAAAGAGTTATATTACTAGCTTTTGCCCGCGACTTCGTCCACGTGCATGTCGGTTATCGTGGATGCAGCCAAAGTCGCAGATTAAAAAGTAGCCTATGCCCTTCCCCATGGTTCAAGCTACTTTCATACTAAATAACAATGCCAGATCCTGCCCCACCCATGTACAGAAAAAGTAACCCATATACAGAAAAGTAAATTAATGAAAATAATTGTATTGAATATAGAACCTTTCTATAGTAAATTGTTTTTCTTTAGAACTTGCGGTATGAAATACCTACCCACAAAATACAAACTCATTTTTCCTAAAATATAATTTAACCTATAATCAATGTCATTTTTAGATTTAAACGGAAACCGCAAGTTCTGCAGTCACTAGGACTAAGGTTTATTTATCAGCAATAAATAAACAGTAGGATGCTAAATATTGCACATGACTTTTATTGAGTGGGGCAAAGTTCTATAGAGTTTCTGGCATTGTCCTTTCATCAGAATCGGTTCTGCCGTTTTATCGTGAAAGCGTAACAGACAGAGTTATTTTCGCATTTATAATATTAGTATGGAAGTATGGATTAATGTGGATGGATGTAGAGAAAGAAGTAGGCCACAGAAAAGATGAATGATATGTGTGAAGAAGAACATGAATGAAAAGAAAGTCAGAAATAGCATGACGGTTGACAGGTTGTAAGAAGGAAATGTGTTATGCCAACCCGAGGTAACTTAAAACAATAACAGGAAAATGATGTTAATACTTGGGCTAGAATGACGAATCTACTGACACCTGAACTTGACAGCGAATCATACGTACAAATAAACATACTTACTACTAAGACTGCTAAAATATAACCCTTGGTTAAGGCTTTGCCGTAGGCGGGTAATTAGGACAGCAGGCTGCACCCGGGAAACCCTTGTCTTGTAGGTACCTAATATTAATATAATAATTTAATCAACTCACAATATCGTTTCATCTTCTAGGTTGGACTCACGCTCTTCCTGTATACGCCCCAACACACAATTCTACGCTTAACGTATTCAGTCTGTTCCATCGTATTTGCTGAGTTTATCATAAAAGAGTTTACTGGACAGTTTGCTAAGGAAACATCTGCTTCAATGTTCCTATGTATGTCCATTCTAGAATACAATTCGTAGTTCTATGTACCGATATCTTTCATAAATATTACATAATAATATCTCATGGTTAACTTTACTCTAAGATCATACCACGGCTATGACATTTTATTAAAAACGACGAAAGAGTAAAACAACAAACTTAATTTACTTACAAATCCAGGGAGAAAATCTCGTCAAAGAATCTTCCTCGGTCACTAAGGAAGAAGTATTGCAATTTAAAAACTACCATTAAACCTAGTTCAGTGATTTACGAGCGATTTATATGCAAAATGACTATTATATCCCTGGTTGTTTTAAAAAGGACAATATATTTTTTCTTAAATGGGTTGCAAAAGTCTTTGAAGTTGAGCATAAACTAGAAGTTTCGTAGTTAAAAGTTATTAATATATTAGCAACATAATAGTTAGGTAAAATAAACTTAACAGCAGCAATTGTTCAATTTAAATTTGAAAAAATAAACATGATTTTGTTTATCTCAAAGTTTGGATATACCATTGTATATCTACATTGTATATTCTGTTTAGGTTCGATCAAATAATAATAGTGAAAATTTGAACAATCTTTGTGTTTTTAAGAATGAAAAAATTGGGTGACCATCCAATTGCCAAGCCGTTGGTCCCGGGTTGTCATCTTCTATATATATAAAATGCTTTGTCCTGAATGACTGTCTGACGAAACAACGCACAGCCTAAACCGCTGATCGTAGGGACCTGAAACATGAAAGGTGTGTTCTTTGTATGACGTAGGCATCCGATAAGAAACGATTTTCCGAAATTCTACCCCAAAGGGGGTTCCCCCCCTTTGGGGTAGAATTTATACAGGGCAAAGTTTGTATGGGACAACGTGAATCCTTAGTTCAATCTACTTCAAATTTTGCATAAACTTTTTTTTACAGAATTGATGGAAGACGTGTTTTTTTTATTTTATTGACGCACCAAGAGAATTTGGGTCTGTGAACAGGCTATTTTAACGCCCAAAAATTATCAAGCGATTGATAAAAGCATTCTGTTTCTCTCAAATTGAAGGGAGACAAGTAGTATACATCTCAATGAACACAGTAGCCGGGCAAGGTGACGCCATATATTACCCCGTAGAATTTTGAGAGGTTTTATAAATATACTAGCAACCCGACCCGGCTTCGCATTGGCCTTCCTCGATAAATGGACTATCCAACACAAAAATAACTTTTCAATTCGAACCAGCAGATCCTGAGATTAGCGCGTTCAACCAAACAAACAAACAAACAAACTCTTCAGCTTTATAATATTGGTATAGATATCTAAGCTTCCTTAATGTTTTTTCTTCTTTTTATACATTTTTAGGTTAGGAATTTCAACATTTGTTGTGTACGAGTACGTATGAATATATAAAAGTATTTTTAATAACGACAAAGAACATATCGTTTTTAAATCGTGCAATATACGTACTCTGTATTTATCTTAAAATGTAAAAAGAAACAATTATTTATGATCACTTTTTTTCAGATCGCGAATGAGTCAGCTTTTTTTAGTACATTAACCGTGTGCATGACATAATTTCCTATTGGCATAAAAGACAAATCTCCATACAAAGTTTCATGCTTCTAGACCAAGCTGTACACTGCCTGTCAGTGAAATTTATAATTGCTATTGAGTACTCAAGTAGTAATTGTTTACGACTTCTACGCGAACGAAGTCGCGGGCATAAACTAGTTCGAATATAATTTTAAAAGGCCAGATTCAGGGATAATAGCTGCCTATCTTTGCGAACTCTATTTAAAAATAATATTTGGAGCAAGCAGAATCAAAATATATTATACATTATTTTTAAAGCAACATTTACATATCATATTTTGATAGTTATTGGAAGATGTTATTGGAAGCTTCATTATTACTTAGAATGTATACCTACAAATTAAATGCAAAATTTCAAAATCGAAATATAAAACAACACTTACCTCATCTTACATATTATTCACATTCCAATTCATTTTCACATATATTTCTACAGAAATTTTTCTAACAAAAACGTCAATGTATTTCGTATATCTTAAAATTCCCGCATACAGGTCACAAAGATATTCAGTTTTACCGTAACATTCACCCCGTCGACGCACCGGACGAGACAATCAAATTATTTTGTAGTACATATCCGTATAACAGAGTTACGGATGGTAGGGCAGTAAAAGTTTCACATCCACTATAGCTTCACGATCGGTTTTCAGGTTGCTTTTAGATATCATTTTATTTTCAGGAGTATTATTCAGGTGTGTATGTAAAGGATTACAGCGTGTAATTTAAATTTTATGTAAACCATGTTTATTATTTTTGGACCACTAACAAAATATGAATACTTTGAGAATTTTTTGATGTGTATAAGTATTAAATGAAACGTGAGTATTGTTACACATTATAGATGAGCAACACAGTGAGTTAATCCGATTTTATCAATCTATAATAATTAAATGAAATTGAGCTAAAGAAGGTTACTGAATTTATTTAACTTATGCATTATGCTGCTGAGGACCTTAAGGACCAGTTAGATATTGATAAGGAGCGCAGTGGCAGTCATAGGTATTATGGTGGTCCATCGGTTTGCACGATGTGTAGTAAAGAAGTCAAAATTATACTGTCATTATTATATGTAATCATTTATTTTTTTTTCAATTTCACATCAATACACCATATTCATAACACATATTTAATTTTTTCTCAATTTATTCATATTCTATTGCTACAAAGTTGTAGTTTTCTATAGAATAACATATTTTTACATAGAACACTGCTCTTACTCCTATATAATTCCTATAAATCCCTTTCAATGGTCTATTCATAGTTCAAAACCACCACTAATTCGTTTACATCTGGTTCATCAACTTCATTACCGGAGCACTGGACTTCAAAGTGGCCATTACACACGAAAGGTAATTTGAACGTTCCACTTTCATAAGACATTACGTCATTTACATCCCAAATTGAATTGAGAAGATTCGTGTCAATAGTATGAATATCGGTACACACGCTATTCATTTCACACATTCCATGCGGTTGGCCGCGCGAAAAATTTGCTCTCGGTACAATTTTACTACCCCGTTCCATTCGTCCACATTCATGAGTCGACGTTTTACTGTTTTTTATTCGTTCAGACAAAAGTTTATTTTGTTTTCGGGAATAATGTGTCCAGTCGCGTTCACGTCGACGGCTTTTTTACCATCCCTGTGAAATTATTGATGTATTTGTTCGTTCCGTCGCTTAGATGTTTGGTGAATGTGATGTCAATTATTATTTAATGAAATGTTAATGAAATATTAATCCGATAACAAAGTTTATGAATGTGCTTCAAAATGAATGGTGTATTAAATATAATTGGAATGGTAATTAAAACTGTACTGATTATTATTACACTACTTGTTTTCATTTTAGTTATTATGCAGTCTAAAGTTAAATTCAATATTTGATATTGTTGTATTATGAACTCGGAATCAGATGTCAATTGATGATTTCATCATAAACATTTTCTAGTCAGTTTTTTGGAAAATGTTTATGCTTCAACAAATTAAGCTTTTCATTGACTGTGATACAGTAAATTTGAAACAGGGACATTGAAATAAAATCTTTTAACAAAATTCCGGTTGTACTTTTTTGCAGCAACAATTTGTTACCTGTTAGCAAACTGCGTGTCACTCACAGCCGTTGCGTCCGTCATGATTGATTGAATGACGTATTTCAACTTTGAAGTTTTGCAATGAGAACTTGTTTGCAGACATTGTAAAGTAACTGCAGTTTGTGTATTTATAGGTGTTTACAAAAGCTTCTTTTTATAGAACCTTCTGAAAGGAAGAATGAAAGGATGAAGAAGAAGAGCATAAGATAAGTTTGTAATTATGAAACAGCATACTTGGCACCCAAGTTATAGGCGCTGCCTAGTTTAGAGATCATCGTACAAATAACCATGTTAACTAACTAAACTACTTACCGTAAGCATGTTATTCATATAAGTACTGAGATAGGATACCAATAAATAATTCTTATCCTTCCTTTTCTGCTTATAATTTTGGTTTAATTAATGAAAAAAAAACAAACAAAGTGAAAGTAAAGAAAATGATGCTGGTCCATGTTTTTCATTCAAACTTGCAGGAGGACACAATAAGATTATTTTATCAGATTACGAAAAAAATGGGATTCGAAAGAGGGCAGTGTCAAAACATCAAATTCTCATTAAATTATGGAAATTACGTCGACTAAGGCTCCGTTTCGTAAAGCAAGATTTTGTTACTAGACCTTATACGGAAAGAAGACGATACCTTTGTAAAGGTCGAGAGAATAAAAAAACAAAAATTAAATTTAAGAGAACACGAACTTCACCTGTTCAAGTATTTGATGAAATATAGAAGGGATGATTTCTTAGCTTCATTAATATTAATGGTTTGTCCGTGAAAGCTTCAAAACCCTGTATTTGGCGTTTATCGTGTCACTTTTAGGAGTGACGCAGGTATTTCGACTATTACGGTAGAAATTGTTTACATTATTCAGCTGGGAATAGAATGTCTGTTGACTTGGATGATGAAGATATTGGTGGACGAGGAATTTTGGAATTATTGTCAGGTAGCTGCGATGGGGCGAATTGTAAAGATTATTATGTGAAGCTAATAACTTTTTAATGAATATTTAGATGGCAAATATACTAACGGTCCACCTGGTGTTCAGTAGTCACTGCTGCTAATAGAATATGCAATTACACAGGTTTTGCAGATGCGTTGACGTTTAAACAAAAAGGTTGAAATGTTTAATGTGCTTATAATTAAATCGGAATACTACAACGCTACAAAGCCGTGTGGTGCCGGCCGCGAATAGCTTCACCCTCTATCTACTCTTGGGTATCGTAGAAGGCGAAAGAGGGATATTGACCAGAGGAGCAGCGTCCTTCTGAGTACCATAACACCTACTGCGATCGCCTACATGCATCGGCCAAGCATGGTGATTACGGATGATCACCCCGTGAGAGACCTTTGCCCAGCAGTGAGCGTGTAAAGGTGAACGATGATGATTACAACGCTGCTTATAGGTATGCTAGTAGTTCTTTCCCAGATGAGCTCCTTCACAAAAAGTTTTGCAATGATATGAAATAAAATATAAATGACAATGCCAGATCCTGCCCCACCCATGTACAGAAAAGTAAATTAATGAAAATAATTGTAATTAATACAGAACCTTTTTATAGTAAATTGTTTTTCTTTAGAACTTGCGGATTACGAAATACCTACCCACAAAATACAAACTCATTTTACCTAAAATATAATTTAACCTATAATCAATGTCATTATTGTTTTTAGATTTAAATGGAAACCGCAAGTTCTACAGTCACTAAGACTAATGTTTAGTTATCAGCAATAAATCAACAGTAAGATGCTTCATATTGCACATGACTTTTATTGAGTGGGGCAAAGTTCTATAGAGTTTCTGGCATTGTCTTTTACAAATCAAATCAAGAATGATAACACTGGCGGGAGTTACAGCTGTTGTTTTTGCCATCATCAGCCGGAATATTCACTGTTGAAGAAAGGCCTCCCCAATGGAGAGTTTGTCCTAATGACCACGTTTGGCAGGACATCCGAATTTTCCCTAAGTCACCTTCTACGACACCCTCGGAATGAAATGGTTGAGTGTATTCTAGCCCGGACTCCTACGACGGTTGTTTTTGTAAGATGCAATATTTCGCTAATGAATGTGTCAGTTTTGCTCAAACTATCTTTCTATGTTGTGGGAACCTACCTCTCATACGAGGTGCCAATCCATAAATACTTTCTAAATTTCATTTAAATAGCACTTTTATCAGTGAAGGGAAACATCGTGAGGAAACATGGGTTTATATTAACGCCAGTCTGGAAACGCCAATTCACCTTGATCAATGCTGATATCTTTTCTTAACGAAAGGAGGCTTTTGCAGTGGAAGAAGCCTGTATAATTTATCTTCATCTTGTCTAATATACAAAAATCTCGTGCAATAATGTTTGTTTTCGAACTCCTCCGAAACGCCTTGACCGATTTTTAACCGACTTCCAAAAGCGAATTAAAAAAAATACCAATCGAATTGCGAACATGATCCGATGTTCTCAATTCGATTGGTATTTTTTTTTTATGTATGTACACCTATTACGCTGAGATTTATGATCCGATTTACGTGATTCTTCTTTAGTTTGATGCGGAATTGTTGCCATTTGGTCCCATAAAAACTTAACATAGTTTGGCCCGGTAGGTTTCATTTTATGAACATTATTTTTACTTTTTATTAATTTTCTTTATGTTTGACAACAACTTTTTTCAGTTTCGTCCGATTTCGATGATTTTTTTTTTAATTGGTAGTGTATATCACAAAATTGGTCCCATATTATTTCAAGAAAATATCCCCTAAGGGTAGAAAATTAAGGGATGACTGATTTTTTTTGGTGTCACCGTTTCGTAATTATTTTGTATGATAAGAAGTAGGCACTAAAAAGCGAAGAAAGAAAATATTTTTAACAATAAGACAACCCCCTTCAATAATTAAAAAATAAGTTTACTTTCAATTCGCAAGTCGGTGGCAATACAAAACAACAAGCAAAACCAAAGCCGCCGACTTGAGAATTGAAAGCGGTTTTTGAAGGCGGTTGTCTTTTTGTTAAAAAGTTTTTATTTTATAAATAATTGTGTAACTTTATTTGGAGGTCTGAGAATAGGTTGTAGGCTATTTTTTTTTATTTATATGGTAAAACAACGTTTGCTGGGTCAGCTAGTAAGTTTAATAAAACTACGGCTTATAAAAATACAGTGTAACGTACAAGAAATCCTGTGTTGTGTATTCTGAGAATTTAAATAAGTGACGAGACGTTGTGGCAAGCATGAAATATCGGTGCGACAGCTGTGACGTCATACCTACATCAAACCAGACACACTATAGATAGTACACTTTAGTCTTGCGTTTTATAATAATACATTGTTTTTGTTTGCTTTCCAGATGGAAAATAAATGACACTGAAGATTTATGTTTTCGTATGAACTAATCCAGTGCAGATTATTTTGTTTACAAACTTAACTAAAATCAGATTCATTATCATTCATCTTTAACTTATAAGTTACTGCTGACTGATAAGAACTAAGTAACTAAGTAGGGACGTCAAATTAGTTTTACCTTTAATTTTGCATTCAACATCATTTCAACCTATGCATTCTAACATGCCATATTAATTATATGGAAGTTTTTAGAATTTTCATTGACAGCTCTTATTGTTATGTATTCATACTTATTAGGTATAGGTACCTTTTTTTTTTTTTTAACGTGGGTAAATCCTCATGGACTATCCCCCGTCCGGGGAAGACGGGGGAGTGTGCCGGACTCTTACCGGCTAAAACCACCACGGTGTTCCTCGACTGACCCATGGGTGGGGGTACGGGATTCGCTCGCGCATGCACCGCGCCCCCACCTACCTATATGAAAAATAAGATTTTGTAGATGCTCTTTGAAATCCGATCCAGCCTGTCCCTTTGCTGTCCTCTCCCAGCGACGCCCTAAGCCGAGGCTCGTACCCCACAGGGGGTGCCCTTAGCGTGTAGTCGCTTAGTTTGTAAGCTCTTTTGCCCTGGCTGGAGGCCCTAAAAATAATAATTTTTAAGGCACCACAGGAAAGTCCGGTTAAGCAGCCGGTCCGGTTAATTCAAAAGTACCTGTAAATGGTTTAATTGAAATAAATGATTTTGAGTTTGAGTTTGAGTCAGCCGACAACCTCCTAGGTTGACCTGCGAGATGCCAACCCGAAAAAAAAAAAAAAAAAATAGATGCTCTTTATTCTCTCAACACACTCCTAATTATATACGTCCTTTTCTTGCTTTACCAGAGAGAAAATGATAGAAACAGCCTAGAAGAAGTTCAACTTGTGCAAAACAGAATAAAGTTACCACAAACTTCGCGACTAACTTATTATTCCCTCAACATTTTCCTTCATATTTATAGACATATTTTACATCGAACATCACACTCATAAATAACATCGCCTGACGTTGTCACCAATAAATCTATTAGCCATTACGTCGTTAAAGTTAGTACAAAAATACTGCTAAAAGCGAATAACATTAATGAGAGTCATAAACTTATTAATAGCAAAACTTTCGTTGTTAATCTTCTTACATCACTCCGTTTCGAACAAATAGCTCTCAATCATTGCGATGTGATTACAAGAGCGATAACATTTTATATGAAAAAGTTATATCTAAAAATGATCATAAAATATAAGGATAGGAATATTGTAATGTTCCTATAAAAAAGGATTGATATTATCGAGGTAGTAAGTCGAATTTTTCTCGTTGATCAAGAAGTGGAAGAAACAGATATAAGGTTCTGGAATGCTGTTATCCGCATAAGTTGTTACAATATTAATGGATAAAAAAACAAGTTTCGTACATGGCTGTTTCTATGCCAAAAGATCGTTATCTTTTGGACTCATTTCATGCCGTTGTACCGGTGTTTATATTTTCTCGCTTTCAAGTTCCAATTTCTATAAGAATAACAAAATGAACAGACTATCAATACCAAACGTGGACCAAACAATTATGAATAAACTTGCTATACAATTGTTATTACCTACATTATCCCTGAAATATCGATATACAAAATAAATAAAGAAATTAAGTCGTTGTTTGCAATATTAAAATAACAACTTTTTTTTTAATGCATAATATGAATGTTAAAGCCCGTCGCAGACGTAGCTATAATATATATTAATATACGTCAGACGTAAAGCAAATTACGATCAGCTATAATATATATTTTTACTACGTCACCAAAATATGTGGACAGATATAGCAAGGCATATTAATATAAATTCCAAAAATGTGAAACAAACAACGATCGCAGAAGTAATAAGGGCAAAAATATATTATTATAATTATTATAGCTACAGTGTGTGGTGTGGTGGCTAGCTATAATATATATTATAGCTACGTATGTGACGGGCTTTACACGGTACGTATACCAAAACGATTTTCTTTTTTCAATTTATCGTCTATCAAAACGGCGAGTCCAATTTTGACGGGACTTTCAATGGCATATAGCTAATGTTATAAGGAGTGACAAAGGCTACGATTATTTAGGAAAAAAAATAGGATTCCGGGCAAAAAAATAAAACATGAGGTCGAAGTCGTGGACATAAGCTAGTTATAAAAGGTGCTTTATTTGCTTATACACAAGTGTAACAGCTGATTGTTACATAATATATTGTAGACATACAATATATTGTTAAAGCAAACATAGAAGATAGCAAGCATGCATATCCGACATAGTCACCACAATGATGATCACATTATGAACAATGAATTGTTAATAAAATATAATAAATTAAATACGATTTACTACTTTAATTTATTTATTGCAAGCACAATTTAAACTAATTGCACGCCGTATCCGTATGGTGTCGGACGAAAAAAAGAATAGCACCATCCCATCCCACGTGTCGTAAGAGGCGACTAAGGGACGTACCAGAGAATGGGCAGCAGCGTTCTCTGTGCCTTTGTAACAACCATACTGCTATCGCCAAACCGCCTGCCAAGCGTGGCGATTATGGCAAAGCCTTCCCTATCGGGAGGCCTATGTCCAACAGTGGACGTGTTTCGGCTGTGATGATGATGCACGCCGAAATTAATGGCAGATTATGCGATCAACATCCTTAACCTTCTGTACCATATTTACGCAAATAAAATAATGATTATATTTTAGATTTTGATCATCACCTGTCTAGTTTTTTCCCAACTATGCATGTTGGGGTTGGGTTCAAGTCTAACGACTGCTTGTCCGACCTCAATAATCCAGTAACACACATATTCCGTTGTAATAATTATATTGTCTTAATTGCCGTGGAGAAGGACCCGAGTTGCTCGTGAACGGGTCACCAATCGAGAGGGTGTCCACTTTTAAATACCTGGGGCATTTTCTTGCCGCCGACCTCAGGGACGATGTAGACATTGAGAGGGAGCGTAGGGCTCTAGCGGTCCGGAGTAATATGTTGTCTCGTAGATTTGCGCGATGTACAGACCTAGTTAAAGTAACACTTTTCAAGGCTTATTGCCAAAGTCTGTACACGAGCAATCTATGGGTCAATTATACTAAGAGATCGCTGGATGCCCTGCGCGTCCAATATAACAATGCTTTCAGGATGTTGTTGAGACTGCCTCGTTACTGTAGCGCGTCGGAAATGTTCGCGCAAACCCGTACAGACGGTTTCTATGCGATTATACGCAAGAAAACCGCGTCGCTACTGAGGAGAGTGAGGGACAGTCAAAACAGCATCCTGAAAACTGTTGCGGAGAGCTTCGGCTCTCCAATTGTACAGCAGTTTGTGCGGAGGTTGATGTTTACTAACACTAGGTGATAAGTTTTTCTATGTTACTAACATTCTATGGATCTTTGTTGTCCGAATTAAAGTTTTATTATTATTATTATTATTATTAATTTCTGCCATGCTAACATTATAGGTCAGGAGACTCTGGAATCTTGGGCCATAAATTCCTTCTAGTTCTAAAAATAAACATTTCAATATTCTATAGACTGAAACCATAAACAATATTTCAATCAACAACTTTTATATTGAAACCATTTAATGCTTTATCTACTCCAGAAATAATAACAACAAGATGTTACGAGCCCATTATAACACCGGAATTGGAATACTTCATACTTCACCATAAAACTTTGACAGTAAGTCCGGGTAATAGACTCGGAAAATGAAGCTTAAGTAATAATTCCGTACGAAATTGAGCTGTAGAGCCTCACTGAATTTAATCTTGAGAAAAAATATGCGGGGTACAGCTAACGACCTCCTCGAGAAAGCAGGACAACAAAGCGTAAAGAATGCAAAAGGAAACTTTGTAAAATGTTATAAATATTTATTACAATTTAACATCACTCTGGTATGCGCCCGAAGGGGTAGGCAGAGGATTTGAGTATAGTCGCCAGTTATTAAAAAAAAACAATTTGGTCCATACATTTTGACCGTGAGATATTGCAATTTTGGCGTGGTTATGGTTTAGCTACGCTTACCGCGGTCGGTCGATCCATACATGGATGACCATCCAATTCATATAGAGACTCCTTCCGAGCCCCGGGAGGCAAAGCCATTGGTCACGGCTGTCATTTGTAGATCTTTAACAGTCGTTATGGCTGGTTATAAGCCAGCAACTCTGACAGCCTGTTACCAAGGGGTCGCAGGGGTCGCAGTAGGTATCAAAAGACGGACGTTGTTGCCGAGGGAGGCCTTGGAAACTCCGGTGTGGCGACTTAGTGACGTTATAAGAGATAGGCCAGAGATGTCAACATATAGGGAAGAGTGGAAGGCTATGGGGAGATGCTTATCCAGCAGTGAGACAACATAATGTAAAAAAGGTTCGATTCTTCTTGAAATGTCAAAACATCATTCAACCATACCAAACTGCCAAACTTTCCCAATTGAATATGAACCTAATACTTTGGTAATAAACTTAAAAATCCATCAAATAAATTTGACAGAATGTTGCATGATGTGCTGACCTGTGTACCTCAACGTTAATGGATTACTACCGACTTCAATTGTATCTTAACGTAATGTCTAGGTATGGCTTTGAGCAATATTGGCTGTGATTGTATTGTTAACAATGGATACAGATATGTCCAATAGGTAACTGTGGGTCGACAATACAAAGGTTCAAATCTCAAAGGTCCTATTACATGTCACTATCAAAACAGACCCACAGTGAGAAAAGGATTGGCACAGATTTTCTATTGATATTTTTTTGTAGAACAACGATGGAACCAAAAACGTGTAGCTATCTTAGTATATATCTCTACAAATAAATACAATTGAATTGTCTGTTTGTATGCTTATGAATGTTTACACGGTACTTATACGAAAACAGTTTTAACTGTCAGTTTGTCCCTGGTTATCTCCAAACTTGCCAGTTCCCGATATTGTCAGGACTTTTGCTGAAACATAGATAATGTTACAAGGAGTAACATAGACTATACTATACTGTACTTTTATATAAAAATAACTATAGAGTTCCGCCATAAACGTCAAATCAAAAAGGTTTGTTCGCTTCCGGTGTTTCAACTAAGCACAAAACACAGTCAAAATTTTTTGTACCCAAAAAAGAGAAAATTCAAATTAAAAAGTGTCAACGACAGAATCGATTTTCATCCATTTCGACACGAGCGGTGTCGATTGCAATTCTCGTGTAGAACTTTGCTTTAGGCTCTTTGTTGTTCGTCCAGAATTGAACCGGGATATATTTGCTACGGGTTGGGTGTCACAACCCAGTTTATATTGCCGTAACCTCTTTCGGGAAACAACTGAATATTTTTGTGACGTATGTGATATTAATATAGACATAGTCTTGTTTCTTTTAAGGCTCTAACAAGCGACTTTTGAAGATTTTAAACTGACAATTACGTCATAATGTGTAGTGTAAATGATTTGAAAAAAATATTTGTTAAACTAGAACATTCTCTTAATCATTTAATATGTGAATATTTTTGATTTAGTTCATATTAAATAGTTAAATAAATCGTGAAGGTGTGTCTGACGCTGACAAAACATTGATAATCACACAAAATCTACCAGGCATATTTAAACGAAACTGTCACTATCTTACAGACAATTTTAGTATCTATCTTTTAGTATACGCCTTTTTTAAGTTAATGAATTCTATCTTTTATTTAAATTTTTCGACTACGCAACGCAAACGATTCTCTGGTCGCTCTAGGTCGCAGGCGTATATCGTCGCCTTAAGTAAAATATCCGGGAAAATCTGGGTTGTAATATCTCTGAAGTATGGATATTAATTATGAAGAATGTTTGTATTTTTTTACTGGCACAAACCTAAAGATATTGGAATGAGTCAGGACATTATTTGCAGACAATATTAGCGAGTGGGCGACCATGAACCGGAAGGCGCAGCATTGGTAGATCTTTCACCAGATGGACCGACGACATCGTCAAGGTCGCGGGTAACTGGTGGATGCAAGCAGATGCTGCTCGTTGCGGAGTTCTATGGGGGAAGCCTATGTTCAACAGAGGACGTCTTTCGGCTAATGATGATGATGACTTAGGGCGGGTTGCTTCAACTAACCATTACTGACCGGTAATAGTCAAAAATGGCGCTAACTATCGTCAAATCAAAAAAATGGGTTGTTTCACAAAATCATACGTCAAAAAGTTACTATTACCATAACCGACCAGTCATCGTAATTTTGTGTTGTCAAACAGCTACTTTAAACATCAAAATATTATGTGATCTCTTTTTGAAAAACTTTAACTGACGGATTTTTATGTCATGAAACAACAGTTACATTTAACGTACGTTAAACATCGCACGTCATAGTAACTTTTTAACCGTCCGTATGTAACGTTAACCGACTGTTTGAAACAACCCACCCTTATTCTCATAATGTTACACTTAAGTCCACGTAAACGAAGCGTGATAAATAAAAATGAAAAATATAATTCTGACTATAGACGTAAATTTTTGGTAGAATTACTTTTAATTCCTTTTGTTATTTATTCTTAAAATTATTATTTATTCACTGTCACTTGGAAAGTAAGTTATCTTAAATTATATTTATTTGTTTTAACTAAGAAATCAAAGCAAACTTTTTAATGTTAGTGCCTTTTTACTGGAACTGTGATCAAAGGAAAATTCTCGTAGATGAGGTTATGAAAAATGATTGAATGTACGAAGAAAATCAATCTTCTTTGAGCTTTGCCTTAGGGAATTGAATTAGATTTTATGTATTTAAAACAAAATCTTAAAAGGTTTAAGGCGAAGATTAAAAACAAAAACAAATAATATAACGTTCAGTATTTTAAGGTAAGGTAAGTTTCTATACAACATTACAACAACTATAGAACATTCACCAAACATTTTATTAAAATATGGAATAGAATTTGTGTGAAGTGATATGTCGAATAATTTAATATGACTTTTTCGAATGTTATGAAATCCATATTCCATACTTTTAATATTATAAATGCGAAAGTAACTCTGTCTGTTACGCTTTCACGATGAAAGGGCTGAACCGATTTTGATAAAGTTTGGTATGACAATAGCCTGAATCCCGGAGAAGGATATAGGCTACTTTTTAATCCGCAAATTTGCTTGCATCCGCGATAACCGACATCCACGCGGACGAAGTCGCGGGCAAAAACAAGTAGATCATAAAGTTTACAGCATTAATTGTTATTCGACTATTAACATGCTCAAGATAAGCTACAAACGAAAATCACTGCAGTGAAGATGTTCCAAAACATACTATTTCTTTGTTGAAGATCGAGGAAGGAACTTCATGAAAAAAATAATATTGGCGGCATTGTAAATCCCACTACAATGCAAATATTTTTTCTCATCATGTTCGTGTCATATTCGAGAACAGGCGTAGTCAGTTGAGATTGGTCATCTCTTAACTGCCATGGTTTATATCTTTATTATTATTTTGTAAAACGTTTTGTATTGGTCTTTACTTAGATTGTTTTCACATATAGAAGCAACAAAAATCATTTATAAATCGAGTTTTTAACCGACTTCAAAAAGGAGGAGGTTATCAATTCGGATGTTTATATTTTCTTTTTTATGTATGTTGGGCATAACTCTGTCATATATAGACGGATTTGCAAAATTATTTTTTGTTCGAAAGGGGTAGGTATATTCCGAAATCGTCCCATATAAATTTTACCAAAATTGATCCAGCCCTTTTTGAGAAAATGCACAAAATCCCAAAAAAAATACTTAGACGTTTTAGTTTCTTCAATCTTTGGAGGACTTACAAAGGCAAAACTAAAAAACCAAAAAATTTAAAGATTTTCTAAACAAAGAAAACCGCCTTCAAAAACTTAAAAGTGATAAATAACTTTAGCACGGAACACACATTACTTTACTTTCGGTAGTCGGTGGCAATACAAAACAACTAATTTAAGCTTCTGTTTTCATACAGAGGAGGTAACAACATTGATCACTACGCTTGCTGTCATTAGTGATTCCAGACTTATAATTATTAATTTTATCACACTCTCTTCACGAATTCACCATTTTCCTTTAAGTACCTACGTCATAGATGTCCAAGATAAACTTATGAAGTACATATGAATTGAAAAAGACACATTGATAATGACCAATGCAACCTTATTCACGACACAATAATCTGACAAACTTTGTAATATCTACATAGGTACTTAGTATACAATTTGTTTATGACTAAAATGTCTAGACACAATTCGCTCGTCTATTCAAGGGTTATAAAGCCATACTGAACAGTTCTTCACGAAACTAGTACGTTATCAACGACAAGAACAAAGTTAGATGGTATTTTATCTATTTCTCGCCAACAAAGAAATATATTTTTCTCAAAGGTTGAGAGACACTTGAAGATGTTTATGGTACTGTTTATTATATTCCCCTTTTTTGTATAAGTGAGATTTCCTTCAAAACAATGTGACGTTTGTAGTGGGAACGAAAATAAATATGACACAGTTTAGGCTTTCGAGTTGGTTTCATGGTTGTTTTTAGTAAGTGTCATGCAAATATACGAAGTTTGTACGGCCATAATGCTTTGTGGCTGTTGCTAAAGTCTTGGTGTTATTTGTAACATTATTCCTTTTTTATTTGTTTTGTTTTGACTAAAAGAATGGGTAGGCTTTTTTGACTTGTAGAAAATCTCTTGTTCTATTAATACAATCAAACTTAAGTTAATTATGCTGTCCTAAACATCTAGGTTAAGACTAAGTTTTCATGCAGTTTGGAAGTCGATATACCTACTGGCCATTTTTTGGTGTCATCATTGTTCTAAATTTGAATTCACGGTTCATGTACAAAACAATGTAGAGTGGCTCCATATACGGGTCCGGGGGTGTAAGTATTTTAATTATTAATTACTAGCTGATGCCCGCAGCTTCACCCGCTTCAAAAATTATATACTAAAACCTTCCTCTTGAATCACTATATCTATTAAAAACCCGCATCAAAATCAGTTGCATAGTTTTAAAGATCTAAGAATACATAGGGACACAGATGCGGCGGGGGACTTTGTTTTAAAATATGTAATGATGATGATGATAGTACAGAAATAGTGACACAAAATGGTCTTCATCACCTAATACTATTCCTTCTTAATCTTCATATTATGCATCCGCAATAACCAAAATTCACGAGGACGAAGTCGCGGGAAACGCTAGTAATATGAATAAAATATAATTCAAACATATTTTAGTCCCAAAACGAAACTTACGACAGCATATTTTGGTGTCGAAGAAATAAAACTGTAGATCCAAAAAATGAGACGAGAAAATCGCGAATCTTATAAGAAAACAGTCCCGAACGGCACACACTTGCACAGAACACTCACACAAAAAAATCCTAAGCTTCCATTTTTCATATCCGCAATCATATACTCAACCTTAGCCCGTAGAACCGTCAGATTTCGAAGCGCGAAGTGTGCCACTTGCCCTTATTTATGACCCACCATTTTCCTTAGCAATATCTTTTTTCTCTCTCTCGTAAGTGCCTCCCGTTCTAATACTCGACGGAAATTAGGCGAGGAGAATTGTTGAGATTTTTATAGGAATAAACGTGTTGGTGTAAGTACCTACTTATTTGAAAAAGGGATCATTGAGACGTATCGATAAAATGGGTTAGTGTGTGTGTATGATATTGTTGAATTTAACGTCTCATTCAAATTGTATGGATGTTTACCTAAAGCTGATTAGATTGATTGATGAAGACCTCTGCGTAATCGCTTAATTGAATGTTGGTGACGGCATTCAATTTAGCGATTACGTATTACAATAGTTGTTGACGTCAATTTTCTTAATTAAATTTTATATATAGAACATGAAATATATTGTTTGTAATCGTAAAATTTAAATGTTGGTGAACAGAGGCCTTAATAATTATTATTCTGTTAACATCGTAATTGAGTTTTTGCTTACATATAAATTACTAGCTTTTGCCCGCGACTTCGTCCGCGTGAATGTCGGTTATCGTGGATTAAAAAGTAGCCTATGTCCTTCCCCAGGGTTTAAGCTATCTTCATACAAAATTAAATCAAAATCCGTTCTGCCGTTTCTTCGTGAAAGCGTACCAGACAGAGTTTCTTTCACATTTATAATATTATATATTACTCTACACGTATAAATAGAGCGAAACATTCTTTAGAGTGGAGACCGTGTTTGGGCAAGTGTAGTGTAGGACGTCCTGCGGCACGATCCATCGACGATTTGAAGACGGCTGGCAGCAGATGGATGCGGGCTGCCCAAGCCCGGGTTGGTTAGCGATCAGTTAGGGAGGCCTACGTGAATATAGGCCTCGTAGGGCTTGTACAGCTGAAGTTGTGGACGGCAATAGGCTGATATCATGATGATGATGATGAAATAAACAACTTTTTCAAGATAACAATACACAAGATAAAAAGTGGAAAACAAAAACTTTTTTGAAAAAAGAGAACCGCCTTGTAAAAATACAAAAAAGTGATAAATAACAATACAAAACAACAAACAGAACAAAGCCACCGACTTCCGAAACTAAAGTCATGTGTGTTCTGTGCTAAAGTTATTTATCTCTTTTTAGTTTTTTTTAAGGCGGTTCTCTTTTTTCAAAAAAGTTTTTATTTTCCACTTTTTAGTGCCTCCTTATCACCCAAATCCATTAAGGAACGGCAACACCGTTAAAACAGAGATTGAAAGTCCTCTAAAGAAAGAAACGAAAACGTCTTCTCAGTTTTTGTTGTTTTTTTCAAAAAGCACTGAATAAATTTCTGTTTATTGTATACTAAAACCTTCTCCAGAATGTAACAAACACTTTTCTCTGAAAACCGCATCAAAATCGGTTCAGCAAAACGAAAGATAATCGCGGACAAACATACATACATACATACGGGTCGAACTGATAACCTCCTTTTTTTTGTAGTCGGTTAAAAAACTTCAAGATCCTAAATAATACAATTTGAAATTCATTCCTTTGCTTAGCTATTTTAAATAAACTTGATTTATTAAGCATAGATGTCGTACAAAACAGTGCTAGTAGAAAGATTTGGACTAAGTCCAAGTATTATGTCACTGTCCCAGAGCCAGACGGTTGCCCATTAGTGGGACAACACGACATAATTAAGAAAAATAATGAAATCACCAGATTTTGTCTCTCAGACGTCATGTTACATGTGACCTTTGTTTACACAAGATCCAGACTAAATGTTAATATAATATTGCTTTATTATCTTGTTGTTTTAGTCCAATTAGCAAAAACCTGATTGTTCGTAATATGACCTGGTAACAATGTTAATAATAAATAATTTATTTCGAGTAACCAGACTTCATTTTGTTAGCTATACAAAAATCCCCATCCTTAGTTAGTAAACTACTAAATAAGGATAAGGAATTATCTCTCGCCTTTTAGACTCACTCTTGACAGAGTGGTGGTGGGCATAGAAGATCATTCACAACTGCGGTTTCAGCTTTTCCACCGGCATCTATTGGCTGCATGGCGAGCACATTCTGCCATAAGGATTTTGGTGACAAATTTAATGGTCTGTTCATTGGGTTTATGATTGACCACGTGGTCTCGTGCCCTCGTTTCTACCCTGAATCACCAATCGCTCCATGGAATTGTTGTTGTGGGTACCGAGTTTAAAGAATCTGACGGTTCGTAATTTTGCAAGCAGCGACAATAATTGTTTAATATTAAGTCGTTTGTGTATGGACACGTTAGCCCGATCAGCGGTCTAGCTTATCCTAAGCATGCATCTCTAACACCACATCTGCAGGACGTCTATATTGCGTCGGTTCTGCATTCCCAATGTCCATGTCTCCGCTCCATAGAGAAAGATTGAGAAAACCGAGGTATTCATGAAGCGTATTTTGGTTTTATATATAGATATTCGGCGGCCTATCCAGAACTAGTTATTTCATTTAATAGACCAATAAACAGCTACAATATATTCCCAAAAGGGACGGTTCAAACGAGCGTTTACAATATTGCAACATTGCATTTATCCACATGCTAATTCTTGAGCATTAAAAAATAGGTACGCATAATCACTCCTGCATCACTACATAGGAGATGGTACAGTAGCGGTATAGAATTGCTCAAAAGATAAGACCAAAATGACAATATTCGAAGTCAAAACGAAACATCATAAAATGAAACTGTTATTGATCAACGTTCCAATATCTGAAGTACTAATACTGACAATAATAAACCCATTCACAAACGAGGTGAACGAAAAGTAATTTCACATAAGCTTTAATAATGATTCGATTCTGAAAAAGAACTCGCAACAGCTTTTATTCCCAAGAAGAAACAAAATAAGCATACATTACTAAGTGAAAGCAGCGAACATTTGGAAAGAAGCGAATTACGTTGACAAAAAAAAATGTCGAGATGTCGACCCCTAAAAATCTAATTATATACTTTTGTGAGTTCTCCTCTGTATGACGGATTTCCGTTCTCGTCGCCCGCCTTAAATGATTTTACTTCTTGAAATCTGTCTCAATTTCTCCCCGTTTCAACTCGACGCAATTTCGTTCATATTATATTGGATGGGGTGCCAGGGAACGTGGGCGTTTCATTTAATATTTGATCGGGGTTTAAGTTTTGTTTAAATCTAAGGATAGTGTTATACAATGTGGGCGGATTCGATCAAATGCCATGTTATTCCAGAGTAACTAACCCTTGAATAATTAAACTCATTAGTCTTATTTTCAGATAACTTCGTTTGCGTTTTACTATCACAAACATGGAGTAGCCAATACTATGTATTGTTACTCTTGAGCTGATGAATGAACGATTAATGTCATATGTGTAAGCCAATAAAAATAGAAATACAATCACACCATCGCGGTCATAGTGGCGGTCTGAAGCGCCATTATATGTAGTGTATGTAGTATGTACTACAATTGGACGTCAATCAATATGGCTAACCGTAACGAAGTCTTATTACTCTTACTAGCCCTTTCAGAAGATGAGAAAAAATGGTAGGAAATAAAAAAAACATTAAACATTTGGGGTTTCAGATACCTATGTTTTTATCAGTACCATCACATATTACTTTTAGAAATATAAATTATAATAATAATTTATTAATTTTTCACATACGGCCGCGGTCGGCCTCTCGTAGGTCGTTCCATGATCACACGTGTTTGGAGACTCGCATATTATATTGCAAGCGAATACAACTTGCCGCCACCCCAGGCTGCGTGTATCTGTGTGCCACTTAAGAAAGCAAAGCGCAAATGACGGCATAAGACCATTATGGCCTCATGCATAATGTTGCGGATTTGGTACCTACCGGTCAAGTACCGATGTGACTTCTCCAATTTCATCTAATATATAAAATTCTCGTGTCACAGTTTTCTTTTCCGTACTCCTCCGAAACGGCTTGACCGATTCTGATGAAATTTTTTGTGCATATTGGGTAGGTCTGAGAATAGGCCAACATCTATTTTTCATCCCCTTTTTTCACCCCTTTTCATCCCTAAGTAGGTAGATCGGGACAGGACAACGTCTGTCGGGTCAGCTAGTCTAATATATAAAATTCTGGTGTCAAAGTTTTCGTTCCCATACTCCTCCGAAACGGCTTGACGGATTCTGATGAAATTTTGTGTGCATATTGGGTAGGTCTGAGAATCGGCCAACATCTATTTTTCATCCCCATTTTTCACCCCCTTTTCATCCCCCGTAGATCGGGACAGGACAACATCTGTCGGGTCAGCTAGTATAATATATATTCTTTATTTATCTTGGACATCATTGACATCGGTGAAGGAAAACATCGTGAGGTAATATGGACTTAATTAGTTAAGTCTGACATCGCCAATACGCCTTGAGCAAGAGTAGTGACTTATACTCGTGCCTTAGCTAGTATTTGTGTTATTATATTAACACAAATGATTACTTTATTATAATAACTAATACGTCATCCAATTAGTCCCTTTCCAGTTGCTAAATATTATTTTGTACTACAAATACATTTTATTCTTTGCGGTAATAATTTGCAGACATAAATCTGGATCCAGTTGTTTACTAAAAGAAGGTTTTCAAGACGAAGAATATGAATATATTTGGTCTGAAAATACGAAAGAATATTTTTGTTGACTACCTATTGTTCCATTTCTGTTACTGACAAATCCGGTTCTTGAATTTTCTTTGGTAATCAGTCTTGGATTGTTTGGTGGAAGAACAGAATCAACTGTTTGAAACGAAAGCATGGTATTATTATGTCGTATTAAAATATTAGGTACGTACCTAGTAATTTTTACTAAGAAGTATTTATGTTCCAATTTAAGGATCATAAAAATCTGTTTATTTTGATTAAGTTCTTCTTTTGAAATCCCTTATCGATTTTTGAGGATTGCATATACTTTAGTTCATCATTAATTTTACTTAAAACGAAGTTTTTAAATAAAATAACAGGTAGGTATCACAAATACCAGGTACATCTTTGAACCTGTTCTAAAATACTTTAGTAAAAACAAAAATACTTGTCTTAACTTGATTATTGAGCTTTCATTCAAATTGACTGTTCAATCCCATTTGAGAGTACCGTAATTGAATGAGAAATAAGCTGAATAAATTATTGAATAGGGATTCAGACTGACGTGATTATACAAAATGTAGGACGTCTTTAATTAATTAATTTTAAGAAGCACTGGCAATTAGCGTTGTATTGAATTTAATTTTATCTTCTACATCTAATGGTTTCTAAGAAGTGAAGAGCTGGTACTATAACTATAGATAATTATTTACTTTACTTTTACTTTGTCTAACTAATTGAAGATCTAGAATCTCTACTCCTTTTGAGTGGTTTAACCTAATACTATAAATGAGAGGTCGTATGGGAGGTGCGAGGAGCTCGTGGCTAAGTAAAATCCTTATGGATCGATCGATCAAAGGTTAAGCTACGCTTGCCGCGTTCGTTCGGTGGATGGGTGACCATCAATTCAAATCAAATAAAATTATTTATTTGGAACAAAAAACATGTTTACAGATTTATGTGTTCGTTAATAGCTACATTAGTTTAGAACTGTGTCGTAGCCATTAGCGCCCACCTCCGAGAGGGGAGAAGTCGGCGTTCCAACAGTGGTTATGTATAATTGAGTTATTAATTTATTATCTATATAATAATAAAGACTCAATTGTATAATATAATTAAAAAAATAAAATAAAATTTATGTAAAAAAATGAATTAATGGAAATTAAATTAAAAAAAAAAGAAAGAGATTTAAAAAAAAAAATACCGAGTTCCCTCCGTGCCTCGGAAAGCTCGTAAAGCCGTTGGTCCCAGCTGTCATTTGTAGGTCTTTGACCTTTTTCTCTACATAGTTGGGAAAAGGTTAGTAAATGAGAGGTTATTTATTAGGTTTCCAAATAAATCAGAGTTACACGTGGCGAATCATACACGATTTCCTATAAATATCGGCAAAAGAGAATTAATTGAAATAAATTAATGAAACAAATAACGTACTCAGAAAATAAGGAAAATGATTACTCTTACAAACAAACATAATAATTTATCATTACGTTGGTTTTACTTCGATAGAGATAGTGTGTACACATTACATCAATATTTTTCTATCTGACTCTATCTGTTCATCATCCGAATTTTGATCACAGCACTAATCTCAAAAAAAGCGGCCAAGTGCGAGTCGGCCAAGGATGAGTCATGAAGGGTTCCGTAGCAGCAAAAAGATAAATTGCGGTTTACGATTTATGACGTATTAAAAAAAACTACTTACTAGATCTTGTTCTAACCAGGTGGTTTTCGGTGGAAGTTTACATGGTAATGTACATTATATATATTTTTTTTAGATTTATCATTCTCTTATTATTTTTAAAAGTTGAAGGGGGGGGGGGGGGACACTCGTTACCACTTTGGAAATGTCTCTCGCGCAAACTATTCAGTTTAGAAAAAAAAATTAAAAACCTCAATATCATTTTTAAAGACCTATCCATAGATACCCCAACTTATCTCTCTTTAAAAAAATAATATAATATGTATATACAATGAATAAATGAAAATAATAATAAAACTTCTGGACACGGCTCGCATTGTCACGAGGCTTCTCTCTCTGGAGCCTTGACCGCCGCTAGTTTGGACCCTGTTCCCGATACC
The DNA here is from genome assembly GCA_947361185.1 of Charanyca ferruginea. Lineage (NCBI taxonomy): Eukaryota > Metazoa > Arthropoda > Insecta > Lepidoptera > Noctuidae > Charanyca > Charanyca ferruginea. The sequence goes on from OX376055.1 coordinate 58,562,442, forward strand.
GGTGGGCTACTATATTTCATATTTTTAAATGTTTTTATTTATATACTAATATTTTGATGAAAAAAAAATTGAGTTTAAGTTATGTAAGTATGGGGAACCCCCAAAATTAATTGTGTTTTTCTATTTTTGTCAACACAAGTGAGTTGAGTTGAAGTGGAGTCAAAGTTATAGATTTTCAACTTATGTGTTGAAAAATTTACTCGTTCGTAACACGAAATAAAGCGAGTAAATTTTTCAACACATAAGTTGAAAATCTCCTACGCGTTGTCCACGCGTTGATCACGTATTTACTGTCACCGACCCGTTTGGCTCGCGTTGTCGACGTGTTGAAAATTCACTCGTATGTAACACGAAATAAAGTTTACATTTCAATACCAAACTGTGAGTTGAGTTGGAGTGGAGTCAAAATTGAGTTGGTGTAATGTAGGTACTATGACCTTAATTATAGTGCACAAGTGTATGCGCAAACACAGTTGCTCTTTCTCTTCCCTTTACTCTCATTGTTCGATGGTACGGCAAACTGACACACCCTAAGAGAGTTCAGGCGCGTTTTTACGTGCATTCCGAAGCATATGTATAGCATACCATCACCACCACCTGCTACTGAGAATTTCCTTATGGAAAAACTCAATAACGATTTACCTTACCTGAAAATCAAACCCAGGACGCCACAGTCAAAATTAGCCCTAGCAATCATGATACCAACGGATCACCCAACACTGCTAAAAAGTTATTGGCCGAACTATGTGATGAACTAGAAATATTTTTATTCTTTCCAAAACTATTAATATTTTTATAATTAAACCGTGCTTCCCCTGTTTCTTTCACCGTGCTGTCACTTCTTGCCAATCCACAAGGAAGCCATCAAAATCATCCCGCCATCTCTTTTCAGGTCTACCACGGTCCCATCTCTCTATTTCGGAACCCCTAATTTTGTATTCTACAAACCCATAGCTCTTTCGGCATACAGCAGACATCATGTCCAGCCTAGTCCCAATTAAGCTGGGCACCCTTTTAAGTCACGTCAGCGATCTGTGTTTTGAAGCGCTGTGTTGTTTCGAAATGTATCTTTGGTAAACAATATTGTAAAGGATTACTTACCAATAGCAAGGTGTCAAATATCTGTAAACAAAGAAAAATACATTAATAATATAATAATAATATGTGGGGACATTTTCACACACGGCCATCTGACCCCAAACTAGGGAGACCCTGTACTATGGGTGTCAGACAGCTGATATACATACACAAATACATTTTTTTTTTGGAAATACATACATATATAGATAAACAACACCCAGACACAAGCCAAACACAAGTGCTCATCACACAAATGTTTACCCGGGGCGGGAATCGAACCCGCAACACGCTGCGCAGCAGTCGATCGCTCAGCCACTGCGCCAACCGTGTCGTCAACATTATTATTACGATTAAATTAAAGAAATAACTAACACGTAAGGAATTTCTTTTAATTTGTCTACTGCTTTTTATTAGAGAGCCGAGGAACTTTATTAGGGAGGAGCTCGTGGCCAAGTAAAAGCTGGATTAATCGGTCACAGGTTAAGCTACGCTTGCGGTACTCTTGGACACGGCGCGTATTGTTAGGACATTCCTCTCTCAGGAGCCCTGACCAGTGGTTGCTTGGACCTAGTTCCCGATACCGGTTACCGATTTTTTTATATTTTAAATGTTTTTTTTTTTATCAATATTTAAAAAAATAATATAATTATGTATACAATAAATAAATGAAAATAATAATAAAACTTGTGGACACGGCTCGCATTGTCCTCCTGACAATGCGAGCCGTGTCCAGAAGCTTCTCTCTCTGGAGCCTTGACCGCCGGTAGTTTGGACCCTGTTCCCGATACCGGGGTGGGCTACTATATTTCATATTTTTAAATGTTTTTATTTATATACTAATATTGATATTTGAAAATGTAATTTATTTATAAATAATGTTAATAACAATATATTTATTTGCAATTAAATACACGGCTTTGTTCTGTTTGTTGTTTTGTATTGCCACCGACTTCCGAAACTAAAGTCATGTGTGTTATGTGCTAAAGTTATTTATCACTTTTTAGTATTTTTTGAAGGCGGTTCTCTTTTTTCAAAAAAGTTTTTATTTTCCACTTTTTACCCAAATCCATTAAGAAACGGCAACACAGTTAAAACAGAGATTGAAAGTCCTCCAAAGATGGAAGAAACGAAAACGTCTTCTCGGCTTTTGTTGTTTTTTTCAAAAAGCGCTGAATAAATGACAATGCCAGATCCTGCCCCAGAATTTTCAGAAAAAGTAAATTAAAGAAAATAATAGTAATGAATAAAGAACCTTTTCCTCTTAAATGGTTTTTCTTTAGCACCTGCGCATTACAAATTAATAATAAAAGGAATTTAATCAACCTCTGCAATTGCTTTTTGCCATTTCCTGTTTTTTGACGACCATCTGCGCTACTAATACACAACAAAAAAGTTTTAGGTACTTATAAAACAAAAACTTACATGCTTAAACTATTATTTAAGGATTATAATAATGTGTAACGTATACGCTGTTTAAATCGCGGAAGATACTATACGGGTAATTACGAAAATCAATTATGTTGTTTTACAATCACAGTTTCGCATTCATGGATTTTGTGTAACGAAACGTTATTGACACGTGGCATTAATTAATTCACTGATTCATTTAGAGGTGAGACGTACTAGGCAAAATGCGTATTGAGACTTGGAAGTACGCGTCCGCTTAAGAGCGTGTTCCACATACTAGTTCCACGCGTATTTAGACATCTTAAGTAAATTGAAGTATTCTTAACTGTCGAGTATATAGAGTAGTGTACAGTACTCAATTTAGTTTCATTGAATGTTGTACACACATTTAGATCTTATTAAAAACTTATCTTCACACTTGAAATGCTTAAGACTGTCTGTTTAATATATTATAATTTATAACTATGACATTACCAAAAAATATAAAATAAGAATAGTACTTAATTGTTTTTCTATACATATACTATGTAGTTGTGCGAGAATAAACAGTATTTGTTTACTACAAGTACAATAAACTGACGTATTTAGAAGTTTTTGATTGATTTTATGTACATAATCGACTTATCTACATAATATTTTCCAAAGTAAAAGTGACTTTATAAGTATGAACTTTAGGATTAAAAACGCTACGCAATATCGTTTTGGAATTTTATTATTTTTCTAATACGATTCTAACTCTAGCAGTAGTTATTATAAAGTAGCATAACAAAGTGAAGTAATTGTGGTACGCAGATAGTACCTACATACATCATATTTATGAGATGACTATGAGATGCCGCGAAAGCTACGTTTAGGTACTTGCAATACGAATCGCAACGTGACGTGCGGAGCACAACGCGGCCAAATGACTTCGGAACCGACCGAGATCGAGTGTATGTCGTGAATTCGCGCCTCGCGATTAGTTAGTCGCGCAATCTGTCGGACGCCATACGCTTAAATACTCGAGACTCGTATAAATGCTGTGGGTAGGTATACAGAATAAGTCTCTTCGCGTCCGGCTAAAAACCTGTACCAGTATATACGTCTCACCTCTAATTCATTTGACAGAATAGAAAGAACACAAGAATTTCTGTGTTGTACTGTTGTTTGCGCTTGTGCTTATTAATATATTTGCTGTGCTTTTTATTGCTTTTCCATATTATTGCTTTTATATATTTAACTTCTAGATCCCACCAAAAGCTGTAATCTGCCATTAGTGCTTCTCACGAATATACTATCATAGCACAAGTGGAAATACTAATGCAGAAAGAGAACTGAGCGACACACGTTTGTCTAGGATGTGGACGATCTGTTTTGGAAAAAGAAGACGTGTGGGATATATGATATTTAAAGTACAGTGACTAGTTGCAGCCAGTGATTCAAAAATTAATAGTCACTATACTTTCATGAGATAAGAATAATATGCACTTTCAGGTCAGTAGAAATCATTAACCAGTCACTTGTATTTGTTTGCATGAGATATGTAATTTTTCTTAATGGCCTCAAAATAATGTTTGCCAGAAGAATTCAGGGTATTTCAGAAAAAATATATGAAATAGGTCTTGTTATTTATGTGATAAACTAATATTACAGAATATTGTTTCAATATTATTTCTTAAAAAGCATAGAACAACAGACATACAACAACACTATTATGAAAAGCAATATTGAAAACTACTTATTTAGTTATAACTTTCTATTCGCTAAAAATAATGACCAAATACCTTTAAATAATCAGCCATTGCTTGCAATCAAATAATATTTTTCTTTGCAGTTTACATCAAGAACCGCATATGTATGTCATCAATGTTAGATGTGGGCTACTCGCCAATCAGCATAAAGTGTTAAAGGACATTACTGGACACAGTGAACATGCTGAAATAGGGCTTGAACGAGTTGGACCTGAGCAAACAATACCAGTGCCTCCATCACCACCTCCACCTTTAGATTGTGTTAATTACTTTTGAACACTAATACATAAATCATATAAGTATTATATTGTTTTTCAATAACTGAGAAAAAAAAGTGTACAAATAATAATACAAACATTTTATTAGGGTAGGTGTGGAAGTGTGGGTAAGGTATGCTAGGGTAGGTGGGTAGGTAGATAGTTAGGTAGGGTATGTAGGGTAGGTATGGTACGGTGGGTAGAGTGGGGTTGATATGGAAGGGTTGGTAGAGTAGGATGGGTAGTGTACGTAGGGTAGGTATGGTAGGGTGGGTAGGATATGTAGGTTAGGTAGGGCAGGTAAGTAGGACAATAGATCGTGGAATTAAATCGGCCTACCGGGGAAACCACGTTTCACTACTTCACGGGTGGTACGGAAACGTGCATATTATGAAGGCACAACTTTTTGCATGGCTTATATCTACGAAATGATAATTCTTAGGGAAAAATGTGTAAAATTATTTTCTCTCACATTTTTGTATCATAAAACTTACCGGTAGGCTGAAAATGCAAAAAAACCGAGTTTTGCAATATTTGACCTTCAATATATTTTTTTTGCGCACGTCGGGTCAATGGGGACATTTGACAATTTATTTGTAATGATGTTCTCAACATCCATACCAATTTTCAGCTTTTTGCGAATTAATGTACCGCTTTTTTTTAAGGTAACTTGAGTGGGCTACTAGCCTATAACCAATGTCATTACAGTTTTTAGATTTAAACAGAAACCGCAAGTTCTACAGTCACTAAAACTAATATTTACTTATCAGTATTAAATAAGCAATAAGATGCTGCATATTGCATGCTTGTAAATTACTTTTATGAGTGGGGCAAAGTTCTATAGAGTATCTGGCATTATCCTTTCTGTATATTGTATACTAAAACCTTCTCCAGAATGTAACAAACCCTTTTCTGAAAACCGCATCGAAATCGGTTCAGCCAAACGGGAGATAATTGCGGACAAACATACAAACATACCAGTCGAACTGAGAACCTCCTTTTTTTGAAGTTGGTTCAAAGTCAAAGTCGAAGTCAAATCATTTATTTCAATTAGACCATTATAAGGCACTTTTGAACGTCAAATGAGAAAAAAATTGATTCTAGGTGCCCATTCCAAAAGGTAGTTTTGTATGGAGAAGAATGGGCAAGAAACTCCATACTTACTCTTTTAAAAACGATGTTAACAATATTTGCATTTACAGGAATTATATAATTATACGTGAATACGATGTACCTTGCATAAAACACTAGGTATTTGAAAGTGTGTACAAAGTATCACAGATTAAGGAATGACAGACTAAGTTATATGTATATAGATACACAGTGTTCACATATTATTACAAATGTTGAAACAGTAGACGACCACTCCTTATATTAACAAACAATGAATCAGTATGTGAGCCTGAGCAGTGCATAAAAAAGAGTCAAATATATGTATGTACTTAGTTATACTAAGTATGAAATTAGGTATTTTAAATTAGCAATCGGTTCGATTTTGTCTAGACTGTCGATCGTCCTATGGAGCTAGACCAAGCATCTTACAAGCATTCTTATCTTGAATATAGTCCTCTAAATTATAATAAGCTTTTTACAGAGTGTACTTTTAATATATGATTTAAATTTTGTTTCACTTAGCTGTAGTATATCACTAGGAATTTTGTTGTAGCACTTAACACAGTACCCCATAAAAGATGTATGGACTTTAGACAATCTAAAATATGGTTAAAAATACAAGCTTTACACAGAAGACTATTTAAATGCTAGTATAGCTGAATTCTGGAGCACTTTAGAGCCCATCTCTGTATACTGTACCTCTTACAATATATTAAGTCGATTTACTTATAGAGAATTATTTCCCATATCCAGTCTTAATTACAGTGTAAATGCAAATAGCAAGTAATTACGCCCTATAATATATCCGGCAAGATAGTGACAATGTTACCAAATTGACACCCATTTAGAAATCTATATTGCCATTAATAGGCAACCAAAATGATACCATCTAATTCCATTCAGTGGTGAATTCTAGACTAGTGTGTATTACCTAAGCCTATATAATGACATGACACGAAACTGAAACAAAAGACTGGCTGAATTAATTACCGATAACAATAATTGGTGCTGTGTTCATTGAGGTGGTAATTGGATGGGCTTTGATACTGTTTCAAAATACAAGTTCGGCTAAAAGTGTTTAGGCTAGACAATACAATCTGACATTATATACGGAGATTTACGGTTAAAAAATATCATATTACCGTAAACTGACCACACTGCCCTTCAGTCAGCATAAGCAATTGACAAACTGTTGCTAGGAACAACTTTTTTTTTTAAAAATCAGTGTTTGCACGCAATGTAAAGCATGCAATTTATTGTACAGTGGGTAGCACCTGAAGCTACAACATTCTGTCAAATTTATTTGATAGATTTTCAACTTTATTACAAAGAATTAAGGTTCATATTCAATTGGGGAAATTCGACTGTCTGGTATGGCTTGATGTCCTGGACTTTAATTAGTTAGAAGATTGAATATCTTTAATTAGTTAAAAGACCAATCCCTGGAATACTGGATTATTTTTTCCAAAATCCGGTTTAGAAAAAAAAAAAAAAAATTGCCAATGTATAGAATTAAAAAAATATATCTCAATTTTGGTTAACTTAAAGGTCGTTTTATATTCCTACTTTAAAGCACTTTGCCCGCGACTTCGTCCCCGTGAATTTTCTAAAGAACGCCTAATTTTGTAATAATACAATATAGCCTATGTTACTCAGGGATAATGTAACTTTCAATTGGTGAAAGAATGTTTGAAATCGGACCAGTAGGTCGATTCTGTAAAATTCAAACAACAACTCGCATCTCACATCGCTATTCACTCTCACCTCGCATAAGGTTCAAAATTACCTCGATATATTTGACACTTTGAGTCGGGTTCGAGTGCGAAGTGAGCGTCGTAGTGACGGGGAAATTACCTTACAGAATGCCTTTTCTTACGTCATCTCAAACTTTATTTGTCAAAATCTCCCTGTCAGTTTAGTCCAACTCGCTGACACGCTGGGAGGGCGTTAGTGTAAATTCGAATGATCAACCGAGTTTTTAGAATGCCAATCAAGAAACTCGCAGCGGATTCAGATTCGAGGTTTAGAATGAGGTCTTGCAGAATCACACCCCTGTAGTTTTTGAGTTAAATCATAACAAACTAATGTTTCCTTACAATATTAGTTTAGATTACACAATGTGTTTTGCTTGTGGTCCTACGTTTAGGATGTTGCGGCTTAAGAAGGCAAATATCCGTACCTAGGTAAAAATACAAAATACGAAAGGTTGCGGTGCGCCCGAGCAGAGAGACCACTTAGAACAAACCACCATTTTTCGCACGCACACATTGACGTTACGTTTATAGGCATTCTCAAGCAGTTTCAAGCAGATTTCAGTCTCGACTATCACGTGTTGTCTAAATTAATAAATGAGAGACATTGACATTTCATGAAAAACAGGAAAATTTTGTTTTAAAAAAATTGCAAAGAGTTCCAACCAGTGTCAATAAAATTTCAAATCAAAACCTACATAGTCAATACAGTAGCAGCCCTAGTGAATTTGGTAAGTTAAAAAAAAAAAAGGTAATTATTTTTGAAGATGGCGGGAGCGGTCCATCTGTAACCTTTATATTTTGTGATAAAAACGTTGAAAATCTAGACACAACGTCATCTTAGCGACAATCATCAAAAATAAAAGTAATCTTGAAGATTTTTTGTCAGATTATGACAGCTTTCAAATGCGAACATTTAGAGGGGCAATTCTCACATTTTTAAGAATGTTGAAAGTACAACGATTACGCAGACGTACAAACGATGCGGAACGGCTAAGTTAAAGCCGCACAGATCGATCAGTTAAAAGTTAAGCTACGCTAGCTGCGGTCGGTCTGTGGATGGGTGACCATCCTTTTCATACCGAGTTCCCTCCGTGCTTCGGAAAGCACGCAAAGCTGTTGGGCTCGGCTGTCATTTGTAGAGCTTTGGCAGTCGTTATGGGTAGTCAGAAGCCAGAAAGTCTGACAACCAGTCTTACCAAGGGGTATCATGTTACCCAGTTACTGGGTTGTGGAGGTCCGATAGGCAATCGCTCCATGTAACTAACCGGTTAGGCTGGAAGTCGACCCCAATATAGTTGGGAAAAGGCTAGGCAGATGATGATGAAAGTTCAACGATTCTTCTATATATCCTTAAAGGGGCAGCCATGTCATTTAAGCATGGCTGCCCCTTTAAGGATAGATAGAAGAATCGTTGAACTTTCATCATCGTTAAAAAATATCATATTACCGTAAACTGACCACACTGCCCTTCAGTCAGCATAAGCAATTGACAAACTGTTGCTAGGAACAACTTTTTTTTTGAAAAATCAGTGTTTGCACGCAATGTAAAGCATGCAATTTATTGTACAGTGGGTAGCACCTGAAGCTACAACATTCTGTCAAATTTATTTGATAGATTTTCAACTTTATTACAAAGAATTAAGGTTCATATTCAATTGGGGAAATTCGACTGTCTGGTATGGCTTGATGTCCTGGACTTTAATTAGTTAGAAGATTGAATATCTTTAATTAGTTAAAAGACCAATCCCTGGAATACTGGATTATTTTTTCCAAAATCCGGTTTAGAAAAAAAAAAAAAAAATTGCCAATGTATAGAATTAAAAAAATATATCTCAATTTTGGTTAACTTAAAGGTCGTTTTATATTCCTACTTTAAAGCACTTTGCCCGCGACTTCGTCCCCGTGAATTTTCTAAAGAACGCCTAATTTTGTAATAATACAATATAGCCTATGTTACTCAGGGATAATGTAACTTTCAATTGGTGAAAGAATGTTTGAAATCGGACCAGTAGGTCGATTCTGTAAAATTCAAACAACAACTCGCATCTCACATCGCTATTCACTCTCACCTCGCATAAGGTTCAAAATTACCTCGATATATTTGACACTTTGAGTCGGGTTCGAGTGCGAAGTGAGCGTCGTAGTGACGGGGAAATTACCTTACAGAATGCCTTTTCTTACGTCATCTCAAACTTTATTTGTCAAAATCTCCCTGTCAGTTTAGTCCAACTCGCTGACACGCTGGGAGGGCGTTAGTGTAAATTCGAATGATCAACCGAGTTTTTAGAATGCCAATCAAGAAACTCGCAGCGGATTCAGGTTTAGAGGTTTAGGATTCGAGGTTTAGAATGAGGTCTTGCAGAATCACACCCCTGTAGTTTTTGAGTTAAATCATAACAAACTAATGTTTCCTTACAATATTAGTTTAGATTACACAATGTGTTTTGCTTGTGGTCCTACGTTTAGGATGTTGCGGCTTAAGAAGGCAAATATCCGTACCTAGGTAAAAATACAAAATACGAAAGGTTGCGGTGCGCCCGAGCAGAGAGACCACTTAGAACAAACCACCATTTTTCGCACGCACACATTGACGTTACGTTTATAGGCATTCTCAAGCAGTTTCAAGCAGATTTCAGTCTCGACTATCACGTGTTGTCTAAATTAATAAATGAGAGACATTGACATTTCATGAAAAACAGGAAAATTTTGTTTTAAAAAAATTGCAAAGAGTTCCAACCAGTGTCAATAAAATTTCAAATCAAAACCTACATAGTCAATACAGTAGCAGCCCTAGTGAATTTGGTAAGTTAAAAAAAAAAAAGGTAATTATTTTTGAAGATGGCGGGAGCGGTCCATCTGTAACCTTTATATTTTGTGATAAAAACGTTGAAAATCTAGACACAACGTCATCTTAGCGACAATCATCAAAAATAAAAGTAATCTTGAAGATTTTTTGTCAGATTATGACAGCTTTCAAATGCGAACATTTAGAGGGGCAATTCTCACATTTTTAAGAATGTTGAAAGTACAACGATTACGCAGACGTACAAACGATGCGGAACGGCTAAGTTAAAGCCGCACAGATCGATCAGTTAAAAGTTAAGCTACGCTAGCTGCGGTCGGTCTGTGGATGGGTGACCATCCTTTTCATACCGAGTTCCCTCCGTGCTTCGGAAAGCACGCAAAGCTGTTGGGCTCGGCTGTCATTTGTAGAGCTTTGGCAGTCGTTATGGGTAGTCAGAAGCCAGAAAGTCTGACAACCAGTCTTACCAAGGGGTATCATGTTACCCAGTTACTGGGTTGTGGAGGTCCGATAGGCAATCGCTCCATGTAACTAACCGGTTAGGCTGGAAGTCGACCCCAATATAGTTGGGAAAAGGCTAGGCAGATGATGATGAAAGTTCAACGATTCTTCTATATATCCTTAAAGGGGCAGCCATGTCATTTAAGCATGGCTGCCCCTTTAAGGATAGATAGAGGACCTCATTTAAGGGTCTGGCAACGATAAGAACTTGGATAAGCACTTTACTATGGTGTACAGAATATGAATTTCGACACATTCTTACTCTAAATTCTGCCAGTCTCAATCAACCGCCAATTCAGCACATACAAACAACAATACCGCCACCACAGCCAATCTCCTTTCACCAACACCCTATTTAGCAACCTCCCGGCAGCAGTTAAACGAATTACAGGCTATTAGAAAGACTTAACTGCCACTCTTTGTATTGGCTGCGTAATAAAATAGGCGTTTGTTATTTTATGAAGATCGTATATCTCCCTTAGTGTTGAAGATTAACGTCATCAATATCGGCTTTGAAACTTTCGTGTTGGTTTTGAGATTAATTTGTTTGTTTTTAATGGCGTTCCGTTGTTTGAAAATGAAACGTTTTTAACTGGTAAGTATTTTTAGTATAATTTATGTAAATTGAATTCGTTTAAAATCGGTCATTGTGGTGGAAATGACAGCCGGGAAGTAAATGCTTGTTTTCTGCTACGCGATGGCTACGGCGTAGCGCCGTTGCTACGCCCGCTACGATATCGTAGCTACTTTACCGATCTCACTGAAATCGCGAAAAAGTTGCCGTCCTATTTAAGTCAGTGTAGTATAAAGTGAATTATGTACTCATTTGGAAAATGGCAGTTGTGATTTTGCTATAAGCACACCCTGGTTCTAATTTTCCTAACCATCTTCAATCGAGACTAAATATAATATGAAGACAGATCTATTGTTTGGTTTAAAAATAAACGATTTTTTGTATAAAAAGAAAAACACGAAAATCACTTTCACTAGGAATTTCTCCCGTATCGAGGGTGGGTTTACAAACATATAAACTCACATACACAAACAATCCGGAGCAACTATCTGTAGGCCAACAAATATTTGTTCGGTTCGGGAATCGAATCCAATCGAAATTAACGGTTTTTATCAGCTTCGAATATACCTGTTATGCTGCTCATATTTGTTCACAAATATGTTTCCATTAAAACAATTTAATCTAGACATATATCTGCCATTTACGTACACAACATCAATTTATCACAAACAACACACAACAGTTCTGATTACTTATTTTAGCCGAGACATAAGAACCTTTCATTCTTGATTCCACCTAAGAATTAATACAACATATATTATCTCTGGCTTAGTACAGTCGTGCAGAAATCTCGAACTGACAACGTCTGGATGTGTTAATCTAATTAACACATCTGTCCTTCACTGAGATACGTCCCGTTTCATTAATCACTGCTGCCAGCGACTGTACAAGACTTAATCAGCTGCTGTCGTCGGATGTCTTCAGTTGTGTTATTACTGGAAACTCTCCGTCTTTTGTCACGAGCAGAAATTTTTGGAGATGAATTGTGGGAATGTTGGTACAAACATCTCGTTGTATGGTTGTGTATTGTACTTACTGTTAATGGCTGTGCAGTTAGGCTGTGGTCTCATTTAGATTGCGAATACGCGATGGTAAATAATACGAATGGAAATCTAAAAGAGCTTGCTAAATATAATATGATTAAACATAGTACGTAATTAAACCTACATTTTTGAAATTGTATTTAATTTTCAGTGTGGTATAAAACTGAGAGTTAGCGTTAGCATTCTAATTTTAATTTCAATCTGTTAAAACTTATTGAAAATTAAATCATCGCTTAATTTGCCACCCTGAAATATTTTTATGAAATTGATATAGCTTTGAGATAAACAATAAATAAATAATATCCATTACAAAAGAATCATCAAACTTATACTTCACTATAAAAATATAAGCGTAGTCAAACATAAAAAAATATACGTATCGAATTTTATTGAGAACCACCTCCTTTCTTTGAAGTCGGTAAAAATACCTCTAATTTACCAACATTTTGTCTCTCAGCTAAGCTTGTGACTAAATTATGAATGTATTTAATTAGGAGAATCGGTCTTCTGATTAAAAACATCAATCTCAGTACAAAAAGCTTTATTTTGTAAAATAAAAGGAAGAAGAAAAATAAATTTGAAATAAAAAATGTAAGTAGTAGGTATCTATTATACACAACCTCCCTAAAATATGAAAATTGACCTACTTTATCATGCTACAAGAAATTCTGCGGGGTCGGCAAAAGATATCGTATGCCACCTGATCTTAATTAATCTTAAGAAACATTTTCGCTTTTTTCTTGCATTTATGAATACATTGAGGCTTATATAGGCAGACAAAGAATCAATATTGTATATTAAGACAGGCTATTGCTTTGTAAAAAAAATATGGCGCTTACTTCGCAAAAATACCGGTTATACTTTTTATCAAGACTTTTATCAACATTATTTATAGAAACAAAATATTTTGATAAACTTTAAATGAATTAATTCATTTTGTGAACACAGGGTCTAAACTAAATCACATTTTTACAAAATTTAAAAAAAATATAATATGTACAACAAAAAAGCGGTCAAGTGCGAGTCGGACTCGCCCATGAAGGGTTCCGTAGCAGCAAGTAACATAGTATAAAAGTTCTTGTAGTTCATTGTAACTTTGATCGATGTTTTAATAATAGTGTATTTTTTAAATTACTGTTTACGACTTATGACGTATTAAAAAAAACTACTTACTAGATCTCGTTCAAACCAATTTTCGGTGGAAGTTTACATGATAATAAACGTTTTATCATTCTCTTATTTTAGAAGTTACAGGAGGGGGGACACATTTTACCACTTTGGAAGTGTCTCTCGCGCAAACTATTCAAATAAATGATAATAGAAACCTCAATATCATTTTTGAAGACCAATCCATAGATACCCCACATGTATAGGTTTGATGAAAATAAAATTGTGTTTCATTTCTAGGTATGGGGAACCCCATACTTAGAACTGGGTTTTTTTTCTATTTTTGTGTGAAAATCTTAATGCGGTTCACAGAATACATCTACTTACCAAGTTTGAACAGTATATTTCTTATAGTTTCGGAAAAAAGTGGCTGTGACATACGGACGGACAGACAGACAGACATGACGAATCCATAAGGGTTCCGTTTTTTACCATTTGGCTACGGAAAGTCCAAATCGCTTTCACCGGAACATGTGCCTCTGGCAACATAGCCACGTTGTTTGGCAAGCTGATTCTTTGGCAGAATAGACCAGCCCTCAGATCACATGAATAGTCCACCAGCCGCTTGGCGATGTCCCGAAAAGCAAGATGAGCACACGGATCCTCGGCCCTATGTTTCCACCCCAAACGGCTTAAACACAATGGTATATAATGTTGTATAAAAATTTTGTCCCTGTGTGGTCCCGCCGAGAGGCATACAAAATAGTGCCGTTTAGTGCCAAAATATAGAGGTTACAGAAGGACCGCTCCCGCCATCTTCAAAAATAATAACCTAAACTTGCCAAAACTCACTAGGGCTACTACTGTATTGACTCTTTAGGTTTTATTCGTGACAATATGAAATTTTATTGACACTGGTTGGAACTCTTTGCAATTTTTTTATAATAAAATTTTCCTGTTCGTCATGAAATGTCAATGTCTGTCATTTATTCATTTAGACCACACGTGACAGTCGAGACTGAAGTCTGTTTGAAACTGCTTGAGAAAGCCTATAAAAAAACGTCAATGTGTGCGTGCGAAAAATGGCGGTTTGACCTGAGTGGCCATTCTGCTCCGGCGCGCCGCAGCCTTAAGTACTTTGTGCGTTTACGCATAGAAGTTGAGTTATAGAATGGAAGTTCAGAGTTCTCAATTTAAAAAATTTCAAAGCTTTTATTTATTGAAAATATGTTTGAACTTTTGAACACAAAACCAAGGCTGTTTTGTATTATTGTTAAATTAAATGGTTTAGTGTATTCAGATACACACCGCCGCGCGCCGCACCGAAGCGGTTTCGGTCATTTGTCATTTTTACAAAACAGTAGCACAAAGGGTTTACTAATGTTTGCCATCATTTTATATCCCATACTTTTATATGCCATAATTTCATAAGAAATAATAATAATAATAATAAAATAATAATAAAATAATAATAATAATATAATAATATGTGGGGACATTTCACACACGGCCATCTGACCCCAAACTAGGGAGACCCTGTACTATGGGTGTCAGACAGCTGATATACATACACAAATACATTTCTTTTTTGTGAATACATACATATTATAGATAAACAACACCAAGACACAAGGCAAACATAAGTGCTCATCACACAAATGTGGTAAACATTTGTGTGATGAGCACTTGGGCGGGAATCGAACCCGCAACACGCTGCGCAGCAGTCGATCGCTCAGCCACTGCACCAACCGTGTCGTCAATAATAATGTTTCAGTTGCTATAATCGTTAAACTACATAAAATCATTTTCACTAATTTCATTGGTCATAATCGATCAAGTGTCATAATGATGTTAATCCATAAATTTATTTGCTATATTTTTTATTTTCAATAATTTCGTTTTCCCTATCATTTAATCACCATATTATTAATTTCAAAGTCAAAGTCAAAGTCAAAGTCAAATCATTTATTTCAATTAGACCATTATAAGGCACTTTTGAACGTCAAATGAGAAAAAAAAAATTGATTCTAGGTGCCCATTCCAAAAGGTAGTTTTGTATGGAGAAGAATGGGCAAGAAACTCCATACTTACTCTTTTAAAAACGATGTTAACAATATTTGCATTTACAGGAATTATATAATTATACGTGAATACGATGTACCTTGCATAAAAACACTAGGTATTTGAAAGTGTGTACAAAGTATCACAGATTAAGGAATGACAGACTAAGTTATATGTACATAGATACACAGTGTTCACATATTACATATTACAATTAATGCTGAAACAGTAGACGACCACTCCTTATATTTTAACAAACAATGAATCAGTATGTGAGCCTGAGCAGTGTATAAAAAAAGAGTCAAATATATATATGTACATATTTATACTAAGTATGAAATTAGGTATTTTAAATTAGCAATCGGTTCGATTTTGTCTAGACTGTCGATCGTCCTATGGAGCTAGACCAGCATGTTTCCAAGCATTCTTATCTTGAATATAGTCCTCTAGATTATAATAAGCTTTTTTACAGAGTGTACTTTTAATATATGATTTAAATTTTGTTTCACTTAGTTGTAATATATCACTAGGAATTTTGTTGTAGCACTTAATACAGTACCCCATAAAAGATGTATGGACTTTAGACAATCTAAAATATGGTTGAGCTATTTTGTCCTTGTTTCTAGTATTAAAGTCATGTCTATCACTTACTTTATTAAACATATGTAAGTTTTTTCTTACATACATAATATTTTCATAAATAAATTGGCAAGGCACTGTCATTATATTAATATTTTTAAATAGTTCCCTAAGAGATTCGCGGCGACGTAGATTATAAATGGCTCTGACGCCTCTTTTTTGTAAAATAAAAACGGATTCAATGTCAGCAGCCCGACCCCACAGTAAAATACCATACGACATAATGCTGTGAAAGTAGCCAAAATAGACCAAACGCGCAGTTTCTACATCTGTTAACTGTCTTATCTTTCTAACAGCATAAGCCGCGGAGCTTAGTCGCCCCGCAATAGATGTTAATTTACCCATAGTAGTACAACAATGCTAGTTCAGTACAACCGCTTGCAATGTTGATGTTATGAATACAGATACAGATTTTTTATTCACAAGGAAACCTAAAAATAAACTTAGTCTATAAATTTGAATGAAATTTTAATAAATAATATAACTTAGCATACAAGTTTTTCTCTTAATTATATTTTCGCATAGCATTATTAACGCATAACAGCTTACGCATAGTTTTTCTAATTATAATAATGATTAATCATAACATTCTAAAGCATAAATTTGATTGTACAGAGGCCAGCACATCAAGCTACGACAATCTGTAAAATTTATTTGATCGATTTTCAACTTTATTACAAAAGCATAAGGTACATATTCAATTGGGTTAATTTGTCAGTTTGGTATGGCTTAATGTGCTGGCGTCTGTACGTTGTTTTACAGCTAACAGTTTTACAGAATAACGTTTTCATAGAATAATCAATACGCAGAATGCTTACTTTACAGATTTTAAAATTGTTGATTTTTGTTTCACATACAATTTAAGACAATACTTTAGCGTGGCACGCGGATTATTTGCTATGCAAATAAAGACATCTTTCTGATCACAGTTCTAACTTAACCTAACCGTTTCGATTTTTACTAACTTTTTATTGTCTAAAGATTGATTACTGTAATAAATCATTTCGCTAGTGTGGCCTTAATAACATTAATGTTTATACAAAACAATAAACGTTTCTAAATTATATTAAATGGTGCTTATGTCAAGTAACGATTATGTAATGTGTTATTATGGAAACTTATTTTATGGCAATTTAAAGTTATGACTAATAAGTTGATATGACAAGCGTTATTAGTATAAATGATAATAGTGCAAGTAAATATTATGACGGGGGATGATTATGGAAAACGATAATAGTACAAAATGATTTTATGGAAAACGAGACAATACCAGCACAAAGTAGGTAAGGCTGCGGCGCGCCCGAGCAGAGAGATCGCAAGCACACATTGACATTGTGTTGTCAAAATAAATAAATGATGTCATTGACATTTCATGACAAACAAGAAAATTAATTTTGTGTCAATAAAACATATTGCCACAAATAAAACCTACAGAGTCAATACAGTAACAGCCCTAGTGAGTCTGGCAAGTTTAGGTAATTATTTTTGAGGATGGCGGGAGCGGTCCTTCTGTAACCTTTATATTTTGTGACAGTAGTTAAGTGTTCTGACATATTATAAGTCAGATAGTTAAACTGTACTAAACTGACAAGTGACTGATACCGCTAGTTCTATCATGAAATGGAGCAATAGTATATAGGTAGTAAAAAAACATTCATACTATATAATAATAATAATATGTGGGGACATTTTCACACACGGCCATCTGACCCCAAACTAGGGAGACCCTGTACTATGGGTGTCAGACAGCTGATATACATACACAAATACATTTTTTTTTATAAATACATATATATTATAGATCACACAAATGTTTACCCTGGGCGGGAATCGAACCCGCAACACGCTGCGCAGCAGTCGATCGCTCAGCCACTGAGCCAACCGTGTCGTCAGAGAGACCAGGCAACTAGAGACACATAAGTGCAAAGGAGTTCCTGCGAGGTACCTGAATTTATTGGTATAAGTTACAGTTCGCGTAGTATTGAATCGCTTTGCAGTTTACTATTTAACTATTTCGTGGGAAATGAAACAGTTGTTTAAAAGACCTTTCAAATACCTGATTCTCCTTAAGAAAAACGTTCGAATCTATTCACAATCCTATCTCCACGACAATCGATGTAGATAAAAGGAGTTATTTTGAGCAGTTAAGAGATTAGAAAGCGAGCATTCTACAAGTTACTGGAATTGTGATTTCTTTTAATCTTGTAAATGCTGTTTTACCCTTTTGACTGCCACATCAGAAAAGCAAAAACGGGCCGTCGTCGGCGCCAAGCCACGAATTCATTCTTTAATACCTATTCCTACAATCGGTATTAGCTTTTGCACATCTCATGTTAATATAGATGAAATATAAAGAAATAAGTTCAACAAGTATATAAAAAAATTCAAACTATTCATTTTAAAATTGTTTACAATTCTAGGAAAAAGGCAGGGAGCTCAAAGGGCATCAAAAAACTCGACCACATCGCTGTCAACGGGACACGTGCCCAACAGGCTGGCAGCATTGTTCCGATATGTTAGCCCTTTGAGCTCCCTGCTTTTTCCTAGAATTGGCAAGGCACACACACACACATGGCAGGTCTTTATCTGATAGTGGACCCAAACGTACGCCGGCTTCCAAGTTTTCAACTGTAAAATAGGTTTTTAAAATGTTTTTTTATTTGCCGAGGCTTTAAATTTTCTATTTTTTTTTTATTTTCTTAGGCAATTTATTCAATTAATCAAAAAAATCAATTATTCAAAATGCTTGAAAGAGCGTACGTCCAGACCCTTCTACCGTATTCATTGTTTACTTTCGGCAGTTTATACAGAGGCAAGTTACGAACAAAATTAGGTCTACTAATTTTCTGCAGCTTACTCATATTGCGTTCACAGTAATCAAAGGCAACAGCTAATTTCACTTTATCAAATACATTTATGACTTCGCTTCGGGTTTATATAAATTAAGATAAGTCGAGGAACATAATTAGCAAAAGAAATAATAAAAAATGTTGTTGTTTTTTTATTTAACCTATGCAGTCCCAATGCTGGGCAAAGGTCTCCCCCAAGTCTTTCCAGAACTTTCCACTTTTATCCAGCGCCACCTCGAACCAGTCCTCGTGGTATGAGTCCAGATTATCTCGCCATCATCATTCATTGTAGTGTTTTAGGTTTTATATTTTCACCAATTTGATAGAATATACATGATGAATGATAACCCGATAAATCTCTTAGCTCCACCGGTGTATAAATGGTGTAGTTTCAATTTATTTCAGCGCATTTAAATCTAATCTAAAATACAATCACTATTTTAGTGTTATTGTTAGGTCATAACAACGATTAATATGAGAGGAATAAAACCGATGATAAGCATTTTGAATGGTCTTTGTTTCATTGCTTATTAACACGTGATTAATGTAAATTGTTTTGTCATCAGATAATTACATACTCATTAACACCGAGCAATATAATTGCCTGTTGAATGCTTTATTGGGAGTAAAACATTGTTTAGAGTAAAACTTTTAATTTTTCCATTAACGGGCAATTAAATTAAATCGAGCACATGAAGCTTATAACTAAAAATGGTTGAGGTGAATGGTGCTCATCCACGCGTCATGTTCGTAAACGGGCGCTGTCACATATAGAAGCAACGTGAATAATGTAATCAGTATTATTTTTGTAAAAACTTTATTTAAAAGAGTGTCCGTGGAGTTTCTTGCTCGTTCTTCTCCATAGAGACCTAAGCTACGTTTTGGAACGAGCAACTAGCTTCATTTTTCTGACTAACTAACTGACTCTTTGACAATTCAAAAGAGCCTGTAAATGGTTTAATTGAAATAAATGCTTTGACTTTGACTAGAATTCGTCAGCGAGAATGTCGGTTATCGCGAATGCAAACGAAGTTGGGTAATAAAAAGTAACCTATGTCCTTTATTGGAGTTCAAGCTAGGTATGAACCAAAATTGATCAAAACTGGTTCAGTAGTTTCGTAGTGAAAGCGTTTTTTGTAGCTCTTCTCTCTTACAAGCAAATAAAATCACTCTCGGGGGTAAAAATGGTTATGCCTGCATAACCTTCAATACGTACCTTCAATAAGACAGTCAAAAAGAACTAAGTGAACCGAGACATAATGTCGCCTCTTGATAATAAAAAAAAGTCAGCTCGTGATAAAACTTTTGTTAGTATAACAGAAGTTCACGAAGTGCGAGCGATTCTAATCTTAGTCGGTTCCCTTGAGTTGTTGATAAGGATCTGCGTAAGTCTCGGTCATATGGCCAAGGTTAGATTGCTTCAATTTAGATTCTTCTTTGAAAAAGAAAGACAAGTATATAGAAAACAATACTCAGTAGAAGATACACTATATAATTATCAAAATACCTTAATAATGATAAGAAATTCGTCCGTATGGTTGGTAAGGTTGTTATTATTTAAAATATTTTTTCACATAATTGTGACACGCGGTACCTCAAAAAGAAAAAACGGGCCCCTTATATGATCACTTTGTTGTTCGTTTCTCTGTCTGTCCGTCTGTCTGTCAAGACCCTTTACCTCGGGAACGCGTAAAGGTATCGAGTTGAAAACCGTATACTTAAGTCCACGGTCCCTTGAAGCTGTGAAAAAATCAAACTTCTGATTAAACGTGAAAAAAAGATTCGGCCGTCTATGTCGCAAAAAACGTATATTTCGACACTATCAAGGGAATCAATTTTTATTTGTAATTGTCCGTATGGTGTCGGACGTAAAGAATAGCACCATCCCATATATTCCCGTAGGTGTTGCCAGAGAATGGGCAGCAGCGTTCTCTGTGCCTTTGTAACAACCATACTGCGATCGCCTACCCGCCTGCCAAGCGTGGCGATTATGGCAAAACCCCCCTCTTGGGGGAGGCCTATGCCCAGCAGTGGACGTCTTTCGGCTGAAATGATAATGATGATGATGATAAGAAATTATGTTTTTTTATTCTAGAGATCTAGTATCATCTAAGTTGAATTTCATTTGTCGAATGGTAAAAATCAAACCTGTATAAATCCAAAATTCCGTCGGTAAGTTCCGACCGTCAAAATTCATAAATAACAATAGGATTTTTCTTTCAGGAGGGAAACTGGCTTCATTTTAGTTTTCAGAACTTCCGAGTATCCCAGTTTTTACTGCGGAATAGTCGAGAATTTTGCTGATTGGAAGCTTTGCCCAAAATTTTATACAGCTGTAGTATTGTTTAATTTTTGGAGATCAATATTCATGTCCGTAAGTTGAAAGTCAAAGTTGAATTGAAAATGAAAAGACAGTCGCAAAAATAGGACAAATACGCAATGATATATTATAATACGTCATTGCAAATACAACTAAACGTCAAGAATACATTTTGAAAGCTCACGAACGAATCACGGTTTATTTGTCATAATATACCTTTTTTCACTTTATTTTATTACCCATGTAAATAATTGACACTGTTTTGTCAACAGTTTCACGACACGATTGGCGCAGTGGTCAAGTAATTGGCTGCTACGCTGCGTGGCGCGGGTTCGGTTCCCGCACGGAACAAGTATTATATGACCTACTAACGGCAGGTACTTAGTTGTTCTATTTATTTGAGTATGTGAGTTTATATTATGTTTGTAAACGCACCCACACACCCATAGAAAAAGTATTTTTTTAAACATAAACTTATTTTTTTTAGTCGACAGTCAAACGAATTATTTCGTAAATAGGAAAACATATTCTTCTTACCACACACACTCCCAATATTGATATCCAGTGTTAAAAAGTGAGCTTCTAGCATACTTTCGAATGTGGAAAGGATTGCATACTTAGCACACTCACAACATTGTCTAAAAATAGTTACGAATTAGCTGCTTATATTTATATATAAAAATAGAAACAAGGAACAATAATAACAGTAGAGTCTGGGTTTATTTTTCCCAGAAGCAAAGCTTTGCAGTTGGTTTAGAAGACTTTCTGTTGTTACTTTTATAAGGTGAGCAAAGAAAAACATCTGATACATTTCCCTTATATTTTGTTTCCTCAGTTTCCTGTAAGGAAAATGCGATAGTTCGATAAGACACACTGGTCTTTTTTGTAGGTAAATGTTATAAAGACATACCGTAAAACGGGGCTATTTGGGTTTCGGGGGGGTATTTGGGACAACCCAGGATTTCGTACAAAAATATTGATAACTTTCGTTTGCTGTTTGATAGGATTTGTTTTATGAACTCTAGCAACACATTTATAGTTAACGTCATAATTGTCATCTGTCAATGTCAGTATATTAAACAGTTTAGTAACAAATTTTGGTGAAAGAGTCAGAGACCGTTTTTTACGTCAAAATTTAGGCGGCAAAACTTCTCGCACAGCGCAAAATCCTGACTAGTTTTTGAAAAAAAAATTTTCTTCTTAAAATTCTACCAATCCCTAAAACAAAAACATTATTTTATGTAGTTTTTGTCAGTCTTTGTCCTAAATATCGATAGACTTGTTGAAAGTGGCTGTTTTGTCTCAAAATATGCATTTTATATCGGTTTTTCAGTGCTGTCCATAATAGCCCCAAATATGCGATATTTGGGACAGCCTCATTATTTTTTTATTTTTCTGTTCCTGTTACATGTAGCTACTTCAAAAGTATGTCTGCAGAAGTAAGGAGTTCTCCGACACCCGTACAATTTTTTCACCATAGTATTTTATGTGAAATAAACAAGATATTTGGTAAAGTGACTCAAAATATGTCCCGAATAGCCCCGTTTTACCGGTAGTGAACTGTGTTTTCAAATAAAAGTTTTAATTTGAAAATCGCACGTGCCATGTTAACTTTACAAAATGACTTTGAAATAATATTTTTTTATGATTTCATTTTATTAACATCAAATACAGATTATTACTTTACACTATTTTTACTTATTGATTTTTCAAATTTTATTTTTGAATAAAAAAAAACTGAAAAATATAAAAAAAGTAAAATAGTAATAAATATCAGTATAAGTCACCGATTTCAAATATAAGTCACGAATATCGAGTATAAGTAAAATATTTTGATAGCAAAGTGTTTAGAAACTATTGCTGAATAGTTGGGTCAGGGTTGCGGAAGTATCTCCAGTTCCCGCGACCCCCGACGTAGGTGTGAGATGGAACACCGGGGTGGTTTTTAGTCAGTAAGAGTCTGACAGACCCCTCCGCCCGCCCTAGGGCGGAGGACATCCATGACGATTTTCCACCCCGCACAAAAAAAAAAAAAAAGGAGTCAAATGCAGACAACGGTCGTCTTAGATACGACAAGCATAGTGAGTAGGTTCTTCACTCTGGTTCTTACATAACTAAAGGCCGCTTTCTCCAGGCAGGGTTATCTCAATAACTCCGGGTTATTTCCCAGCACGGGTCCGTTATGTATGAAAAATTGTACCTCTTGTTACCAACCAAGTCTATATCAAGTTTTTGGCCCAAGTGAGCCTAATTTAAGGCGCTTTAATAAGTATTTCATTTAGCAGTCAAGATTAAACAAAAGACAAAAACTCTCAAGAAAATTCAAAAAGACGGAACTTCGTACCATTCTTGAAGTTTTAGAATGAGCACAAGTGAGTACCTTCGTAGCTAATACATCACCGGCAAGTCATTCGAAACATTTCACCTTTTGTGTTGCGTTCCTTTTCAGCAGGTCGAAACTTGACTTTATTCTCACATTTGAAAGTTCTCTTTTGTTTCCAAAGGGACTCCATTTAGCTTAATGGGGGACGCATTACTGTATCTGTTTCAGCAATCTTCCCTTCTTATAACGTTACAGCGATGTTTAAATACATGTTTCGTAAAAGGGGTTATGAATTTTGGAAGTTAAATTTCAGAATGCTTCTCATATTGTATTTATTATGACTTGAATTTTGTAAAGCAGTATTTAGATTCTTATGAGAATGAGAGAATGTGGTATGAGTTGGTGTTTCGAGGAAATATTCCTGTTTGTACCTTTGATGTGTGGCTGTAGAAAGGATCATGAGAATTGTATCGGTTTTCAAACGAATGACAACAAGCTTTTTATGTTTATTTTTCTCCTTTGAATGTTTTAGTGAAATCCTTATAGATTTTTAATAAATTTTCACATTTTCTTATAAATAATAATAATAATAAGGCAGTACTTCTGGACACGGCCCGCATTGTCAGGAGATTTCTCTCTTTGGAGCCCTGACCGCCGGTAGCTTGGACCCTGTTCCCGATACCGGTGGGCTACTATTTTTTATATTTTTTAATGTTTTTTTATTTATTTTTTTGGTCTCGGTATAAACCAATGCATAAAAGCGGATAATATTTAAAAAATGAAATGATATGTATATATGAATAATAAATGGAAATAATAATAATATGTGGGGAGTTTCACACACGGCCATCTGACCCCAAACTAGGGAGACCCTGTACTATGGGTGCCAGACAGCTGATACACATACACAAATACATTTTAAATACATACATAATATATAGATAAACAACACCCAGACACAAGGCAAACACAATTGCTCATCACACAAATACATAATACATTGTCCACGCACCACTATAACATGTTTACACACCTATTTGCAACTCCTCACACACAGCACTTCTACACACTCACCCACACTGTACACTTAGGAATGTTTAGATGATGCTATCAGTTTATTTTGTATGTTTGTTTATGTTGCATGTACTGTTATAGCTATTAAATTGTTAATCTGTAATTGGACTAGTTTATATATCTTAATATATCATCATCTTCATATGTGTCAATATTTTGATGCACCAAACGCCTTCAGGCCAGGTTATCTCTTGCCAAATCCTCCCAACATTATAAAGAGATATAATATTGATTCGTTTCGTTGGGAGGATTTAGCAAGAGATAACCTGGCCTGAAGGCGTTTAGTGCATCAAAATATTGACACATATGAAGACCAAAGGAAGCGCAATCTCGATAACAAGGCAAACCACATTAAGAACAAGCCACCATCCAATACACTACATCACTACCTTAATGGTATTTTGACGTGTCCACATTTTGCACGTACATTCAGTGCATAAATAGGTTCCATAATGCTGTAATGTGGTTTACATTAAAGCACACGCTTGTAATTTTTAGACCAGAAACTGGCACCATATCTGAATTCGGCATGGGATGCTATACCTGTAGATTTTGTGGATAGAAAATAAATAAACTTTAATTGTCTCAATAAATAACAATATTTATTATACATGGTGTCCATAAACTAAAAAAACAAAAAATTGCTGATCCAAACAATAATTAAGATAACGTTCAGCTTAACAAAATGTGTATCAGCTGTTTTGTTTTTCATGATTCCAGGGGGCCAAGTCTGCTATTTGTATAGTTTCGTCATTCCAACACGATACCACTGTCATTTTGCTAAAAGTTCGTAATCTGCTAAATTCATAATGGTCGATCATTGGTCGCACAATGACGTTGTAATGGTACGTCACTGATCAAAGTAACTGTCAAAATTTTTGCAGATTACCGCCTAAGTCAGTCGTCATTCAGTTGTCATTTTGTACGAGATTGCCATTCTATATAATTTCTTTCAATGGCGTGTCAGTAGTTGACCAATGGAAAGTCATAATGACGCCATTATATTAGTAGATTACAAAACTTGTCAAAATCAACAATATTATGAAATCAATGATAGACTATTCTGACACTATTGTAATAGCAGACTTGAGGCCCTGGATTGGTCCACAGTAAAAGTTGTTCATAATGATAAGTTCAATGACCTGTTTTCGGGTTTTTAATTTATTCAATTACACCTTAGACAGTTTTCTTGGGCGAAAGAATTAGCATTGCCATACAAAGTAGCAATTGCTCCTAGCCTTTTGAGAGCGATGTGGATGAGATTTTTGATGTCAGCCTAAAACCACAAATGTGTGCGCGTGTGTGTGTGCGCGTGTGTGTGTGTGTGTTCGTGTGTGTGTGTTTGTGTGCCAGCACGTTAAGCTACAACAATCTGTCAAATTACTTTGATAGATTTTCAACTTTATCGCAAAACTATAAGGTTCATATTCAATTGTAAGTAAATATTCATTTTTTTCATTTCAGCCAAAAGACGTCCACTGCTAGACATAGGCCTCCCCCAAAGGGGGGGTTTCACATAATCACCACGCTTGGCAGGCGGTTTGGCGATCGCAGTATGGTTGTTACAAAGGCACAAAGAACGCTGCTGCCCATTCTCTGGTAAGTCCCTTAGTCGCCTCTTACGACACCCACGGGATGATATGGGATGGTGCTATTCTTTACGTTCGACACCATACGGACGTAAGTAAATATTACACCTTAAATATTACACAACTAATTCAGAAACTGAAACTGAAAATATTGAACAAGTTAGGTTATAAACAAACTACCTGCGCAATACGTAAAGATTAACTTTTTAAACAAAATTATTAGAGCTATCGACTCTTCCCACCCAGAAATTATTCGTCTTAAGTTTAGGTACGGGCTAGTTCCTGCTACAGACTATCTCTTTTGATCTTTTGGTTGAGAAATAGTGCGTACGTAACTACTTAATATTAGAATTTTACACCAAATTTAATTAGTAAGTAAATATTACAACTTGTCTAATAAACTAATGTCACCATTCAATCGTACAATAGTTTCATTCGTTTTAACGAGGTCTTGATTGGACGCAAATTAGCCATCCCAACAGACACAAGTTGACCAGACAGATTATAATCAACCTCAGACCCCCAGTCCTTTGTCAGTTGAAGTTTAGGGTTTCTAACAAAACCAAATCCGTCGCCAATCGGTCTGTTTACATGACTGCAATAATACTCGATTCTGGTCAACGTTAATAGAAATTACTGTTCATTGATAAAAAGGTTATTTTCTATAAACATTTTACGTTATTAATAAACCTACAGATAATTAATAATAAATAATCTTTATTAAAAAAAAACTGAGTACCTACAGGTAATTAGATACTACATCATTTATTTATTTTTATCATGAGTGAGGGATATTAATAGTATAGTGGATAGTGCAAACCTAGTTTCTTAAGGAGCGGAGAGGGACCGTAACGTACCATACGTTACAGTTTTCTAGTTACCACTGGACCCAAAAATGTTTTAAGATGAATAATCGTATTGTTCTTACGGAAACCTTTTAAAAAACATCGAATTATTCAGATTGTTATAAATTTATCTTAATAATTCTAAAACAATAATCCTAATAACGTACCGTTGTTACGGTTTTTTAGTTAACACTGGACCCGAAAATGTATTAAGATGAATAATCTTATAGCTCTTACAGATACCTTTTAAAACACATCGATTTATTTAGATTGTCATTTAACTTAATAATTCTAAAACAATAATCTAAATATAAATACCTAATTGTTAACCATTGAATGGTGATCTGTGTGCGTGTAATCGAAACCTAACACTAAATTATACGTCTCAAAAATATTGAGAAAAAAGCCTTTGTGATAGACGCACAAGCAGGAATCTTTTAAAGGTTATACAGAAACGGAGCTCTAAAAGTAACTCAAACTTGACATGCTCAACCAAAACAATCCAGAAAACCCAAGAGAATTTATATAAAGACATGCTAAAGGACTGCCAACACTGAGTGGTGCACATAGTGACGTCGTCGCCGACATTCCTGTTAACCGCACTGACCGAGCTAAAACGCTTACACACTTAGAGAGAATACAAAGCATACGTCCAATACAATTGTATTGGAGAGAGAGAGTCCAAATTCAATCTTCAATTTTGGTAGAGAATCTATTGCAACAATATTTCTATTAAGACTTGAATTAATTTGAAAGTTAGATTACTTTTTTTTGATAATAATGCTGCTAGCTTTTTGGGCAGTTGGCCCATTAAGAGCGATGCGGGTGAGTTTTTTGATGCCCTGTGAGCTCTATGCATTATCTATACTTAATATTATAAAGCTGAAAAGTTTGTTTGGTTGAACGCGCTAATCTCAGGATCTACTGGTTCGAATTGAAAAAATCTTTTTGTGTTAGATAGTCCATTTATCGAGGAAGGCTATAGGCCCATTCGAAGCCGGGTCGGGTCGCTAGTACATAACATGTATTAACATTTAAACGTTCTGTATACATTTAATTAGTAAGTAAAAATAATTTTATGAGACTCACAATGAATAGTCTTATCTCTATAAAACAAAATTTTACAGGCAGTCTCTGGATGGTCTTAAAATAACTGTTTAAAACGATAGTCACTAAGTCAGCATCTTAACAGTTTTAATTTATTCTTCCAATACTTGTTTATCAAGAAAATATTAAACGTTAAAAGTTGAATGGAGTCTCAAGATAAAAGCAATTTAATTCTTTCCCTTTTTCGTCCAAATTTAGTTTTATCGCAGTCAATTTAAAGAGTAAAGTTTTTGTGTCTTTTATGTGACAAATTGAAACAGTTTTATAGATTATACATTTTTTTGGTAGCTACCTAAAACTTCGATTCAATAAGAGAGCAATAAAATTTTAATTGAACTGAAAAAAATTCGTCTCTAAAATATTAGCTTCGAAATCTAGATTTCTTACAAAACCCTACTGTTAGTTTTAAAATGGAATTTCTATTCGTTGATTGTTATAAAAATCGAACGAAAAAATCGTTTTCCAGTTCATTTGGAGAATAAAAATCAAATTCACAACCAAATTTTCAAAATAATTTCCATACGGATCCTACAAAGGCGAGGTTTACTAAAATTTGCAAGGCGTTGGCCTTACAGCAGAATTCATTTATTTTTCATAAAACAGATCTTCTAGAATGAATTCCTTTGACATAGACCGAAATTTAATTTGGACAGTACAAAGCAATACAGAGGAGCGTCAGAAGTTGCACATCATAAACCTTACACAAAGGTAACAATAGACTTTCTGTCACACCCTTTACAAAGGGTTCAGATACAATGAAAAGAAATAAAGTGATGACAACACTAAGTTTATCTTCAGTGAGAAAATTACTTGGGAAAGGCACCTACTTAACGGACGGGGTATTGTGACTTTGTTTTGTGTCGTACCATTGTCTGCGTGTAGCACTGTTTCAGCTACAACGTATAATTTTTGAATACATTGTCAAGTTTGTTCGGATGGGGCAAGTAATTACTGAGTGAGAAAAAGTAATGGAATGCCGTCTAGAGTTTTTCGAGTTTTTCTGTTCCTGCAATTCTACGTTGTATTAAATTGAAGGTAGAGTTTACTCGATTCTTCGACGTTGATTTAGTAGTAAAGTGTAAAATGTAGGAAATTATTTTTGTAGACTTTGTAATACAATACCGATTTTATTTGTGTTACTGCAATATTTTATTTCAAAGAGTAGGTATTCTACATTGTACTCTATATCACATAACTTATTATTCGTTAAGTCCTTCGTCTGTAATTTTGTAATAAGTTACTTACCGTAGTTTTAAATAAGTTTTAGTTTTAAATAAGTTTGTAGGACAATGAACCCTAATAAAACTGTGAATGACTCGGCCTTTACTAACAAACTCTTTGGATAACATTTATCAATTAGTATTCATCACAAACTTTCATGAAAATCTACTATATACCTAATTACACGGTATAAAAACTGTTACCCAGAGTAACGAAGATTAATTCATTTCTGTACAGAATCGATTTCAAATTAGATATTTAAAGCGTTATAAACGAACAATTAGCAGCCAAAAAGTCCTTGGATATTTTAAATATTGACAAAACGTTGCTAAGCAGTTTTGAATAATTGCGTGAAAATTCACAGCTATTTTCGACCAATTCGATTAAATTTAGATTCAACAGAGTGACAGTTATGTAATTGTAAAAAATGTTAAACTGATTAATTTCTAAAAAGTTTACACACACAACACCAGCCCATGAAATCTATGTTTACTGTGCTGCGTTTTTTTTTTTTTAAATGAAGGACATTATTGCCCTGAATGCTTGAGAAATTGGTTGCTGCGCTACATGTCTCGTCGATTCTTACATGGTACAAACATTTGTATGGCCTACATATAGTTGCTACGGGTTTGTGTACTGTTAAAAACACAAGAACCAAACTATTAGGGCCGAGTCACACCGGAATGGCAGCGGCCGGCAGCGACGCGGCGATCAGCCGCGAGCCGTTCTTTTATGCGGCGGTCAACGGCTCGCGAAGCCGCGCGGCCCCGCGAGCTGCCGCTTGACTCATAAAAATCTCTAAACGATATTATGCCTTGACGTTCAAAGATAAAGTTGAAAATAGTCAGCAACGCTGCCGGCCGCTGCGCCGCCGGCCGCTGCCATTTCAGTGTGACTCGGCCCTTAAACATACCCACGAAAAATAGTAGAAATTCTCAGTGTAGGGTAAAAGTTATTTATATAATAAACCTTAAACGGCGATAGCATAGAAACCTTGATGATGACTTATTTTCGAAGCGTTTGTGGTTGAAACTATCGGGTCGTGGAGTCCGAATGCTTATCATGTTTTTAAGGAAATATCCAAACGCACCTTTTTTTTTATATATTGATATAGGCTTGCCTTTGACCGCAACTCACCTGATCTTAAGTGGTGATGCGGCATAAGGTGGAGCACGCTTGCCTAGAATAAACCGGTTCACTCGTGCCTTGAAGATACCCAGATTATATGTATCGGGGAATAGAGAGGCGGGCAGTGAATTCCACAGTCTGGCAGTTCGCACAATAAATGTGGAAGTAAAGCGCTTGGTTCGAGACCGTGGAACTTCAACCGTATAGCGGTGACGCTTCGCCGTATCCCTGCTCGTCCGGTGATGGAATGGGGATGGGGGAATTAAGTTGTGCAATTCCAAAGGATACTCTCCGAAATGTACCCGATAAAAGACCGACAATACTTTCCGTGATCCCAGTCCAAGAGCTGGTCTTTCCGTTTTTCAGAGGTTAAGAATTAACTACCATTCAACGTTGCAGTGCCGCCGGTCTCTTAGGTATTCCAGGTGACATGCGGAGGAATTTTTTGATGCCTTATTGTATTAGTTATAGATTTTCATTTTTATTATTCGTGTAAATATTGTTGATATTACTTGATTATGATATTACTTTATTGAAAAAAAGTTATAAAACAGCTACTGTTACATTACCCAAATTCTTTATGTCAATTTCACTCATTTCCATCCTAAGTTCTTTTACGAGATCCCACAGGGAAAAATTTGTGGCTCATCCTCACTTGGCGACCATATTTTTAACAGCTCACAAAATTTTCATTGTTCAGCCCTTTATGTTAGCTGTTCGGTTCTTGATGTCGGTTTTATTCGTAACAAGTTGTGGTTCGTTCCCCACGGACCGATAACTGAACTCGTATTGTAGAAATTGGCGCTATGAGTGCGTTGTAAACGTCAAAGTACGATGATGTATGGCGTTTTTTTTGGTGTTTTTTATGAAAAAGTTTTGGTTTGGCCTTTGGGTGAGGTTGTGTGAGAATGTTTTTGTTTGAACAAGATTGTTTTTGGGTTTGCCGTGTTGTTAAATTTGAAAAGCAATTTAAACTAATCGGTGTTGTATTTTTTTTTTAACACCACTCCGTGGTTTGGGATTAGTGACCGCAGTCCGTACTGAAATGCTTTGGACTATAGTATACGTTTTGAAAGGCTTTGGACAGCAATGACTCAAAGAAATATATTTGTAACTTAAAAAAATACGAGTAGAGATGACCTTGATGCATGAGGGCTTTTCCCTGTTTTTTCTTCGTTTTTTCATCGTTATCTCTACTAGGAATTTCTCCTGTCGTTTACCAGAATATAACCTCATATACACATACAACGAGACCCGGAAACACTACCCTACAGGTAGTGGTTCCAAACAAACCACCAAGCCATACAAGTTCCGTACAAGTTCCATGCGTGAATCGAACCGCAAACAAAAACGGAGCAGCCACTGCGTAAAAAGGTGCCGTCGCAAGAGCTGCTTCAAAGTACCTAACGCAAGAGAAGAATAATACTCGGAAAGATTTGGAGGAGGCCTTTGCCCACCAGTGGGATATTATATTATATAATTATATGGGATACTATTATGTATATAACATGTGTATAATGTCCGTGTCCGTGTGGTGTCGGACGTAAAGAATAGCACCATCCCATATCTTCCCGTGGGTGTCGTAAGAGGCGACTAAGGGACTCACCAGAGAATGGGCAGCAGCGTTCTCTGTGCCTTTGTAACAACTATACTGCGATCGCCAATCCGCCTGCCAAGCGTGGCGATTATGGCAAAGCCCCCCTTGGGGAGGCCTATGTCCAGCAGTGGACGTCTTTCGGCTGAAATGATGATGCTGATGATGTACATAATAATATGTATGTATTTAAAATGTATTTGTGTATGTATATCAGCTGTCTGACACTCGGTTGTACAGTTTGGGGTCAGATGGCCATGTGTTAAATGTCCCCATATACCATTACCAATTGTAATAAAAAAATTAAAGGAATCTATAATTAATCCAACCACCCATATGCCAATTGTAATAAAAAAATTAAAGGAATCTATAATTAATTAACTAACCATGTGTGTGATTCTAAAGATGAGAAGTTAGGGAGCTCAAATTAAACAAAAGTAACTAAGAGGAATGAGGTTCGGGCGCCAGAGCTCACTAGGTAATTTAAAAACAAAGGAATCCTGGATAACTGAAAGGGAAAGGAAATGGCTTCTAATCTAAGGTCGGAGAATTTTTAAATTAAGCTGCAAATTCTTTAACAATAGCTCATTTATTTCTAACATCGCAGGCAGTATGGCGAACACAACACTAGAAAGTTCCTTTCTTTAGAAGGGAAAGTTGTTTTATAATAATAAACATATTATTATTATTATTATAGGCTAAAATTGCATTTTTATGAAAGAAAGAAAAACCATTCATTCACAAGAAAGTGACGCAATTGTTAAACATTTTGTGCTTATAACAAAACCTGAAACTAAAACAAGTGGATATATATTGTAGAAATAAAAAATAAAAAAAATGTCCGTGACGGAAATATGTGTCACTGCCGCGCGAAACGGCTTCCGCTCAGCATAAATGCCGTGGTCCGTGCACGAAGGCGTGAAATCACGGCGCTGGCTTTCAGCGTAAGCCAACGTGTCGCTGTCTCAATAAAACCATTTACGAACATTTTTGAATGGCCAAGGAGTCGTTCAGTTAGTCAGAAAACTTCAAGCTACTCGTAGTTGCTCGTTCCAAAACGTAGGTAGGTCTCTATGGAGAAGAACCAGCAAGAAACTACATCAACGTCATCATCATCAGCCGAAAGACGCCCACTGTTGAACATAGGCTTACCCCATAGGACGCTACAACGACCGGCAACCTGTCGCTCGTTTCGCGTAATTGGTTCTTCGAGCGATGTGGTCTGCCCATTGCCACTTCAACATGCATATTCTGTAACCTATCTTATCGGATTTTATCGCGCAAAGAAACTCCGAGCATAGCTATCTCCATGGCTCGCTGCGTCACTCTGAGCTTCTCTAGGAGGCCAGCAATTTAGGACCACGTTTCTGTGCCTTATGTCGTCACTGGCAACACACACTGGTTACAAACCCTCGTCTTTAGGCACTGTGAATGTGAAATAAACTTCACAGGTACTCCATTCTCACCAACACCAATAAATTCGCATCCGTAACGAAACTCAAACGCCCAAAACATCTCAACATCACCCCAACGACACGACCAAACACCACAAAGTTGAAAAGATAATTTATTTATAGGAAACATCAATCATGGCTTTTGATGATTCATTGTATGGTCGCTACTGTTGACTCGACGCTACCATTATATCGAATTAATAAAACATCAACGATGAATGATGATTTTTTAATTAATCTTGTAGGGCGGGATAAATTGGGAACGAGGAAGTCAGATTGGAGTGTGTGAAAATGTGCGGATTTTTAATGTCTTTATTTATCGATAATTTTTTTAATTGAAGATGTTGTCCGTGTGAAGATAATATACCGTTTTGTATTATTTTCAAATGGGAAAGATGAGTTTTGTGGTCTGCACGTAAAATCTATACTAATATCATAAAGCTGAAGAGTTTGTTTGTTTGTTTGGTTGAACGCGCTAATCTCAAGATCTACTGGTTCGAATTGAAAAAATCTTTTTGTGTTGGATAGTCCATTTATCGAGGAAGGCTATAGGCCCATGCGAAGCCAGGCCGGGTTGCTAGTAAAAAATAAAATTGGCAAATACTACCTACTGGTCTATCTTTACAACTATAATACAAATAATAACAATAATTACAAACACGGCCATCTTATCCCAAACTAGGGAGACCATGTACTATGGCTGTCAGATAGCTGATATACACACACAACAAACTTTAAACAACAACCAGACACAAGGCAAACACAAGTGCTCATCACACAAATGTTAACCCTGGGCGGGATG
The DNA here is from genome assembly GCA_947361185.1 of Charanyca ferruginea. Lineage (NCBI taxonomy): Eukaryota > Metazoa > Arthropoda > Insecta > Lepidoptera > Noctuidae > Charanyca > Charanyca ferruginea. Next base: position 58,596,817 of record OX376055.1, read on the forward strand.
AATGAACGACGTGATGATCAATGTTCATGCCTTGTCTGTATGAAAAGAGGCCTTAGTAGCCCAGCAATAGAACAGTAATAGGCTTGTCTTATTATTTATTATTACTATGTTCTAACGTTCTACAGTCTTTCTATTCTCCGATATCATAGGCTCTGGAGTAACAGACACCCATTCCCTAGCTCACTGAATTTAAGACCTACTCTCCAACAAAATTAGTTCCGTAATTACATTCTTATTGCAAAGTGTATTTTTCTCTCATTCCCAGAACTGTGAAATAAAACTTTAGGTCCTTTACAATGTCGTGGGTCTTAATACCACCCATTATCAACAATGACCGACATTTAGAAGAGCATTTTCGTCACTAAATCCCTAGACATTGTCCACTAAACTTGCCTTATCAGTCTTTAAAGAATCGACGATGTTCTACAATATTAATGTTTCTCACTTGAAATTCCAGAACGAACACATTTCAGATTTTATTATATCGCTTCCTCGCATCAAGGGAAACGACATGACCCATGATGACGTCATTACAGCATTATTTACATAATCACCCGCTTCTCTCAACCCCTTAACATTGATACTTAAATTGAACCATAACATCTATAAAACAAAGTCTAATTTCGATTGTGTTGTTGTTTTCCGAAATATATTTAGGGCTGAAGCGTCTTCGCTACAGAATGTCTAATATTGAGATACTTTACATTTAAAATTGTAGGTGATGGTTTTCGTGGGAGGCACTTTCGGTCGGATTGTTCAGATTTGGGTAAAGTGCGCGTCCTGATTTTAGATGAAAAGAGATTTTTTCTTAATTATACTTCCGTTGTTAGGGATTTCCGAGAATTTTCGTAGTAAATAAGTAATGCTAAAGGAATAATTAAAAAATGTTCTAAAAACAGCGTTCATTCGGCTGTGGTTTCGTATTTTTTACTGAAAATAATATGCTTTGGCCTTTCGCTACCTTAATATTGCAAACAGTACTTAACTTTTGGTAGAAAAATTATAAATTTGATTTAGTCTAGTACACAAGGCAGTTCAATATGAACACGAATATTCTCAAATACACAATCGAATGTCTTTTGAAAACATTTCGGTGTCTACACTCTTGATTCAAAACAATAATGCACCGCAAACTATTCCAAAATCAAATAATAGTAAGCTAATAAATAATCAAGATGAACATAATTCTCCAAAGAAATAGAACACAACATCGATTAGTACTCCTAAACACGGATAAACGATTTTGGCCCAGAATGTTCTGAAACTTTTGCAGAACTCCTTATCGGTGCGTGACGAGAAAGCCCGATTTTATTCTATCTCAGTAATTACTGAGTTATTGAAAGTTTCATGTTCCTAAATATCTGGTATAATAATGTAAAAGATATTTCGAATAAGAGATTATACAGACTTTGCTTCGCATAATATTACAGCCTTCGATTTGTCCAAAAGTAGGTAGGTATATGAAATAAGTCATACTAAAGTTGTCAAAAAGAAAAGGTCCGTTTTGACACTTGAGAAAGACCCTAGAATGTAACTTGGAACGAAACTGAAACAATAAAATAATAATTAATTACCTACATAAAATGTTTTAAAAAATTCATACATTTTTTTGGCGCGTTAAATAATATAATAGAATACATTGCAAGTATTCTTTTCGCGCTTACTTTATAGTAAGTAGCATGCAATTTCGAATTATTACGAAACGTCTCAAAAACAGTTACGTTTTTAGTCACTTTTTATTTAAATACTAGTGTTGTAACCAATTAATTACTGAATTTCACCAGCTTCATTCGATTTTAATAGTAATTAAAGATAGTGTAGTGATCTTTACTGAAAAGAATGTGCTCGGCGCTCAAAGCCGTAAATAAAATGTTGAATTGGTGACACTAGTTTCTATAGATTGGCTTGTTGACCAAACGGCATTTTTTTGTGCTTGAGTGAATGTTATTGTAACTAAAAATATTAAAACAAATTGACCGTTCGTACCATTGTATCATTTAAAAATACCTACAATATTAAAGTTTAAGTTACATTTTCTAATCAGAACTTTAATCAAATGCACTTCACAATTCATAATTCAATCGATAAAATACTCATACAAACTTCAATCAATTTATCGTGAGTATCGAGTACCGAATCGTATGGTTACTTCACTAGTTACGTCGCGATGACAAATGTCAAAACGGGCCTATTACATTTTAACGACTTTGACATACACTCTTCTATCGCCTACGTACAGGTAACTTCCAGAGCTGTTTACTATGCGGACCTCGTTGAAACTATAAAACACATTTTCGTGCGTTCTATCGTTTTTGAAATGCCTTGGAATGAAATTTTAAATTCTAGGACCTAATTATTAATGTCAATTGTAATGCGGGTGCTTAGCCACTAGGCTTCCTCCAGTTATAAACGTACCTTTATATGAAGGGAAGTGGAAAATATGTTTTTTTCTTAATCCTCCGCCGTTCTTTTTATTAATTACTTTGCGGGATTCAAGACTGTTGTAATATTTTTCGGGATTCATCGGGCTTCATTGTCTTGGCGCTTTTATGGTGTTCACCACTGTTGATTCTGGCTTTCAGGAGTTTCAGTGGTTTGGGTATAGTGTGACGGGATTGTCTCCTGTCGCCAGATATCGTCTCTCCGCGTAACTAACATTTTTAAATACCGCGAATGTACACTTTCATTGATTTGACTTAAGGTCGAAATTTGCGGTATTTCACAATTTTAGTTACGCGTAATTGCAGTATCAACGACGATATGTCTTAGTAAACTATACCCTGTTCACAATAAGATTAGACATTTACACAAACCTTTTTTACAGTCCGTTCAACCGATTTTGACTTATATTGCGTTGGTACCATGACAAATGGCAACTGCAGTAAACAGTTGTTATTGTAACCACTTTTTTCCCTCTAATGTCATCCTTAAGAATACGAAATAGAAATCAAAATCGGTTGAAGGGACAGTAAAAAAGGTTTGTGTTTATGTCTAATCTTATTGTGAACAGAGTATAATTTGATTTAATAATTTATTAATCAGTCAGTGCAAGAAAATAATACCTAGAAGGACTCGGGGGAGGCCTTCGCCCAGCAGTGGGAAACAACAGGATAATAAAAAATATATATTTGAAGATTTTATTCATATCAATGAGGGCGATAGGTTCAAATCGTAGTTATTGTATTAAATCAAAACCAAAATACTGTAGGGTAGTCATATTTCTATTCGAAAATCGACTAAAAATCGAATAGGTACTTGCAACTACACGTCTGGTATCTTTATTTTGCTAACGACCTTCGATTAAAGCTCGTTATTATATAACCGAGTTACATAAAGCAATAACTTACGGAAAACAAATTGCCTTGGTCAAGGTTCTTGGAGACACCCCGTGGTGTAAGAAATGGTTAACGATGTTGGTAAGAAAATAATAATATCGGCTTGTAATAATTTTAATGTATTGCCTTTAGCAACCTTCAAGATCTGCGTTTCTCCTTCATCCAATGAAGGAGAAACGCAGATCTTGAAGGTTGCTTAAAAAATAAGCGATACAATAAGATCGTATTTTGTTGCTTCGTGTCTCAATATGAATCTTTATTTAAGGTATTAAAAAAATCTAGACACACAATAAGGACCCTCGGTTAGGGTCCCTATTGAGACATTATTCATAATTCTTTCTCAGTCACGAGATAATTATTTTTAAGGAGTGGCGCTAGTGCACACTTTACGCCCGCCTAAGGATGCTTTCCACCAAATAGCTTGCATCGTATCGGATCGAAATGGATTTTACAAACTTTAAACGACATTAAATCGTGAACACAGTATTTGAAGTCTACATTACCACTACAGCTGCTTATTCGCGGGCGTCTTCCGCGACACGCGATCGGAGCCGAAAGTGTGCTGTGAAGCGCGATCGTCTCCGTTCGCCTTTCGGCTGTCAATAAGGTAAAAATGAAATTATTTGCCTAAGCGCAGAAACGGATACGTTCGCATACGACGTACCAGCCACCAACCAGGAGCCGAACGTATGCGTTGACATCTTGACGGACGCGATTGGCTGTTGCCGATTCCGTTCGTATCCTTTTGCTGGAAATCACAATGTCTCTTATTTGCCTGTATTTTTAACATTCATTATCCCTGTGATTAGTGGTTCATGCTGCTAGATTTTGAAAATGCTTTAGTAGAAATTGACCTTTAAGGTTTGTGTACATGCCAATAACCTTGAGCATTTGGCCCGTACTGAATTTGTGGACGAGTGCGGGGGTGATGCAGACGCAGTCTTTAATCGGACGCATTTTAAATTTATTGTAATAAAAATAATACATATTTGTAAAAAGTAACAAAACCAAATCATTTTCCTTTGTATTGCAAAGCAGTAGATATTTTTTTATACTCTTTTGATAAGAAATTAAGGAGAAAAATGGTTTCATCTCAATGATTTGGAGGTGATTTGACATTTTTTTTCTTATTAAGTGATACCGATAGATAAATTGTGTTTAAACCAAATTACGTATCATATCATGTAGATAACTAACAATTTTCAGATATAATTTCTCTGTAAATGCCGACAAAAAGTTGCTTCAACTGCATGCTTCTTTCAAGCTTTTTTTGAGAGAGCAGCCTTAAATATTCCTGGAATAAATATGTTAATAGCATTTATAATGTTATGAGCGGTTGACTTTTTTTTTTTTTAGTTTAATTGATGAGTAATGAGAGCTGTGATGAGTGATACCTAGAACCTAACATATTATTGTCTTGCCTTTTTATTGCCTTCAAATATTTTTAACAGATTGGCATTCTTATAACTACTAGATTTATTTGTCTGATAGTGGTATAGGTACTATATAGGAGCTTTAATAAACCTCGATTAAAAGTCAAAATCAAAGCATTTATCTCAATTAAACCATTTACAGGCACTTTTGAAAAAAAAAAATCGTCTTTTGAATTCGAAAAGACAGCAATATTTTCTATTTTCTAATACTTATACTTTCTAGTAAATCTACGTTCTTGAGATTCCGAATGCAAAGAGAAATGATCTTTACATAATCCTCTTGAATATTGCAACCGTATCCGGATTCTACGTTTGTTGTGAATCCTTTGATAGTTATAAATAGCTTCCTTTCCATATTTTCTTTAAAGAAAATATTTAAGATGTAGTAAAGAATATAAAACGTCTTGCAGCATAAACAGAATTCGATTTAAGTATGTTTTAGAATTGGAGATACAACTATCATACAGAATTTTCTGCTAGATAGTTGTATTTCCGATTTGAAAATATTTTTACAACAAGCACAATAAGTTCTTTGATAATAACATGAATTAAGTCTTCAACGATATTAGGGTCGGCTTTCAGTCTTACCAGTGAATACCAGTGTTTTATAAAGAGCGACTGCCCAGTCGCTCTATATAAAACACTGGTATTCAGCAGCCTACGGTAAGACGCAGGCAGGCAGGCGCCTGCCTTCCAAAAATCAGATACTAGATAACAAGATAGAAAGGTAAGACTGGTTGCCTGACTTTCTGTCTTCTAACTAACCATGACACCTGTCAAAGATCTAAGAATGACAGCTGGGACCAACGGCTTTACGAGGCACGGAGGGAACTCGGTATGAAATGGATGGTAGGTACTCCACGCGACAGTATTAAGCCCTCTCTAAATCTTATCAGGGGCCCTAGCCAAATTACCCAAATTGACAATCTACAATCGACAACGCTAATAGAAAACTAATCAAATGAATGGGAATGACGTCATCTCAACGATAAGTCACGTGATCGAAAATCAAACATGGCGTGTGTTAATTATTGTAGAAAGAGAAGAGAAACGTTTGTAACTTGGCTAGGGGGGCAGGTATCACTGATATCGGTGAAGAAAAACATCTTGAGGTTTGTGGGCTAATTTACGTAACTTAAAAAGTGCTGGTGCAGTGCAGTTGCAGTTAAGTTTCGATAAAAATAACGCTTTTCGTATTCTCTACCGCTCACGCGAGCGCAATAACGGCATTCTACTGTTGCGCGTCTTTGGTGCGTGCTTCGGAACGCATCATGATCGATATTCATTGAAATGTAATCGATCGATATTTTTCTCATGTGAGTGCCTACACCATAAGTAAGTTTGGTAGAGTTGGGTTGTCGTACAGTTGACGTGCAGGTCACGCGCAGCTTACGCGCAGTTTAAAAATTACAAGAATACCGTTTATCACTCAAACTTGAACTTAATTTCAACTGCACTACAAATTCATCGGCACGTCATAAAATTACGTGGCTAAGCCATCTGGATTTATAATTCATATAAGTCTGAAATCGTTAATCTGCCTTAGGTAAGCAAGCGTGATGATCAATACTGCCATTATTGTGTGTTGTTGTGTATTTATAATAATAGACTGGTAATTGTATTCATCATTCATTTCAGCCGAAAGACGTCCACTGCTGGATATTTGCCATAATCGCCACGCTTGGGCGGTAGCAGTATGGTTGTTACAAAGGCACAGAGAACGCTGCTGCCCATTCTCTGGTGAGTCCCTTAGTCGCCTCTTACGACACCCACGGGAAGATATGGGATGGTGCTATTCTTTACGTCCGACACCACACGGACGACGTAATTGTATTACTTATTTATAATAATAAATAAGTTATAAAATTACCAGTCTTTTATTAAAAAATAATTCAATCATGATTTGAGTGGGACTATCATTATTGATTAATTTTTCCAAAATAATTAATGATTTTACCTATTTACATAACTGACGTTATTTTCGAGCCGTTTGGGGTTGAAATCCTCGGGTCGTGGGGTCCGAGAGCTCATTTTCTTTTTAAGGAAATGTCTATAAGGTTGGTCGACACTTCCCGTGATCCAAGAGCTGGTTTTAACCTTGGTCAGGGATTAAGCATTGCCATCCAACGTGGCAATGCCGCCAGTCTCTTGGGTACATTTCCAGATAGCGGCGATGTGGACGAATTCTCACAAAACACAATTAATATTTTAGGTTTTCTTTTTTATTATTCTTTTAAATATTGTACATACATACAAACAATAAATAATCTCGGTCATTTTATATAACAAGTTAAAACCTCTGAGACTTACGTGTTACGAACACGTAAGTCTCAGAGGTTTTAACAACATTATAGTTATAACTAAACATGTTCAAGACACTTGACAAGTTTCGAACTGAAAACAAACTTCTATTCAAGAATTTACACCCGAGGCACGAGGTTTAGTAAACAAAAATATACTCAAATATTTTATGGCACGACTCGACACGAATATTTTTTTTCTCTCGTAAACTTATTACGGGCTGTAACTCGATTTGCACTAACATTCGCAGTGTTAAAGTAAACAAGGCTATTATATCGAGTCACACAACATTCTATCCAAAACAAATTCCTATAAATCTGTACCTTGCTTTGTTTTTCCGCCAGTTTTATGGATGTTGCCAAGCAAAAATATGATTTATATTGAACAGAAAAATATTCAAAATGCGAGCTTCGTGTTTTAGGTATTGTTGGTGACCTAAGTTTGGACTTTTTATGAAGGTTTATTTTATGATATTTATTAGAACTACAAAGAATAACAATCGTTTTGTTGTGTGAAAGGGAATAAAATTTATTGTAGGCAATGGGATGTAAGGGAAGAGAATTTAATTTAGGGAAGAAATGTTTTGAAGAAGATCTCAAGGTCATGTAGATTAAGTATGAAATTGTAGAGAATATGCAAATGTATAAGTAGGTATTTAAAAATTGAGGAAGGGCTGTACCGACAATGCAATACAAGAGTAGTCATGTTTTATATTAGCCAATTTTTAATTAAACTAAATTAAATTCTGTGGATAAGGCTTGCTTATCCTGTCAAATAACTTAATTTTAAAATGATTATAGTTTTTAAATATTGTACATGATTTTGAAGAACCTATCATTTTGAATTTAAGTAGGAATTAAGTCCGCCTTTGTACCTTTGTGCATGAAGTGTAAATAAATAAATAAATAAATTTCCACAAGACTGGTTATTAGTTCCCTGTCCTATGCACGCTGTACAACAAAATAATAATGTACAAAAAAGCAAACATAAAATTTACTAGCTTTTGGCTGTGACTATGAAATCACAGGCAAAAGCAGACGATGCATAGATTTCAGAATTAAGCAAAAGTACTCAATTATCCCACAGTAAAACTAACTAGAGATAATAGTTAATCTAAAACTTTATTTTCCCATAGGAATTATCAATAATTCACGTACTGTGAAACTAGAATAAAGCGTTAAAAGTTACTTGATAAAAAGAAAAATATGTAAGTGGGCGGTCATTATAATCTATCACCAACCAAGTAAACACGGATAGAGGTAAAGATTGTTACTGGATGTGAAATGCACTGCAGTTTTCTTTACTGATTATTACCTATTACTGATAATTCTTAAGTTAAGCTAGATCAATTTCTATACATGTACTAAATTTCAGCTAATTCTATCCAGCTGCTTAAATGTAAAAGAGTAACATTATCAAACATTCATTTACCTTCGTCGCATTTATAATAGTAAGTAGGATTAACTGAATATTGCGTGTTTATTATCTACTCAAGTATTTCTTGAAAACTTTCCATCCCTCTCCAATCTTCCGCTTTCACAATCAAATTAGTACCAACCAAGTTTCGCAAAACAAACTTAAAAATACTCATAAACTTGAAATGAAATTAATAAACGTAAAATAACCTATAACACTGGTTTCGTTTTAATAATCTTTAATCGTTTCATGTTTCCCTTCTACTTTTTTCCTCGAAAAAGAGTAATTTGGGGTCCAATTATGACAATAAAAAGTTGGACGTTTGGAGTTTCTTCTTTTGAAAGCAACAGTAAAGTCGGGTAGATTGTTTCATAATTTTGGCAATGATATTTTGTCCTTCTTTTTTGAAGACAATTTTTCATTATGGCCCTCTGAACGAGTTCGTGAATTTCTTTGAGTGTGTTTCTGGCTCGATATTAAAATAATTATACACTCTCTGGCTTACAATTTTTCTATTATTCTAAATTAATATACTAGGTTCGATCCAAAAAAAGGTACAAACTTTTTTACTTTTTTAATATATATGAACTACAGCTGCTGGGCGAGAGTCTCCACGCAATGGGTGCCTGAAGATGGACGGCGTCGCCGAGGACGGCCCAGAAAGAGATGGCGAGATGACCTAGACGCATACCGGTTCGAGGTGGCGCTGGATAAAAGATCCTGGAAGGACTTGGGGGAGGCCTTTGCCCAGCAGTGGGACAGCACAGGATAAATAAAAAAAAAAAAATTGGAACTACAGATAATTAAGTTTAATTTAGTTGAGAATCCAAATTTGGAACAATGACACTAAAATAATGGTACTAAAACAAATTACAATTCTTTTTGTTGTTTTAGGCCACCATACCATACTCATACATAATATTTATACACATAAAACCTATTACATACCAACCACCAGCCAACCATACACACCCGTGGATATGTACGGTGACCCGATTAAGAAGTCCAGGAGTATGGATTTGTAACATAACCTTAAAATGCTTTTACGAAAATGAAATTATTTAAAAAAAAAAAATTTAATAGTGCTTTAATATTTAGGTTTTACATTTAGGTGTCACTTTGTGTCAATGGAAAAGGTACCTAGCTATAAGTCCTTTTATAGCTGGCTTAAAATACACTTACACTTGAAAATAATATGCATAAAATACTCAACCTTAACAATTTCTACACCAGCTCACTGATGTAGAGTCAATTTGTAAACCAAAAACGATTTTGCTGAACATAGCTTCTGAGGCGACTCAGAAACCTGCTTGCGTACACAAGAATAAATGTATGTAAAATTTGAACACCGCTTCAAGCAAAACTGAGTCTTAAAACCTTCGTCTAATATCTACTTACACACATTTTTAAAGAAACTCGTACAGTCGAACAACCTACTTGGTATACAGGCAGCTAACTTGCAATTACTTTAAAACAATGTAATGAGTGTGTCCAGTAGTCAGTTCTTATACATTACTCACAGTCTCGTAACCCTCGGCATTTAGTACAAAAATCAACACAAATTGAATTTGTGACAAATAACCAAGAGCGTGTAATGTGCTGTGATTGGTTATTGATAATTCAGCCAACCAATTATATCAGTTTATGAGCTGTTGTCAATTTTTCATATTCAGTTATTGTTAGAAAAAAAGACAGCCATATCAAAAATCAAAAAGTGATAAATAATTTTTGTGAACACAATATCATGATTTTAGTTTCAGCTTTCAGCAGCGATCAACAATTGCCGCAGAAATTGCATAATATACAAAAAAACACAGAGATGAATAATTGAGAACCTCCTCCTTTTTGTTAAATATTAGTTACGAAGGGTTAGTCTGCTATAAGCTAAAACAGTTATTACGCACACAACAAAAACAAAAGTGGCAGTGTAGTAGAAAAATGAACATTTTTACCCGCACACCAAATAGTTTTATCGACTGTACATACAGCTTACGACAAACAGACTTTTTCAGTAAACATTTCCTTAGGGACAACAACTAATTAGGTTCAAAATAAAGGTTGTGCAATTGTAAGCAAAACAGCAGAAACAGAGAAAGAATAAAGAGTACTGTTTAACCTTTTCCTTTACACAACATTTTGTAAAAGAAGGAAACTGTGAAATACTGTATTTAAAACTGTGTTCTGAATTAAATTGTAGCAGTTTATTCACTGTAACAGAATATACATAGGTACTTACAATAAAATTTATAAAAAGCTTAACGACTTTTAAGTGTAAAAAAATAATAAATGATTCACGAATATTTACGATCTTTTTAATATTTTTGGACCTATAAAAGGTGTGTAACTTATAAAACAAAGTGTTTCGGATACAAACTTATGACTTTCTAGAGTTTCGACGATAAACACCTATTGTCTCCGTGAATAAATCTTGACTTTGACCTTTTTGGAAGTCAATTTGTTATTTTATTCACAGACTATTTTTAATATGTTTGGATGAAATGTATAAGTAGTTCGTGATGATGATATAAGTTCTTCAAACTAAGTTTCTTCACCACAGTAGTTCAAGTTTATCTGTACCATTATTATTTAAAGTTTAATGGTATGTTCTGCAGTGATATTCTGCAAAAAATCTGCCTTGGGGAACTTGAGGTAATGGATTTTTTGACGCCTTATTGTATTATCTATTTAGTCATTTATTTTATCCATGTTTTAAATCATCATCATAATCGGTCGAAAGACGTCCACTGTTTCCAAAGAACGCCACAACGAGCGGCAGTCTGCCGCTTACATCCACTGCTTATCCGCGACCTTGACGATATCATCGGTCCATCTGGTAGGAGTTGCACCAACGCTGCGTCTTCCTGTTCGTGGTCGTCACTCGAGAACCTTTCTTCCCCATCGGTTATCGGTTCTTCGAGCGATGTAGCCTACCCATTGCCACTTCAACTTGCATATTTGGAGAGCTATGTTGGTTACCTTATATTTTAAATACTTTTTGCCAAATGAAAACTACCTTTTTGCCAGTCAATGTTCCTTTACCAATACTGAAGCAACTCAATTAACGATATTGGAGAATGGCAGACCAACTTTGTACGTTCGCAATTCGTCTGTACGCTCGCAACTAACTCTGGACCTAGTTAGCTAAAAGCAGAGATAAATGGCTACTGTGGCGCGAATGTGTTTGTATCCGAATGTAGGATAAATCTGTTTAAAATGTTGTATTTCAATGTACGAATTGGGGTCTGTCAAGTTTTATCGCGATTTTAATGTTGATAATGTTTTATTGAAGTTAGTTGTATCTAATTATAAGTTTTAATAAGCCTTTGTTGCTTACGTAGAATCATTATTATATTTTCACTACATATAAACGTTCAAAAGGTCCCAGCCGCACTGCATTTGTGTTCGTTCGGGCTTCAGAAACTATTGTACGAATTTTCATATGGTTGTCACCAATAGAAAAAGAATGTGTCTAAGAAGATTAAATACTGTATTTAGTTATATAGAAAATTACGGATCCGTAAGAAAATTTACTTGAACGCAGTCACGGGAAAAAGCACATTTCATAATCAAGCCTAAGACTCTGTTTGCATGAGTGACCTCTATCGCGGATGCGGATAAAGTCGCGAATAAAAAGCTTGAAGCTTATGTTGTAATCCACATTCCAAATTCCAAATCCTCTTTGCTAAATTTAATTACGATCAGTTCAGTGGTTTCGCCGTAACGACAAACAGGCAGAAAGAGCTATTTTCGCATTCATAATATTGGTGAGGATAATGCTGTATTCATGCATTGCAGAAACAATTAATACTGAATACTTAATACTGTTAAACTTTACGGCAGATGCCTCAGTCTGTGTCATCCTCTCTGTATGTCTGTGTCTTAATTAAATTATTCATACCGGCAGCAGCAAAGGTCCACATTTCCATTAAAACAGCTAAAACTTCCACAGACAGCTTCACACTCGGACACCGAAATATGCTCTTCAATTCAAGCACTCCTCGTTCCATGTAAATTTTAAAAATCTCTCAAAAAACACTCCAAACTTAAATTACGTACACTTGCTTCATCCGTGTTGCCATTTACATTAATTTTGCTTATTTCTGTGACACTCCACTGTAAATTGTACCTGAATTGTACGGAAACAAGTAGGTATTCAAGTCGCGTTAGCACGTTAACTACACTTGTGAACAGCCTGCTAAGAATGCGCAAACGCTCCGTTGCCTTTATTTAGAAAGGATGGTGAACTGTTCTAGCAATGATGTTTTTGTTGGTTTTCTTGAAAATATTTGAGGGTTTACTTAAACGGAATCTACGTCAAAATATAGTTGAATGAATACTTGTTTATAACAACACAAAATTAAAATGAAAATGCGAAATTGGTTTTGAAATAATTTTCAACAAAATCACAAAGTTGATGAAAATGATTTCAAAACCAATTTCATAAACTTAACGGAATTATGATTGGATTTCCCAAGAACCTAAACAAACGTTCAGAAATAACATCCTCAAATAAAAAACTAAAAATAAGGTTCCAAAAAGGTTCTTATAATAAATACCATCCACTTTTCATTCCTACCGTGCTATCTAGAAACCCTAATAAATTGTACAGATGAAAAAGCCTTACCAGATGATTTTGGAGCAATGAAAACACAAGGAGCCCAGGCCTTATATTTACATCCAACGAGGGTCTGTAAGTCAGCATCAAAATGAAGCTATTCAAATTTAACGACATACATTTTGCGTTTCATCCTTTAATTACAGCCAAGAATATCTTAGTTGGTGCGAATTTGTCCCGCTGCTTAGCATGAAGAGGCAGTTGTCTTAATCTTAACTCGTACAATTCGTCAACTGGAAGGGGTTAAGGGTAAGCTCTCGACATCTGTATAAGCCTAGCTGGAAACGTTGAGTAATTCTGGAACTTCGGCTTTTTGTTTTTATTACACTTTGTGTACTTGCTATTTCAATTATCTTTAAAGTTTGGCGGGTAAGGATGAAATATAATGGGTCGTACTCTTTAAATTATTACAGTTGATTAAGTTATTATGTTGTGCGTCAAGTTGTAAACTTACTTACTACAAGTTGGTGGAAAGTAAATAATAATTCATGTACACAACCTTTTCTGCACCAAAACTTAAAGTCATTGTAATGAAACGTTCAGTTTAAAATATATTTAGGGACTTCAAATGATACAGTAATTAACGTCAAATTATAAGCAATGCAAACATCTGTCGTAGATAATGACAATAAACCTGTAACTGCCAACAGTAATGTGAATTTTTCAATTACTATGTTCTCTTCTTAATTTATCTTGGACATCATTGACATTGCTAAAAAAAAAAACATCGTGAAAAGGTCTAGACTGATAATTAATATAAGCCTGAAACGTAATCAATCTATCTTTTATCAATGATCAATGCTTATGCCTTCGCTGTGTGAGAAGAGACCTTTGCCCTGCACTGTAACAATAATAGACTAGCTCAGATAATGATATCGTCGGGGATATTGCAAATCCGCGAATCTACCATACGTAAACTGCGCGTATCTGCACTACGTCTAAGTTTACAGGGAAAAGTTATAAGTGTGGTGTCGATACTTGGCGGCCGGAGACAAGCAGTATTGTTATTGGGCGATTCCTTGCATTCTATAGGTCGCATGAAAAACACGTCAAAGAGGTGTCTGCCAATGACGATCGTGCGTACATTGCCCGCGAAATTTTAAATTGGCTACATTTGTCAGATACGCGGAATTATCCAATGCTAGTTAAATACTAATCAAAATAATAAATACAACCATAGATAACACAAAACATAACTCACAAAATAGGCACGTGAACATAAAAGATGCTCCTATACGGTGTACAGATAAGGCGTTAGAACTACGTGGACTAACTAAAACTTCCCTTTGCGCACACAGAGACAACTTCGAACAATTGAGGAGTGAACAATACCGCCGTAGAGTTTCAACGTCGATGCTTCTCGATTGCACATGATTGTGCGAACAAATTGATCGTCCTTTAAGTTCTTGTTCGTCTGCTGTATTTAAATTTTTGTTATCTATTTGAATAGAATTGTCATTAATTTTCCTTTTGTCTCTAGTGGATTTGCATTGTTTGCATTGAAAATGGTTGATAAATCAACTTCAATATCGTGTATTTTATTGCTGGATATATTTTCTTTGCTGATGTTTCATCAAAAAGCATTATCGTTATTGCGTTTAAAAATAGTCTCATCAGAAAATATTATAATATCTTTATTTTTCTATTAGTTGGCTATTAGTTAGTCCGGCAATTGACAACGCAGAGTAACCAAAGAATTTTTTGAAATTGATATTATTTATGCTGATGTACATTTACATCAGTATAAATAATATCAATTTCAAAAAAATCTTTGTCTTCTCTGCGATGTAAATATACTATCTTTAGAATATAGAGTAGCACTTAGCTAAGTTTGCAGTTATTTATAGACTAGATTTTGGACCCAGACGATGAGCCAAAACTTTAAACAGACGTCGACGTGGAACAATACAGCCAGACCTGCACAATAAGATGCTCCTAGATTGCACAGTTGTCATTGTAAAAGCTAATTGGACGTTGGAACTTTGATTTGTTTCTTTTTTTACGTAATTGCCAAAAATTTACAGAGAGCCTATTGATTGTAAGGAGCAGAATTTTAGAAGCAGCAATGTAATGTTTTAGAGGTCCAAGATTGTATTTAGAATAAAAAGAAATCTTTAAAACAATAAAATGGATTTAAAATATGAAAATGTGTGCAGTCAGCAACGAAGTTCCTTACGCGTTTTTTGACTAAAAATACAATTCGAAATAAAATCTGAATAGATCGCTCGATACTCACACTCTCTCTTTACACACTAGAAATAAAAAGAAAGAGAGAGTGTCCGTGAGAGAAAAAAACAGGCGTAGAGGAGGTAAACCGTGTTGTGCCGTCCGAAATAGCACTACCCCATTTCTTCCTGTGGTGTCGCAGAAGGCGACAGAGGGATATTGACCAGAGGATGGGCAGCAGCGTCCTTCTGAGTACCATAACACCTACTGCGATCGTCAACACGCATCGGTCAAGCATGGCGATTACGGCTGAACCTCCTATTAGGGAAGACCTATACCCAGCAGTGGGCAATGAATGGAAGAGGTATAACGCAAAAGTCTTACGTGAAGTTACATGTAGGTACTACCAAATCACACCTACTGCAATCCGAGCTAAGGCACGTCGTTCCAAAAAATCTGAAAAGCGATTTAAAAAAACAATCAAACTGAACAACAGCGACTGCTCCTTAAGTAACAATCCGTCAAGCGACCCGCTTAACCATTCGCGCTTCCCGAAACTGGCTAATCGACTAAAATCAGCAAAACTTCGCGAGTGTCGACAGAGTCCGCGCTTTGTCACCGTGATTGATTGATCTCTCAAGGCTCCCTGCAACAAATTAGATCCGTGGTTCTATTTAGAGAAGACAGCGGGTACACGAGCGTTCTCTGGTTTGTAAACATTATTGGACTTGGTGTCAATGATGAGGTGCAGTGGATTATAAGATAGTTTCTAGAAAATTAAAAGTGAGAAAAGAATCAATTGCGGAATACTTAACCTATACTAAGCACAAGTTCGATCGTGCATAGAGTGCTGTTCGCACCTCTGGGATGGGTCTGCCAAGTACCAGCTGGAGGCGTTGAAAGTTATTGAAAGACGTGCCAAGAGGCTCATAAACAACGACTTCCTGGTTAAGTCTAAGCTCCAAAGCCTTGAACACCGCCGCGCCGTTGCCCGCCTTTCGGTCTTTTATCGGGTACATTTAGAGTATACCTGATAAACCCCTTTTTATTTCGGAGAGTGTGTTTTGGAATTGTACAACTTAATTCCCCCATCCCCATTCCATCACCGGACGAGCAGGGTCACCGCTATACGGTTGAAGTTCCACGGTGTCGAACCAAGCGCTTTGCTTCCACATTTATTGTGCGAACTGCCAGACTGTGGAATTCACTGCCCGCCTCTCTGTTCCCCGATACATATAATCTGGGTATCTTCAAGGCACGAGTGAACCGGTTTATTCTAGGCATACGTGCTCCACCTTAGGCCGCATCATCACTTAAGATCAGGTGAGTTGCGGTCAAACGCAAACCTATAACAATATATAAAAAAAAAGACGCAACCATTCATTTCAACATATCATCATCTTCCTGGCCTTGTCCCATATACTACTTACTTGGATTACTTGGGGTCGGCACAATACATGTTCCATTTCCATTCCGTCCTGTCAGCCGTCATGGTATCACTAACTCCCTTCTTTTTCATATAATTCTCCACAAAATCTACCCATCTTTTTTTCAGCCTTCATCTTCCTCTCATTTGAACCAACCACCAAAAAAAAAGATTCAAAACATCGTCCAAGTAAACAAGTTGTTAAAGATATTGAAAGTTAAAATACTGTAATAAAATTCATCAGTTTTCCCCTTTTCTATTTGATTTATTAGAGTTGACATTTGTGACCTTGTTTGTTCAATGCTTGTTCCAAAGGTTATAAAACCATAATGGGTTTTGAGAGCTTCCGGGTTATCGATGGGGTCGGTCATGGAACTGACTGAAAGGTATCTACTACGATCGGTTGTATGTAAATGTAATTTGTTTTGGGACACATAGGAAGGTCTGTTGTTGGTAGCTGTAACATCATTTTCTCGGTTTCGTTTAGAGTGGCAAATTAGCAAGCGACTTGCTGTGGTTGTTTGACTAATCAACGAATTATAACTGATAATTTTTACGTCATCTTCGTGATTTTTAGTATTTCTCTTTCTCTTCTAAGAATATACTTATGGCGAAAAGAGAGACCGGGGGAAGCAGCTTTAGTAAACCTTACTCTTCGTTTGGTATTCGTCGCAGTCGGGTGAAAAGATATCTCTTTAGTTTATTTTTAGTACAATGTCTTGTTTTTGCTCCAATTTATACAGAGCTGCTTGTAGCTTAATCGTTATGAAGCACCTATGTTTTTAACTGCCTATTTTTCTATTCTTTTTCTGTATCATGCCAGTTTAATTTAAAAACAACTACTCGTTTTTATCAGATTTTGGTCGTTATGGCCCCGTAGTTAAGGCGTTCCCTCTCTGAGGTTCAAATTCGGGCAATGTGACGTTTTTAATTCTTATATATTTTCTAACTTAATCTTGGACGTTACTGACACCGATGAAGGAAAACATCATAAGGAAACCTGAATTAATAATTAAAATAAGTCTGAATTCACTAATCCGGATTGAGAATGCTCGTTTCTTTTCTGTATGAAAAGAGGCCGTTGTCCTGCAGTAGGATAATAAATAAAGATAGTATTATTGATATTTTCAACCGACTTCAAAAAAGAAGGAGGTTCTCAATGGAAGATTTAGAAGTCGGCGGCTTTGTTCTGTTTATTGTCTTTAAAAGTCACAGGCTTCCAAATCACTTTTTATCACTTTTTAGATTTTGAAGATGATTGTCTTTTTGTAAAAAAGCTTTTTAGTACTTATTTTTATGAAGAGTAAGATAAACTTTGATTAATTTTAACTAAAACAATCTGCAAACTATTTAAAGAACCCTCCATTGTATATCAGGAATATAAAACAGCGTTATTAAAATGTAGTTTAATACTAAATAATTAAATTCTACTCAAATGAAAATGGTTTGAAACTATGTTTAATATCTACGCCAACTGACTGGGACCGAGATATTAAAAAAGTTGACATAAATACTGAATTAATTTACTTTTGCTAACTAGACAGATGCAAAGCAATAAACTGAAAAGGATAAATGAAAGAGGTACAGTTATAATTTTAAGGGTTACTTCAGGCGTGGTAATTTTGAGAAACAGGAAAAAGTAAATAGGTACTTATTGATTTCAACCATTGTGTCAAAATATCAGATAGACATATTTTTTTTATTATTTACAGCTTTTAACCAGAGTTAAATATGTACAGAGGCCAGCACATCAAGGTACAACTATCTGTCAATTTCTTTAATAGATTGTCAACTTTATTACAAAAGGATAAGGTTCATATTCAATTGGGAAAATTTGACAGTTTGGTATAGCTTGATGTGCTCGTATCAGTAGAAAACTGACCAATGGACGTAATATTGTTATGTACTACTTAAATAAAGCAGTCAAGTGCGAGTCGGACTCGTCCATGAAGGGTTCCGTAGCAGCAAGTAACATAATATTTTTTTTTATTATAGTTAAGTTACAGGGGGAGGGGACACATTTAACCACTTTGGAAGTGTCTCTCGCGCAAACTGCTTAGTAAAAAAAATGAATAGAAACCTCAATATCGTTTTTAAAGACCTATCCATAGACACCCCACACGTCTGGGTTCGAAAAAAAAATTTTTCAGTTTCAGTTCTAAGTATGGGGAACCCCCAAAAGGTATTGTTTTATTTTTCTATTTTTGTGTGAAAATCTTAATGCGGTTCACAGAATACATCTACGTACCAAGTTTCAACAGTATAATTCTTATAGTTTCGGAATAAAGTGGCTGACATACAGACGTACAGACAGACATTACGAATCCATAAGGGTTCCGTTTTTTGCCATTTGGCTACGGAGCCCTAAAAGGAAGGCGATTATAGGGAATCAAAAAACTCGTTCACATTCTCTCTTTTCAGTCACTGATAGTAAAATATATGAACAACAGCAGTTAATTAAAGCAAAATTTAAATAGATCCGTTAATTATACCAGCCTTTGTTTCACTTAAATCAGTGAAATGTGTAAAATTGATTGAAGAGTTTTCAATTTGCATTGGAAACTGAATGAAGAACCACAAGCTGAGATCCAATATAATTATACAGGTTGACTTTTAATTTATTACATACCTTTCAGAGGCCGAAAATACTTACGAGTACGAACAGCCTTTATTCAGCGGAACTGACCTGAAAAAAAAAAATATGTCATACATTTTGGTCGCGATTTAATGCATTTTTGTACGATATAGCTGATTATAAAAGTCTGTACTCAAAGTAGGCCAAACGTTCGTCTGTCACAAAGCTGTATCTTTTCAACCGTAAAAGGTAATAATATTAGGTCTTTACATATGAAATTGCCGCTCGGTATCAAAAAATTAAAAATAACATTTTTAAAAGAAATTATATATTTAGTCAATCGAAGTATGTACCATTGTTATCGATACACTTTCGCCATTTTATCGGGAGCTCATTGATCCCTTTGGTAAAAAAATCCTGGGAGCGAGAATCGATGAACTGCTTGAAGGCTGTTTAAACTGCCTCATCAGAATTGATTTTTTTTCCTTGTAAAAAGTTGTCCAAATTTCGGAATAAATGGTAATCGTTTGGGGCAAGATCTGGAGAGTATGGTGGGTGACGCAGAGTTTCCAGTCGCAGCTCCTCTAACTTGGCGACCGTCTGATGTGCAGTCGAGCGTTATCCTGAAGGAGCAATGGGCTAGAGCAATTGACCAATCTCGGTTGTTTAATGGTGAGCTTTTCCATCATTGTTTGCAACTGTTGACAATACATGTCTGCAGTAATCGTTTGGCCTGATCTCATGAAGCTGTAGTGGATGACACCAGCACAGGACCACCAAACACTAACTAGAATCTTCTTTTTGGTCAGTTTTCGCTTGGGGCAAGGTTTTGCCGGTTTTCCAGGGTTAAGCCATTGTGATGATCGCTTGCGATTATCGTACACGATCCACTTCTCATCACAAGTGACAATACGATTTAAAATTCCCTGATTATTGTGACGATTGAGCAAGGAAGCGCAGCAACCGACGCGTGTTTGTTGGTGTGTTTCAGTCAATTCGTACGGTACCCACTTTTCGAGCTTTTTTACTTTTCCAATTTGACGCAAATGGATAGTGATTGTTTTGTCACTTACTCCAAAGGCTGCTGCTAATTCAGAAGTGGTTTGAGATGGATCCGCTTCCACTATCGCCTTTAATTCTTCATTATTCACTTGAGTATCCGGTCGTCCACGAGGCTCATTTTGTAAATCAAAATTTCCAGAACGGAAACGTTGAAACCAAAAACGCACCGTTCGTTCGTTAGCGGTGCTTGGCCCGTACACGTCGTTAATCCTTCGAGCCGTTTCTGCTGCACTGGTGCCACGGTAGAACTCATATTCGTAAATATCGCGAATTTTTAATTTCTCCATTGTTGTTGCAATAGCAATTTTCAAGCTCAAACAAATGACGATAAAACAAATGAAACACGAATTTTAAAACAATATTCTTTAGTCTTTATTTTGAAATAATTTTGAATTTGGAATTCCTAATCAAACACAAAATATTTGATTTCAAAGTTGCCAGTATTAAGTATCGGCAATTTCATATGTAAGAACCAAAAAAAAATCTGAACAAAACTGTACATACGAGCAGATAATTATAATAGGTAGTTCGGTAATATAATACTAGTCAATTATTGTCCTACTGCAAGAAGGCTCGAGCATTAACAACCACGCTTGCTCTAGAGTCAAGATAGATCACGTAATAGATAGACGACTTCTACATAGTGTGTATTACGTAAACAGAGGCCGCTATATAAAATAAGATAAAAAATTACAGTCCCCTAAAAAAAACCTTACAATCTACGTTGGTTCGGAATTTTGCACGTGCTAGTTAAACTTAAACTTGTCGGCTTATTTAATATATTTAAGAGTTGGTCTCAAAGTTACGGTTGTTCAAATTCATGTGTGTCTGCACCTCCTAAACGATACGCAGTGAATACATTTTCTGCCTGTATTAGCAGTTCCTGAACATAATTTCGGTCCAATAACAGTCCTTACCCTCATTCTACCATGAGTTTACAAACCAAATATCAAAATTGATGTAGAATTTAACGAATAACAGACTAGAAAGGGCAAAGCTATCGTTGCCTAAAATTGTAAACGGCAAGCCCACCACTGTTTGACTTTTGGAATATTATATTAAGAAAGTTCCGCAGTCAACCGTACTTCGTTTCATTATATTAGCATAAAAGGAAAGTTAACGGTCAGATGATTGGACTTGACTCATAGTTTGTTGGAGACAGTTTTCTAAATGAATGCCGCTACGGTTCTTTAAATGTGATGCCTGCCTGATTATGACATCGTCTAGATAAATGAGACTTGATAGAGGTGTAATGGTCCGTGGATAGGCAATTGAAGCTGTGAATCTAGTTAATTATGTAGTTTAGATTGGAGAAGATAAAACTGGACTTAAAAATATTCAAAGAAATGATTCTGACTTCGTCCGATGTTGTCTTTCTTACTCCCACCGGTTTCAATTTTGGTTTATTTCGTTGCGGGATCCAAGACAATTTAATCGTTTCGGCGCATTTTTGTGGTCGCCACTGTTGATTCCATTATTTGACCACGCTATGTCTACGGAAGAATAGTCATACTGACAGGAAGAATAGACAAAATGTACTGACTTATCTATTCTTGCTGTCAGTATGTCTATTCTCCCATAGACATAGCGTGGTCATGCTATGCGTGTAGGAGTTGCAGTGCTTTGGGAATAGTGCAGTGAACTTGTCCCAAAACAAATATGAATAAGATGTTATTTGATAATTTGTGTAACCTATACAAAATTAACCAGGTTTTTTTGGACCTTATTTATATTACTTAGTAAAAGAACAAGTGCAGAAAGAGCAACAGCAGTATTGTGTAATGGCCTGCAAGATACATTATGTTACTTACGAAATTATTATACCTTACACGCAATTTTCAACCGTATTTCTGTTGTAATCTAGTTCACTATCAATTAATCTATAAAACAGCTCGAATATACCTAAAATTGCTGCTCTTTAAGTGCACACTCTACCGTAGAATAAAGAATAACTAACAATTTGTTTGTTATTAAAATTACATTATTCTCAGCAAACAAGGTCTTGAAGAAGTTTTAATAACGTTCGAGGTCAGGTATAAGAGGTAATATAGTTTACAAGAGATACTTAGACGAGTAGTTTTTTACATTCGAGCCGTAACAGCGAAGGCAACTTATTTTATAAAATAAACAAACCTTTTAATCGTTTTTAGTTATTTATTGTTAGCATATTTTTTTTGCTTAGCCAATATCGCGAATGAAATAGGTCACTGTTTCGTAACTAAAAACGATTAAAAGGTTAAGCTAAGCAAGGAAATCCTGCTCAAGTAGAGATTTATAGACATTCCAGTCCATAGTGCATATCGACGGTTAGCCGCCAAGACCTCATAACTGACATATTTTGTCAAAATGCTTTTTATTAATAAAAAAATTCAAAAAAATCTATCAAACACAATACTAAAATCTTCTATCTAGAATTCGCAATATTTCGGGTATTTTAAAATAGTGTAAATTTCTCCTATCGTACCTAGTCATTTAATCGAACCAAATAAATAAATTTATCTTAATATTGTTAATAATTATATTTTAAACCTACTATATATTTCGTTTACTTAAAATTACATTTTTGTATCAAAGTTACAAGATTTTTGCGCCTCCTGTAAAATTTGCACATATTGAGTTAGGAGCTCTTGACGGTTAACCGTCGATACGCGGTGCTGTTCTTCAAACGATGGGACTAATGTTATCGCATCGTATAAGGATTCGAGGGGCGCTACTGATGCCGCCAAAATCGTGGCTAAATTGTGGGCCAACTCCGTATAGTTTACCACCAACACGTTAAATAGAAGATTTCATAAAATAATCAATTGCAGACTGAAATGGTTATATTAGTAATTGTATGATTTATTAGATTTCAAAACGTAATAATTATGATACTTAGTGACAATAACATGAACATTAGGGATCTTACAAAATCTCGGTGATGTAAGTATATTCGTAAGTATTTTTTCCTCAGATTAACGATGTTTTATATTTTTCTTGCCTCCTCTTCACTGTATGAAAATAAGACAATGATCACTTAAACTTCTATCAACAACACTTAAAGTGTGATTTACTGAACAGTGTAAATGGAGAATCATTAACAGTTCAAAACTTCTTAATGGACAGTCAAAATTACTGTTAAGTACTGTTTAAGTAGATTGGAACTTGACAGTCTTTGAGTGTCTCTATTAAGGGCTCAATTGTTTTTAATATTATAGGGTGGATTAGTTTGGTTTGATTCTATGTTTATGCTTTTATTTAGGTCTTGTGCCGGAATCAAGATATCTTCGTTATTAAAGCTAATACTAGACATTATATATATTTTAAAGGAAATTTGTTCTATGTGGGTTTTATCAATTCATGTAATGATAATACTCTCTATGCTTATTTTGAACATCACTGACATCAGGGAAGGAAAACATGTGAGGGAACTCAGACTTGTAATTAAAATTAGTCTGAAACCGCCAATCTGTCTTAAACAAGCGGTCTTCTATACTCGTACCTTCTCTGTATGAGAAGAGGCCTTGAGTTGTTAAATTAGTATTTAAAAGTATTTAAAAAATCTAAATGCCTGAGACACAATTACACCCAGCTAGACAAAACTCCAAAAATAAATCAAATGAAAATGTTCCATAAAAACTACCACATCATTCACATAAACGAACTCCACAAATTAATTCATCTACCCTCACGTTACAATTGAACTAATAACATTATGAATGGACCGATCATCCATCATGGCGTGGTTTTGACGCGGAGGGAAACTCCGGAATCACTGCATCATATTCCATTAGATGTGAGGTCGATAAGGGATTTTTTTGTGAATTGCAAACGGATTCGTCTGATGGTTTTCATCAGATTCCGGTTATGTATATATAGGTATTGTGTGATTGCGTGTGAGATTTGTGTATCTACTTATGCTTTTTATCTGATATATTACTATTGGGATCTTACCTTGGTATATACAAAACCAATCAAAATGTTTAATGCTGACTGCGTTGTGTAATCTGTAAAGCCGTTTGTGATGTCCTATATCGCCATAAAATCTCAATTGACTTTAGTCTTGTTAGACTAACCTTCCTAAGTGTTTTATTTTTCACGTTACGTTTACTCTAACAGGATCAATTCCTACAAAAATATCAGTAAAAATTCCACTTAAGAGCGCGTATTCGATTCGTGACGAAGGCTTCATGTTTTTGCTTTTTGCCCAGAGCAATATCGTAATTATGTGAGCAGATTATTTAAAGACAATTTACAGTTTTAGAAAGATTAAGTCTTGATTTAGACAGCTACAGAATAAAAGTATAATTTTTAATTATGGTTTATTAAAGCGAAGACAATTCTTTCATATCGTTTTACGAAAATAGACGTCAGAGTTAACTTTCAGGACGAATACAACCATTACAATATGCCAAAATATTTTGTTTTATGCGTTTTTCCAACAGTATATACAGTCATGAAGACAGTAACCAAAATTACGAAAATATTACTATTATGTATTAAAAAACAATGTTGAAAATGTAGAAAATCGGTTCACCTTGACAATTTTTTTTTACTAGTATTTGAATAAAACTTAACTGATATATTTATTTTATGAAAGTAAATGTTATGCTTAATATACAGAATATTTTTTAGTCCATTATACGAGCTCATTAATTTTAGACAATTATTTTAAAAAGCACTGTAAAACATCGCGCGCTGTCGTTTGACGATCAATTTCAATGATTCATGCTTATTTCGTGCATATTTTTTTTTCTGATGCACACAAACAGACCATTGTATTGTAGTAGTGTGTGTCAATGCTGCTACGCCGTTCTAGCAGTCGTTTAGATTTTGAGTTGCGCTAAATCGAATACGCGCCCTTAATTTATCCTGCATCTATTTCAGCATTTTTCCTGTATAAGAAACCGATACTCCTTACAGGTAAAACGATAAAGCTGTCTTTATAAAAATTCAAACCCCATTTTCACGTAATATGTACGTCCCAAAAGTCGTTTGCTTAAGCAAAACTTAACTAAGGATCCGCTTACCACAAACAATACGGGCCCGGCATACAAAAGACGATCACCGCTTAATATCCAATACCTACCTTTACAAATTAAGGTATGAAAGGTCTGTTCGCAATGATTCTTGAACGAAATTCATTAATGGGCTATAAACAAAATCCTTTTGGGTCGAACGAGCCCTCAAATGGGTGTTATTAAAATGAAGGGCTTCGTGAAATTTCCAATACTTTTGATATTCATTGCGCTTTTGGCATCAGCGTTATTGTATTATTTTGAAGAAAAGAGGTAATGTATTGTACTGTGGGATATAATTCGTGTTTTGTTTTGTAGTCGGTACTTAAATGTCTGAAAAGGCAAAATTTTGCGCTTTTCGATACGGAAATGGATATTAAGTGTGTAATATTAATTTGTAAGGCGATTTGGGTTCCCAGATTTTGATAAATAATGCCTTTGTTTTATTTGCTGTAATTAAACTCCGTTAAAATATAACTGTTACAAAAGTTTTATTAAAGACAGCGAAAAGTTGAAAATAAAAAGGTTAATTTTACTCATAAAATATCAACTCTTTCACCTGGTATAATAATTTATGCGAAAAATATAAAAAAAGATTGATCAACTATTCATTATTGAAAAAAATAACCCATTGTGCCTTTTAACCCTACATAGCTAACGTTCCTAAACTTCTCTAATGAGCTAACCATTCGACATTTTGACGATCATTTTTAAAATGTGTTTTTAATTAAAATTTTATTTCATTTAAATCATGTTTGTTATAAATATAGGAAATATGGGACAATAATTAAAGATAATTATTACAAAAATGAATATTTATTGAACTTTGAAGTAATAAATCACAAATCCTAAATTTCACATGTTACTTTGAGATCAATAAGCAATTAAATATTAAAATGACTAAATTAGAAACTATTGTTTAGATATCTCGTGTTTTTTTATTTGTATTATAAAGAAAAAGCTTTAAAATTAACCGTAAGTATTAAATGACTTAGATTTTTTTGGCACAAGTTGGGTAAAAGTCTACTTTATGTTTGCCACTAGGGAAACTCTGCAACTACTGCAGTGATTCTTTGTCATGTGCCTTTTCTTATAGGAACACAAACTGCAGCTTTTCCTTTTCGTTGTTGAATCGTATTCAGGTGTCAAAGGACTTTCAGAACTAGTTGTTTCAAGAATTTGACCTTGACCTTCAGCACGCGTCTCATGGTTAGCATTGTTGGCAATTCATGCCAACGGTTTAGCCATGGCTGCGTGGCAGTGCTTTTTCTCCAGAAACCAAGATGTTATGGCAGATGACGTTGAAGTTGATACTCGATATAATGAGCATATCCTAAAAAACATGCACATATTTGAACACATCTGGTCAAATGTGCCGCCTATTGTGGCATTGTAAAACTTTATCATTTTTGGTTTTTTAGATGTTGGGTTTACAGTTTCTTCGTCGTCACACGAGGACAACAAATTAATATACCATTTTGTTTGGCTTCAGTTTTAATGGTAGAAGAGTTAGTGACCCATCATAACAAAACATCAATCAACAAACCATCCTCATTCCCGCTATCAGAAAAAACATAATTTGTGTTGACATAATCTTCATTATTTAATTAACGACCATGTCGTCATCTGTGATCAACCTCGCAGCCATATTTCACTATCAAACGTTATAAATAAATAAAAACAAAGCAAAAATCAACACAAAGTGCAGGTCTAAAAGTTACGCATAAGCTAACCATTCGTCAATTTGACGAGCATACAGTAGGTATCTCCAAAACTAAAGTACTTACCAGCCAAACATGGCCACCACGCGACGTAGTCTAGTGGTCACCAAGTTGGCGCAAAACCGCGATTTTGTAAGTAAAACCATTACAAAGAAAGAGGGAGATATTTATTAGATGCTCGTCATTTTGACGAACGTTAGCTTTCTAGGGTTAATCATTTCAGTAACAGCTATAATTTACTCAAAACTTAGTTAACTGTAAATAAATTATTACAATGAAATTAAATTTGGAAGATTAAGCTAAAGAAAGTGAAAATTACAAAGTTAATAAAAACTACAGCTGTTGGAGTCGGGTTCTACGAGGAATATTATTGTGTCGCTTTTAAAATATTTAACGCCAAAAAGTTTCAAGTTTCGTTACGAAATGAAAAGAAAACTGGAGATGATCTTTCAAGTTGGTGGTCAAGAGAATTAAGAAATATTAAAATACTTTCCTTTGTGTCTGCTGATGAATAATTTAATGGTTTCGGAATTTGAAAAAGCATCAAACAGGTTGGTCTGTCTAATAATTTCTTTTGTAGTCATCTTCTTGCCCTTATCCCATGTTACTTGGGGTCGGCGCAACATGTTTGTTTCTTTCATTCTATCTTGTCAACCGTCATGATATAACTGGCTCCCTTCTCTATCGTATCATTTTTTACACAATTATCTTCGGCTTTCCACTTTTCTTTCCTTCATTTTCTAGTAGAATAATTAGTACAAACACCAATCATGTCAATATTAGTCTTTGTAACAGTAGTTATAGTTCAGTTGGTATAGCTTTTGTCTGTAAATTCGCCAACAGTAACTGAAGCTGTACACCACGTTGCATATTAAAAAATATAATATGTCCTTATCCAGATCCCAAGCCCGCTTTTTGTAATTTTTTTATTAGAATCGGTTCAGTGGTTTCACCATGAAGATACAAATAAACGGAGTTACTTTCGCATTAATAATTATTAGCGTGGGTGGTTATTCAAGTGCCCTATATTCAAACGATGACAAGCATTACGTTTGACGTCAGCAATCACCACGATACTAGTTCGAGGTAGTTGGTAACTTGCAACTGACATTGACAAACTGTTGGGAAACTAATCCTAACAGATCGCCCGTACCACCCAGGAGGTAATTAATTATACATATTGAGTGTTCAAGTGATGAAGCATTCAGTCGTATTGCGGATTTCATTGATACTGATTAAAAGCATGCAGTGTTTGTGGATTACTGTTCTAGAACTGACAGTGTTATTGTAGTTGTAGAAGATATTTCTTTGTCAAACTTTTTGATTTATTTGTTAACAAGGTCTTTAGTTACAAGAATATCTATGAGGTTCAGTTTATGACCATAGTTAAAAGTATTCTACCTACTCTTATTATCATTAATGCATGATTATATTTTTCTACGTATCCGAGCTTACATGATTTCTCAAAATTGTCTTAAAATATGTAGGTATATATTTCAAAACTCTCAAATTAGAAGAAGAATAATAATGATTCTAATATAAGTAGAAGCCCTTGTAACCATCTTAACTTCTTTTTAACTCTTCCTCTCTTCTTTTTTATTTTTTTTCTTTTTAACCTTCTTTAGTCTTTATAACAAAAAAGCTGCATAACTTTCAGAAAACTTTAATTTAAAGTTTTCATAATTATCTCCTATTTTTTCAGGGCTTATAGTGTCAATGTTTATCTTAACAGACCCTCGCTCCAATTCTTCGAACATTACAAACTCACTCAAATGTCTTGTTTGTTGTTTTTTTGTCAACTGATGTGAACTGACACTTTGCTTTTAGAACATCATAAACTTTCTAACTCAATAAGTACTTTTAGTTTATTATGAAGATTTTGCCATTATATTTAGATTCTTGGGTGTTTGATAATTCAGTTTAAATTGTGTTAGCTTTTGATATGGTAATTAGATTTGTTTCTATTTTAGTTTTCGTAATTATGAATGCATCAAACAATCAAACTATGGATTTCTATAAGCTATCAAACGTTTAGGTAAATCTTTCCAGTTTGATATCGCTTGGCGAAGCTAGTAAACAATATTCCTTGTTCCAATAAAACAACAAACAATCTTCACCTCTATAACTTATTGCTTAAAGAGCAGTAATCAATTTAAACTTAAGTTGTTATTATGTAAGGTTCAATAGTGATAGTAGACTACGATTACTACTTACTAGATTAGTTCAAACGGCGAAAGTATTGCAACCTTGGTGATTACTATATTTTCGAGCCATTTGGGGTCGAAACGTTCGATTTGTGAGGTCCGAGAGTTAGGACTTCTTTTTAGAAATTGTCCAAACGGTTGGTTGTCGCTTCCCGTGATGCAAGAGCTAGTTCTAACCTTCATCACCCTGATCAGGAAACTGACCACCTTGATCAGGGGTTAATGCCGCCAGACTCTTGTGCATATTTCCAGACGACAGCGATATTGACATATTAATAATTATAGTTATTTTTATCATGCGTTTTAATATTGAGCATATATCAAAAAGAAAAACTTTTCAAAATATATTACACTTATAAAAAAGAACTTGTTCTGCTTCTGCATTTAAAATGCCATCTTTACTAAGGTAAATGATACGTCATTGGGTAATGGAATACCCGTACTCGTACCTAGTATGTACAGATTGCTTGTCAAAGGCGGAATTTAATCGACTGTCAGTTATCCTTGACTGCGATTGGCACTTGCATCCGCATTTCTGTGGCGTTCATTGACTGTCAGTTATTACGTTAGTGTGCAATATGAAACCTCAGTGCTACCTGGAACTGGCATTGATAGTAGCCCGTCATAGACGTAGCTATAATATATATTAATATACATCAGACGTAGCTTTAATCAAGGCATATTACGATCAGCTATAATATATTTTTACTACGTCACTAAAATATGTGGACAGATATGGCAAGACATATTAATATAAATTTTAAAAATGTGAAACAAACAACGATCGGAGACGTAATAAGGGTGAAAATGTATTATTATATTATAGCTACCGTGTATAATATATTATAGCTACGTATGTGACGGGCTTAAGGTTACTTACGAAACTGTTTGCTATGCAGACTTGGTAGAAATTAGAAGTAATTTCCATGCATTCAAGCGTTTTTGCCATTTGCTCACATTTTACGACTCATCCAGTAATGTTAATTTTAATCCATGGTACTTAGCAACTGGGCTTCGTCCAGTTGGCTGATCCTTAAAACCCTGGGTAACACCGTAAGACTGGCTCTCAGACGTTCTGGCTTCTGACTTCCAAATAATGACTATCAAAGATCTACAAATTACAGTTTCGACCAAACGTTATAAATGCCTTTTGAGGCACGGAACAAAATCTACTCTGTTTTGTATTTTTATTTCTGCAGTAAAACTTTACCAATTTAAGGGGGGTTTAAATGAGAAAACAACAGAAAGAAAGTGGTAAATGATTTAACTGTGTAACTACTGCGCTAGTGTAGAATTCCATGTCCGAACAAGACTAAAACAAATTACAGAGTTTCAGATGGAACTCGGTGGGGTTACGTGTAGTGCCCACAGTCCACACGTCCAGTTCGTGTGGTCTTAAATAGATCTGTGTTGGACATTACTTCGTAATGGGCATTACAGCTTATGTTGGTAATGCTGACACAAAGTACGTAAGGCTGCGGCGCGCCCGAGCAGAGAGACCGCTCAGAGCAAACCGCCATTTTACTCACGCTCACATTGACATTATGTTTATAGGCAATCTCAAGCAGTTTCAAGCAGACATCAGTCTCGACTGTCACGTTTTGTCTAAATGAATAAATGAAAGACATTGACAATTCATGATGAACAGAAAAAAATGTTATGAAAAAAATCCAAAGAGTTCCAACCAGTGTCAATAAAATTTCATATTGTCACAAATAAAACCTACAGAGTCAATACAGTAGCAGCCCTAGTGAGTCTGGCAAGTTTAGGTAATTATTTTTGAAGATGGCGGGAGCGGTCCTTCTGTACCCTTTACATTTTTTGATGCTGACAAGTAAATTAAATAAACAAATGAGTGCCTAAATACTCACGCAAATTGATGAGTAAACATGTGAGCTCGTATCAGTACAAGTCTTACGCACACATGAACAAAATGTCTTACGGTGACGCCATCTAATGCTTACCTACGCTTTACACGTATGACGCTCGAAGTCTCAGCTAACTTTTAAAATTCATCTTTTTATTATAAAAAAAGTTTTTTCAAAAAAAAGAAAACCGCCTTCAAAAACTAAAAAGTGATAAATAACTTTAGCACAGAACACACATTACTTTACTTTCGGAAGACGATGGCGGTGGCTTCCTTTGTGGCTCACTTTTTAGTTTTTGAAGGCGGTTTTCTTTTTTCTAAAAAAACTTTTTATTTTTTGCTTTTTAGTTTTGCCTTAACATCCAAATCCATTAAGAAACGGCGACACACTTAAAAGAGATAGTAAATCCTCCAAAGATTGAAAAAACTAAAACGTCGTCTAAGTAATTTTTTTGGGAATTTGTTGTTTTTCTCAAAAAGGGCTGGATCAATTTTGGTAAAATTTATATGGGACCATTTCGGAATAAACCCCTTTCGAACAAAAAAAGAATTTTGCAAATTCGTCTATATATGACAGAGTTAGGCCCGAACATACATTAAAAAAAATACAAACATTCGAATTGATAACCTCCTCCTTTTTGAAGTCGGTTAAAGATAATAATGTGATGATATTGTTATTTCATCATTGTTGTTTGTATCATCAATTTTAAGACATAGAACTTTAAATGATGTTAAATATCACATTTTATAAATGAAATTAATTTCTAACTGTCGATCTGTCCGTTTGTTTATCTGTGTGATTGTATGCTGCACGGCTAATTTGTTGACCCATTTGTGATGAAATTTGCAATGCCTGGGGAAGGATATAGGCTAATGAACCATGAAGATGAAGCCACGGATGAAAGCTACTATTTTTATATATTTCTTTTTTATAGTTCTAATAATAAAGTGACATTGATTATTTATGACATTTAAAGACTGTCAAGCTTCCTTTCATTAATAGAAAGTAGCTGTATATAGGTGTAGGTAATTGTGGTAAATGCTAGAAACTCGTAGTATCCACGTGGCGCAGATAGTTTATGTCTAGTGCCAGGTGGCAAGTACCGCTATTTATCACAGTTCTTAACACGTTAAAATTTATATCCTGCGGTTGCTTGCGGACTCCTAAATATAAATTCTATTTTAAATATAATATACGATACTGTATTATGAATTTAATCTACGAGCTTTTACTCTATTGTCACAATAAAACTTTTGGTTTAATTCACTGAATCATTACGGATTTAGCGCACTAAAGTTTGCACTGTTAAATAAATCAATTATGGTGAAAATAAAAATAATAATAAATTAATTAAAACCACCGTACAATTTAGGTACCTCTATCTATATCAGAAAATATATTTTTTGCATGTGGAACCCCTTTCATTACACTAGGGATCCCCTTTAATTGCACTGAGGACCCGCTTTAATTCAAACTCAAACTCAAATCTTTTATTTCATATAAACCATTTACAGGCACTTTTGAATTGTCAAGGAGTCAGTCAGTCAAAAAGTTGCAACTAGTTGCTCGTTCCAAACAGTAGGTTTCTATGGAGAAGAACGAGCAAGAAACTCCATGAACACTCTTTTAAAATCAATAGAATATTACAAATTTAGGTTACATCATTCATGTGGAATCTAGGGGTACAATGTGAGAACAATGTAACAAGTTGTGCACGTTAAAAGAGGTCTAGTGGCAATGAAATTAGACAATTCAAAATAAATTTAAAATAACCGAGGCAGCTAAGAGAGTCTCAACTGACGGCGCCCGTTCACGAACATGACGCAATTACACAGGGGACCCACTTTAATTACACTAAGGGGATCCCGATTTTAATTAAAGTGGGTCACCACACCAGGTGTGGGTCTCCAGTGTAATTTAAGTGGACACTTAAATTACACTGGGTACTCACTTTAATTACACTGGAGAACTACTTTAATTACAATGGGGACCCACTTTAATTACACCGGGGACCTACTTCAATTCCACTGGGGACCCACTTTAACTTTATTTCATTTATATAATTTTTTGCTATCGCGGTCATATTAAATCTTTAATAATAAATCTTTATTTAGCCAAAAAAATACAGTTCTATACAGCATTTTTTTAGAAGTGAGTATACAAACAAAGTTCATGCCGTAGATCTAATCTGTACAATAGTTATCACTATACCCCTTAAACTAGGTTGTACCTGTATCTTAAGAGGTAGAATATAATATTAATACACACTTTGTGAAAATTTCAAGTAACTACCTATTATGGTTCGAAGGATACAGCCCGCTGACAGATAAACAGACGGGTGGCGGAGGCTTAGTAATAAGGTTCGTGGGGTACCCTGCGGGGACGGAACCTGAGAAATAGTATTGTATGTACATCATCATCTCCCTAGTTTGGGGTCAGATGGCCGTGTGTGAAAATGTCCCCACATATTATTATTATTATTATTATCATCATCTGCCTGGACTTTTCCTAACTATGTTGGGGTCAGCTTACCGAATACAGTGCTGAATACCAGTGTTTTACGTGGAAAGACTGCCTGTTTGAGCTGCACAACATATAATGAGTAAGTCAGATTTTCTGGCTGTCAAAGTTCTACGAATGATATCAGAAACCAACAGCTTTACGTGCTTTTCAAGGCACGGAGAGGTCTCACTATGGATTGGATGGTCATCCATCCTGAGACAGACTGCTACGCTTGATGTGATCTGTACGGCTCGAGCCAATTGATTTGTACGGCTTTTTAACCGACTTCAAAAAGTAGAAGGTTATCAATTCGGATGTTTATTTTATTTTTTTACTTAGCCACGAGTCCCTCCGTACATACGAACTAAAAAAAGCTTTTTACAAAAAAAATTACCGCCTTCAAAAACTAAAAAGTGAAAAATTACTTTAGCACAGAACACACATTGAAAGTTAACTACTAGAAAGATTGAGGAAACTAAAACGTCGTCTATGTAAAATTTTTGGGTATATGTTGATTTTTCAAAAAGTGCTGAATCAATTTCGATAAAATTTATATGGGACCACCCCTAAAGCATACCTTATCCATAAAAATAGAATTTTCAAAATCGGTTTACGTTTGCCGGAGAAATCGCGCAACAAATCGCGCACATACTTAATGCAAATTTAAGACTTATACGGTTTTCTCATAGATCCCATTATTAGAACTAAACCAAATTAATATGGGACCACACGGAAAGCACTAGCTTTCAAATAAAAAAAGAATCATCAAAATCGGTTCACCCAGTCCAAAGATATCAGGTAACAAACATAAAAAAAATATAAAAAAAATACAGACGAATTTATAACCTCCTTTTTTGAAGTCGGTTGAAAATAAAAGAGAAAAAGGATAACATAACACTCAAGCCAATTCAAACTTCAAACTGTCCAGACAGGCACTAAGATTCCAGTTTCCCCCTGTATAAATTCAACGAATTCCTTTGTTCGAACAGAAATCATTCTGGCGAAAATAATTACAGAAAAAAAACGTCTTCATTTTTCTTTCAATTGTCTCTGGTCTTTTCATCTTCCCCAACCTTGACCTCTTATTATCATCTCGTTTTGTATAATTTGTCTCGACTTGGGACCGATGGTAACGTCCACTGGTGTGTAACGTAAAGTAATTTATTGCTGTCGTATCCTAAGTATCTAGTTGTTCTATGACAAAAATATTATGCTATAATAATGAAAGCTTTTTTGTTGGGGTGTATCCAAGTGGATAAGAATGAATGTAATCTGAGAATTAGAGACTATTGAAATATATACGCTTACATGTTTTTGTAATAGATCTTCCATTTTGCTTTAATTCTGTTCATTTTTTGTTTGTATTCTTCCCGATAAACCACCGATAGATACTGATCCATTTGAAAATCAGGCCCTGTGTTATCATTTCTGAATACAACTATATTCACTATATTTAAGAAATGGAACAGAACTTATGTGAAAATATCTGTAATTGACCTTATTCCAATATTGTGAAACAGTGCCTAACACTAATAAAATAGTTATAATGTTACTCATTCAATGCTCTAAAAACCTCATATTAATAATTGTTATGTACAGCCAAAACCCAAATAAGATCAGGCATAAATAAAATAAACGTGATTAAAACACCAGACGCCTCCCAAAATACTTATCCAATAAAAAAGTCGTTTTTGGCACCAAAACTGGTGCAATAACATGGAAAAAAGTGGAAACAAAAGCCAAAATCTCAAGGGAAACGGAATAACACGACTTGAAACTCATTTCGTTTTCAAAATGTGTAAACGAGGCCTCAAAGGCAGTCTAAATTTCCATACTGTTTGGTTCGTTAGACCTGACTTAGTGCCATCTGAAAAGCTCGTCTGTGTTGTCCTTTGATTGGTAGAATACGTTAGTGAGAACAGCTGGTTTCCACTCACCCAAATTTGCAACCATCTGAGCGACAATGCTCGTAATTTTAATAACGTTAGAATTCTAATCTCAGTCGCAATCTTTAAAAAATACCTCCAACCAGTAGATATTGTAAATTAAAGTCTCAGAAACTACTTGTCCATTCTGTAAATTCTTTAGCGAATACTAAATAATAAATACTTCAGGCTACATTTAAGGGCCGAGTCACACCGGAATGGCAGCGGCCGGTAGTAGCCGGCAGCGGCTGCCAAGGGCCGCCAGCCTTACCGCTGGAAGCCTCGCGCGACCTCGACTCTCTACGCGCCTAGTCTCCACTTGACTAGTTTAGTTTCTACATTCGGCAAGGAAACTCGGTGTGTTTGGAGTGAACATGATGGAATTGGTTTTCATAGCACTTCTCGTATAGCCGCTGGCAGCCGCAGTCAGAAACACCGTTACTACGCGTGTGGCGCGCGGCCGGTCGCGTCCCTCGGGCGGCCTCACGAAATTTTCAAGCGATACTGGTCTTTTAAGTATGTAGATAAAGTTTAAAATTATTTCACATTGAGAGTGCTCGCCACGCCGGCCGCTGCCAATCCGGCGCGACGCGGCCCTAATTATCTTAAAAAAAAAAATAATACTGTAAAAAAAAAACACGTGGACGTAGGCTCGGTTAAAAGCTAACCTATGCATATATTTGACAAGATAAGACAAGTCGTGGTTAAAAGCGCATATAATTTTATTGATTGTCGCTGAGATAGCGTAGCGACTAGATTTATAACGTTTTTTAGGTACGAGAATTGACCTTCTGATGTTTATACGATTTAATCAAGATAAGATTTATTCAATTCATAGAAAAAGCTAAAATCATAAAATATATTTGATATTGTTGAGATTAGGTTAAATACAAGTATTGCCATAGACTGTGGCGTACAAAGTAAAAGTGCTTGATTATTACCTAGGTACCCGAGTAGACCGTATTAAATAGATCTTACTAAAGATCTTAAAAAAATATGTAAAATATATGTCGCAGCAAGCGATAATTTTACGATAAAGAGGATTCAATTTAAAAAAGTAAGGTAGTTGTACTGCTTTGAATATTGTTATTTTACAATGAACCCGATACCACCGAACCCAAACGATGTCGGCGCTACCGCTCAGCCATCGCGGACGCCGACATATACTTAAAATAAAATATTGCGTCTACAATAATAAAGCTGAAAAGTTTGTACATTTGACCGCACTAATATCCGAAAATACTAATCCGATTCTAAAAATTCTTTCATCAGTTGGAAGCTGCGTTACTACTGCGTACCTAATTTTGTCCCTAATTTTTTTATCAAAAAATTAGGGACAAAATTGGGTACAAAATCCGTAAGACGAACGAAGTCGCAGGGACAGTGCTAGTTGATGATAATTACAAAATTAACTCAGACAACATTCATGTTTTTGGAAATAATTTGCGTAGGTACCTACCTAAGTAGAAAAAAAGTAAATGATAAGAACTAGAACAAAGAGGATAAATATAAAATAAGTACTAGAATATTTTTATTTAAAGCTAATACCACAGGAAAAAGCAAAGCGGTTGGTTGCTTTTCATTCCTTTCAAAGATGTTGTAAAAGCAAATTTTGTCAGACAATACATAATCTTGAAGCTTGAAAAGCAAAATTACATTTCCATAGAATTCGGTTCGTTAACTCCGTTAACTCTGAATAATTAGAAACTGTCATACTTAATATAAATAATCTTACACGTGCTTAAGAACGAGACGTTAACCTTAGGCGTTGATGATCATCATGTCAACTTTTGGACGTCCACTGCTGGGCATAGGTCTCCCCCACGGGGGGTTTAGCCGTAATCGCCATGCTTGTTGGCGATCGCAGTAGGTGTTATAGTAATCAGAAGGACGCTATTGCCCATCCTCTGGTCAATATCCCTTTGTCGCTTTCTACGCCACCCACGGGTAGAAATAGGGTTGTGCTTTTCGCAGCCAGCACCACACGGCTCAGGCGTTGATGATAACAGAACTTCCATTATCATCAGCATCATCATCTGCCAAGTCTTTTCCCAACTTTATTGGACTTGACTTCTAGTCTAACCGGATACAGCTGAATACCACGTTGTTTTACCTGAAGCGAATGCCTGTCTGACTTCCACAAACCAGTTACTGGATAATTACAAGATACCCCTCGGTAAGACGGTTGTCAGGTTCACATATGGTCAAGCGCTTGAACTTGTCCCTCAAGACAGTCTCCGATTGGGGCGATGACAATCTGGCAATGCAGAAAAGTCCCAGGCGTGTCTTTTCGCTGCCAAGAAGAACTCTTTCAATCTGGCTTCTACTTTCTGACATGTATCCGACCCGATCACTGACCATCTTGAGCTTCTTGGCGTTACTCTGACATCGAATCTCAACCTTGGGTCCATGATAGATTAAATCCAAACTCTGGAGTCGAATCTTAACATTGTGTCGTACATTGAATCCAAGGCCAAATTAGCTGCCAAAAAACTGGGAGCAGTTGGAAATGTGCGGAAGTATTCACGTCGGATCAATTGTTAAACATATACCAAGACTGGTTGTCGGACTTTACCATCGGACCCATAACGACTGTTAAAGATGCACGAATGACAACTGGGATAGACGGGGTCACGTGGTCTTGGTCTTGCGCCTGATCTCTCGTGTCTGGTCTTATAGTCAGAGAAGAGGAAGTGCACCTGTGATTGCGCACCTACTTGTGCACTATAATATTTTCAGCCTACTTGGCTCGTCTTTAGGTTAACTTACGCTTGCCGCGGTTGATTTACGGATGGGTGATCATTCATTTCATACCGAGACTTCTCAGTGCCTCGGAAAGCACGTAAAGCCGTTGGTTCTGGCTGTCATTCGTAGATCTTTGGCAGTCGTTATGGGTAGTCAGAAGCCAGAAAGTCTGACAACCAGTTCTTCCAACGGGTATCATGTTAGTCAGTAACTAGATTGTGGAGGTCATATAGGCAATTGCTCGATGTAAAACACTGGTATTCAGCTGCATGCGTTTAGACTGGAAGCCGACCCTGACATAATTGGCAAAAGGGTACGCAGATGATGATGACCTGGCTAGTCTTATTGAGATTTGCCGCCGTGACCGAAATTCGGTTGGGAGAATAATCTTTATACTTCCAAACATCTATTTTTGTCACGACGGGTAATATAGATGTATGGAAGAAAGAAGACATGCTGTGCCAACGACAAATAAATTACAATTAGGGAAGAAAGATGATGATAGAGAACTTTTTCTACTAGATTTTATTTGCTTTTTTCGTGACATCGCCACTTTACGAAACTAAGTGTTAGATAACTATTTAGTAATAATGTTTCAATCTAAAACTTATGCTTACAATATAGTATCAGTACAATCAGTAATTATTAAAGTTGAGTATATTCCGGCTACTTTCCGAAACTATTGCAGGTCCAGAACTAATAAGAAGCTGCGTTACGCATAAGAAACATTTTAGGCAATATTTATCATGTAAAAAAATAGGCAATATTTTATCATCAAAAACTATGAATTAGTAGAAAAATTCAATATTCATATCATATAATCATACTTTAAAATAAATCCGCTTTAAATACTTAAAATCATTTTAAATACTTCAAAAAATGGAAGACATTTTAACGTGGGATGCTTCATTTTGATATAATTAACCCCAATTTTTACTTGCTATTTTTGTTTCAAAGTTGAACATAACAGTAATTGTATATTTTAATTTCGTAAGGGACTGGGAATAAAGCCAAATCTAACAAAAGTAATTTCGTATATTCAGTTTCTTGAAATAATGGTGAATTAGAAGACTAAATGCTAGAAAAGCCTCGGGGACCACATCTAACGCATTCTATTTTACTAATTCCTGATTGTTGCCCAAATGGTACTTACTTTTGGTTAGGGGTAAATATTGTCTAATACGAATAGTATGATCAATTTAATTTACACGTATTAAATTTAAAATGGTAACATATAACTGGGTATTAAACTAAAAATTCCTCCGCATCGCCGTCAACTTCTGATTATTATTATGTTTTAATACGACATAGATACTGGCAAGACCAAGAAAACCTTTTACTAAAGGCTACAAATACAATTTATATTTACAAAATAGACACATTAACAAAGCATCTAAAAAATTAAATAATATTGAAATATACAAAATAATATGTAGGTAGAAATGGCGGCTGCACAGCGTGCCTCGGTAAGAAATGAATGGTCTCCCATCCACAGACCGACCGTGGCAAGCGTAGCGTAACTCAAACTCAAACTCAAAATCATTTATTTCAATTAAACCATTTACAGGTACTTTTGAATTGTCAGAGTCAGTCAGTCAGAAAGTTGAAGCTAGTTGCTCGTTCCAAACAGTAGGTTTCTATGGAGAAGAACGAGCAAGAAACTCCATGAACACTCTTTTAAAATCAGTTAAATTTTACAAATTTAGGTTACATCATTCATGTTGAATCTAAGGGTACAATGTGAGAACAATGTAACACGTCTTGCATGTTAAAAGAGGTCTAGAGAAAAATATAGTTATAATAACAATTCAAACCAAAATTTAAAATAACCGAGGCAGCTAAGAGATGACCAGTCCCAACCGACGGCGTCCGTTCACGAACATGACGCATGGATCGGCACCATTTAGCTCAACCATTTTGAAGGGAACCGAATGATCCAACACATGCGCCACCGGCAGCGAGACATTCAAGTGAGCATGACTCTCCCAACCGCCAGGGCATATTCAAGTCAATGAGAGGTATACCTCGTAAATGGTAGCTTTAAAGAACATAGTGCTCACATGTATGTGCTACGAAAAATTATATAATACTAACACATTGAGTTTATACAATGCAAAGATAATATAGATCTACATCTTCAGCAGCTCCAAAAATTGTTACAAATGCTAATCAATTAATCTATGAACCCTTATGGCTGTGGAGCTAGACCAGCATCCAGCCAAGCATTTTTATCAGTGATGTAATCACTCAACTTATAATATGCTCGGTTTCATAGTGTGCGTTTAATACAAGACTTAAATTTTGTCTCATTTAGTTGAACAATGTGGGGAGGTATTTTATTGTAACACTTTAAACAGTACCCCATGAAAGACGAATCTACTTTAGCCAGTCTGAAACCTGGTTGAACTAGTTGGTCCCTATTTCTAGTATTATAATTATGTCTGTCACCTCTTTTATCAAAAAGATGCAGATTTTTTCTAGCGTACATGATGTTTTCATAGATGTATTGACAAGGCACCGTCATTATGTTAATTTCCTTAAACAGTTCCCTTAGAGAATCGCGCATACGCAGATTGTAAATGGCTCTGATGGCTCTTTTCTGCAGAATAAAAATAGAATCGATGTCTGCAGCTCTTCCCCACAATAAAATACCGTAAGACATAATACTATGAAAGTAACTAAAATAGACCAGTCTCGCGGTATCCACATCAGTAAATTGCCGAATCTTTCTGACAGCATATGCTGCCGAACTTAGCCGTCCTGCGAGAGATGTTAAATGAGGACCCCATTGTAGCCTTGAGTCGAGCGTCAATCCCAGAAAAACGGTTTTATCGACGAATTCCAGTTTCTCTTTATTCAATACTATGTCACACTCACTATTTTTGACATTTGGCAAAGCAAATCTGATGCACTTAGTTTTATTTCCATTTAATACTAAATTGTTAGCCGTGAACCACTTTTGTACCTCCAGTAAGGCGTTATTTACGATGTCAAGATTTTGAGCCCGTCTATTTATTTTAAAAATTAATGACGTGTCATCGGCAAATAACACCATTTGTGGCTGGTTTTTGAATAACCGGGGAAGATCATTAATATAAACTAAAAAGAGGAAAGGACCTAAAATTGAGCCTTGTGGTACTCCCATTTGTACTTTTAAACCATGTGAATTCACCCCGTTTATTTGAACTTGCTGCTGTCTATCATTTAAATAAGATTTCACTAAACTAAGCGCAAGTTTACCTAGTCCGTAATGCTCAAGTTTCAGAATTAATGTCTCGTGATTTACGCAATCAAATGCCTTGGAGAGGTCACAAAAGATTCCTATGGCATCTTGTGCCTCTTCCCACGCAGTAAATATGTGTTTTAATAAAGTGACACCGGCGTCAGTCGTACAACGCCCATTGGTGAAACCATACTGTTGATCGTGTAATATGCCATTTGTGTTAAAATGAGCAAGCATCTGATTAAGCATAATCTTTTCAAAAACCTTGCTGAAAGCCGGCAACACGGACACGGGTCTATAATTGTTAGTATCTTTACTATCCCCGGATTTGAAAAGAGGTATGACCTTACTAAATTTCATTAAATCTGGGAAAACACCTTGGTCTACGCACATATTAAATATTAAATATTAAATATTAAAGCCAAATAAGGTGCTATTGTTTCTATTATAGATGTACAAACTTTAATAGACATGACCGATCGATCCGTACGGATTCTTGGGAGTTTCCACAGCAGAACCTCAAACTTAACCAATTTTAATAATGTTACCACAGATTTAATGCCACTATACCTATGCCAAAAAATCTTGGGTGAACCTTTCAATCACTGGCATAAAAAGAAAACAAAGCTCGCCTTAAACTCATCTCACCTAAATTTACTAAGTTACATTTTAAAAAGCCGGCAGTTCACATACATATTCTAAAAACAAAATCAGTCTTTGATCTTGAGTCTCAAAGCATTTTCGCACACCGTTACTAGGTGAATTTTTCTAGTAAAATAAACTTAGACTCATATATTAGCTCTAGAGTAACATGACGTGCTAAAGGCTAGAGAGAATTTTTTACATGTATTTCCACGCTTTCTAAAAGGTTAGTAAAGTTTGCGTTACAGTAGCGTTTTGCACGATAGTAATGATTCTTTTGGAAATGCGGGAGTAGGGTCTAAAATGTAGGTAGGAGGTTACGTGAAAATGTAAGAGAAAAGTTTTTCGGGAAAGAATTATTGAATCGGGCATAGCTTTGATTGTACTGACGTTTAGTATCAGTGTTAGTACATACACAAAAATAACGGTTTAAGTTTGAGAAGCATTTTGCGCAGAAGATGAACAAGTTTGTTATTCGGTCATCTTCTTCACAAAATGCCTCAGAAAAGCGGAAGACACACTCTTGGACAACTTTTTTTGGAATGCTGTTGCTACTGGCTTGGATTCTGACTGCTAGAGACTCTATTTTCTTCCACACTATTGCGTGGAAGCCATCCGTACGATTCTGTGTCTAACATCCCTGACGCACTATAGAACCGAGGTAGTATCAAAAACATTCTAAAAATATTGTAATATTGGACGCGCAGAACATCTAGCTTCCTTTTAGTGTAGCTGATTTATATAGACCAGAAGTGTCGTAAGAATGAATGAGTAAATACGAATAGTAGGAGTTCCACTAATACGTCATTAGGTCTTCTGTAATAATATTCTTCCGACCGAATTTCGGCATGGCGGTCTCCATTAAGATTAATGGAGACTGGGAGATTAATGGAGACTGGGACTAGGGACTAGAGACTTGACAGTCTCTAGTCCCTAGTCCTAAGACTCTTGGGACAGTAGTAGTAGTAGTTGGGATAGTATGCTTTAATTGGCAATTAGCTCTTTATTTTTTAAACCATCTACAATATTTACGTACGTATTGTATTTTTACAAAATAAAAATATATTTATCTTTATTTATTTTATTTAGACGACACGGTTGGCGCAGTGGCTGAGCGATCAACTGCTGCGCAGCGTGTAGCGGGTTTCATTCCCGCCCAGGGTAAACATTTGTGTTATGAGCATTTGTGTTTGCCTTATGTCTGGGTGTTGTTTATCTATATTTGTATGTATTTTAAAAAAAAATAATGTGTGTATGTATATCAGCTGTCTGACACCCATAGTACAGGGTCTCCCTAGTTTGGGGTCAGATGGCCGTGTGTGAAAATGTCCCCACATATTTATTTATTATTATTATTTATTTATACTTCACGCAAAAAGGTAGAAACGCGGACTTAATGCCTTAAGCATTCTCTTCCAGTCAACCAAGGGTGGCGAAGAGATAACATGGCGGGTGGATAGCAAAAAGTAATCAGTAGTATCTTTTCAGGTACACTCCCTCTTCTTTCACTCTTATAATCGGATGAGACGGCGATACGATACGACCAAGGAGAGATCAAGCAAAGTGACCAACGGTTTTACGTGATTTCCGAGACAATGAGATAACACCCCACAAACTTCTAAACTTCGATGTGCTACTGAGACAGTCTTCCCTAAAAAACAAAAACACTGTACCCCACCTGGCAAGCAAACCTAGGATTGTACGAGACCAACTGGGAGTGAGCAGTGTAATAATGAAATGGTACAGAAACCATCAAGCCATTGTAAATCTTTATGACACGGCTTTATCGCCATAATCAGATATGCCGCGTCGACGTTACTGGCTTTGAATAGGCCTCTCGTCCCATGGATCTAATAAAAGGCAACCAGGGGTGTTATATCATTAGGATGGGCAGCAGTTACCTTTCATCCTATAAAGCGATTACACTAACCAATCCAGTTGCAGAACACGTATTTGGCTCAACCACCGTTTTTTAGTCAACAGGATATTGTGAAGTGTTGTGTTGTAGAACTGATGTCAAAGTCAAGGCATTTATTTTAATTAAACCTTTTACAGGTTTTTTTTTTATATTGTTATAGGCTTGCGTTTGACCGCAACTCACCTGATCTTAAGTGATGATGCGGCCTAAGGTGGAGCACGCTTGCCTAGAATAAACCGGTTCACTCGTGCCTTGAAGATACCCAGATTATATGTATCGGGGAATAGAGAGGCGGGCAGTGAATTCCACAGTCTGGCAGTTCGCACAATAAATGTGGAGTCAAAGCGCTTGGTTCGAGACCGTGGAACTTTAACCGTATAGCGGTGACGCTTCGCCGTATCCCTGCTCGTCCGGTGATTGAATGGGGATGGGGGAATTAAGTTGTGCAATTCCAAAGCACACTCTCCGAAATGTACCCG
The DNA here is from genome assembly GCA_947361185.1 of Charanyca ferruginea. Taxonomy (NCBI): domain Eukaryota; kingdom Metazoa; phylum Arthropoda; class Insecta; order Lepidoptera; family Noctuidae; genus Charanyca; species Charanyca ferruginea. The sequence goes on from OX376055.1 coordinate 58,641,370, forward strand.
ATAAAAGACCGATAGGCTGGCAACGGCGCGGCGGTGTTCAAGGCTTACAGGTACTTTTGAGTTGTCAAGGAATCGGTTAGTTAGTCAGAAAGTTAAAGGTATTTGCTTGTTCCAAAACGTAGGTAAGTTAAGGTCTTTATAGAGAAGAACGAGCAAGAAACACCACGGATACTCTTTTCAATCAAGATTTACAAAATTCTAATTACATTATTCTTGTCTCTTCTTAACGTGATGAAACCTTTTGGGTGTCAAGTAGTGGAGTAGTTAGCTCTAGTCTTACACGAAATTTAATTAAAGAGTAATGATATACATTTTCTGTATTCAAATAGATTTCTAAGAATAGATTGCTCGTTCATTATCGATAGGTGTCGTGTGAAGCGACTAATATCGCATGATTGAACAGCCAAATCCGTCTACGCATGTTTAATATTATCTTCTCCCAGAATAGTATTGAAATATTTGCAGCACGCTATTAATAGTTGGCTGTTTATAAATAAACCCAAGGGAATATGAGTACTTAGCTGTAAAATAGATTAAGGGCTAAGAAGGTGGCAAGCGAATTAAGTATGGAAACTTCTTTCCCAAAGATGGTTTAAGTAAACAATCAAAAGAGAAATTGCTACTGCTAACAACATCTGGGTCATTTTTATAGCATTAGACAAAAAGTGACCTAATAACGACAGTAATTAGGTTGTATTACTGAATACCAGAGTATTCAACTAGTGCGTTCTACCCGTAATTACTTACGGTGCCAAAACGTGGACACTCATCGTGGACCTGGTTCACAAATACAAGGTTGTAGAGCGTGCTATAGAGAGAGCGATGCTCGACGTTTTTGGTGGTTAGAATTCGCAAATAAGTGATTTGCCAAAGAACTAAAGGCAATCTGCAAGTGAAAGTGAGTCAGCCATGTCTACCAACGGACAGACGGTAGATGGAGCAGACAAGTTTTAGTAGTGTGGGACGCTCTGCGGTACTAAGGACTGACGATTTGAAGAAGATGTCTGGCAGCGGATAAATGCGAGCTGCCCAAGACCGGGTTGGTTGACGATCTCTGGGGAAGACCTACGTTCAGCAGTTGACGGTAATAGGCTGTAATGATGATAATGATTATTATTGAAATACCTGCATTTTAGTCTTAATTTTTAACTAAAAATGGCTAATTTATAGTTAACATTACTTTGTATTTATCGTGAAATTAATAACAAAGCTAACAGGCTAGTAACGTTAAAACAATATTTGTCTTATTTAACAATTAATGGAGTATAGAAATAACAATTTTGTAAACTAAATCGTTTATCTAAACTTTCAACCGATCAACTTTCTTTCTTTGGTCAATAGCATCTAAAAAGACCCTCAATAATGATTTCTTGTGAAAAATTGTAAAATTATTCAATGAAGTGTAATCACAGTCCTTTTCAAGCATATTTTCAAGCGCGAGTATAAGTAAAAGATGCTTTGAGGCAGACGGCAGCTCAATTTATTTTTTATTGATATTCATGAGTTACGTGTTGCAAAAGCATTGGAGCATCTAACTACCCTATCTAGCAGAGATTTTATGTAGCTAAATTTGAGATACGGAGATCATTGTAATTCTACATGATAATAATATTGAAAAAAAAAATTGCTAGATAATAAATCTGGCTTGTGAATATGAAATTTCTAGAAATTTAAAAATGGTAATTTCGCTTGACTATATCGATACACATGAAAAAGAAGGACTATTTATAATAACTTTCGATACCTCGATAACATAATATCATAATTTATTGAGCACTGAACTTACCCACTTATTGTTCGTATATCTTGAAGGTATGAAGAAACAGGTTTATCCTAGGCAAGCTTGCTCGACCTATGGCTGCATTATAACATAAGAATCTGATCTTATGTTATAATGCAGCCATAGGTTACGGCCAAACGGCCCTATTAAAATATAGAAAAATCGCTAACTTTTAATTTTTTGCCGTAATTTTTCTAAACTTTGTGTCTTAGTTATGAGTTGAAAATTCATTTATTTTTGTATATTAAGGATTAGCAATATATTTAATAGCTGCAACTTAGGCATAGTGTCCAATATCTGGACCACACAGTATAATAATAGTTAGTATGCCATCGGAACTCAAAGAAGAAGTATTTCCATCTATCGAGGTCATGCAATACCTATATCATGCAATACCTACCATAGAACGAAAGAAAAGTTACATCGTTCGTCCCTCGGAAGCTTGGGCATGAAAGATAGACACGACGAGGACAGACTATCAAAATGCATAAAAATGATTGACGCTCGGTGGATTTAAACGGTTAAGCTTCGGTCTACTGAACGAGGTAGTGCGATTACAGCATTATGCTCTGCTATTTTATTTAAACTCGTTCCAACTTAGAGGACTAACCCGAAGCCGAACCCTGGACCTATAATGAACTTATACCCGCGACTTCGTCCACGTAAATGTCGGTTGTCGCGACGAAGTTGCGGATTAAAAAGTCACCTATGTCCTTCCCCAGGGTTCAAGCTATCTTCATACCAAGTTTCATCCAAATCGGTTTAGTCGTATCTACATTTTAGAAGTAAGCAAATTTGTAAGAAAACACCAGTCACTGTTTCCACTAACCAAGGACCTTCGCCCACAACATCGCAGTGTTAGACGCCAAAACAAAAATAAATTAGCCTTACCAAGCTCAAAATTAAGTATGTTCCATTCAGGACCTTTATCCGTGGGCGTAAAAATATATAATAAACTTCCAAATTCAATCAAAGATATAGAGTACGAAAATAAATTTAAAAACAGTCTTCAAAAATTCCTTATATTAAAATCGTATTGCACTCTAAAGGAATTCTTTGACGACAAGTTTTGACATTGAAATTCATACAGTACACAACACACACAACAACTGCAATTTTGACTGACTATCTACCTATGTTTTGTTATTTTATGATTATTATTGTTATCACTATTTATTTTACTTAAATTTATTGTTATAATTAAATTTACTGTTTTAATTTGTGAATGAAAATGTTGACGTAGCTTATTTAAATAGCAAATGATGGATGCACTAGATGAATTGTTATATTATTATTACCTATATTAAATTAGTTATTTATTAAAGCACAGTGGTTTGTTTATTGTGACACTGTTGCACTTCAAACTTTTTATATTGCTGTGCCCTAGCAGGGTTCATGTATGAAACCTATGTTTACACTTGTAACAACCTGTAAACTACATGAATGCAATAAATGATGATTATGGTCGTTTCATCGTGAAAGCGTAACAGACAGAGTTACTTTCGCATTTATAATATTTGGATATAGGATATAAGTGTGAAATCGCCAATCCACCTTGAGCGCACGTGATGATCAATGTTCGTGCCTTCTCTGTATGAGAAGAGGCCTTTGCTATGCAGTGGGAGAATATAGGCTGGTACTATTTTAACTAAGAGGATAACAGCATAATTTTCTTAGAGCTGATTTCTAGGACTCCGTACCTCAAAAGAAGAAAAACCGGACAAGTGCGAGTCGGACTCGCCCACCGAGGGTTCCGTACAAATTTGTAGGTACATATCCATACTTTTATATAATCCATACCTATTGGTATGGATTAGTAGTGGTGGTGGTATAATATTAAGTAGATTAAAGTGTGTACATACTTTAATCTACTTAATATTATAAATGCGTTTTATGCTACATAAACGGCCGTATCTTTTATTCACGTTAACATAGAGGGTTGATTTTTACAATACTTTCATTATGGATTTGCCTATTTTATTACCATTTCCTGGAATTCAGCGTTGGTTTCGTACACAACCTCAGGCATTATTTCTGAGAAAAGCACTTTACTTACTTCTTTTGCGAACATATTCTGGGAAAACGCGATTGATGCCTTGCAATCACTTTAGGTACTATTTCATTAAGCCAATAATATGTCAGTCAATATATTAACGACATTTACATGAATTGCTTTTATCAAAGTGTTTTCATTTTCTTAGTGTGTGATGACTTTCGTTGATAGTTATTTTGTGTTTTTGGGTGAAAATATCAGTGGGTAGATACAGATGCCTACCATGATCCTACATAACTTTATGTCAAGAGACATTTATTTATTTATTTAGGTAACCAACGGCGATACATTTATTTGTTGACAATAATTATGTATATCAAAGATGGTTTCCAGCACCACTTCATAAGTCTTTGGCTTGAGTGTTACAATAATTACCTATTCTGAAAAGCTTTTCACTAAAAGAAAGCTATATTATCTCTGAGATCATCATCATTTCAGCCGAAAGACGTCCACTGCTGGACATAGGCCTCCCCCAAGGGGGGGTTTTGTCGTAATCGCCACGCTTGGCAGGCGGGTTGGCGATCGCAGTTCGGTGGTTACAAATGCACAGAGAACGCTGCTGCCCATTCTCTGGTACGTCCCTTAGTCTTACGACACCCACGGGAAGATATGGGATGGTGCTATTCTTTACGTCCTACACCATACGAACAATCTCTCTGAGATATTTTACTATAAAAAACATAGCAATCAGTAAATGAAATAACTTGGACAACGTCGCGGGAAAGTGCTAGTATTTCATAAAAATGATATGGATGGTACTTTACATAATGTTGGTTTGTAGAGTATGTATATGGTTCATACATTTGCTGTTATTATAAAACCTTGGTTGCGAACTTGTGACCGTTTTTGGATATTTAAGCACCATGTCCTTGTAGGTTGGAGCACACACACACCCCTACACCCTCATACACAAACTTACATTCATAAAAACTTTCTCATACATAAACATACTTTTCCTTTTTGATTGTTTTACAAATTTTGTCTAGTGGTTTTAAAGCACACTTTGTGTAAAACTATTTTTACTTGGTAGAGTATAAAATGTAAGCTATCAAATATATAATGTAACTAGGAATGAGTGGGGAGCTGGTCACCTGTGCTACAGGTGGTGTTACTACCTACCACAGGAACCAGCGATCAACAACAAGAAATTGTAAGCTATTTCTTGTTTGTAAAATATTGTTTGTAGATTTTGACTTGTGATGAGAAATAAACACCGTTATTATTATATTTTAAAGTTCTATTTCATCTGTCAAATTCTAAAGGTATTCAAACAAAATCCTTGTAACACTTACGCAAAGCCGAGTTACTTTACACTTCACAGACACAGCACAATACAGCCGCAGTATCAAGTCTCAACATGATTTATGTTAATGAGGAGAGCGCCACCTTGCGGAACAGATTGGGTATTAATAATGGATCAGCTGGCAAATTGGCTGATGTGGTCTGAAGAGGTGAAGAGGAATTGATTGTGTGATTGTTTTTTGATCCAAGTGTTAATTGTAATCGTATTAACACTTTCACAGTCCGCGAAGCAGACACGATGGTTAAACAATCAACCTGAACCGTATGTGGCTCATGGGACAGGCTGATTTGCGATCTCTGATCTAATTTTAGTGAAGAATTAGTGGATAAACATAGATTATAGCCCCACTCACACACACACAGATACACACACAAACATACACACAATCTGACATAAAATTAAACAGTGAAAATACATAATAATATTGTTCACCTATAACTTTAAGGTTTTTTTTTGTGTTTAGTTCAGTTGTACTTTTTAGTTTTAGTTCTGCTTTTGTCTCGACCTTTGCATGTGAGCATTAATGACTGCGACACAATATTATATTAATGCAGTTGTAATCGAACACAGAGTTTCTGTAAACTGAGTTTTATTCTTTCAATAAAAAATATTAGGAACCTCTTATTATTCTGAATATAATATTAATTGCTGTGAGTTACTGAAATGATATTTTCATCATCATCATTTCAGCCGAAAGACGTCCACTGCTGGACATAGGACTTCCCCAAGTGTCGCCACATTGCCCGGTCCCGTGCGACTCGCATCCAGCGAATCCCTGCAATCTTTACCTGGTCATCGGTCCACCTAGTGGGAGGCCATGTGCCCTGCCCACGGCCACTTAAGTTTGGCAATTCTTCGTAATGATATTTTATAAGTGTCATAATCTACAAGGTAAACAATAGTAGACAGTCAAATGAGCAAGCGAAAAGTCAAAAAAGAATAAAAATACGCACCACTGAACAAATCCAAGCAATTTGTTTTATATCATTTTAAGTTCTCCAAACCTCAAGCCAACCTATGCTCTTGTCACATCCACTTTCTATATACGTTCAAAAGAATAAAACGTAACGAGAAAAATAAAATAAAAGATGAAAAATTGCGTTTGTTAGTGTTCCGTCAACTAGAGTTATGTTTCTCGCTTTCACAACTACAAAGGTAGGGTAGGGTGAACACTATGCGATTTAAAATATATCGTCCAATTTTTGATTGACTCAAACTTTCAAAGTCACGTTCATAAATTAAACTATTCGCAGGCACTTTTTACGGGCAAGAAATCGGGTAGTTAGTAAGAATGTTGAAGCTAGTTTCAGAACTTAGGTAGGTCTATATGGAGCAAACGAGCTAGAAACTCTACGGACAACGGACATAAAACATAACCTTTATTCTGTAGTTAGTAGTTCGCTGGTTTTTCCTGTATTTCTCTACGCTGCTGAGATTTGGACGTTGCGTGAAGTGGAGAAAAAGAAGATAGACGCCCTGGAGATGTAGTGCTGGCGAAGAATGTTTGGGGTGTCATGGACCGAGTTTCGCACCAATATCTCCATTCTCTAAGAGCTCGACATTAAACAGCGTTTATCTGTTATGGTCCAAACACGCATCCTAAAATACTTCGGACATGTCTCAAGACGAAATAATGAGTCCATCGAGCGTCTAGTCGTACAAGGTAGAGTGGAAGGCACTAGAGCACGAGGAAGATCCCCCATGCGATGGACCGACCAAATTAAATCCGCAGTGGGCGATCCATTGCATGAGTGCTGCAGAAACACCAAATGTCGCGACAAATGGCGAGAAATTGTAAGGCACATAACATCAGCCTCTGCAGGTAGCTCGTAATGACCACGACCGCTCTGACAAGAGTGTCACGAAGAAGAAGAGATTCTGTAGTAATGCACTCATAGCAACAGCTTTAAGATCATAGACTTTATTCAAGTGATATATTTTAGCTTGTAAATCCATATTTTTATTGACTGAATATTTTATTAAGCTTATGGTATTCCTGGGAGTATATTGTAAAAGCATTGACTACTCAAGACACTCACAACATTGTTTAAAGGTTGTAAGTTACCTCTCTGTATAGGTATGTATTCCCCCGACTGAATTTGGGTTGCGATAGACAATCTCAATGAATACTACTCTGAGAAGAATAGCCAAGTACCTACGTAGGAGATATTATAGTGCACAAGTGTGTGCATACACAGGTGCACTATCTCTTCACTCACTGTCATGTTCCGATGTATCAGCAATCCGAATCCGACACGACCGGGGAGAGATCAGGCACAGGTTCAGCAACTTTTTTGTGCTTTCCGAGGCACGGGGGTAGCCCACAGCCAACTTCGAAACTCTGAGCCCTCCTGTATACCAGATAGCAAGTTCAACTGTACTTATTCCATTTGAAATTTGTCGATGAATAATTGTGCATCTTTTCACTCTTAATTCTTCTCTTTAACATTACGAGTATATCGTTTATGAACTAATTTACGTAGTATCATTACTTAATAATGGATCAATTTATTTACCAGTATATCAAGTTTATTACAATCAATCAAGGTCACAAGGTTTGATTGGCTCATTTGCATGCTCTCTTATTCTCCAATTTATTCACTTACGCTTTATCATGAGGTCAGGAATAGTATTCTATTATGGTTTAGTAGAAAATAGTTGAATGTTAACATAATTGGTAGTCTTGGCACCAGAAATCTATATCGCTTCCATAGTTTATGTCCTATGTGTTGCCAAGAGCCTACTTATCTTGGTATTTATATGTTGTATTGATATTTATGTTGAAAGAGCCAGCTGGTCTTTGTGGTCGTTTTACGTTACAGTTTTTTTTCTTTTACATTATCGTTGGCAGGTAGGTATTACAATTGCTATAAAAATTATAGTTTTTTTTCTAAGTGAATCTTATATCTTTAGAATATTTTTTTCGATCTTGCAACTTATTGGTGAATGTGTTTATTGTTATTAAGTATGTCCAACTAGCGACCCGACCCAGCTTCGCATGGGCCTATAGCCTTCCTCGATAAATGGACTATTCAACACGAAAATAATTTATTCAATTCGGACTAGTAGATCCTGAGATTAACGCGTTCAACCAAACAAACAAACAAATTCTTCAGTAGTATAGATATTTACAAGAATAATAAAAAAGAAAACCTAAAGTATAAAACTAACACAAAAAGGTATTATAAAATTCGTCCCCATCGCCGTCATCTGGAATTGTGCCCAAGAGACTGGCGGAATTGCCACGTTGGATGGAAATGCTTAATCTCTGACCAAGGAAAAACCAGCTCTTGGATCACGGGAAGTGTCAACCAACCTTTTGGACATTTCCTTAAAAAGATGATGAGCGCTCGTACCCAAGGGTTTCAACCCCAAACGGCTCGAAAATAACATTCACATCAAGGTTTCTACATACTTTCGCCGTTTGAGGATATTCATTAGTACATAAGTGGTCTGCCATTAAAAGAGTAGCATTATTATTATTTGCTACTTTATCCTTCTTTAATTTGTCAATAATGTCATCTTAACAAATAAGCAAGAATGATTTTCTGACATTTTCCTAACGATATTATTTGTGTTTACCGAATCTCCCTTTCATGTTTCCTGTAATGGTCATTATGTAAGTACCTTTAACATTATTGGTTGCCAGGAACCGAAGCTATGAGGACGAGTTTATTGTTTGTTTGTTAGCAGTCAATGCGGGATCAATTTATCAATCAGCATGGTTGAGTACTTTCTTGTATTTGCCAAACATGAATCTTTTACACTTAGTTGTATATTAAGTTGGAGAAAATTGTGTATAATAATGTAAGAGCGTTCCATAAACCAACGAAAGGTCGAATTTTGTCAGTCAGTGGCTGATTAATGGAGTAGGTGGGACCAAGAAGCTTATAGATAAAAGTGGAGGCAACACTCTAAATACCTAAGTTAAACCAACTGTGGGCAGACTGATGATCTCTTTCTTAATGCATACTTAAGAACGAGATAGTGTTATGTGTTTTCTTTATCTTATGTATGCATTCAGAAAGAGAGCATCTGACGACAGTTGGTTTCACTTAGGTGTTCAGAGTGTTGCCTCCACTTTCACCATTATGCTTCTCGGGTAGGGCACTACCAATCAATTGACGTATTTCTTATAAACTGTCGAAACGTGATTTTCCTATAGATTGGCAATATCAACTAGTAACATCACTTGTTTGCTAACTTAATTGACTAACTATTTATAGATTTCAAGGCTAAAGTCTAATTATAAAAGTGTAATAAGTATAAATAATAAGTCTGTAATGTAATGTAATCTTCCGACCGGATTTCGGTCACGGCGGCTAACCTCAATGGAGATCAGCCAAGTACGCAGGAGATATTATAGTGCACAAGTGTGTGCGCAAACACAGATGCACTCCCTCTTCCCTCACTCTCATAGTCCGGTGGGACGACAATAATAAGTAATAATAATAATATAATAATAATCTAATAATAGTCTAATTATACAGTCAATTGAAAATTAGTCCGGTTATAATGGCTAAATTGAAAATTAATCCGATTATAATGGCTAAATTTGGAGTGTTTCTGTAGAGAAGCTATATCTTTGGTTTATTGATGGGTGTCAATTACCCAAATAAGGAGCATCGTCCCATAATCCATACTTTATATTATAAATGCGAAAGTGAGTTTGTTTATTGCCTTATTTGTTACGCTTTCACTATTAAATTACTGAACCAATTTTTATAAAATTTCGTACAGGTTAAGTTTGAATCCCATAAAGGACATAGGCTACTTTTTAATCCGCGACTTTGCATCAATAACCGACATTTACGCGGAGGAAGTCACGGGCTGAAGCTGGTATAAAAATATTTCATAATAACGAATGATTTTATTATAGATGGCGGCGCCGTTTCTTTTGATCACAAACTAAACTAAAATGAGACGATTGGCATCTCTCACTGCCAAACAGCTAAAGAAAAAGACGGCGACAGATAAGAACTGAGTTAGAGATGTCAAATTAGTTTTTTCTTGAACATCGCCGTGTTTTCATCAATACGTTCTGACATGACAAATATGTATAAGCATTTTAGATCAACTTAGCTCACATCAACATAGCTCTAATGAATATATGTCTCTTTCTTGTTTTATTGGAGAGAAAGAGATATAAATAGCTTAAAATAAATTAAGCTTGTGCACAAAAGCATTGGCTTGTATCCCACATCAATTATCAAATTATAACATTTCATAGAATCGAATTTAATTACCTTGATAAAATTAATTCAAATGCATGTATTTGTACCTAAAATAGCGGTGTACGTTAATGCATTAAAGATAATTATGATCATGCAATTTGAAGCGATTCCGCATGATCGATCAGCAAATGTTTAATATTTAACTGTAATACCAATTTACTATAAATTATTTAATTTGAACCAATGGCTACAGTTGAATCTGTTCATATTTTGATATAAATTACTGGTTTTGATATTTTTTTAGTTTGTTTTCATTTCCAACATTTATAGTTAACTAGCGGACCCGGCAGACGTTGTCTTGCCCTGAAAATAAAATAAAAAACCGACTATAGCGCCACCTACCGGGTCCAACTTTGAATCAAAGCCATTCTTAAATCCACTGGAGCACACGCAAAAAGAAACATCAAAATCGGTACAGCCGTTTAGGAGGAGTTCACTTTCATACACACGCACAGAAGATTTTTATGTAAAGGGTGTCTCAGAATGTTTTTCGTTTTTGTATTGACCCATACGCGCCAACCGCAGGTAGCAAGGGGAGGGGAGTGGTCTCAAACGCTTGGCTGGCCTGTTAAGTTTAGTAGCCATGAATCGTTTCACGGGACCGTAGCGCTCGTTTTGCGTGCGACCGTTTTATAAAAACAACGATTCCTGCACTATTGTTCGTCGTCTCTACAGGAACTTTAAATTGTGACATCAACGGTCACGTGAATAAACCAAATTGCAGATACTGGGCTTCCGAGAATCCGCTGGAACTGCATCAGAAGCCCTTGCACTCGCCAAAAGCTGTTGTTTGGGCTGCCATATCAAGTCAAGGAATTATCGGTCCTTATTTTTCGGTAAATTTCGGTCCTTTTCCGAGGTCGAACTCAGACCGTTGAATGAGTGTGAACAAGTTAATGGTGCGCATTTGCAAACGGTTGTTTTTCATAAATAAACTTCAAGAACTGCTCTTTAATTTAACAATAAATAAAACGAGTTTTAATTGATATTGTTGATTTTATTTAACATCTAAAAACGAAAAACATTCTGAGACCCTTTATAAGACTAGCACGCGGATGAAGTGATGAGTTTTACCTCCAACTCCACGCGCCCTAGTTCATCCTTGTGAATATCGGGTATTGCAGATGCAGACAAAGATGCGAATTAAAAAGTTTCCTGAGTCCTTGCCCAGAGTTCAACCTATGTTCAATAGTATATCCGTGATTAGTATGGATTTGTTGTGATTGTTTAAACGCCAGATTTCTTCCAGCATACCATTTATTCCACAAGCAATGTCAGTTCTCTGGCGAAAGACTTTATTACGAATTCACAATAATTACTTTCTACTTAATGTAAGTAATATGTGGGGGGGGACATGTGGGGACATTTCACACACGGCGATCTGACCCCAAACTAGGAAGACCCTGTACTATGGGTGTCAGACAGCTGATATACATACACAAATATATTTTAAATACATACATATATAGATAAACAACACCCAGACACAAGGCAAACACAAGTGCTCATCACACAAATATTTACCCTGGGCGGGAATCGAACCCGCAACACGCTGCGCAGCAGTCGATCGCTCAGCCACTGCGCCAACCGTGTCGTCGTCAGTAAGTAAGTACTATGTAACTTAATAAAATGTCATGACCTGTATCAAAATTTGATACGTTTTAGTCTACGTATTTTTACTTGACTTAAAATTATTTTTTCTTAATACACCATTATTTTTAATAAGTTTAGTTCACAGTTCATATCTTTCAATAATTTAATTTAATATCATCTTCGTCAAACAAATTTAATATTTCAAATGACATTTCTATCTACCAATTACTTATAGTTCAATGTACGCCCAAAACTTAACCTTAGAATAGTCTATTCGAAGTCGTGTGGTGCCAGCCACGAATAGCACCACCCTACTTCTATCCGTGGGTGTCGTAGAAGGCGACAGAGGGATATTGACCAGAGGATGGGCAGCAGCGTCATTCTGAGTGCCAATATACCTACTGCGATCGCCAACATGCATCGGCCAAGCATGACGATTACCGTAAACAGGGTAAGAGGGGTTCCTTAATGTTTTAGACCTATGCCCAGCAGTGGGCGTCTAAAGGTTGACATGATGGTGATTCTAAGCTAATATTACACAGGGTTAAATATCCAAAATTCTACTAACATCATAATATGCGAATGTTTGCGAAAATGGATAAATGTTTGAGTCTTTCACGCTTAACCGGCTAAACAGGATTCAATACTTCCAAGAGCTGGTTTTACCTTGGTCAGAGGTTAAGCCTTGACATCCAACGTCTCTTGGGCACATTCCCAGATGACGGCGATGTGGAGGAAATTTTTGATACCTCATTGTATTAGTTTATTAGTTATCATATCATATTTAACCCAGTTTCCTAGGCTATGTGATGTGTCATTTTACCTCATGTATATGCTTCTTTCTTGCAATTACTTCTAACGATGACGTGGGTTGTTTTCTTTTAACAGAACTGAACTCAAATAAACACAATATCTGCACAAAAAAACTTCAAGTTTCCACGTACATTTAATTTTATCACAACTCACACGCCGTCTGACTTCGCCATTGTGAATCCCTATTCAACACTTTTTACCAAAACTTTGTGAAATAAATCCAGAACTAAAAGTTACGGCTGTGGTTACACTTAAGGATAAGATTATGTAACGTAGGTATACTGTATGTGGTAAACATGTGAGATTGTGTAAATACATTACGCTGGTGTGTTTATGGATTTACTTTGAGCATAAAGTGGTTTCAAGTTTAACAAAGTAAAGTTTCAACAATATTTCAGGTACAATTATATTATGAAATACTAGCTTTTGCTTGCGAATTCGTTCGCGTGTATTTCTGTCATCACGGCCAAAAACGCGACTTTTTCTTAAAAAATATTTTGTTTTCCGTTTACCTTCTTATTTTCAACCGACTTCAAAATGAAGGTTTTATGTTTAATGTTTATTACGCAATTTCTCCGGCAAATGTAAATCGATTTTGAAAATTCTTCGAAATTGATTTAGCAGCTTTTTTTTAAATCAACAAAAACCCAAAATAAAATCATAGACGACGTTCTTATTTCTTCAATCTTTTGAGTATGTTCAATCTCTGTTTTAACTGTGTTGCCGTGTCTTAATGAATTTGGAAAACATGGAGGTAAGTACTAAAAAACGGAAAATAAAAAGCTTGTTTACAAAAAGACAACCGCCTTCAAAAACTTAAATTGAAAAATAACTTTAACTTTAGCACAGAACACATGACTTTAGTTTCGGAAATCGGTGGCAATACAAAACAACAAACGGAACAAAGCCGCCGACTTTCGAAACTAAAGTCATGTGTTTGTTAAGCTTTTAAAGGCGGTTGTCTTTTTTGTAAAAAAGCTTTTTTCAAATCCATTACGAAATGACAACACAGAAATAGAGATTGAAAAAATATCTTAGTATGGGGCGATGCTCATGATCTGCCTGCCTTTTGTCAAATATGTTGGGGTCGACTTACAGTCTAACTGGATGCAGCTGAATACCAGTGTTTTACATGGAGCGACTGCCTATCTGTGACCTCCACAACTCAGTTACTGGGTAACACGATATCCGTTCGTAAGACTGATTTTCAGATATTCTGACGACTGTCAAAGATCTACGATTAACAGCCGGGATCAAAGGTTTTACATGCTTTCCGAGGCACGGAGGGGACTTGGTATGAAATGGAAGGTCACCCATCCACGGACCGACCGCGTCAAGCAAAGCTTTACCATAATACGACTTTTACTTAGTCACAAGGTCCTCAACGAAGTGATTATATTGTGCGTTCAATAAGGAGGAAAACAGCTACTTGAGACGTAACATTGTAGTTTCATTTTTCTTCAAGCAGTCTCTACAAAACCAATATAAGAAATTGGCCAAGTGCGAGTCGAACTCGCGCACGAAGGGTTCCGTACCATTCTCTATACAACATTAGACATCGAGCAAAAAAAATGGCAAAAAATCACGTTTGTTGTATGGGGGACCCCTTAAACATTTATTCGATTACCTCTTTTAACGTGCACAACTTGTTACATTTTTCTGACAATTGTGTCCTGTAAATGCAACTTGAGTGATGTTACTTAAATTTGTAATACTCTATTAATTTTAAAAGAGTGTTTATGGAGTTTCTTGCTCGTTCTTCTCCATAGAAACCTACTGTTTGGAACGAGCAACTAGCCTCAACTTTCTAACTAACTGACTCCTTGACAATTCAAAAGTGCCTGTAAATGGTTTACTGGTTCACTTTTATCACAATAACACAACAGCCGTATGAAATTCAAACGCGCGCACGCCTGTGACCTAAAGTGAACCAGTACCTACAAAAAACATTTTTTCTTCGGGAAAGTTGTTTGTTATCATGAACACAATTACGTGTTTAAGTATCGTACACTAATTACCAGTCACCCTATATACGGCACTTATGTAAAACAAAAAAATATTGACGTGATAACGTCTTATAAACCGATGAACACCGGCTGCACGCAGGAAAAAGTGTCACGTTCCGCCTGAGCCTGAGCGTGCAAGCGAGAGCGCGGAACAAGATAGACAGGCACGATCGGCCCAAGCAATAAGCTCCGCCCACCTCGAAGGAAGCCATTATTTGCTTATGTTATATATGTTTCTTTATGACGTTAGCACGTAAAACTGACTTTACAGTCAACCAATATTTTTTTTTGCTCTGTCTGTCTGTTTGTTTGTTCCGGCTAATCACTGAAACGGCTGGACCGATTTTGCCAAAAAAATAATTTTAGAAAAACATTAGAGTTTCCGCGTAGAAAAAATAACTCAGCTGATAAACGACAATCACGCGGACAAAGTATAAGTAAGTAATTTTTTTTTTAATTATTGGGCCATAAGTAAATGACAATGCCAGAAACTCTATAGAACTTTGCCCCACTCAATAAAAGTCATGTGCAATATGTAGCATCTTACTGTTTATTTATTGCTGATAACTAAACATTAGTCTTAGTGACTGTAGAACTTGCGGTTTCCGTTTAAATCTAAAAACAATAATGACATTGATTATAGGTTAAATTGTATTTTAGGTAAAATGAGTTTGTATTTTGTGGGTAAGTATTTTGTAATCCGCAAGTTCTAAAGAAAAATAATTTTGTATAGAAAGGTTCTATGTTTATTACAATTATTTTAATTAATTTACTTTTTCTGTACATGGGTGGGGCAGGATCTGGCATTGTCATTTAAAGTGTCTATCTTTTACGGTTCAAAAGATACAACCCTATAACAGAAGGACAGAGAGACAGACGGACGGATAACCGAAAGCATTTGCTCCGCTTGGACCCTATAAATACGGATCCCTGAAAACCAGAGCTATTATTATCATTCAATTTAGCAATAACTTCAACGTCATATTTTTCCACTTCCAATAATATTATTTCAACTCCACTACCCAAACCTAAACCCATAAAAAGAATCCCAATAAAATATAAACAGCCCTAAGCAACAGTGACTCGTTTATAAGAAAACAATATAGAAAATTCAAATATAACAGAAAACTTACTAACTCAATACAAATGATATTGAAAAATAATATCTCAGTAAGTTTCCACAAGAAAAATAACGGGGAAACGTGTGTTTTTCCCGACGCGCAGTAAGTATAGAACCATAAGTAGTAGAAATGACAATGCCAGATCCTGCCCCACCCATGTACAGAAAAAGTAACACATGTACAGAAAAAGTAAATTAATGAAAATAATTGTAATGAATATAGAACCTTTCTACACTAAATTGTTTTTCTTTAGAACTTGCGGATTACGAAATACCTACCCACAAAATACAAACTCATTTTACCTAAAATACAATTTAACCTATAATCAATGTCATTATTGTTTTTAGACTTAAACGGAAAATGCAAGTTCTACAGTCATTAAGACTAATGTTTAGTTATCAGCAATAAATAAACAGTAAGATGCTACATATTGCACATGACTTTTATTGAGTGGGGCGAAGTTCTGTAGAGTTTCTGGCATTGTCCTTTAAGCGTCAGTAAAATGTCGAGGAATAAAACCGGTTTTTGCTAAGCTAGACTTCATTGTAACAGACGGGAACAAAGAATGTGATAAACTCAAAAAACCTTTTTGCACAGTTTTAGGCTATTTGATCCAATTAGGTGGTTGGATGCTCACAGAATTGTCGTCATTGTTTTCAAAAAGGCACAAACCGAAAATCTGATTCCCTTTTCAAATGTAAGATTTTTTATTCTTTTGTTAAACTGATTTTTAGGGACAGTTTTGTTGACTGGGCAGTATTTTTTCTTAAACGATGTTGCACTCGGAATTTTGCCTTTATCGTGGGTGCGTTTACAAACACACGTTTTGGAACGAGCAACTAGCTTCAACTCTCCGACTAACTGATCGACTCCTTGACAATTCAAAAGTGCCTGTAAATGGTTTAATTGAAATAAATGCTTTGACTTTGACTTTGACTTCATTCATGCCATTCCTTACATTTTGTATAAAAAAAAAGTGACAGCATCAATATTTAACTCAACATTAGTCAATATCAAGGATGTTAGTGAGCCGAATGTACGTAAGTTTTCATTAATTGAGCTTAGATCTGCTTAAACGAGCCAACTCACACGTTGAACTAATTTAATATGCCAAATGTGTTACATTCATCGTCATCATCTTCAGCCTAAAGAAGTCCACTGTTGGACCAAGGCCTTCCCCAAGATGGGTGAGGGGTTACCATAATTCCCACGCTTGGCAGGCGTCTTGGAGATCGCATTGAGATTGTTAAGACAAGGAAGCCGCCGCTACCTGACTTCCGGATTTACAGTACTATGCAGAAATAACAGTTTAATGTATCTTCCAAACTTAGCATAGATTTTAAACTAATATATATTCTTATTCAGCGTTAAATATTCAAATTATTATTTTTCGAAAAAATGGAAATTGTTTGAAGTGAGTTAGTTTACAGAACTAATAATACCAATTGGTTATTTATTCCCTTTTCTAAGGAATTCATGTATGCACTCTTTATTGCAGACATCTATTAAAGAAAAGAGGTTTGTATCTATTGAAACTAGTATTGTGAAAGTTATTTTATTTGTTTGTAATAAGCTCTGGAATTACTAGTCTAATTTCAAATAATATTACACTGATAGAAAGTTACACTATTATAATAATTTTAATAATAATTATCGTTTATTTCAGGTACTCATAAAAATATAACAAAAATTACAATACATTGTTAAATTAAAATATCCCAATACATCAAATTAAATTATTAAGATTAGAACATTATTAAAATTAAAATCAAATACATTAAATTAAATAGTAAACCACTTCAACATAATTATTAGCGTCTTATCAGGTACACACAGCGTAATACTACAGACACTAATTGATTTTTGCATGCACATAATCGTGTCACGAATGATGTCTTGAGTCTCCTCATGAGCGCGTAAAAATCAGTAACTCTGTTATCAACGAACATGCCAGTCGCACTACACCGCCAGGGCAGCTTTAATATAGCTCTTAAATTGCCGATTACCATAGTCTATGGTATTTTTGACTTCGACATGGACAAAGTAGCCACCAGAAACTAGTTTCATAATATTTTTGAATCTTGACAAAATATTTCTTGTATGCCAGCATCGCCTGGAGTAACATGCATTATACATTTAAGTGCGGCCATCTGCGCATAATAATGTAACTCACATTGCTATCTTTCTTTATGTATGAACAGTCTACTATTTTGCATTTTTTAAATAAAGAACCAGATGAGAAGATTCTAATAAAAAAACCGGCTAAGTTCGAGGCAGACTCGCACGAGATGAGTTCCGTGCCTTGCACATTTAAGACTACAATAATAAAAAGTTATTTCGAAAAAAAGAAAACCGCCTTCGAAAACTATAAAGCGATAAATAACTTTAGCACAGAACACACATTACTTTACTTTCGGAAGTCGGTGGCGGTGGCTTTGTGTTTGTTGTTTTGTAATGCCACCGACTTCCGAAAGTAAAGTAATGTGTGTTCTGTGCTAAAGTTATTTTTCACTTTTTAGTTTTTGAAGTCGGTTTTCTTTTTTCTTTTTAACTTTTTCTTTTTCGCTTTTTAGTGTTGCCCTAACATCCTAATCCATTAAGAAACGGCGACACACTTAAAAGAGATTGGAAGTCCTCGAAAGATTGAAGAAACTAAAACATCGTCTAAGTAATTTATTTTCTCAAAAAGGGCTGAATCAATTGTGATAAAATTTATATGGGGCCATTTCGGAATAAACCCCTTTCGAACAAAAAAAGAATTTTGCAAGTCCGTCTATACATGACAGAGTTATGCCCGAACATACATAAAAAAAAGAAGAAGTCGGTTAAAAAAGCCTCAACAATCGTTCTGTCATCTAAGCGGCAAAAAAAGTAATACACACTCTGTGAATAAATTAAATGCCAAGCCCGCCACATTATTCCAAAACTACAGCAACTTCTGTAAGCCAAAATTAATAGTGGCAAAAACCAGAAAAGTGCCGAGGCAATGAAGCTCGACCGACTATACCCTGTTCACAATAAAATTAGACATTTACTAAAACCTTTTTTACAGTTCAACCGATTTTGACTTCTTCATGACAAATGGCAACTGCAGTAAACAGTTGTATTGTAACCACTATTTTTGCCTCTAATGTCATCCTTAAGCCTACGGAATAGAAATCAAAATCGGTTGAAGGGACTGTAAAAAAGGGTTGTGTTTATGTCTAATCTTATTGAGAACAGGGTATAGTTCCGGAGAAACGTTACAGCTGTGTTGGACCTTGCAAAGAAACGAATTAATTAAATTGCTTAAAAAATTGCTTTCAAAGATACAGCTTTGTTCTAGATGGAGGGATAGATGGATAGACAAACAGCGGATTAAGAATAAAAGTTTGGCATACTTTCGATATGGAACCCAAAAACTTATAACTAGAGTAACTCATGATAAGTTTAGAAAATAATACAAGTTAACTCTCAAGGGAGGAAAACATCAAAAATATCTTTCACAACTTGATTAAAGTCATCCTTACAGTTTCTTTATCTAATAAGGAAAAATATACACAAAATAAACTATTATCAAACAACGAAACAGACAATGACACTAAAGAAATCCAAAGATCCCGCGTGAAGACCAAACATAACGTATTAAAAGTTAGGAACGAAAATGCAAAAAGAGAAAATAAGCAAACACATTATACAGCATGATGTGTTTTGTGAAACTTTTACGATATATCATTTTCTCTTACTCGTATACAGGATGTATCTGAGAGTTTGTGAGTCACCGCTACCAGATTATGTTAATCATATTACAAGCGTTACGTTGATGTTTTTATACCAGCTTTTGAATATTGCTACGTTTTTTTATTCCGGGGTTTCTCATATTTTATTTTCTGTAATTTTTTTCTTTTGTCCTTTTTTTATGTAAGCGTCACCTAAATGGGTACTAGGTACTCTTCTTCTTAGCGTGTCGAAAGCAAACACGGAAGTGTTACATGTGTGTGTATGTGTGCGTGTAAATGTGTGAGTGTGTATGTGTACACTAGGTACTAAGTACTTATATAGGATGATGAGACATTTAACTTGTATGCTGCTAAGCACATTAAAGCTACGACGAGATTATAAGGTACGAAGGTACCTACGCGCTTTTACTCGAAAAGGTAAGCGCATACATGGCTATTATCCATACCTATATCCAACAAGATTTCTGCTGGGATGCCTTGGATATAATTCTCTAGAGGTAAGGCGAGCACGAGATCAACTCGCTACAGCTTGTAAAGCGTTTCGTGGCACTATTGACGCGCCTGATTGGCTTGCTTCTACTGCCGCGGCAGAAAGCACAGGCTATTTGCTGTCCCTCCTTGCCGCACTGTTGCGCGTGCTAAGTCCCCAGTACCTCGCACTCTGGCTGCACTTAATGATCTCTTGGATTCTAATCCAACTAACGATCTGTTTGCGGATGAATGGACGAAGTTTTTATTGGTGTCTCAGAAGTACTGTGAGAGGAATGGATGAATGTGTATGTGGAACCTAAACTTAATTGAGATGTTTATTTTTATTGTTTTTGTATCTGTCTTTGTGTTTTCCTTTTTCTTTTCTCTTCTATAACTAATATTATCTGTCTTTAATTATTGTAAGTGGTGTAAACCGTGGTAATTAAAGTAAAAATAAATAAATAAATAATTATTAAAACATCTATTTCTTTAATAATATCTTCGGAACCTTACAACTCAAAAGATCATGTATTTTGTTTAAAGAAAACAAATATAATATCACACACAAGATAACCTATTTACCATTAAACAAAAAAGAAACTAAATGACAGCCACCTAAATATATATTTGTCGTATACGGTCAATAGTATGAACGTGAAACGCAAAGACAATAAATAGTCTATGGTGAACCGGATCGCAAGCGCGCCATTATCGAGAACACGTGATCTACCACTACTTTTGGCGCGCTAGTACAAAGTTGTGATGTTTTCAGCCTACAGCGAGCAGGACATTCAGAATCCAGTGTCTGATCGCATCGGAGCTAAGACGTAACAAACCGTACTCGGTTTAAGTGTTACTATGTCGATTTAAATTTGAGTCTGAGTTTATTTTAAATTGAGTTTGTGTTAAACTGCGGTTTTAAGAAATGCCGTGTATTGTACCCTATACCCAGTGTGTTTTCATTGCACGAAACCCATATTCTGCCCACATGATGACTAATTCTAACGGACTAAATCCTGACTGATCCGACATCAGAACTGGGACAAAATCGTGCTAATGAATTCACGTGTGTGTTTCACACGCGACGTTTTGGCGCGCTTCTACAGAGTCGTGATGTTTTCAGCCGACAGCGAGGAAGACATTCCGAATCCAGTGTCTGATCGCAACGGAGCTAATATGTCCCGAAACCGAACCGTCCGTACTTTCGATTCGTTGTTGAAGTGAAGTGAACTATGTGAATTTTGAATGTGAGTTTATTTAAATTGAGAATATGTTAAACTGTGGTTTTAATAAATGCCGTGTACCCTATCCCCAGTGTGTTTTCATTGCACGAAACCCATATTCTGCCCACATGATGACTGATTCTAACAGACTAAATCCTGAATGATCCGACATATTTTTTTAATTTACCTCACTTAAGAACTATTTTTAACCTGAGATAAAATTGAAAACGCTCAATAGAATACGATTTTAATAGCTGTTAAAATATAACAACAACACTATCGGCATTCGAACAGCTTATTTTATTTTACTCAACTGTTATTTTCGTTCCACAGATGATAGTCACAAAATACATAATACTTTAAACGACTACCTATTTGTATTCAACGAACGGTACATCGCAAAATAAATCACTCATGAAAAATATAGAACCAGTAAATCCTGGTTAATAAAAATAAAGAAATAAAGTTAAAATCCCCAACCAGCACACGGAATACACTCAATTTAATACGAACAGTATTTTGATTAATAAAAAATACCGCGGCTCCGGATTCAGACATTACGATTGTTCTGAACAGCGGTAATCTGCGAAACAGCACAGCTTTGCCTCGGCAACTCATCTTGTACTGCCTAAGTTAAGAGAGGAAGCGGAGTCGAATGTCTTTGGAGCTGGTCTTATTGAATTCTAAAGAAATAAAAGAAACAAGTAAAATTAAATTCTAGGTACTGAAATTACTATCTCAATATCATAGTCGGTAGAAAATCGAATGGTGTCAATGCAGATTGTTTTGATTGGTCCCGAATAAAATGATATCTTCGGTAAAATAAGCAAAAAAGAATACAATAAAAATGTTTTTATTATCTAAGACAATAACAGACACTGAACACAAGAGTAATTACAATTATGATTTACTTAAAACAAAGCGTGATTTTAAATTTTCTAGTAGTAGGTATCCATATTTTTCTTTTATTGGTATTTATAAGGCAATAGAGGATAGTGAATAAAAATATTGACCCACTGAACCAAAAAAGGTTGAATGTCCGTATCTTGGCCAAGTAGACAAAGCTACGACTTGGCAACTAAACAGAAACTGTTTTTGTTTTACAGTTACCCAAATATTTTTCATTTACACACCCGTAGTTAGTTTTGACTACACAATAATAGGGAATATTTATTGTAGTGATATTATTTCTGTGTTAATAACTAACTCAAATATTCATGAAAGTGAAGCTTTCCACACCAACGTAGTTTAATCAATTTTCACCTAGAACATTCATTCACCCATTCCCATATTGACAACTCTCCAACATCCATCAATCTATCCTCCCTGTCCATCGACTAGTGATTCATCAATCAATATTGAAATAAAGCTATCCCGAAATATGTCATCCAAAACGGTTTTAGCATATTCCTGTGTCGAGGCAGATTGAAATACACACAAAACTGATAAACTGAATTAAGTTGACATTGATTCCGAAAATACTAGAATGCAGTGAAAGTGACACCGAATCTCCGAAAACTTGCACCAACATGGAATTTAATCCGTAACCTCTCACCGAAGCAAAATAGCACAAGGCATTTCATAACCACGAATCTAACGTGTGCAAGTGGAGCTCTTATTTATATAGGCATAAAAGCGAAATTTCAATGACACAGTGGATTCTCAAGCACTCATTATAGCAAGGATTACTCGGCTCAACGGTTCTGTTGGAATGATTTAACGTTTTGGTTGTTAAGCTAGTGCAATACGTAGGCTCGGTTTAAATGTTTTTTGGGAGTATTTAAGAACCATTGTATCTAATATTTTAGAAATTCGTGACATTTTCGTACACTACGTACTGTTCTTTCATAGCTCGCTCGCGCTCTATATTAGTAACTGTTGCCACTCCTGTAATTGTAGACGATTTATTTCACATTGACGATAATCTACGACGATTTGACACCAAAAGATGATTCTAAAAAATCATCTGATGATACTCGTATACCCTTTAATGAGGAAACTAAAGTAATAGAGCCACAACACCAAAGAAAGGGATAAGAAGAGTAAATATACTTTCTACACAGCTGCCACATATTGTTCAAGCACAAAGTTCCTATTACTTCATAAGACGTTGAAGGAGAGACAAATATCTAGGAGAAATTAGTTTAACGGTACTTACCTACAAATTGGGATTTGAAGGGTTCCAAAGCTCACTTAGTCAGGATAAATTTGGGAGTCCTAGGTGGGATTAGAAGATTAGCACAACCCAGAAATATATCTGACATTTATTATATTCAGTTAGTTAAGAGTTGGGTGAAATTTAAATTGGACTCTAGAGGCTATAACTGTGTGAATATATTCGGTACTACTATATTTTCGTAAACAGCTACACTTAAGTTAAGTGGGCTATATTTTATTATTTTGTCATTGTACGTTTATTACCCTCTTGTTTTTTTATTTGACATATTTCTACCAAACTAGTTTAAGTTATAGCTTGAGCTATATGGTTTTGTTTTAGTGCCTTTTTGTTTGTTATTTTTTTTTCGACTTTCGTGCCTATTTACACGCGGAAAGCTTAAGAGTTTAAGAGACAAAATAACAAAGCATAATTGCATTCATTTGCACACGATCAAAAAGGACAGATGCATGAAAATAAAAGATGTCAGATGCAAAATTTGAATTTTATATTACTTCATCCAAACGAAAAACAGCCTTGCCTTTACTATATTGAGCGATGAAAATACAATTTATTTCAAGACCTTTTTAAAAGCGTACAAATGCCAACAGAAAATTTTATGACTGCTCGCACGTTTTTGTTCTTATTGGTTTTTTTTTTTTAGAATTTTACCTTAAACTGCGCCGTTCTAGACTGTCCCAGGGTGGAAATTTCCTGAACAATAAGCTTTAGGTTTCGTATTACACTAGAGTGCAAACGAGATAAGAATGTTGTACCGTTATTAAAAAGGAAGATTTTTATTCAGAATAAAGACATTTCTTTAAATACAAAGGAAGATAAGACAATGGGCATCATGTTGTTCTTCAAACGGAAGGGAAATAGCATCTTGGATTTCCTTTCGTATTACCAGAATAACAATGATTACCAATGTTGAGTTGAAAAAAGACTTGTGAGTGATTCTTTACTTTTTCACCTTTAGGTACGATTCAGACCAACCGGCTCGCGTCGCGTCGCATCGGAACGGAGCCTTACGCGTGTCGCGGCAGCCGAACGCGTCCGTCGGTTCCGTACCGCTGCCGCGGCATGCGTACGGCTGCCGACAGCGTCCGCTGGAATCCATACGCACTCCAAGCGTAGAAAGAAATTAGTTTTTCTTCCGTATCCATTTTTGAAACAGTCGCTTGAAGAACACAACTTGAATGATTCGCTAGTTGCTGCACCGTAATCTCCGTTCGTATTCCACGACGCACGACCGACCGGCTGCGAACGGAGCCGTCCGAACGGGGCGGTCGGACGTCGCGACAGCCGAATGCATTCTGCAACACGTCGTGACGCGTCGCGGGATGCCGACGGAGGTAACTATGCGTAAGTTGCATGCAAATATGAACTGTAATTACAACAGTAATACATTTCAATGTTCTTTACCGCATTGTAAAATGCCGCCCGGCCCGGCCCCATGCGAGCCGGTTGGTCTGAATCGTACCCTTCGCATTTTTGTCAGTTATTTTCAAGGTCTTCTTTGCTTGACGGTTTATCTTAAACTTCAACTTTGAAATGATGAGATGGTCTTGGAAGGAGTTTCTCGTATTTCATCAGCAGTTTTCATATTGACGATTTATTTTCACTTCATTTGCCTAGCCTTATCTCAACTGTTAGGCTCGGTTGCCAGTTTAACCAGATGCATCTGAATACCAGTATTTTACATACCTCCAAGACCTCCAAGACCCAGTTACTGGGTAACACGATGCCCCTTGGTAAGACTAGTTGTCAGATTTTTCACGTTTGTATTATATCTAAACTTTTTTCAGGTTTAAAGAACGGTGTAACAGCAAGATTTATAAGCGGTATTCAAAACGGAGGTAAAAAGAAAAATGGTACTACTTTATGCGAAATAATTTTCAATGTTCTATTTTGATGTAAGCGTCCTCAGAAAATGAATATTATTATTTTTATAGCATATTTTCAACGTCTTAAAGCAGATTTTATTATTCTAGGCTACTTTAAGATTACAATTTCTCTCTTCCACTTTGTCTAAAGTAGTATTAACTTCTGAAGTATTAGCAATGTTTTGTAGATGCTAGGCACAACTGTTGTGTTCCGTTTTGAAGGGTTGGTGTTCTAGAGAAATTACACGTTCCTACATGTTACTGTTCAACTTTGACTGTGGGTAACACAAATGGTTGTAACACAAGGGAAACACCTCTCAGGTTGTCGTGACTAACAAGGTACTGTAATGATAACTATTAGGTTAGCCAGTACAATCACGAACAATAAACGGCGAACTTTATTATGCAAAACCCGCAAATTTTGTTTCAAAAATGAATTGAAGAAATAGTAAGTAGTAGTGAAAAGGTAATACTCGCGTTCTAGTCTCCACTGTGGTTGCAAACCAAGGAAATGCTTATAAAATTTTCACTTTGCAATAAAAATCTATACTCATTAAAGCTAGGTCAGCAGTAACGATGATTACAAACAACAACTAATGTTCGCCCATTCTCTCTGAGAGCAAGAGTTACCCATTTTACTGTCTGCCATTTTTACTCCGACACTGCTACGTAATAAGCCGCATTAAATTATAATGTTTTTCTTTCATTACAAAATCGTAATGGAACTTAAAATACAGACCGTATTATTTTTTATTATTCTACTATAACGAATGAAACAAAGAAAAGCCCTTGCTCGTTTAAAATTTCTCGTGCTATATCAGTGACATAAATAATTTTCTGTCTCTTTCATTCTTAGTGTGGTAGAATGAGACAGAATTGGTACCGTGGACGCAGGTGTAAGGAGTGGACGTTTTCCATTTTTTGCCGAAATGCTGACGTATTTCGCAGCACTGCGTAAAACAGGGGCAGAGCATATTAAGGGGGTGCATTAAAATGTTAAGGTAACCTTGAGTTGGGTTTTTTCATCAGAATGCATAAACTGATTACTTCCCCCTGAACAATAATTTTCGAATTTTCGAGTTGTCAAAAATAAGCAATTTTTTTTAAATTGCTAACGTTAGCAAACAAGTCTTCAACAAACGTAATGTAGTATAACAAGCTAGACGCCAGTAATACCCAAGGGCTTGTCAGCGCCTTCCTAACCTTGTGAAAACATAATTTATTAAGTTCTTTTAAGTCTGTTTTTCGTAAGTAAGTAATACCTACTAAGAATTGACTAGGTCATGTCTTACCAGAGATTACAAAACTGACAAAAGTAATATTGCCTGAAGCTGTTTCTTAAAAAAAGTGAAACAGATTTTGCCTTAGAAAGATTTACCTTTTTTAATTCTTCACAATTTTTTATTTATCCGCCCTCTTTGTTTCATGAATATTAACGTCCATCTATTCCTCAGGCATAAACTTTTCATTGTGCCGTTTTTTCATTAATTAACTAAGCGGAAAGTTCAAAAACAATTTAGTATTCTTCAAAACACTTCGGGCTAGGTTTGTTGGTTGCAGTAGGTACTTGGTCCACGGGAGTCTCCAGTGGGGATTCGAAGCGACCTTTCTATATTCCCAAGGGATCCATACATTTTCCCGAATAAAATGTAGCCCATGTTTTTCCGTGGTCGCGAAAAATAGTATCGTGTGCTGGTGAACGATTTAATTTTTATGAATGGTTTTTATTTTATTACACTAAACTTATTGGTGTTGTTATTTATATCAGCTGTTGGAATCTTTTGTGATACTGTTATCTTACTAAATTCACATCAATTTTAACAAAGTATTGGTTTTTTGTATCCAATAGGGTATTACACCCATTTTTGAAAAGTGTCTCAATGAAATTCTGTAGTGCTAATATGCCACCAAAAAAAACACAAAATTTTTATTCAATCGATAAGTGCCACAAAAATGCATAAAAATTTTGAATTTTCAAATTTCGCGCGTAGTTTGAGGAAAACGCCTCTTACTGGACGCCATATTGCTCAGCGTAAATGACGTCAGTTCGTTTTGTATCAAATGAGCTCCTATTAAATATGATAATTGTATATCATTTAAAATAATTAAAAGCATATTTTGTAATAGGTGTAATAATGAAAAAATTACGTTGGTTACGAAAATAATAAAAGAACAAAGACTATATTACGCCAATCGGTTGACTGACAGTTGACAATTTTTTGTTTACATAGCCGTACTGCGTAATAACATGGCCGCTACTATTTCATGGTGTTTTATAACAGATTAAAAATACTGAAAACTTTCAATTGAATTAAAAAATTGGTTTTGTTATTTTATGAACTAAAACTTACATTTTCCGGCTGCTTTATGCCTAAACTGTCTCAATAACATATTTATAGATTTTTTCTCGTATAGAGTAAAATACCCTATTGTGTGTGCAAGTGCGTATTGTGGGTGTGTGTATAAATATAATTATACATATACACACCTACATATCATATCCCTTCGGTGTATTAAACAAGTAGCTTTTAAGATCTTCGGTTGGGGCCAGGAAACCCAAGACACAAGCCTTGTTCAGTTTGGGCTTCTATAGCTCTCTTCCAATTTTGTACTAACTCTAATTTTAAATATGTTTTAAGGGAGACAATAAACGTTTATTATTATATTTTCTGACTCACATTACTCAACAGTCTGCTTAGAGTTGCCACATTGTATGAAACAAACCCCGAAAACAATTTGCTGTTTCAAATAATGTATTATCTTTCATAACAATCTCCATACTGTACCTTTATGTCCTGCCGTCTTACAAGACATTCATTAATATAGTAATCTGAAGATTGCCCAGCTGGGTCCTCCTGTCCAAAACCATTAGTTAAGTAACATTTTCCTTGATTTTCGTCAAGTAATATCATACTGGACTCTAGGAAGGATCTCAAAGTAAAATAAATTAGTTAGGTAATTGAGTCCTTTAGGTACTTGTGTTAAGTTAGTTTTTAACTTAGAATCTGGGTTGGTTACTTTAATATTTCATAATTTAAGATTCTAATAGGGGAGGCTGGGGTTCAACGTTCCGATTTTGGAGTAGGACGCAATATGAATGTATTACAATGATTTATAATCTATGATTCCTATATAAATAGATGCAAATTTTATCCTAGTTTCAAATTGTATGGTCAAATTCATTAAAATAATAATGTAGGACAATTTTTCTGTAGCAAGTCGACAAGGAACAACTCGCCCCACAAAGGGGCTGGTTGTTCCTCAGTTGAGATAAGTTGTTCCGCTGTCAACTCCAATCATTAATAAGGTAATATTAGTTGGAAAGGTATGTATAAAATAATTAAGGCGCATTTACTGTATATATGAAACTTAAGCATCATCACTTAAGATCAGGTGAGTTACGGCCAAACGCAAGCTTATAATATAAAAAAAAAGTTTCATTTATAATATGAATACAGCATAGCATTACTACTGTTACAAAGCAGCTATGATAGGTATGCATTATTACCGGCCAAGTGTATTGTATCCAAATAACCTCAAATATTAGTGACCTATTTCTCTAAGATCGTGCTCACAACACATCTTACGTCTACAACGCTACATACGCTTTAAACTAAGCACAAGAAGCTTGGGAATTAAATTTCGCTACTGCCAAGCGATGTCGGCACGCTGCGCACAAAATATGGGCTAGAGTTCTGGAATGATTCGGAATTTACTGGATACAACCGCTTTCAACCGGTACGGAGTTTTTCGCCTGAGGGTACAATGGATCTTTTTTCTTCTTTGACACATATTGGAAGTGAATTTTTAAAATATTTCGCTTCCTTTGCCGTTCACGGATACTGTTTGAGATTGATAGGTTGGTACCGGTGAGAATTACGAAGCGAGACAATAAATAATGCCTGCAATCATGAAAAGCTTCGTAAAATACGCACACCGTTGTCAAGGTACATCTTCAACGTGTTTTTGAAATTACTTTTAATACTCATCATCATCATCATTTCAGCCGAAAGACGTCCACTGCTGGACCTCCCCCAAGTGGCGCCACATTGACCGGTCCCGTGCGACTCGCATCCAGCGGATCCCCGCAACCTTTACCAGGTCATCGGTCCACCTAGTGGGAGGCCTTCCAACGCAACGTCTTCCGGTTCGCGGTCGCCACTCTAGAACTTTTCGGCCCCATCGGCCATCTGTTCTGCGAGAGCTTTCTGCTTTTAATACTAAATCAATGTAAAACTAGATTTAACAGCAATGTATAAAACCGATGTAGACGTCATAGTTGGCGCAGTGGCCAAGCGATTGAGTGCTGCGCTGCGAGTCGCGGTTTCAATTCCCGTTTGGAACAACCGTGCGGGACTCAAAAACGCGACGAAACATATTAAAGTATGGCCTACAGGTAGAAGTTCTGTATGTCTATTCTGTTACAATCTCCTTCAGTGAACATCTAGGTAAAGAAAGCTGTCATCCGTCCCGATACTTGGGATTGACAAAGCAGACGGACGGATAACAGCTCACTTCACCTAAGTGTTCACCGAGGGAGATTGTATCATAATAGCACTGTGTTAGTGTGTGTGAGTTTTTATGTTAGGATAAATTTCAAGTGTTCTTACACTTGAAATTTGTTGACACTTGACACTTGTCACTTGAAAAGTATTGAAACCAAATGAAAAGTGTCATCTTATTTTTAATAATTCACTAAAATCAATTTAAAATAAAGATCATTATTTTATTCAATATTAACACGAAACTACTTGACAGCTAATTAGAGATAGCAAATTACTGGTAGCCTTCACAATCCATCATATTCTATCTTCCTTCAGAAGGCTATTGTTGAAATTATTATATTTATTTCAACAACGAGATAAAACCTTCCTGGCCGCGTTTCAGTCATGGCAGCCTATTTCAGCGAAGACACAAAGTACGAAAGGCTGCGTCGCGCCCGAGCAGGGAGACCACTCAGAACAAACCGCCATTTTTACCACGCACACATTGACATTACGTTTATAGGCATTCTCAAGCAGTTTCAAGCAGACTTCAGTCTCGACTGTCACGTGTTGTCTAAATGAATAAATGAGAGACATTGACATTTCATGACGAACAGGAAAGTTTTGAAAAAAAAAATTGCAGAGTTCCAACCAGTGTCAATAAAATTTCATATTGTCACAAATAAAACCTACAGAGTCAATACAGTAGCAGCCCTGGTGAGTCTGGCCAGTTTAGGTAATTATTTTTGGAGATGGCGGGAGCGATCCTTCTGTAACCTTTATATTTTGTGGCGAAGACTAACCGTTGTTACATTGGATGTTTATGTTAGTGCGCGAATGTTTTTACAAGTTACACATACACAGGCTATACATGCATACATAGTATAGGTATTTTTGTAAGGCTATGCTATGAGGGGCTTGTGACTAAGTACGCTTAGCCCCCTCTGTGCCTCTGCGAATACGTAAATAAATTGGACCCGGCTGTCATTCGAAGATCGAGATAGTCGTCATGGGTAATAATAAAAGCCAGAAAGTCTGACAACCAGTCTTACCACGGGGTATCGTGTTACCCCGTGTCTGGGTTGCGGAGGTTGGAGGGGCAGTCGCTCCTACATAGAACACCTGCCTATCCAATCTTAGATGACTAGAATTGTGCTGTTAATACTGGAGCTTATTCAAAATGAATGGTTTCATAAGCTTTGTGGACAGAAGTTACTTTAAAATCTCCAGTTTGTTATTATTTGATCCTTATTTTTAAATCGTGCAAGGCCACAGATTTTGATATCGATCTTGTTCTCAGAAAGGAGATCTGATTCCCAGCTGTGGAAGTATTAAAGCTTAATTTAGTCACCTAATCTCTATCCGGTAATGTTCTAATTACCATTCCATTTGACTTTAGACTTACAACGCACTTGCCGCAACGGAACGCTGTATTCCAGTTAACCGCATCGTCTTGGTTCTTTTGCGTTGCGCCACATGTCGCATTTCTTTTCTATTATATTTCTGTTATATCATTCATCATTATTCATCATCATTTCAGCCGAAAGACGTCTACTGCTGGACCTAGGCCTTCCCAAAGGGGGGGTTTTGCCATAATCGCCACGCTTGGCAGGCGGATTGGCGATCGCAGTATAGTTGTTAAAAAGGCACAGAGAACGCTGCTGCCCATTCTCTGGTAAGTCCCATAGTCGCCTCTTACGACACCCACGGGAAGATATGGGATGGTGCTATTCTTAACGTCCGACACCACACGGATATTGATGGCCATATGCGACAGCAATTACAAATTCATAACAATCGATGTGCCGCTCGCTCAACTCTAACTGCCACACTCAGAGACGTCACTTAACGAATCATTAACTTTAATTGGCCAACATAAATTGACACATGTCAATAACAATATTTTTGACTGAAAGCGTTCCATGTTATGATGGTCAATTAAAGTTAATGATTCATTATTATGAAGTGACGTCTCTGAGTATGGCAATAAGACAACCGGAGCGATAGTAGGCTGGCCGCAAGTCAATGGATTTATATGAAACCGCATGATATTATCAAGCGGTTTCATATAAAAATGACAATGCCAGATCCTGCCCCACCCATGTACAGAAAAAGTAAATTAATGAAAATAATTGTAATGAATATAGAACCTTTCTATACTAAATTGTTTTTCTTTACAACTTGCGGATTACGAAATACCTACCCACAAAATACAAACTCATTTTACCTAAAATACAATTTAACCTATAATCAATGAATTTGAATTTAACCTATGATCCGATGTGTGGACGGTCGGTCCACGGAACGAATCAGCTGTTCGTGTTTTTATCACAAGAATATTAAAACAGTTTACTATTTCGCGCAAAGTTCGTGTAAACCGGTTCTAATAAGTGTCCTTAGCGTGCGTGAGTGTTTACAAAAAAAGCCCAGTGATTTAAAAACATATACTGTAATAAATAACTCACATAGTACAAATTATTATTCTCAACTTGAGGTTACTTAAAATTTTATGTGCCACTAGTACCTCCTTAAGTGTGATTTAAGTGACCGGTGTCAATGATCTTTGAACAGTAGATCTGTCAGTCGGCTCAATAATATACTTTCGCAAGTTGCGACATCTACCGCCGTGAAGTTACTTGGGAGGTTGCGCCATCTATTGTAAACCAGCCGTACTACGATAGCCACGATGGTGAAGTGCGCAGCATGCGGCAAGTTCCTGCCTTCAAAAGGGGGCGCCACTTGTAGTAACTACGCCTGCCATAATAGATACCACCTGGCATGTTTGATGGTTTCAGAGAGTACTGCGATAGGTCATAACTGGCTGTGCCCCGACTGCAAGAAAAAACTGCCAAGGGGGGATAACAGTGCCACACCAGTTAAAGACTTGGGTAGTGGTCCCTCTCAAGCCACGGTAATAGCGGTTGCCCCTGTGGATGGGTCTTCACAGGGCGCCGTCATTAATCCACCTGTAGCGCCGGTTTCTGCACAGGGCGCAGTGGCCGAGCGCCTTGTTGTGGCGAGCAAGATGTCGTCGAGAACCGGGAGTGAACAAGGCACAGATAGTGAGCCCTCGCCTGAAGCGCAGCTGACTCTTCGGGAGGAAATCAGGCTCTTCAGGTCTGAGTTGCGGGAGGTCAGGGACGAGATGAGGGAATTTCGTCGCGAGATGGCCGGTCTGCACTCATCGCTGGGGGCCTGTACCGAGCGCGTGGACGCCCTCGAAGCTAGAATCGAGGCGCTAGAGTGTAGGCAGGGTGCTGCGCAGCCTGACATCAAGGTTAACCAGCTGGAACACCTGGTCACCCAGTTGCAGCTCGAGATCAACGACCGCGACCAGGAACTGCTTAGCTCCGACCTCGAGGTAGCGAACATCCCGGAAGTCCCTGGTGAGAGCGTGATACACACTGTCGGGCTGGTGGCGGCTAAACTTGGCGTGACTCTCGAGGAACGCGACATAGTGTTCGCGCAGCGGGTGGGCTTGCGAGCCGACCGCGAGGCGCAGGCGGCGGGCGGCGGCGGGAGCGGTGGGGCGAGTCCAGCGGGCGGAGCGGCGGCGGGCGCGCGCGCGCGGCGCATCGTGGTGCGTTTGGCGCGCCGCGCGACGCGCGACGAGCTGCTGCAGAGCGCGCGTGTGCGCCGCGGCGCCACCACTGCGGACCTCGGGCTACCCGGGCCTTCTCGTCGCTTCTTCCTCAACGAGAGGCTCACTAAGACCAACAAGTACCTGTTCTACAGGGTACGTGAAGCTGGGAGCCGTCTTGGATGGAGATACACGTGGACGAGGTTCGGGCGTATTCTTGCCAAGCAGGGTGATGGCAAGCCCACTCACTGCATCCGCTCGGAGGAGGACATCTCTCGGGTTTTTGGTCTGGAAGTATCGCCTGAAAATGTTGTGTAGACTTCTTGACCCTTGCATGTATAGCTGTTTAGGCTACAATGTACTTGGTAATTTTCTTTGTTATTGTTTGAGTTTTTTGTGTGCGAGACCGGCAATCTTCCTGTCTCAATGTAATGCAGTACTTTTTTTTAGCCAAGTTGCCCGAATAATCATTGATTATATACAAAATTTCCTATCACTATCACTTCTATTTTTACGGATCAGCTATTGTCATTTATATACATTACAAACTATATATACATATATAATATTTACAATACTCTACCCATCTTTACAAACTTCACTTATTAATACTTATCACAATTATTATACATGCTTATATACATTAAATATTATGCTTTATTTTATTCTACAAACTATATTTCATATTATTATACATATACATCACACTATTTACATACAACTTAATTACCAAAAATGAATAAAACTAAAAACTTAAGAGTTGGACTATTCAATGCAGGGTCACTAGGCACGCGACAGGATGAGTTTGTGGTGGCTATGAGTAACCATAGTAATATGACGGTCGCGTACGGAGCAACATCTTATTGTTTACTTCGCTGCATTTTTCGAGATTGTAGTAGTTCAAAGTGTCGTTAACGCAGTAAAACAGACAAAGTTTTGTGTACGGTTACAAAGTGTGTGCAGTGATGTTTGTTTGATTTAAATTGATCCACAAAGACCTGAGATATAAGCAAAACTTAACTACATTATTTGCAAAAACGGCCGTGTCCCTGACCTAGGACAACCCGCAAATCGCTCGCTTAGTGCTCGCTGTGACAAAGCGACTCACATAATTTAAACACATCTACCTACTTAGTGCGTTTACTAATTAACAAACTTATATTTCTATACCAAAACAAAAGCTACGAGCAAGCTAATAGGTAAGATGCAGTGTGTGGCATGTAGCAAAATCATAGATCGCGGTGAGTTATTTGTTTGTTCGTCATGCCGTGGTTTTTATGATTATAAATGCCTGAATATGACTAAAGATTATTATTCTAGTCATCTTAACGAACTTAAACGGAATTGGACTTGCCCTTCGTGTAGCAATACAGCCCGTCGCAAACACGACAATACTCCGGTGCGAAACCAATTTGATATTCTTCGTGAAGACGCTAACATGTCCTGCGACGATTTATTGGACATTCCCGATAGCGATTCAAAAGTGTCCCCGCAGAAGTCTCCGCTTCACATTGCGACTGGAACGCTTATTAATCTGCCGCATGCTTCTAGTTCTATTTCATATGAGCAATTTGGCCAACTTTTAGATTCTAAGCTCGAAAGCATCAGAGCTGCCCTAGCAGCAGACATTAAGAAGGAAATAGCATCCGCGATCGACAGCTTGAGAGAGGATTTTACACGTACTACAGATTTTTTAGCGGCTGAACAAAAAGACCTCAATCGTAATCTAGCTTCGGTTAAGAATACCATCCAGTCGCTTGAGTCTGAGAACATTAAACTTCGCTCAGACATGACTGAACTCACACGTCGAATGCAAGCGATAGAAAAAATATCACGAAGCCGCAATATTGAAATTCATTGTGTGCCGGAAAGGAAAAATGAAAACCTTGTTGCGATTTTTAAGAATCTGTGCAACGAACTAAAAGTGTCAATCCCTGATACAGACTTACAAGCTGTTCGTCGCGTTGCAAAAATGAACAGTGAATCTGTCCGTCCAAGAAATATACTGGCAACTTTACCATCGGAAAGGCATCGTGATATGCTTCTCTCAGCCCTAACGCAATATAATAAAGGCAAAAAAGATGATGTCTTGAACTCTTCGCACCTGGGCGTTCCTGGAGATAAACGCACTATTTACTTGGCGGAACATCTTTCACCCGAATGCAAGAAGCTTCACGCCGCGACGAAACTGGCGGCTAAGGAGCACTCTTATAAATTTGTATGGGTAAAATACGGCCGCATTTATGTTAGAAAAATTGAACAAGAGCAGGCCATACTTATAAAAGACGTTGGTTGTTTAGCTAAACTTATATAATTTAAACTCATACGACATTGTTATTTACATGGATTTATTAAATGCACCTTTTATGTTAGTTTACTATCAAAATGTAAATAGAATTAGATCAAAATTGCAGGATTTATATGTAAACTCACTAAATTGTAATTATGATATTATTTGCTTAACGGAAACGAATGTTAATTCTGGTATTTTTGATAACGAGCTGTTTGACCAACGGTATAACGTGTTTCGAAGGGATCGCGAAAATTCATGTGTAGCGAAGGTTGACGGTGGGGGTGTGTTAATAGCTATTAAAAAACATTACAAAGTGATAAGACGTTCCTCGTGGGACAGTAGAGTGGAAGATATCTGGGTAAGTATTTTGCCTAACAACTCGCATGAGAATCAATACAACCTCTGTGTATGTTACCTTCCCCCGGATTTACCAAATAGTGACCTTAAAGCTTTTTATACGAATACACAAAATATTATAACGAAGTCTCGCGATGATTGTGTCAATCTAATTATTGGAGATTTTAATGTTCCGGGATTGTTATGGATACCCATGCCATCATGCAGCAAGTTAACGCATGTTATTGTAGCTACTGATAGTAAGTCCTCCCTCTTGCTGGATTTGATGGCCCTTTGCGATTTGTCACAGTTTAATCATATACCTAACAAAAATAATAGATTTTTAGACCTTGTTCTTTGTACCTCCGATAGTATCCAAGTGACGTTAAACGAGGAGCCACTCTGTCGAGTTGATGATCATCACCCACCTTTAAGTATACAAGTAAAAGGCCGCATTCCTACTAAGCAAATGAAACCTAATAACATAGCACGGCAAAATTTTCACAAGTGTGATTATGCGAAAATTAGAGTGGCTATCGCAGAGGTTGATTGGGCTACCCTCTTATTGTCTAGTGATATTGATCAGGCGGTGGATGACTTTTACATGGCTCTCAATTCTATAATCAGCAAACATACTCCGACAACCAAATTGGGTGAGTCTTCCCAGCCTTTCTGGTACTCACCAACTCTTAAAAAATGTCTAAATGAGAAGAATAAATATCACAGACGCTTCAAAAAATATAAAAACCCCCGAGATTATGATACCTTCTCTATGTTGCGTAATAGGTGCAAGTTTCTTACAAAAGAATGCTACAGTTCCTTTATAACATCCACAGAGGACTGTTTATCTGATAATGTCAAATCATTCTGGAAGTTCGTCAATAGCCGAAAAAGTACGTCTGGCTTACCACAAACGATGAAGCTCGGTGGAGTGACTTCATCTGATAGTCAAGTTATTAGTGAATTGTTTTCGGACTTCTTTAGTTCAGTTTTTGAGGATACGTCTGCAACCCCCCCTAGTGATGGTATATGCGCAGGTATTGAGTGCAACTCTTCTTTATCGGAGATTTATATTGCTCACGATTACGTTTTGCGAGCATTAAAACAACTTGATCATAACAAATGCGCTGGTCCAGACGGAATACCTTCTCGTTTCCTGGTCCAGTGTGCTGAAGAGCTATCATTGCCACTCTATTATTTATTTAATCGATCGCTGATACTGGGAACGTTTCCAACACGCTGGAAAAGAGCGCATGTGGTGCCCATTTTTAAAGATGGTGACAAGTCAGATTGCGTAAATTACAGACCCATAAGCATATTATCTGGTATGGCAAAACTTTTTGAAGCGTCTGTGTATCAGTATTTTTATTCACAATTTAAACCGTATCTTTCCCAATCTCAGCATGGATTTGTTCGAAGCAAATCAACACTCACAAACCTGCTCGAGTACAAAAACTACCTGTGTACTGCATTCGCGAGGGGAGGCCAGGTAGACACAGTTTACACAGACTTTCGGAAAGCGTTCGATAAAGTTAATCATGAAGTGCTGCTTTTGAAGCTGAAATCGTACGGTATACACGGTTCCCTGTTCCGGTGGATACAATCTTACTTACAAAACAGAAGCCAACTCGTTTCTGTCAGAGGATACTTGTCATTGCCGGTTGGTGTCACGTCAGGCATTCCACAGGGATCGCATTTAGGTCCCTTACTTTTCATAATGTTCATCAATGATCTCGTTATAAAATTGGCATGTCCCTGTCTGTTGTATGCCGATGATCTGAAGGTGTTCACGACGATAAAAAACACCTGCGACAGTGTATCCCTTCAGAACGATTTAAATATAATTTCTGACTGGTGTACCCTTAATCAAATGAAATTAAACATAAATAAATGCTTTGTCATAACTTTTACGAAAAAACGGAAAAAGAACACCCATGACTACAGACTTGAGGGGCAATCGTTAGAACGAAAGCACGTAGCCAGAGATCTCGGCGTGTTGTTTGATGAACAATTGTCTTTTAGAGATCATTACAATTATATAACGAATAAAGCATTGAAACTCCTTGGTTTTATATCTAGGTCTACCAAAGGATTTAAAAAGTCTCAAAGCTTCATATTACTTTATAAAAGCTTAGTAAGAAGCATATTGGAATACTGTTCGGTTATCTGGTCACCGTGTTACGCAGTACACTCTGACAGAATAGAGAGTGTGCAAAGAAAATGTTTGAAGTGGGTCTCGTACCGTCACGGCTTCTCAAGAACGCTACAAAGCTATTCTGAACGTCTTGCTAAATTCAGCTTGGAACCGTTGCATATTCGTCGCAAACAGCAAGACTTAATAAACCTGCATAAGATCCTACATTCCACGCTGGACTCTCCAGCTCTTCTGTCCCTTATAAACATAAATACTAGGTATAACACTCGAATGCCGAACACTTTTGCACTTCTGGTCTTCACAAATAACACATCATATTACAACCCCATCGTCAGAATGTGTCGACTATATAATGAAATTTCTAAAGACACTAACGGTATTGATATCTTCGATCCTCGTGCCGCTACTTTTAGAAGACATGTATGTACTCTTTCTTTTTAACGTACGTTTCTTTTTAATCTTGCTTTAAATACCTACCTGTCTTCTAAAACGTAATTTTGTATTAGTCAAGTATGTAATTTACCGTGTTTCGTCTACTACACATTTGCCGCCTAGGAAGAATGGTGTAGGAGAGCGGATGCACATACCTTGTAGCCCTAATCTTTGTATATTTTTTGTGAGCTCAGCTTTTTTACTGTAGTTATCATCATTATTATTGTTGTTGCTTATCATGTTGTGCGATTACGCTTTGGGTGATAATCAGGTCGAAACCTATAATGTAAACCTTGTCTTAAGTGTGTTTGTCACCTGTTGTAGTTGCCTTGTGAATAAATAAATAAAAAAAAAAAAACCTATCAGTTGACATCATGGCACTAAATGAGACCTGGCTCAGGCAGGGAGAGGAGGGTCGCGCGCCGAGGGTACCGAACTACCAGCTGCGGCACGTGCCGCGCCCCGACTCCGTGCGTGGCGGCCGCGGGGGCGGCGTCGGCTTCTACGTGCGCCGCGGAGTCCGCGTGCGCGCCGCGCCGCACCCGCCCGCGCCGCAGGTCGAGCAGATGTGGCTCAGAATGAGCATCAATGCACACTCGATCATCATCGGTACTGCATACAGGCCACCGTGGCTGGATGTGAACGTATTTCTTGATGCGATTACCGATTCCCTTGCCTCCTTTGCCAGCGCGGACAAGGTTGTCTTACTTGGTGACTTCAATATTGACATCCTAAATATAAATGATAACAAAACCAAATTACTTAAAACATTTTTAAATTACTGCAACCTTAATCAAATTATACAAGAGCCAACACACTTTACCGATCATAGTCAAACTTTAATTGACGTGGTATGTACCAATGCCCGAGTGTGTGGGGTGTCAGTGTCACACATACCGGAGCTCGGTAATCATGCAATTATTTCGGTTGATTTGAACTTTAAAATAGAGAAGCCTACTCCAAAATGGGTTACATATAGGCCGCTTAAAGACATCTTGCCTGAATTCTTTAATAAAGATTTATACAAAATGGACTGGGAATATATAGAAAGTCTTGATGATGTGGACACAATGGTGATGACATTTAATAATTATATTACTACACTATTTGACTTACATGCACCCCTTAAAAGAGTTTTAATAAAAGAAAAATCTTGCCCATGGATAACTGATACTGTTAAAGATATGATGAGGCTGCGTGACAAGTGCCATACTAAGTACAAAGCTACTCAATCAGAGCTCCTCATAAAGTCCTACAAAGAACTTAAATATCTGGTTAGAGCAGCCTTACATAGCGAGAAATGTGCATACTTTAAGAACTACATAAACAAAAATATTAAACAACCTAAGAAATTGTGGAAAAATCTCAAGTCAACTATAGACATTGCACGAAAATCAGAAAACAGGTTGCCCTATTTTTGCAATGACCCAGAAACTATAAATCAGCACTTTTTGGATGTACCTGGCACGGGAAATGTTGCGGCTACAGATTTAACATACTTTGAGCAACACAGACATAGTAGTAGCAGTCATTTTCAGTTGGAGCAAGTTCATGAAGACGACGTGCTAAAGCTTCTGCGTGGTCTTAAGTCCAATGCTCAGGGTTCCGACCACATCTCTTTAGAAATGCTGATGATGACACTTCCTCGTACACTCGCGGTCATTACGACTATCATTAATAAATCGATTGCTACCTCTTCCTTCCCGAATCTGTGGAAAATGGCAATAGTTAGACCAATCCCAAAGGTACCTAATCCCACCAGTGTAAAAGACCTTCGCCCTATTAGCCTCTTGCCATGTCTCTCCAAAATTCTAGAGAAGGTAGTTTGTAACCAATTTAGATCATATTTAGAACGGAATAGTATTTTGCCAGAGTTTCAATCCGGTTTTCGCAAGCGGCACAGCACAGCAACAGCCCTACTAGATGTGGTTGGGAATATACTGGAGGCTAGAGACCAGGGTATGGGAACCCTGTTGGTCCTGCTGGACTTTTCCCGCGCTTTTGACTCTATAAATGTGTCATTGCTTCTCTCTAAGCTGTCTTACTATGGTTGCGATACAAATACAATTAAATGGTTTAGCAGTTACCTTAATAACCGTTCGCAACTTGTACAGTTGACGAGGGATAGTGATGGCGATATTGTGTCCTCCAACCTTAAGCGCGTGGATAGGGGTGTGCCACAGGGATCAATCTTGGGTCCGCTTTTGTTTATTTTATACAGTGCTGATATCACCAAATGTCTGGGCGATGCAAAGTTTCACCTCTATGCTGATGACTTGCAAATATACCTCCCCTTTCGTCCCCAGAACACCGTTGAAACTGTGAACAGAATGAACGAAATTTTGGAAAAGGTCTCTGACTGGTCAAAAAGAAATTCTCTGGTTCTTAATCCGAGTAAGTCCAAATTTATTGTGTTGGGTTCCAGGGAATTTCTTAACAAAATTTTGGCTTACAGATTGGATTTGAGCATAGATGATTGCAGCATGGAGCAGGTACAAGAAGCACGTAACCTGGGGGTAGTCTTTGACAGCCAACTGCATTTTGAGACCCATGTCATGGAAGCTGTACGTAACTGCTTCTACCGACTGAAACTCTTGTATCGTGTTCGCCCTTACATAAGTGTGGATATGCGTGTTATGTTATGTGAGTCACTTGTTTTATCCAAACTTAACTACGCTGACACTGTGTATGGGACGTGTATTCTCGGCAGAAGTGAGAAACTGATCCAACGAGTGCAGAATGCTTGTGCCAGGTTCTGTTATAATGTCCCTCCCAGATCCCACATCACTCCTTTTTTAAACAAGGGTAATTTGATGAGAATGTCAGCAC
The DNA here is from genome assembly GCA_947361185.1 of Charanyca ferruginea. NCBI lineage: Eukaryota > Metazoa > Arthropoda > Insecta > Lepidoptera > Noctuidae > Charanyca > Charanyca ferruginea. The sequence continues at coordinate 58,682,836 of OX376055.1, forward strand.
GGAGAAAACTCCATCTGGCTACCCTGCTCTTTGGCGTAATTCTCACTAAAACACCGGTTTACCTACATAATAAGCTAGCTTGGTCGCGTGATGTAAACAAAATCAAAACCAGAGCGTCCACCTACCTTATGTTAACTGGAACGCATCGAACGGCTGCGTTTCGCGGTTGTTTCAAATTTGCTGCCACTCGCTGCTGGAACGATTTGCCACCTCCTTTTCGTGCTATAAAAACAGTCCATACCTTTAGTTTAAAATATAAAAAACACCTACTACAAAAACAAAAGGACTATAATAGCTGAAGTATTTTACCTTTGGTTTGCACGTAGCTGGGAATGCTGACCTCAGTGAAACTCGGCAGCGAGTGTCTTCTCTTCTTTTATTCCTTTTAATCATACAGATCACCGTATACCGCTTTATGTTATTAATAATACTTGTTGTTCGCTTTAACATAAGGAATAACTCTTTTTCGCTTTAAGAACTAAGACGACCCACTGACCAAATTCCCTGTCGTGATCCACACCACACATAAGAGATTACAGTACATAATTATTATACATGAACTTATCATAATACTACATACACATAATACACTTTTTTAGTTTTATTTGTTGTCAATTTGAGTCGTCGGTGTCCCTTCGTTTGTCACAAACTCACAACCACAGAGTAATATAAGAAACCTCTCACAACGCCAGCGGCATAGACAAACAATGTGGAAACACATTGGCCGATAGTTGCAACATTAAAAAAGAAATAAAAAAATAAAAAAGGAAAAATGCTATATTATGTATTCACTTTTATTTATTGTTTTAATAACTTTATATAATTAATAGTTATGTCGGGTTTACATATTACATATTTTTTACATAATGTTAGCTTGCATATTTTTGTAGATATTTTTTATTACAACTTTTTTATTTATTTTTTACCTTAAGTCATGACTGTGGCCGCCCGTGGCATCTCTGCAAGGCCCTGTCAGAATACCAGCGCTGCGACATTTCATGTCGTAGCATTGTGCTGAGACAGGAGCCTTTTTGGTCTCGTACAGGTTTCATAAGGCTTTTCTTTTTATGTTTTATTGTTTTATATAACCCTTTTTTATGTTGTGTTTACCTGTACGAGGTTACAAATAAACCATTTTTCTTTCTTTCTTTCTATGTCATTAGTGTTTTTAGATTTAAACGGAAACCGCAAGTTCTACAGTCACTAAAACTAATATTTAGTTATCAGCAATAAATAAACAGTAAGATGCTACATATTGCACATGATTTTTATTGAGTGGGGCAAAGTTCTATAGAGTTTCTGGCATTGTCCTTTCAATGTGGCCTGCCGCAACGTCACGCCGCGTTGCGACCCACAAGTGCGTTGTAGATTTTAGTGTACCAGTGTTTAACTTACACATCACACACACATTTGTGCAAATTATTATCTCCTGTATCGACAGCTACTCTGCACCATGACCGAAATACGCTCAGGGGGCCAAATCTGCTATTTTTATAATTTTGTCATTCCAACACGATCCCATTGTCATTTTGTTAAAAGTTCGTAATCTGTTAAATTCATAATGGTCGATCAATGACTGCACAATGACGTTCTAATGGTCGGTTACTGATCTAAGGAACTGTCAAAATTTTAGCAAAATTACCACCTAAGTCAATCATTCAGTTGTCATTTTGTACGAGATTACCATTCTATATCATTTCTTTCAATGACGTGTCAGTGGTTGACCATTGGAAAGTCATAATGACGCCATTATATTAGTAGATTAGCAAACTTGTCAAAATCAAGAAATATGAAATCAATGATAGACCATTCTGACACTATTGTAATAGCAGACTTGAGGCCCAGGAGGGCTTACGTGGTGGATTACGACCAACCTTAACACAAAGTAGAATCGTAATTCCCACCAGTGAAAACATTATCGACTGATTAAGTCTTACGCCTGATCTCTTTCTGTTCGTATTGGATTACTGTCCATTAGCAGAGTGAGATAAATAAGTGAGCACCTGTGTTGAATTAATTATTATTTAATTAATATAGTCATAAATCATCATCTGCCTAGCCTCTTCCCAAATATGTTGGAGTCGGCTTCCAGTCTAACCAGATGCAGCTGAATACCAGTGTTTTACATGGAACGACTCCGTATCGGACCTCCACAACCCAGTTACTGGGTAACTCGATAGTCAAAGTCAAAGTCAAAGTCAAATCATTTATTTCAATTAGACCATTATAAGGCACTTTTGAACGTCAAATGAGAAAAAAAAAATTGATTCTAGGTGCCCATTCTAAAAGGTAGTTTTGTATGGAGAAGAATGGGCAAGAAACTCCATACTTACACTTTTAAAAACGATGTTAACAATATTTGCATTTACAGGAATTATTATAATTATACCTGAATACGATGTACCTTGCATAAAAACACTAGGTATTTGAAAGTGTGTACAAAGTATCACATATTAAGGAATGACAGACTAAGTTATATGTACATAGATACACAGTGTTCACATATTATTACAAATGTTGAAACAATAGACGACCACTCCTTATATTTTAACAAACAATGAATCAGTATGTGAGCCTGAGCAGTGTATAAAAAGAGTCAAATATATATATGATACCCCTTGGTAAGACTGATTGTCAGACTTTCTCGGTTCTAACTAGCCATAACGACTGCCAAAGATCTACAAATAACAGCCGGGACCAACGGCTTTACGTAATTTCCTAAACAAGCTGCTATTACTCTAAAAATAATACGAAACAATACAATTAACTAAGATAACTATACTATGTAAACTGTCACCCATCTTAACCAGGATAACTATTACTCAACGGTGTTAATCGCACAATTTAAGCCAACACTTCCAAGCCATACCTTTTCACAAATCAAAACGAACTTTAAAGATTTCAAAATAAAGTGTAAAGTCAAACGACGATTAACGAAGGTAAATCCCACCAAGAGAATTTGCATAGACCAATTCAAATAGGGTTTCCTACTTTTTTTTTCTGTTGAGTCCATTGCCAACATCGTTAAAGTTTCGTTAATTATAAAATATTCGTTGTTACTCATTTTATTATTTATTCTGGCAGGCAAACACCCGCTTGTATTGAATTTGTTTTAATAAAATAACCTTTTATTACGTTAACATTTTTAGTGGAAAATGTTTCGATGTTTTCGATAAATTGGTGATCGAGTTTGTAACAAAAAAAATATGTTGTTCGTTCAATTTTATTTTGTGGAAAGTAATACGGTCAGCAACATAGGCAAATTAACACTGTTACATGTATTTATACATCATCAGGATAGATACAAAATATTACGATCTAATACCTACACACTTTTCACTAAATTAACGCACTCATTTAATTATTTCATTAACATTGTTGTGGGTAACCTTTATCTAGTCATAAATGAATACTTCTACCTATATTTTATATTAATGTGTTACTATTCTTTGTCCCATTAAAGTAAAGTGAAATTAAATAATACTTTTCAGTATTTCATCATAGATAAAAGTTTATTTTATCTAGATTATCTTTGATATTGTACTCAAAAATTATGATTTAAAAATCCGAAGTATTTATCTATTTTTATTGCAGACCGTGCTATACCCGAGGACAAATCGTACAACCGTGTTTAAATATAAAAAAAACGTTGACCTACTAAAATATACCTACCTACCTACTTTAATCCAGCACCGTAAAAATTTCAAGCTTGCCAAAAAATGAAGAATTTTTTTATTCCAGAAACATTCATCAATCCTCACAAACTTTCCCGTTTAAAATAGTTGGTAAATAAATCAGATAGAAAACCATAGTTACAATAGGATATTACACCCATTTTTGAAAAGTGTCTCAATGAAATTCTGTAGTGCTATGATAATGATACCAAAAAAACACAAAATTTTTATTCAATCGATAAGTGCCATAAAAATGCATCAAAATTTTTAATTTTTAAAATTTCGCGCGTACTTTGACGATCACGCCTCTTACTGGACGCCTTATTGCTCAGCGTAAATGACGTCAGTTCGTTTTGTATCAAATGAGCTCATATTAAATATGATAATTGTATATCATTTAAAAATAATTAAAAGCATATTTTGTAATGATGAAAAAATTACGTTGGTTACGAAAATAATAAAAGTAAAAAGCCTATATTACGCCAATCGGTTGACTGACAGTTGTCAATTTTTTGTTTACACTGCCGTATGGCGTAATGACATGGCCGCTACTATTTCACGGTGTTTTATAACAGATTAAATATACTGAAAACTTTGAATTGAATTTAAAAAATTGTTTTGTTATTTTATGAACTAAAACTTACATTTTCCGACTGCTTTATGCCTAAACTGTCTCAATAACATATTTATAGATTTTTTCTCGTATAGAGTAAAATACCCTATTACTCAAACTTTTGCTAGTACCTTCGTCTGCGTGAAGAATGTAGCCTAGGGATAAGCGCTTTGCGTCGATGCAGGCTCGGGTGCACGGCAGCCCCAGCGCCATCCTCTGACTCTGCACTGATGACGCACTGGATAGGCCTTCACGCGGTACCAAGCGCCTATCTGTTATTATTGGAACGAAGTTCCCTTACGTAACGAAATGCTTATGTGTATGTGTGTGTGTATCGAGCCGCTGCGGCGCACTCGCCTGCTCGTGATATATTATAATTTTTATATTTTTTCTTTTTATATAAACACGGAAGTTCCTTACGGGGGCCCCCGACCTAACAGTTTTTTATTTTTTATTTTATTTAACTTTTACTAACTCTAGGCTAAGAATATTGTTACTAACAAATTATGGCTGAAAGTCTAAAATAAATTATTATAATTCTCATTTATTCATTTTATTTACATATTGTATTATATTTTCAAATACTTATTAGTAAAAAAATAAATAAAAACATTTAAAAATTTAAAAAATAGTAGCCCACCGGTATCGGGAACAGGGTCCAAGCTACCGGTGGTCAGGGCTCCTGAGAGAGGAATCTCCTGACTATACGCGCCGTGTCCAGGAGTACCGCTTTCTGGATCAAACCCTTGATCCCTTATTATTATAATATCGTAGTTTCCTATTAGTGAAAGAAATTTTAAAACCTAAACGTACAGAAACTCAACTTTAATTTATAATAATACAAGCTTTTGCCAGCGATATCGTCCGCGTGAATGTCGGTTATCGCGGTTGGAGACGTAGTCCCTGATTAAAATGTAACCTATGTCCTTCCCCAGGGTTTTCCTCTTTTCATATCAAATGTCATCGAAATCGGTTGAGCCGAAAGCGTTTTTCGTCGTGAAAGCGTAACAGATAGAGTTACTTTCGCATTTATAATATTATATAATAATGATATAAATAATATCATAATATATCATATAATAATATAATATAGTATATAAAGTATGGAAGTGTGGATAAGTACGGATGTATGAATATGGATTATAAAGAGGTAAAGTTTGTAAGTTTGAATGTAGCAGGTAATCTCCGAAATTTCTCATTCGATTTCAAAAATTCTGTGACCAGTTAGGAAGCTACATTTTCTTTGACTACTATAGGTTATATTGTATATCAAAAAATAGATTTAATCCGTAAAAAAAATCATGCTAACTAAGTTGCGAACAAATTAAAGCTAGTTGATATTATGTACTGATGTAGTGACTCGGTTTGCTCTGAAATTCATACAAATTTCCAAGACAACGGCTTTAGTAGTTAGCATAGTTATGACATGAGTAATCTTACTATGTCGTTTACTGTACCAAGCTCACATTCCATTCCCAAGGTATCAGCTGGTCCAGTCATAAATGTCGTCTCTAACGGCTAAGTACCAACAGTGAATGTTCATGAAGGTAGGGATGAGAAATATGGAGCTGGATAGTATCCAAGAGTAGGATGTACTGTAAATGAAGTGAAAATGTACAACAATTCAGGAGAAAATAACGTAAAAACATATTATTTCAACCTTAATTAGAAACTAGAAAACAAAGTACAGGTATGAGATGTCAGTACCAGAATTTATTGAGTACTAGCAACCCGACCCGGCTTCGCATGGGCCTATAGCCTTCCTCGATAAATGGACTATCCAACACAAAAATAATTTTTCAATTCGAAATCGTAGATCCTGAGATTAGCGCGTTCAAACAAACAAACTCTCATACTCAATATAGATGAGAGTGTTATAACGAGTTAATTAAAAAGTGTATTTTTTATGTCAGTATTCTTTAATAAAATACTTTTGACCATGTCGAAAAGTTTACGCGGAATTTTTTTTTAAAAACATTTCACAGAATTACTTTTAAAAAAATAATGTTGTTATCTGTGCAAAACTTTTCGGATGATATGTTCCTGTAATTTCTAATCTTTTCTTAGTAGGTACCTTAATGTAGTCTCACATTCGTATGCCATGATATGGTAGAATGTAAAAGGATTCTTAAATTATACTAGCGAGCCGACCCGGCTTCGCCTGGGCCTATAGCCTTCCTCGATAAATGGCTATCCAACACAAAAATATTTTTTTAATTCGAACCTGTAGATCCTGAGATTAGCGCGTTCAACCAAACAAACAAACTCTTCAGCTTAATAATATTAGTATAGATTGTAACAACAGATTTTTGTGTACCTATATTTTGAGCAAACAAAGCCTTTCTATAAGTAGAAAAAGAAAGGGACATCTGTGATCTGCTGTGATACTTTGAAGACTACAAAATACAGATGATCAATTACCCTTGATCATAAGTCTCTTTGTAATAGAAGCAAGAAATTAATTTGGTACAAATCCAAACTCTAGACGGCTACAGACTGAGAATAATAATACCTAGTCATGACTGACAATCCGCCTCGATTCGGGGATCAAAACCAAGGACCCGGATACTTGGTAGTCGCACTTGCGACCTAAATCTTCAGGACAGTCATTCTAAAACATTATTCAATAAATATTATAAAACCTACTTGCTTCTACTTGCGTAGATTTCAGAATAAAACTAGTATAATAAAATAGCTTTTGTCCACGTGACTGTCGGTTACCGCGGATGCCGACGAACTCGCAGATTAAACAGTACCTAGCCTATGTTCGTCCCTAGAGGGTTCAAGCAATCTTCATACAAAATTTCATGAAAATCGGTTCAGCCGTTTCGTCGTGAAAACGTAACAGAAAGAGTTAATTTCGCATTTATAACATTAAGTGTGGAAGTATAGATATTAGTATGGATTATTCCACGAGTATACAAAAACGGCATAATAATTATCTTATGTGTTCGCTAGATCAATATATTTATGCGTGACAAATTTCGTGAAAGAGTAACAATCATTCATGCATTCGTTCATCGAACCTCATAAACTTTCACGCTTATAATAGTATTTAATAGTATAGTATAGGAAGTAGGATAGGATAGAATTTAAGCTGATGTAGATTTTAGAGCTAACTATAAATCAGCGTTGAACTGTAAAGATCACAAACCGTGAAGCGTTTGACACTAACACGATATTCATGGTTTTGATTTTAAGCTGTAGTTTTGCAGGTTGTTGGCAATTACTTGAGGTCTATTTTCCAAAAACATATTGCCTAGATAAGGAAATGATTTTTAATTTGACAGAAATTAGGTTCTTTTTTGTTTGCAACTTATGGGTGATACAGTTTTATTTCAATTAAATTTACCTATGGTTGCTTCCATTCAATCATTTCATTTATTGTATATGTACCTACAGAGTCTTCTTCAGTTCAATGTTCAATATTATTTTCTACGAAAGCTGCTCAACCTTGCCTAATTAAAAGCACTAACAGCACAATTCATTCACCAAATAAAGGTAATAAATCTCAAGCCAGCCTTCTCCAACCGCATTAATTAACTTCGAAATTTGGAATAACTCAAAACAATTTCACACTAATCAAGACAGTTAGAGTATAAGCAAAAACCGCAGACAAACATCTCGTGAGAGTTCTCTTGAATTAAAATCATCCAGAAGTTCTAAACTTCAGGCAGAATTTAGCTCGACCATATTTATTCAGCCAACACCAAGAAACACGGATTTCGTATTACTCGAACTACGTTTCGAATGTCAAAATAATGTCACGATGACGTCTAGTTTGCAAAGATAATTAGCGAATGTTTATTTTGGAATAGAATCCATTCGTTCGAATAACTTTCGGGTAGAAGGGTTCCTGAATAAACAGGCTCGTGATTTAGAAATTAACGATTTTGTTTGAGGAAAGGTAAACAATGATCTTGGATTCGACTCGTATTTGTATAACGTTGTTGATAGACTAATCTTAACAAAAAAATCTTTAGAAGAAGAGAAAAATACATAAAAAGAAGAAGACTTAGCTAATCTTTCCTTTGATCTAAAAACGGTTTTCTAGAAAGATTTAACTGATAATGCTATTGAAGTGAAACGGTATTTTTCCGTAGCTCGGTAATAAGAAAATGTAAATAGTTTCCATTGAGATGGCTGTTAGTACCACAAACACACTCAATAGTGAAACAGAATAGCTGGGACCTATTTAAACACTTCCCACACTTTAGAAGAAAATAAGTCAAGTAACAAACAATGCGGGAAGTCGGTTTACTCGAGCAGTTAGTTCAAGCATTAATTATATCTTAACCAAATTCGAGAGGTCTAACTAAAATGGTTATGAATGCGTTTAAATTAATGTCAGAACGCAGAATTGCCTTGTTTAGACACAACAACAAAATTTATGTGTACTGTTACGTCAGAACTTGAAATTCGCAAATTGCTTTGGTATATTGTTACGTTATAGAGAAAGTTAGTTAAAACGAGTGCGAGTTTCAGATTTTTATCAGAAACGTATTCATTGGTAGTACTGGTTTCTTAATTAAATGTGGTTTTAGTGATTCCGTGTAGACGTTGGAGTAACCTCCTATTCCTAATCAAATTTACTGATTCTGAAAACTGAAATTAATAAACTTGAAGTCAGCTATATGATTTTAATACAGATCTGTCATATGCACCATATTGTTCAAAAATTTGACGATAATCGCACTATCGTGTTTGATTGGAATTCCAATAAAACCAATCCAATACTCCAATTTATCTATTGAATTATTAAATTCCATCACTCATTGTGAAAAGTAACATCCTTGTAAAATTATAAATGTGATCGTCTGGGTATTTGTGAATTTAAATATTGGTTGATCAATCGCACTTTAGCGGCTCAACGGGTTTTGATGACCACGATATGAATTTAGTAGACAAACAGATTATACAAAGTGGGGATGACGATACGTCAAAAAATTTAAATACTGGTAGTACTATACCCTGTCCATTGGGTTATTGGTTTTTTGACAGCTGCCTTATAATGTAATTATTCTCGGTTACCTTAAGTTAACTTTAAAATGTGTTATAAAATAAATATATAAACTGCCTAATCTTGTTGGATTATCTGATTTATGACCTTTTACAGACATTATAATACAGATATGCGTATCAGTTTAAAAAAAAGAAACATAAATATTGTTCACTAGTTGCAGCTATCAAAAAACGATTAAACCAGTGGACAGAGTGTAGTTCATAAGAATATTTTGAAACAATCAAATAAATCATATTACCAAAGAAAAAAAATCCAAACCTACTATAGAGCATTTAAATGTAAACAAAATAGAACACCATTTGAAACATTGATTTACTGACCTGTGGGAAGAGTGGCAACTTTTGGCGCCATAATCTAATATTATTAATACTCAAAAAAAATACGCGCGTACACCAGCCCGTGATACTACTACTACCACTTGAGTAGTGGTAGGTATAAAAACAATTACACCGAATTACCATATCCTGCCATTATCCTTTATTGTGCTATTGTCATCGCCACGTTGTATATAACCTAGACTAGGAGAAAATAATATGATACTTTTAATCCCAGTATTACTTTCATATGCCAGCCTTACTAGGTGCACGCAATAGTTAGAAGACCAATTCTGGTAATTTAAAACGTTGAAAATCGAATCGCAATCTTGTCTCAGCGGTATTCAATTAATATCAAAATCTTATCAAAAATGTAGGTAAAATATAGACGTTTTTGACAGATTAAGACTGAGATTGGATTGTGAAATAAGAGAAGGGAAAATTTGTAGAATAGGGTATCCCTTGGGTTCCTATCTATTGGCAGGTACCGTGGGATTTTGATCAGTACAAGGCTGACACCAACTCCGTTCTCTCCAATGCTACTGCTGTTTTGCTGAGCGTTGGCTGTTTCGCGCGATAGTGACACATGTTTCCGACTCGGACATTATTTTTTTGAATCCACATGTTTTAGTTTTAATCTTTGTGACAATGTTTATATAATACGTGCGTCGTTTTCGCTTAATAAGATTTTTCTTTTTTTTTTCGTTCTATCGGAGATCATCCAGCAGGACTTCCCAACAAAAAAAATTCGTACTGCTGGGATATTTTTTTGGCTTCCTGAATAAAAAATGACATTCACACGGAACCAACAAATTTGCAAACTGGAATCCACTCATGGTCTGTTAGGACATGGCTTTATACGGATTACAGAGATCCCAGGGGCTCAGACAGAATCTAATTTAGCTATAACGCAATTTGTTGGGTCTGGCGTAATGTCTTCGGTACAAGTGCCAAGCGAAATCGGAGAAGTATCGCTTAAGGGACACAGGTGAACAATTATCTAAGGCTGGGCGTACTTTTAAGACGTTTTTTGACTAGCGCAGTCCCTATTTGACAGGATTGAATGGGATGGTAATTCCAGGAAAGAAAAGGTTTCGGGATTCTTTTGTTTTATTTTTGCTGATAGCACGGGTTTATTTGGACAAGCAAAAGATTGAGGCTGCTATGATATAGGACTGATTTCTTTGCCATATCACATTTTAAAAACGTGGCAAAAATCGAACTGGAAAATTCGTTTCTGTCTCTTTACCTGGAATTCTTGTGAAATCTTCTCAAATGTGCGGTTGCCGGGGTAGAACACCGCCCTTATGTCGGGCCAGTTTATTAGTCAGTAATAAGGCCTTACCCTCGTTTAGCTATACTGTATGGTATGCTTTACCGTAGACGGATAAAAGTAATGTGCAAATTAAAATTAAGCTTAAATAGAAATTATCGTTAGAAATAATGTGTTTTTTAGCCAATGCAATGGAAAATGCATTGGCTAGTGGGTGCTTACAAATATTTTGATCTGACTAAACAACCAAGCTAATTTTTTTTATAAATAAAAATTCTGAGCGAAAACACAGATGTAAATGTGCCTACATTGTTCTTGTTAAATTCCTTATTTGCTACTATTCAGCCAGTCTGCTGATGGCGTTGTTTTAACGCCATCCGTAGACGGAGTCATTAGGTCAGGGCATGCTGTGCATTTAACAAGGTGGACCATGCATACTTGGACCATCGCTTGAGATCTAGTATTACGAACTAAATTCATGTTAAGTCTGTGTCACGTGTGTTCGTTCCACTATGTTTAATATGCTCCAACCAAATAGACTAAAATTAATCATACAAAGACATGTAGTCTGCTATTAACCTACAATAGTAAGAAGCATAGAATCAAAGTAAGACAGACAATTTATGTATTCTGACTTGCGAATAATAACAGAGCAACGAGCTTTAACATTAATCTAAACGAACATTGGAACACGATATAGATTAGTAAGGAATAATTATTATTACTGGAATACATTAATACTTATATTATCTGCTACGTGTATTGATTGGAACATGGATAGATAAGACTGGAGTGAGTGATCAGTGTCTCAAGACGAAAGTCTATGACCAGTGTGTTTTGCCAGTGATTACATATGGGGTCGAAACGTGGTCGCTCACAATGGGCCTCATCAGAAGGCTTAAAGTCACCCAAAGGGCAATAGAGAAAGCTATGCTCGGAGTTTCCTGTGATAAAATCAGAAATGAAGACATCCGTAAGAGAACCAAGGTTACCGACGTAGCCCGAAGAATTGCCAAACTTAAGTGGCAGTGGGCAGGGCACATTGCTCGCAGAACGGATGGCCGATGGGCCCGAAAAGTTCTGGAGTGGCGACCGCGAACCGTAAGACGGTGCGTTGTAAAGCCTCCCACTAGGTGGACCGATGACCTGGTCAAGGTTGCGGGGATCCGCTGGATGCAAGGCGCACGGGACCGGTCAATGTGGCGACACTTGGGGTAGGCCTATGTCCAGCAGTGGACGTCTTTCGGCTGAAATGATGAGTGATCAATGTACTTTCTTTTCGCTGTTATAATTATAATAAACAAGTATCTAAAGTTATTTTAATCCCAAAAAATTATATTGTGATGTCTCTATTTTCTGTTTTATGAATTTATAAATGTAGATGGCCAAAGAAAATATGGATGAATTGTGTGAAGAATGATATGAAAGAAAAGGGGGTCAGGGATAGTATTGCGGTTGTCAGGACTGAATGGAAGAAAAAAATATGTTCCGCCGACCTTGTTATTTTCCTTTATGTGGATTTTAATTCAATTTTATTTTATACCGACTTATTTTTATTATGTAGGAAACGCACACTTAATAAATACGATAATCTTTAATGATTGCACAAAAAAAATGTAAAGTATTTTTTTTTTGTATTTATTCCTATGCATCGCCGTCCACTGGAAAGGTGTCCAAAGAGACTGGCCGCATTCAATTCTATTAAAAACAATAATAGATCTAACTGCTCCATCCTTAGACAGAACTAGGTACTACTACATTATTTTAATGATTGTGCAGTTTTTTTCTTAGTACTTAATAGCTCTAAAAAAACATATTCTTCGTGTACTTCCAATCTATCTGTATTACACGGAACTTCTAAACATTAAGCATTTATTGTCATTAGTGTGTCATGGAAATGACAATGCCAGATCCTGCCCCACCCATGTACAGAAAAAGTAAATTAATGAAAATAATTGTAATGAATATAGAACCTTTCTATAGTAAATTGTTTTTCTTTAGAACTTGCGGATTACGAAATACCTACCCACAAAATACAAACTCATTTTACCTAAAATACAATTGAACCTATAATCAATGTCATTATTGTTTTTAGATTTAAACGGAAACCGCAAGTTCTACAGTCACTAAGACTAATATGTAGTTATCAGCAATAAATAAACAGTAAGATGCTACATATTGCACATGACTATTATTGAGTGGGGCGAAGTTCTATAGAGTTTCTGGCATTGTCCTTTTCAAAAGTAATTGTTTAACAAATTAAGCAATTTCTATACATTTCGTCAGTCACTCAGAATGGTTCACATACCTACCTACCTCCAAAAACTCTTTAATGTCCAAAGTTAACATCGGAAGAATAGTCATCAAAGATTAGGTAAAACGGAATTTGTCTCGATATTTCTCAACACTCGCAATTTGTTCAGGAGGCATAGCTAATTGTCTAAAGGAATACCGTCTCCATGGATTTCTATAAGTCTATCGGATTCTGGGTATTAACGGAATCCTATACGACAGAGGACCATCTGATGGAAGTAGTTTTGATGTGATGTGGCTTAATTGAGCTTTAGTTTTTGAGACGAAGTATTTTTACTCAAAGTTCAGACTCAGAATAATTTTTTTTGCTGCAAGGAAAACATCATCCAGCCTATACCCAGTCCATGGGGTTATTGGTTTTTTGACAGCTGCCTTATAATGTAATTATTCCCGATTACCTTAAGAAAACTTTAAAATGTGTTTTAAAATAAATATATAAACTGCCTAATCTTGTTGGATTATCTTATTTATGACCTCTAACAGACATTATAATACAGGTATGCGTATCAGTTTTTACAAAAAACATAAATATTGTTCACTAGTTGCAGCTGTCAAAAAACGATTAAACCAGTGGACAGAGTGTAGTAGACACTTGTCTACTACACTCTGTCCACTGGTTTAATCGTCTTATACTTAGACTACGACTACTTAGTCGTAGTCTAAGTATAAGAATCCCATTGTTTGCTTCCAGAGCAGTCTTGATGATTCCTTATGCGTTTCGAGTAAGTAACCCCATTCCCGTCACTCAAGAATGCTAGAAGCCGTCCAGGACTTCTGCAATCGACCTTGTAACAGATGTAAGGACGTCAGCGCGTCGTAGCTTGGTAGCCTTACACCCTACTTACACACAGTGTCTTGCGATTACGACCGTCTGGTATATTGTAGTATAGTAGTTATTATATAGAATATTTTTTTGCTGCAAGGAAAATGTCTTCCTATATAAAACAAGAGTAGATTATCTGTTCAATGGCTTTTATTACCTCCGATTAAGGTACATTATCATTCAGCCAAAATATATGCATTGCTGAAAATGCCTCCCCATTTATAGTCACTGCAACCAGTTCTATACTTGTTCATCTTCTTCTATATCTAATATATAAAATTCTCGTGTCACAGTTTTCGTTCCCGTACTTCTCCGAAACGGCTTGACCGATTTTGATGAAATTTTTTGTGCATATTGGGCAGGTCTGAGAATAGGCCAACATCTATTTTTCATCCCCTTTTTTCACCCCTTTTTCATCCCCCATTAGGTCGATCGGGACAGGACAACGTCTGTCGGGTCAGCTAGTGTATAATAAAAATGAATCGTTGTTCGTTAGTCTCGCTAAAACTTGAGATTGAGAACGGTTGGACTGATTTGGATAATTTTGGTCTATAAATATTTGTGGAAGTCCAGGGATGGTTTAAACGGTAAGAAAATTGAAAATTCTGTTGACAGGCCAACGTCTGTCGGGTCAGCTAGTATAAAATAAAAACCTAAAGATCGATTCTGTAAAATTCAAACAACAACTCGCATCTCACATCGCTATTCACTCTCACTTCGCATAAGGTTCAAAATGATCTTGATATATTTGACACTTTGAATCGGATTCGAGTGCGAAGTGAGCGTCGAAGTGACGGGGAAATTACCTTACAGAATGCCACTTCTTACGTTATCTCATACTTTATCTGTCAAAATCTCCCTGTCAATTTAGTTCAACTCGCTGACACGCTCGCAGGGGTGGCGCTAGTTTAAGTTCAAATTATCAACCAAGTTTTTGGAATGCCAATCAAGAAACTCACAGCGGATTCAGATTCGAATAGAATAAGGTTTTACAGAAACACACCCCTATTGTTAAAATAATGTCTTGCCAATATCAATACAATTGCAATTAAAAAGCAAATTGTATAGAAGTATAAAGATACCTATGCAGAAGTACAGAAATATCAAAACCTGGATGAAACAAAATAGGTAATGTATTTAAAATACTAAAACCTCAGGCAACATCTGGGTTCCCCAGCTAGACCAAACTAACATAAACTCGGCTTACAATATAATTTGCTTGTTACCTTCTAACGACAAAACTTCTGCTCGTATATCAAAACATCTTGTGGTGGCACATACCTGAAATATAAAGAAATAAACATTATTTCTTGAATTTGATTAAAACTTTTACAATTGTACAGATTAAAGTCGTGTTATGATAGTGGAAATTGATGGTCGTTATTACTTGAGGTTGTTTATAGCACAAATACAAATAATGAATATAAGAAGAAGAGAGCTAAACATTTATCTTTACTTAAAAAGAATATTATATATTTTTTATATTGTTATAGGCTTGTGTATTGCCGCAACTCACCTGATCTTAAGTGATCATGCGGCCTAACAGACAGCCCTCCCGCGTGTTGAAGTACCGCGCTACAGTAGGTAATTATTTCAAGGACAGGGCCGAGTCACAATACTGTTAGATATCTTTACCTTATGTGTTCCATACACCTAGCAATTGTGTAGCATTATATTTTTTTTTGTAACTAATCTAATACTTTCAGAAATTACCTCCTGCAAATAAACCTTACTCCTTTATAATATATTGTCTTTAAAAAATAATTGTTTCAGACTCAAACATAATTCCATTCCGAAGTTTTATCAACTTAACTAAATTAAATTCCAAAGTAGATTTCAAACTTAAAAGATTTAAGATTAAAAAGCTACTACAATTAATTGACAACTAAATTATTTCAAGCGACATCAAGGACCCTAGATTTTGAATTTGTTTATTGAAATAAGTAAAACTCAAGGGACAATTTAATTCAAAAGATATCTTTTACACTCAAATTGTTGGGAGTATTTACTCTGCTAATAGACAGCTTGTTACAAATTCATCTTTGTAAAGATAATTTTACTTAAATTTGTATCATCATTCATCATTTCAGCCGAGAGACAGGCGTTTGCCATAATCGCCACGCTTGGCAGGCGGATTGGCGATTGCAGTACGGTTGTTATAAAGGCACAAAGAACGCTGCTGCCCATTCTCTGGTAAGTCCCTTAGTCGCCTCTTACGACACCCATGGGAAGATATGGGATGGTGCTATTCTTTACGTCTGACACCACACGGACTTAAATTTGTTATTGCTTTTGTTCAAACAAGTAGTTAGAAATAATACAAAGAATACCTGATTACTATTAAATACGTAAGAAAGTTATTAAGGACTAGCTTTTGCCCGCGACTTCGTCTAAAGTCGCGGATCGAAAAGTAGTCTATGTCCTTTCTAAGCGGTCAAGCTATCTTCATACCTAATTTCATCAAAATCGATTCATAGTATGGATAATTATACTATCCATACTTCCACGCTTTCACGATAAAACGGCTATTCTAATCCTATCGTCATATTGAGTTCATATCTTCTTCACAGGCAGTCCACCTTCTATCTTGCGCGTCATGCCCTGTCACCTGCACACGTAAGGACCTAATAACTGGGTCAGCGCCTGGCATTACCGTAGCTGAATACTAGGCCAAACAAAAAAATCTATATTTGCCATCAATATGCTAAGACCGGTAGATCGAGCAGACTCGTTCCAAGCGTATTGTGGGATCCCCTACGGCACGATGGACCGAAGATTTGAAGAAGGGGTAGCAAATGCATGCGGGCTACTCAAGGCCGGGATTGTTGGTGATCTCTGCGGAAGGTCTAAGTTCAGCAGTAGACGGCAATAGGCTATATGATTATAATGATGACGCTAAGACGAGGAATCATAACCTACTTGAATGAATTAGCTGAAATTTTGAACACATATAGATACTGATCTAGCTTTAAACATGACAAATTTTTGACCTGTGTGTTCCCGTGGGATAATTTAGGACTTTGGGTTAATTCTCAAGTCTACGCAGACGCAGTCGCGGGCAAGAGCTAGTATTCTATAATACTTATAGAAAAAAGTCTACAAAGACTAGGTAGAATACATACGGATAAATAGATCACTCAGAGCAAAACAATTTCATAGACTTTACCTACACATGGACATGTGGGAATGTAAGGTTATTAAAGTGGCAGTGGCATTGGTTGGATAGGGGAATTTAATATGATGGAGTGACAATACTGTGTGAATGAGCAAGCATAAGTGTGAGAGCAAGACGGTCTGAAAGGAAAGTCAGGTGTCAGATATAGAAGAGGAACGACGGCATGAAGACGTAATACTTTAGGTGATATTTATGAGAAGAATTGTAATAAACATAGTAAGAAGTCAAGTTTGCTTGCTACGTTTCATTTCATTTAAAAATATTCTACTACACACATATTATTCCGAATATTCGCGACTATTTCGAACGGATCTCGTAATCACGAGCTCTTCACGCGAAATCCATAAGCCGAGCGGTATTCTGAAATATCAAACTAAAACGTTGATCCGATCGGATAGACCTCTTATAAATGAATCATGAAGATATAGATTATAACAACAAAAGAACCTTTAAAATAACAGAAGAAAATAGGGTCACATTTTGAACAAAGAAACAATCGTCCAGGCAAAACCAAATCAAGTTTCAGAGAACTTATACATACACTAGAAACTTTAACAGAACTATACATTAGCTCATTGTATTCACAAAGAATAAGGTTGGTGAAAAAAACATAAAAGAAACTTGGTAAAGGAACTTGGGTTCACTTGTTATAGACAGAATAAATTTGATAGAACCTCAGAGCGAGAGCAACATAGTGTGGGCAGAGTTGGAAAGATTTAAAAGGAAAATTACTTCAGTGAGTGAGTCATAAAAGTTTTTAAAAGTCTTTCTATGAGACTTTATTTCAATTCATGAAGCTTTTATAATTAAAAGAAATCACAAAATCATCAAATACATCTTAAGAGTTACTGCTAAGTAAATTTTATCTTCATTTATGTCTGCGATGTGGTTTGTAAAGCTATTCGAAACTATTTGCTTAGTTTAGTTTTAATTACGCTGTTATTTATGTTATTATCTAAACACATTATTATTATAAATGGGTGAAATTGTTTTATTGTTTTGGGTAAGTCTGCAGAAGTACTGATCCGATAATAACATATTTTTCATTGATAGACGGCAACACTATTATCAAAAGCTGTAGGATATGTTCCATGGTATAATTAACAACCACGCGGTAGAAATTGCGACAGAAGTTTGCTAGTTTTAAAATGTAGTACCGGGGCGACCGAGCCTTACTCGATTTCTTTTTTGTGCATTTTTTAAATACGAAACTACTAAATGAACTAGTTAAATTTATCAAAACCCCCTGCATACAAAATTTCATAAAAATCGTTGGAGCCATTTCCGAAATTCAGATTATATATATTGTATACAAGAATTGCTCATTTAAAGGTATTAGATTATACTTAATGTTACCTTATACACTCTTTTATTAGTTTTGCGGATTCGTTCTGTATATATTATGTTTGTATTTTTCAATCACTACATTTTAAATATCCCGTTTATCGATTGCCATTTTTCTATCTGTAGTCCTTAGATACGACGACTGACCCATCTCTTAAAGCATTCGACTTTAAAGACAGCCCACCATTAAAAAGATGTCACCCACATGTTTAACCCTCTTCATTCAAAGTCTTCGACAGTATTTTCTTTGAGGCTTATATCGGCTTAAAAAGACTAGTATATTCAATCCGTCGTAGACACGAGTCCAATTCAGGGCCCAACGCCTCCTTTAGGTTTACGTGGAATATTTTAAAATGAGTTTGTTATAAATATTCATTTCCTTTTTACAATGTTGGGTTGTACACTAAAAGTTGGGTATCATGGACTGAAAATATTTTTAACATATTATTTCTGGCGACCTAATTTCAGTCACGGTAGACAATCTCAATGAAAACTAGCCAAGTACTGTAAAACGGGATGAATAGGGATGCAGGGTGAATCGGGACGAAACTTTAAAAAGGATTTTAAGGTTCTAGGGATAGGGATCTATTCACCCCGTTTTACCAATCTCATCATCATGTCAACCTTTAGACGCCTACTGCTGGGCATAGGTCTCCCCGAGGAGGGATTCAGCCGTAATCACCATGCATGTTGGCGATTGCAGTAGGTGTTTTAATAGGTACTCAAAATACCAGTATAACACAGCAGATATTGTGTGTGCGCTAACACAGGTGCACTCCCTCATCCCTCACTCTTATAATCCAATGAGATGGTAATCCGACACGATCGGAGAGAGATCAGGCGTAGGACCAACAGCTTTACGTGCTTTCCGAGGCAACACCTCCGGTTTTACACCATCATCTTCCAAACTCCTGGCTGCTACTGAGAAATTTCAAATGGAAAAACCTAATAACACTTTGCCCGACCAGGCAATCAAACCCAGGACCCCACGACACCAACGAGGCAGTAAAACAATTATTGTACAAAGGTTATATCTATGTAGACATAATCATATTAGAGCTGTCACCTAGCGTTTTACCAGTCAGGACATTTCTTACAAGTACAGTATTACCTTCTCCTTTGATGTAATAGCGCGGATACTAATCAAATAATCTGTCCTTTGAAATCACACCCGCACACTTCAAGTGAACTTGATATGTACCATATAACGTTAAACTCGTAAAAGTTGATCCCTGTTCAGAAAATATATTCCAGACTTCAACAGCTACCACTTGACCCAAAACTGTGCCAAAAGTGTGCTAATAATTTTGATTAGAAAACTCTGAAGGCTAGAATTGGTCTAGAAACTTGTGTTGCCGACAAACTTTCGAAGGGTCATCGATTTTCTGAAACGGTTCTGTTTTGGAAACATTATGTGGAAACACAAGATGTTTTCTAAGATGACAAGATGTTGTTGTTCTTAGTTTTCTCTTAAACTGTGTCTCAAAATTGCTTTGTGTAATGTACATAAATATGTTACTATCAAAGTTCGAACTAAGGTAAAACCTAAGATCAACCTAAGTCAATACTCAGATTTACCAAATCTTTCAGGTTTGTCACAGTAACTAGGCTAAAAACCACATTTAGGATTTCGCAACACGTGTCGGTAAATCCTAAGATTTACCAATATTCATCTAACATAATCTATTAACAAAAATCAGTTTTAAAATAGTAAAGGAGAAAGTTATATTGCGACCACCAACCGCAGCCATTAAAACAAATGACACCATCATTAAAATCAATTCAAAGCAACTCGTTGGAATTGTCAACACAACAGCGAACAAGCACGTTAGCACTAACAGCATAACATTATCTAGAACTCAGGATTTCTAGTGCAGTTTCAACCTGATAAGTTTGCTCACCCACTTAGAATTTCGAGAATGCTCCTTAGCAAGATAATCGCCACGTGCCCGCTAACATTCTCCTGCCGTGTGCACCCACAAATTCCCACCTTTGTGACACGCTACACCACACGGGTATTCTACGTTAAAGCAAACGGTTATTTTAACCCATCCATTCTTTGTCATCTTTGGTGCTCGACCGTGCTACGTTTTGCCTTCAATTCAAGAACCAATTGGCTCTACTGTATTGAATTTTCTTTGTAAGACTATAAATATCTCTCCGTCTGGTATTTTGAATGTTTAATTTAAAGGAAATATTATAGTAAGTTGGTGAATTGAAAATGTAGTTGGAATTATTTATGTATCTTGTCGTTCTAAAATAAGCGTGGGATGAGAAGTAAATAACAGGAATAATTTGGAGAGGAATAATTAGTTATTGCGTTAGCAGAGATATTTCAAATGAAGATACTGCTAATACTACTACTTTGACGGTAATTCCAAATTAGGAAAGCAGAAAATCTGATCACACTGATGTCAAAGTCTCTTGAAGTTCTAATCTCATTATTGGATAATTAGTTCGTGAATGATTAGGAATTTGTGGTTTCATAATTTAATTCCATTCATGCATAAACCAATGATCAGCTATTGGTACATCACTTGTAAGTTAGACCTTTGAACTGTATTGATCTATAGTCTACTGTTTTCCTTTCGATTCAATGTTATTATAACTTCTGTTCGAATACCAAGAGAAAATCCAATTCTTATTCCTGTTCAACGAATAAATAATTAAATATTCATTCGTAGATCAACATGAAGAAATTTTATGTACAATAGATAGACAGAAAATTGGCTGTCCGTGCCGGATAAAATAGAAAGCAGCTCAAAAAATAAGACCAGACATCTTTTCTAAATTCAACGACGAAGATTTTTTTCAACCAATTTTATATTCTTATTCTAGTACTAGTCCACTTTAACACCTAAGAATTTTTGCTGCTGATGTAATTTGAACCTTATCATTGGAATGTTAAGATGCAAATTTAAATAGGGGGGATAGATAACTGTGGAACAAGGACAATAGGAAAATGGTAATGCCCTGGTATCAGAACAATAACAATTGGATACGGAATTGTAAAGAAACTAGTACACCTTTGAGTGTATAGATGCTGTAAAAACTAATGATATCTATACCTGTATTGAAGATCTAGATTCAAATAAACTGTTCAATAGGAGTGTCTTCTTGGTATTCATATGGTTGATATTTAATTTTCTTGTCTTCATTTTCTGGAAGATGAAGTTGGAATTAGAAACTGATTGACCTCTCAATTATCAAACATGAATCAATACAATTTGAGTATTGCATATTTAGAATTACATTTGCTTACAACAATCTTAACTTCGTACACTATACCTATGTATACTTAATATTATAAAGAGGTAAAATTGGTTTGTCAGTTTGTAAGTAGGGTGTAATCTCCGAAACTACGCATCCGATTTCAAAAATTCGTTCACTTATAAGAAGCTACGTTATCAGTAAGCTATTAGAACACGTTCGCTGTCGCGGGCAAAGTGTTAGTTGTAGATACGTCGAATTTGGACTCAGTGGTTGTTGTAACAATTTATTGTCCTCTCTCTTGATTTCCACTTGAATAAAATAACTGAGCAAAACCTTGTTCATCATGTTCTAAATTGTTGTGATAAATAATATTCTTGGTAAAGTCCTTTTAGATCCGCGGTTTAAAAAAAATCTTATTCTGCAATCTTATCTTACTACTACCTTTTGTAAACCGCGAAAGTTTTTGAGGATGAATGGATGTTTGTTGCTCTTTCATTCTTAAACAGCTGAACGAAATCAGCTGGAATTTGGTACATTGTATTATATAGATATTGATTTAGTATAATCATACAATAACTGTTCCTGGAGTCACATTTGGGCTACCGTAGCTTCGTACGCCCGACCACGAATGTCGCTCGCCGATACCTTTAGCGTGAGCACACGGTCACAAAATATAATGGTTACAGAAGGACCACTCCCGCCATCCTCAAAATAATTACCTAAACTTGCCAGACTCACTAGGGCTGCTACTGTATTGACTCTGTAGGTTTTATTTGTGACAATATGTTTGATTGACACTGGTTGGAACTCTTTGCAATTTTTTTATAACAAAATTTTCTTGTTTGTCATGAAATGGCAATTACATCATTTATTAATTTTGGCAACATCTGACAGTCGAGACTGAAGTCTGCTTGAAACTGCTTGAGAATGCCTATAAACGTAATGTCAATGTGTGCGTGCGAAAAATAACGGTTTGTTCTGAGTGGTCTCTCAGCTCGGGCGCGCCGCAGCCTTACGTACTTTTGGACACGGTCATCTCTCATGCCGTAAGTCTATAGAATAGTCAAGACCACCAGCCACACACCTGGAGCACGTTTGTAAGTAGATTATTTACTTTTCGAATAACATTGACTACACAAAGAGGTTTTAACTGCCCAGTTTATATGAAAGGTCTGGACTTGTCTGCCGCATGCCGAATAAACTACGTACCCGTAAATCCCAAAGTTGGTGCCCCAAAATAGCAAGACGGGGTCGCGATAGACCACGACAGAGATGACGGGACACTTGAATGGCTTCTTTAAGAACTGGAAAGACATAGCGAGACCGATGGAAGGAATGGAGGGCCTTTGCCTTGCAGTGAGGCAGTACAGGCTAAATTTAAAATGGTAATACTAAGAGATTTTAATAAACCAGAGAACCTCACTTTTTATATAGATCACAGCATAGGTTTCTTACATACAAGGTATAAAAGCTATAACTTGAGTGAGATGCCAACTTCCCACTTTCCTAGAACGGAATCCAATCATAAGCATGACGAGTACTTAAAGGAAGATCAAAATAAACTTTATTACATTAACGTAATAAGTTTATCAAAGAATATTTTAATAACATCATCAACATTAAGGTGGGTATACATTAACTTGTAACAAAACATCGTGCCACTCTAAACGAACCTGTGTAACATTTCGTTGAACAAGGGACAAGGCGCAGGCAATAAAAATATAAATATTGGATGTGAAGTTATGTTCAAAATGGATATGAATGTTACAACTACAAGTTAATTCTCACACTATGCTTAGCAGAACTTAAGACAGAACCGAGTTGAATTAGTATATTATGACACTTGTTTCACCTTCTTAGTCAGTTAAAATTGTCTAGAAAAATGCTTTTACAAAATCTGTTATATCGGTAAGATCGTCCATACTAACTTTCACAAGTTCAGTCCGTAATTTATATTGGTAGCCTTATGTTACTTTAAAAGCCCGTGTTAAATCTTAGGATTTTCTTAAATGAGTTTTTAAGAATTTTATAAAAAAAAGTTTTTTACAAAAAAGACAACCGCCTTCAAAAACTAAAAAGTGAAAAATAACTTTAGCACAGAACATACATTGACTTTAGTTTCGGAAGTCGGTGGCAATGCAAAACAACAAACAGAACAAAGCCACTGAATTTTTAAACTAAAGTCAATGTGTGTTCTGTCTTTTTTGTAAAAAGCTTTTTATTTTCTGCTTTTTAGTACCTCCTTCTCATCCAAATCTATTAAGAAGAGATTGATAGTTAACTACTACAAAGATTGATGAAACTAAAACGTAGTCTATGTAAAATTTTTGGGTATTTGTTGTTTTTTCAAAAAGTACTGAATCAATTTCGATAAAATTTATATAGGACCACCCCTGAAGCATACCCTATCCATAAAAAAAGAATTTTCAAAATCGGTTTACGTTTGCCGGAGAAATCGCGTAACAAATCGCGCACATACTTAATGCAAAAAGACTTATACGGTATTCTCATGGATGCCATTGTCAAAACTGGACCAAATTAAAATGGGACCAAACGGGAAGCACTAGCTTTCAAATAAAAAAACAATCATCAAAATCGGTTCACCCAGTCCAAAGAAATCAGGTAACAAACATAAAAAAAAAAAAAATACAGACGTATTGATAACCTCCTCCTTTTTTGAAGTCGGTTGAAAAGAGACTAGTTTCCGGGTTTTTACCGTTAGAGTTTGATAGGTGATAAGTATCACCAATGACGGTTGGTAAATGTTGGCAGTATGCTTGAATATTGTGCTCTTTGGGTATATAGTCAGTTAAAGAAATAGCGTTGTAGTTGGGCAAGGTCGATGGAGCCCCGCATATACTACCTGCACGGTTTAAAGGAACCTAATACGAAGGGGATGATTAGGGCTTCCTTTGCTTACTTTACTCGTTCACTTTAGCCTCTGGCATCCTTTTCTAAATACGTTGGGGTATGCCAAGATTCCAAGCTTCACTCGTTTTAGGATCAATTAATCAGTCGAAGAAAGGATTTGGAAGGAGTGAATAGAGGTAAAAGTACATGATGATGATCACAGAACATTTAGGTAATAGTTGAAGTTAGGGCAATTATTACATACAATAGAGTTTCCTACCTGTCGATCATACGACATAACCATTTCGTCGAACTCACCGTCAGGCATTCGTAGGAATGTAATATTACATGGAAATGCTTTAGTGTGTACTCACCATAATTCATGTTCATAAAAATGTAAGGACTACTAAAATCTGGTAAGTATTAATAAATTCCAAATTGCTTTAGTTTAGCAAGAGTCAGATTATTTGTCCATTTCTTTAAGAATTTTTCTATTACGACGTAATAAAACGAATTAACTATTCTTTTTTCAAGAAGATGTTCAAGACTTAGTTGAAACTTAATGTGAAATACTCTTGTTTATGTGGTATATAATAATAGGGTTAAAAAAGATATGAGTGGATATATATATGTGGATGGATGGAGAGGAAGGCAGAAGAACAGATAAATGAAGTGTGTGAAGAATGATACATTATGAAAGAGATGGTTGACAAGACTAAATGGAAGAAGAAAACGTGTTGCGCCGACCCCAAGTAATATAGCACAAGGGCGGGAAGATGATGACCCTTGTCTAAGTGATACCTATTATCAGTTAAGAGGCCTATTATATTATGCTAAGAACCAACAATTTAATTTTTACATTTCACAACGATGCGGATGAGTTTTTAATCTATACTATAATATTATAAAGCTGAAGAGTTTGTTTGTTTATTTGGTTGAACGCGCTAATCTCAGGATCTACTGGACCGAATTAAAAAAATCTTATTGTGTTGGATAGTCCATTTATCGAGGAAGGCTATAGGCCCATGCGAAGCCGGGTCGGGTCGCTAGTGCTCTATAAAGTCCACCCTGACTTTTTTATAAATTGTACATAATAATAATAATGATTATTTATAAATCTTGTACACATTTCTTCTAAATTTTTTTGAATACCTCCAAAATTACAGGTTTTATTCAACAATAATCTGCCTAGCCTTTTTCCAACTATGTAGATATTCTGGGGTCGGCTTATAGTCTAATCGAATGCAGCTTATACCACTGACCGCCACAACCGAGTTACCCTTGTAAAAAAAGTTTTGTAAAATAATATTTCACAAAGAATTTAGTTGTAATATTAATTTATTTTTAGTAGTAATAAATGAATACTTGCCAAGTATACTACATAACAAACCAAATTATCTTCAACTCAATCATATATTTCACAGCCTTAACAATTAAGATTTTAATATAAGGTAAAAACATTTTAATTGTGGAGTTTAGACTTGAGTTTCGAACTGTAGGCTTGATATAACAAACAGAACTCCTAGCGATGTCAACACCAACTTTGTTGGTACACTAAGCCTGTGCCTAAGTATCAAGATTGCTGGAGTTACTGACAGGTTCGTTGTTGATAATCTATCGGCTTTTGATGCTGTAGTATGAAGTACACTTGGTAATATTGTACTCCTGGCAGCTTAGCGGTTCCGCAGAGAGGAATTTTAGATCACAGTACCGTATGTATTATATTGTACGAAATGTAATCTATATTTACTAGACTGAAGCTAAGCTTAAATATTATATTCTCTTTGTAATAATACTTAGTTTAATTGAAACTGGAAAATTATCAATGATTGTGATTTACGGGAAATACATAATGACCTGCGTGATAATGACAATGTCAATAAACTAACACTGTTTAAGACTGCGCCGAGCAAAATAATTAAAAACAGTCGTCACTGTTAAAGTAATACAATCAATACCTTTACCATAATTACCATACAAAATATGTAATGAATACCACAATGAATATGTTAACCGATTATGGTTGGCAAAAAATTAGAATACTGTTTAATTTGATAAACAAAAATACGTAAACTTGTACAAAATCTTTAAAAAAATCTCGTATTTAGATGAGTTTTGATAGTAAACTGTATTTTTTTTTACAAACTTGAACTCATATTAATCTTTAATATTCATACTACAATTTGTAGTATTTACATTTTCAAAATGTCGCTTAGTTATTTTATTATTAATTTTTCCCGCTGTTTTGAATCATACGCAACGTATGTATGTATGATTCAAAACAGCGCGTCAATTAAAACAAAAATCTATATAACAAAAATGAATCGTTGTTCGTTAGTCTCGCTAAAACTCGAGAATGGCTGGACCGATTTGGCTAAATTTGGTCTTAAAATATTTGTCGAAGTACAGGGAAGGTTTAAGTGGTAAGAAAATTTCAAAATCAATTGACAGGACTACATCTGTCGGGTCAGCTAGTTAATAATAAAATAACTAAGCGACTAACACACGAAGCTAATCTGTTAACACATTCATTGTGGTATTCATTACATATTTTTTATGGTAATTATGGTAAACGTATTGATTATATCACTTTAACAGTGACGACTGTTTTGAATTATTTTGCTCGGCGCAGTCTTAAGAAAAAACCTACTGTTCAAGAATGGGATTCGATTTATTTGACTTCTGTCTACGTAATTCGTGTAATTAGATCATCATACCAGCGAGTGTACTACGTGAGCTCGAGAAATGGATGTGCGATTAACGCTAGTGCGACAAAACTGTACTGCGACTCACCATAGTTCGAATGCACGCTTGTGCGACACGCTGAAGCTCGACATCGCACTTGTGTGACAATCGACTGTGCGATAGTAGTTCGACACTACGGTAGTGCGACAGTACTATAATTCGACAGTACTATAATTCGACAGTACGTTGTTACAGTAGATTGTAGTGTCCTGTAATACTGCACAAGTGCGAAAAACGAAATATTTTAATTTTTCCTTGAAAGTTTTATTTACATACATAATAGTAGATTGTTATACAAGGAGCTAAAATGACCCATTATATACGAGGTAGTTTTACTCCCGAGCTTTAGCGAGGGAGTAAATAGAAACCGAGTTTGAATGGGTTTTAGCGCCGTGTGTTACACTATACTTTTCACTACGATTGCGAGAAATTAATTACGGTCACTACCAATTCAATTTGCAATTAGAGAAAAATTATAAAGATTTCGCGCCAATTTCTTTTCTTTTTGTTTATTCTGTAGCCGCAACACATTGCATGCATTCTACCAAAGATCGCCGATTTTAGTTCCATTTTCAAAATTAAAATGAGGTTCTTTTTTATGAAACATTAATAAGTCGAGTCTTTATTCATGATTATTCTACTTATGACTAAATACTTTTTCGTTTTTGTAGGCTCATTGTCATATTTGACACACAAAAATTTTAAAAAAAACTTTCTCCTAGAGGATGAAATGCTATTTTATCCCCGCTCTGGTATGCTACACTGACGACCGATTTGAGCAAGAGAAGTGAAAAATTATTTGCGATGCAGAAATTCATTCCATCTATGGTTCCTATTGTCCCACTACAAGGCAAATGCCTCTTTTCATGTAGAGGAGGCGCGAGCATTCATCACCAGACCTGTTCAGGGCGGATTGGCGATTTCAGACTTCTATCAATTATAAGTATAGGTTTCCGTACGATGTTTTCCTTCACTGATGTCAATGATGTCCAAGATAAAAGAAAGTACTTATGTATTGACTTGTTCAGGGCGGATTGGCGGTTTCAGACTTCTACCTACTAATTATCAGTCCAAGTTACCTTATAATGTTTTCCTATATCTCATTCATGATGCCCAAGATAAGCTTAAAAAGTAAAAATGAATGTAAAACTTACATTGGTACCTACTTCCTCGGAATATAGCTTTAATCACTGGGTCATGACAACGTTCGATAATTAGAAACTTAAGAGCGCCCATCTCGTCATATTTCCCATACAAACGCTCGTACGCGATTACGGCATTATAACTATAATTATTTTCCAAATATTTTCACACAGGTATCTTGTGGTTTAAATCTAGGTTTGTATGAAGCAAAAAATGAACTTGTTCGAGAAACAAATTCAGTAAACACGTCCGAAAATCAGCTTTTTTGCACAGTTTTATCTGAACTTTGGCCGTTCATAATGCACTCATACTTTGACAAAATCAAAAAAACAGAAACCTTGCAAATGTAATGGAGATTCTAAATAACAAACATTTTTACCAAAAACTTGTAAGGCTTCTTCAAAAACACGTATGTCCTGGCCTAAGTTTTGTGAAATTTCCGCGGGCCAATTTTTCTGTGATGTTATCGCGTTCTCACTCACTCGTTTATTTTCGAGCTTAGCGTTGGTTGAAACAAAAAAAGAAATTCAATCACGCTCGCGTCGAAGTTCGTTAGATTCGCCCTTAACTTTATATTTCTACACCGGCAACCATAATTATTTGTTATTATGTGTTTATATTAAGACCTTAAATTGTATCACTATACTCACATATACATGTTATTCTATTCTTCATAATGTCTCACTACTGACAGATTGATGTACCTTAATGTGCTGGCCTATGTACTTTTCCAATTGCTTCTCAATTTTGATCCTAACTTATACGTTAAAACATTTGAGAAACCAAAATTAACATTACATATTTACGTATTTAAAGTTTTCTTAACGGCGTATGCAAAATGCGTAACCCACATTCTGCCAACGACTAGAATGAGAATTTTAAAAAGTTTTTTTTTTGTTGGAAATAAACTGCATACGCTCGTTGAGTCGAGTACGCAAGCGAGCACGTAATGACCGTATTTTTTGGTGGAACTGAAACATTTTCTGTTTAATCGTAAGCAGGTATATTCAATGCACTGTTTTTACCATTATTCGTTAAATAATTACGCCTTTCAAACTCAAACTCAAACTCAAAATCATTTATTTCAAATAAACCATTTACAGGTACTTTTGAATTGTCAGAGTCAGTCAGTCAGAAAGTCGTTCCAAACAGTAGGTTTCTATGGAGAAGAACGAGCAAGAAACTCCATGAACAACACTGTTTTAAAATCAATAATATGTTACAAATTTCGGTTACATCATTCATATTGAATCTAGGGTACAATGTGAGAACAATGTAACAAGTCGTGCACGTTAAAAGAGGTTTAGATAAAAATATAATCATAATAAACAATTCAAAATAAATTTAGAATAACCGAGGCGGCTAAGAGATGACCAGTCCCAACTAACGGCGCCCGTTCACGAACATGACGCACGGATCGGCATCATTTGGCTCAACCATTTTGAAGGGAACCGAATGATTCAACACGCGGGATTTTAGTATTCACAGCAGTTGAAATTAGTTCTATTTTAGCGTTTCAAGGAACCCATGTCGCTATGTCCTTCTGTCTGTGTGTCCGTCGCAGGAGAAATAGATACTAGACCCCGGTACAAATGCTGTATCCACTAATCGGCATTGCATCCCTATAAATTCGTAGGATCATTCATGGCTAGACGCATTGAAAGGTCGAAAAAAGAAAACGACCCACGCCACCCAATGCATAATTATTGCTCTGTGCCCCAGAGACTAAAAAGCCGGAAAAGACCAGATTTCATCTAAGTCGATTCGGTGGTTCAGCTCCGAAAGTGTCGCAGACAGACAGTGTTATTTTTGCATTTATAATATATATCAGTATGTCTATTTTGTGGAAGAATGTTGATATGTAGCCTTATAACATGAAAATATGCTACCGAAAGCCAATTAAGTTGAAATGGAATTTCTGTTTAATAGAAACATTCTCACATAGTTGATGTACTTTTAAAATGTAATAAAAAATGCACGTTGAAAGTTTGAACCAATCTATGCTTGATAGGTATTTTGCTGTTCGTGAGTATGGTACGTTCATTTTTTTTATTACAGACTACATTTCTACATTAAAACCAAAAGCTTTTTCAAAAAAAGGAAAACCGCCTTCAAAAACTAAAAAGTGATAAATATCTTTAGCACAGAACACACATTACTTTAGGTTCGGAATCCGGTGGCAATACAAAACAACAAACACAAAGCCACCGCCACCGACTTCCGAACCTAAAGTAATGTGTGTTCTGTGCTAAAGTTATTTATCACTTTTTAGTTTTTGAAGGCGGTTTTCATTTTTTTAAAAGCTTTTTATTTTTCACTTTTTAGTGTTACTTTAACATCCAAATCCATTAAGAAACGGCGACACACTTAAAAGAGATTGTAAGTCCTCCAAAGATTGAAGAAACTAAAACATAGTATTTTTTTTGGGAATTTGTTGATTTTCTCAAAAAGGGCTGTATCAATTTTGATAAAATTTATATGGGACCATATCGGAATACCTTTCGAAAAAAACATTCGAATTGATAACCTCCTCCTTTTTGAAGTCGGTTAAAAATACTATGCGGCGTTGTTGCTGCAGAATGCCTCAAACGGCGAAAGTATAGTATCCTTGGTGATAACTTTATTTTCGAGTCATTTGGGGTTGAAACCCTCGGATCATGGGATCCGAGTGCTCATCTACTTTTTAAGTAAATTTCCAAAAAACACACTAGACACTTCCCGTGATCTAAGAGCTGGTTATTTCCTCGGTCAGAGGTTAAGTATTGGCATCTAACGTCGCTATGCTGCCAGCCTCTTGGGCACCATTCCCAGATGACGGCGATGTGGAGGAATTTTTCGATGCTTTAGTATATTAGTTTTACCGTTGTAGGTTTTTTCTTTCTCATTTTTTATATGTAATATCATTATCCTGTGCGTGTGTATGTAACTGAACTCCTCCTAAACGACGGGACCAATTTTGATGATTTTTTTTGTGTGTCCAGCAGCGGATTCGAAAATGGTTTAGATTCACAATTGCACCCGGTAGGTGGCGCAGTAGTCGGGTTCTAGGACTTTTTTTATTTTCAGCGCAGGACAGGACGTCTGTCGGGCCCGTTAATATAAATATCAATAATTATTATGGTTCATTAATAATTAGAATAACCGTGTAACAAGATTCGTATCTTATTCAATATTACAGACTGAGATCCCAGAACTGCCAGACCGATATAATTTTAGCAAGTTTAAAATTTTTAAAATATGCGATAGAGTAACTAGTTTCTTCATCTGCGTAGACTTAAGAATTAAACTTTAGCAATAAAAATTATCGCATGTAAATAAAAGCTGCTAGATAAATAAATAGATATAGAATATTTTTTTCTTCATTAAAATTAAACGAAACGTGAGTATTTTTCATTAGTCAATTCGTTTTCTCAGTCTGTATTTTATTTCTTTTTCTTAGCGTACCGATGACAAACACTGATATGTCATGTGTATTTGTATATGTATGCGAGTCTGTGTGTATATATATGTACCAGTGTGTAAGTGTGTGTTGAGTTTGTCCTTGTAAGGTTCCTTGTTTGGCCCAAAATTCAGCCACGACAACACTATTCATTAAGTCCGCACATGAGCAGGAGACCGCCCTGCAGCGCAAGATAGAAGGTGGAACATGGTTTGCGGGGAAACACCAGACAAAGAAAAGAAAGAAAGAAATAGTAGATTGTATTACAAGAGACCAAAATGATATTTTTACGGCGAGGGCGCTATTTTGAATCCAGAGCAAAGCGAAGGATACTAGAATAGAATCCCGAGCATAGCGAGGGATTCTAAAATAGAATCCTGGGCGTAGCGAGGGATTCAAAGTACATTGCCTGAGGGAAAAATATTTTTGCTCTCGAGTCATATACTCTACTTTTCATCTCCTTCTATGAGAAAATATTTCTCCCGGGATTTCGTTGGTATTAAGTTTTGTTTGACGTTATTAGCTTCTATATTTATTGTTTTAGGACTTAATGCACTATCACTTTCAGAACTCGACGTCAAGGTATTTTTTTTTGCAAAATACAATCAAGTTCCTACCGATTACAAGAACAGGGAAGTAAATCGCGCGCTTTTGTTTTTTTTTAGTTACCGCGCCTCCCCGCACCGTACAGCCAACACTTACAGCCAGTAATTTATACAATTTGCGTTCGATTTCAATGAACGATTCATGTTCCAAATTCAAATCTCATTACTGCCCGCTAAAAAGTCTAGTGGAGAAAAGAGCTACTGATACTGTGCTCCCGCTTATAGAGGAACAAAACGACACTTTTCGAATAGAAGGTATGAAAAAGCATTGATTCGCCCGCCATTACAAAAACACACTAAAATACATGATTAAGGGCGCGTATTCGATTTAACGCAACTCAAAATCTAAACGATTGCTAGAACGGCGTAGCAGCATTGACACACACTAGTATAATACAATGGTCTGTTTGTGTGCATCAGAAAAAAAAAATATGCACGAAATAAGCACGAATCATTGAAATTGATCGGCAAACGACAGCGCGCGATGTTTACAGTGCTTTTTTAAAATAATTGTCTAAAATAAATGAGCTCGTATAACGGACTGAAAAATATTCTGTATATTAACCGTAACATTTACTTTCATAAAATAAATATATCAGTTATGTTTTTATTCAAACAGTGGTGAAAAAAAATTGTCAAAGTGAACCGATTTTCTACTTTTTCAACATTGTTTTTTAATACATAATAGTAATATTTTCGTAATTTTGGCTCTGTTACTGTCTTTATGACTGTATATACTGTTGAAAAAACGCATAAAACCAAATATTTTGGCATATTGTAATGGTTGTATTCGTCCTGAAAGTTAACTCTGACGTCTATTTTCGTAAAACGATATGAAAGAATTGTCTTCGCTTTGAAAAACCATAATAAAAAATTATACTTTTACTCTGTAGCTGTCTAAATCAAGACTTAATCTTTCTAAAACTGTAAATTGTCTTTAAATAATCTGCTCACATAATTACGATATTGCTCTGGGCAAAACGCAAAAACATGAAGTTTTCGTCACGAATCGAATACGCGCTCTTAATAGAAAACGACATCGACGGCATCATCTGAGGATATTTATATGTGGGACAATACAAGCTGAAAATAACATTAACAAATAATAGTTTGTATAATATTCGAACTAATTCCATCAAAACATTTAAGCATGAATGAGTAACAAACATTTAACAATTTTATTGTCACAAGCTTTCACGTTTATATTAGTAGTAAGAAGTAGAATAGGTTTAGAAAACGTAGGCGTATTTGTTAACACTAAAACTGGGTCTTTTTTCAGGTAGGTACCAGGTGCCAAAGGTACAAAAACAAAAACGACCTAACCTGCGTCAAACATGCGTGGCCTGTTTTAGTTTATATAATAATATAGTTTTTATAAACAGAGTGTCACGGTAAACACCGTTATCCTAGAAACCAGTACATTGGTTTCATATAAAGATCTTAAAATCGATGCAAAACAGCAACCTTTTTACCAAAATCTACATTTGACCTCAAGAGCATGTATACATTGTAGGGATACGAGTGCCGACCGATAACCGATGGGGAAGAAAGGTTCTTGAGTGGCGACCACGAACCAGAAGACGCAGCGTTGGTAGACCTCCCACCAGATGGACCGATGACATCGTTAAGGTCGCGGGACCTTACGTGACTGCCTCGTTGATCTCGTGGTCGCAAGCGCGACTGCTGAGCGTGGGGCTCTGGGTTCGATTCCCAGATCGGGCAAAGTGTTATTGGGTTTTTCTATTAAGAATTTCTCAGTAACAGCCCGGAGTTTGGAAGTTGGCGGTGTAACACCCCCGTGGCTCGGAAAGCACGTAAAGCCGTTGCTCCTGCGCCTGATCTCTCTCCGGTCTTGTCGGATTGTCGTCCCACCGGACTATGAGAGTGAGGGAAGAGGGAGTGCATCTGTGTTTGCGCACACACTTGTGCACTATAATATCTTCTGCGTACTTGGCTGATCTCCGTTTAGATTGGCCGCCGTGACAGAAATTCGGTCGGAAGATTACATTACATTACATAAGGTCGCGGGTAACCGGTGGATGCTTGCGGCAGGTTTCCGCTCGTTGTGGCGTTCTATGGGGGAGGCCTTTGTTCAACAGTGGACGTCTTACGGCTGATGACGATGCTGACGCGAGTGCAACATTCTTAAGTCATCACGGAAGGGGGAGCGTGGTCCGAGTCAAGGCACAATACACATCGCCTGCCTAGCCTTTATAACCGACTTCAAAAAGGAGGAGGTTCTCAATTCGGTTGTTTTTTTTTATGTATGTACATCGATTACTCTGAGATTTATGATCCGATTTACGTGAGTCATCTTTACTTTGATGCGGAATAGTTGCCATTTAGTCCCATAAAAAATTAACATTGTTTGGCTCAGTAGTTTTCATTTTATGAACATTTTTTATTTTTTATATATTTATTTTTATGTTTGACCACGCATAACTTTTTTCAGTGTTGTCCGATTTCGATGATTCTTCTTTTAATTGATAGTGTATACTTCAAGTTTAGTCCCATATAAATTTCAAGAAAATATTCCTCCCTTAAGGGTTGAAAATTAAGGGAAGACAGATCTTTTTTGGTGTCGCCGTTTCGTAATTAATTTCTATGATGAGAAGTAGACACTAAAAAGCGAAATATTTTTTTTTTAACAAAAAAGACAACCGCCTTCAAAAAGTTAAAAATAACTTCCAATTCGCAAATCGGTGCCAATACAAAACAACAAGCAAAACCAAATCTTGCGAATTGAAAGTTATTTTTTACTTTTTGAAGGCGGTTGTCTTCTTAACTAAGTTGGGGTTGGCTTCCAGTTTAACCAGATGCAGCTGAATACCAGTGTTTGACATGGAGCGACTGCCTATCAGACCTCCACAACCCAGTTACTGGGTAACATATTGATACCTCTTGGTGTCCGTAACTCCATGTCTCAGCGCGTATTTTGCTTATTTACCTCTTAGTAAGACTTGTTGTCAAACTTTCTGGCTTCTGACTACCCATAACGACTGCCAAATATCTACGAATGACAGCTGGGACCAACGGCTTTTTATTTATTGGAACGTAGTTCCTTATCGCGTGTTGCGAAAGGTGGCTAGACGGAAAAAATGTAACTACACTTTTTAAAGTTGTAACGACACCTTTTGCTATAGTTGTAAGCCGTGCGGCGTGCGCGTGTTTTTCTCTCTCTCTCTCTCTCTCTCTCTCTCTCTCTCATAGGAAGCAAGCCATTAATTGTAAATAATAATAATAATAAAAAACAACAACAACAACAACAGTTGTTTGTTGTGTTGTTGTTTGTTGTTGTGTTTGTTGTTGTTTGTTGTTGTTGTTGTTGTTGTAAATTGTTGTCGAAAGGAACTTCGTTGCATCCGGGTGTCCCTTGACACCGCTCAAGTTTTTATTATTTATTTATCCAGTTTCAGACAACAATACAATCCATTTTGTTAGTAAAAAAAAACCTTATACCTAATGTTGGTATTTCAAAACAAAACACAAATCAATATCGGCAATAATCGATCAATACATAATTATTATGTCCAATTAAATGTCCGAAGCAGTTTGCACAGAGAACGACCACGCAGGAGATCAGGTACTTAGTTGACCATACTCTCTACAAAATGCCTCAGAACAGGAGAGTGAGGACTCTCCGCCACTGATGGCAGGGTACGTCAGGGTACTATTGTTACTGACCCGCATTCGATGCATCATTGAAGGAACTTTCTCATGATCATCCATCCACAGACGTAGCTTAACCATTGACCGATTGACTGGCTTTTACTAAGCCACGTGCTCCTCCAATCAAGGCACAGTAGACAAATAGGTACTCATACTCGTAACCTGTGATACAACTTTCTCTTCCTACTTTTCCTGGCTTAGAACAGGCAAAAATAGTTTACCCCGCACCCTGTATTCTCAAATTGTAGGTATGCTAAAATGATGTGGGTCGGCATCACTGAGAGCTTACCATTAGGTACACGGATTAAACAACAAAGAAAATAAATAAAGGTAGAATTTTGCTTTTAGGTTTTATAAACTTAATCTCTCAGGCTGAAGTACAGAACAGAATCAAAGAACGTTAAAAAAGGATTACAACGAGCCTAAATGATGTGAATGTATTTTCTGTGATGTGTTCACATACGCATGGAAGACGATCTTGTCAATATGGTTGGAGTATTTTAGTTGAGCGTGTAAATATCGTGTAATATCTTAAACGAATGTAATTATCTACGTATTATAATCTGTCATTGTTCCAAAAGTTGTGACGGCCAAAAACTTCAACCAACACCTGAGGAGGCTCTCGTTGGGCTAGGGCATATGGTTTACTCAGATAGCTGTGGTACTCTTGGACAAAGGAGGGTTTTTTTTTTAATGTTTTTATTTTCAAAAATCTAAAAAGAAAATGAATAAATGAGAACAATAATTTCATTTATTCTCTCATCACAAAATTGAATTATTCCCACTTTTGTGAGAGACTGGTTCCTGAAATGGATTAAAAACCTGAGTCACCAGGACTTATTTAGAAATAAGTAAAATAAGTTAATTCTGTACACGATGCATCTTCCAATTTTCTTTAATATTTACCTTACCGAAAACCCCATTACAAGTTCACATTTTGCTAAGACATCTTAAAAGTTTCAAAAAAGCAAGCTAAAACCGTCGCAATTTCTAAACCAAATTCTGTTGCTAAATATTTTAATGGCACAGGAGCCTCAAATGGAGTAGTTTTATGCTCCAAAGCCTTTTATACCGCAAGTACATTTAAAATATAAAAGTTCACATTAAAACCATTAAATGTCGAGTTTTGCGTTCACATATTAATTTGTTTGCCTCTCGTGTTTCTGTCCTGTATGCGGTGGAAGCAAATTATGTATCTTTTAACTGAAATGCTGTGGTGGTGCCTCTGGTCTGGATTTAATAGTTTTAATGGATATTGTTGAGGGTTTTATATTGCTCTTAATATGGCGCTAATGGATCATTTAATTGCATGTCACATGAAACCTGTGATAATATTTTGTTGGCATAATTGATTGTTTCCTCAACATATAAAATGGTTAACCAATTTATTCACTAAAGTGTTTTTATCGATGCCTATCGATAATCAATACAATAATAATACTGGCATATTGTTTTGTCAGAGCAGGGCCTCTACTCCATACAGAGAAAGCACGATCATTGATCTCCACGCATGCTTAGGGCTGATTGGCGATTTAAAATTTTATTGTAACTCCAAGTTTCCCCGTGATGTTTTCTTTTGCGATGTCTGTGTTGTCCAAGGTAAACTAAGAAGTAAGTACAGACGCCAGGAAATCAAACTACCCCCATATATTAAAAATTAAAAAAAATATATAAACTTTCTACTTTTTCAGATTTATTACAAAAGAATATGGTTCATGTTCAATTGGGAAAATTTGTCAGCTTGGCTTTAATAGCTTGATATGCTGGCCTCAGTACCTGTGAATTTCGAGTCATATTGGTACTTGCTCGATATCGAACCTCGTCATCACTGGGCTATCACAACATTCATAACTTATTTAACGGGCGCTGTCAGCAGATTGGTCAGCTCTTATCTGCCATGGACTTTATCTTGCTTCTTTTTTATGTTTTGTATTTCTTAATTACCTTCATAGTTTTTACATATAGAAGCAACAAGAATCATGTAACTGAACTTTGTAAACTTAATGATTTAAGAGTGTCCGTGGAGTTTCTTGCTTGTTCTTCTCTATAGAGACCTACCCTACGTTTTGGAACGAGCAACTAGCTTCAACTTTCTGACTAACTGACCGACTCTTTGACAATTCAAAAGTGCCTGTAAATGGTTTAATTGAAATAAATGCTTTGACTTTGACTTTTTACTGATATAAAATTGACTCAAACGTATGCATAAACTTGAACAGATTGAATGGCAGTCTAGTTTTTATTGCATGCTTTTATTACTACGGAAGCATATCTCTACATCAGGAAAACACGTGTTTTATGAAGACATAAACTCGTTTCCGGAACTGTTTCCAGTTTTATGTCGATTTTGAACTATAAACTTGTTGAAATCCTCTTCAATAATAAAGACACCGGTGCTTTTATTGCAGTTGGAAATTATAGAAATGATAAAATGCATAATATGCAAGTTTAACATAATAGGAAAAGTCTAGGAGACTATTAAATAATTTTTTTGATAATATAAATAAAGTCTAGAACAGAACTTTTCAAAATATATGAAAAACAAGTGGAAGTGACGCCGCTATCCCACGAGTCTCAAAATTATGCGGAAAATATGTTAAATGGGTGATATCTTACAGAATTGCACTGCTGTCTTAAAAAAGGCGCCCTCTGCAATTGTTTCTAGGTCAATTTCACATAAGACTAAAAGAAAGATAAAATGAATTTAATTTAATTACACAATATTTATTAACCCGTGGTTTGACGTTAAGCTTTTCAAATGAAAATAACAATACTAAAGACCAAAATAGCTATCAAATACTTCTCCAGAGAAATAGGCTTTCTGAAGTACTATTCATAAAATTTTATTGAAAACAGACTTTATTTAAATTTGTAAAATCTAAGTACAAAATATCGCTTCAACATAATTACATTTACAAGTATACTCAAATAAAATGCCTTTTATTAGTAGAATCACGAGACGTTCGCCTATTAAAAAGGAAAGAATTGCGTTTTCTGATTAAATTCACTACTTGTTCTTTTACAAGCATTCCCCAGGGCAGTTAAGCTTCAATGCAGCCAGTAACGAAGAAGATAAGATTGCCGTGAAGTTATAAGATAGTAGAAGAAAAGAATAGTAAAAACAAAAAAAGATTTTTCCTTCAAAAAAAACTTTTTATACACGATACTCCTTGGTTGGTTGTCCGACTTTCTGGCTTCGGACTATACCCATAACGACTGCCAAAGATCTACAAATGACAGCCGGGACCAACGGCTTTACGTGCTTTCCGAGGCACGGAGGGAACTCGGTATGAAAGGGATGGTCACCCATCCACAGACCGACCGCGGCTAGCGTAGCTTAACCTTTGACCGATCGATTTAACTTAGCCATGAGCTTCTTCAATCATAAATCCCCGCCGCTTCTGTCTGTCCCTATGTATGCTTTAGATCTTTAAAACAACGCAACGGATTTTGATGCGGGTTTTTTAATAGATAGTGATTCAAGAGGAAGGTTTTAGTATTATAATTTAGCAAGCGGGCGAAGCCGCGGACGTCAGCTAGTTAATTTTAAGTCCAGATAATTTTCCTTCACGTAACCAGAGGGCTGGACTTTTCTTGGGTTACAGAATTAACATTGATATA
The DNA here is from genome assembly GCA_947361185.1 of Charanyca ferruginea. Classification (NCBI taxonomy): domain Eukaryota; kingdom Metazoa; phylum Arthropoda; class Insecta; order Lepidoptera; family Noctuidae; genus Charanyca; species Charanyca ferruginea. Next base: position 58,722,673 of record OX376055.1, read on the forward strand.
TAACGTGGTAATGCAGCTAGCCTTTTGGACACTTGTCCTATTGAGAGCGATGCGAACTAGTTTTCTGATGCCATATGAGTCCTGCATTGCAACATTTATAAGTTCAATTCAAATAGCCCCTAATTAATGGAGACCCGATCCAGCCTGTCCCCTTGCTGCCCTCTCTCAGTGACGCCCTAAGCCGAGGCTCGTACCCCACAGGGGGTGCCCTTAGCGTAGTCACTTAGTTTATGAGTTTTTGCCCTGGCTGGAGGCCCTAAAAATCACTTTTTAATGCACCACAGGATTGTCCGGTTAAGCAGTAACCAACCCTCAGGTTGAACTGCGAGATGCCATACAGGAAAAAAAATAAAATATAAGTTCAGTTCAGTTCACAACTAACCGCGAATGGCACCACCCAATTTCCATCCGAGGGTGTCGTAGAAAGCGACAGAGGGATATTGACCAGAGGATGGGCAGCAGCGTCCTTTTGAGTATCATAACACCTACTGCGATCGCCAACATGCGTCGGCCAGGCATGGCGATTACAGCTGAACCTCCTCTTGGGGAGGCCTATGCCCAGCAAACCTTTAAACGCCCACCGTTTAAAGGTTGATGTGATGATGATGATGACAATGGAAACAAATAGCCATATTGAACAACCTTTAGGCCATACAAGTATTTTTAATTACCTGCCTAAAGCTGTTTACCTATTCCACACGTGTGATAAAGGTACTGTAGTACTACAGTATAGGTACCCAGTTCTACACTCCTTGACAATTTAAAAGTGCCTGTAAATGGTTTAAATGATATAAATGCTTTGACGTTGTTTGAGAGATAAGGGTAATAAGATATCTGTATAAGTATTTTTTTTTTTTTTTTTTCTTTAAAAAAAAAACATTGCCCCTCACTAGGAAATCCTCCTGTGTCGTGGATGCGTTTACAAACATATAAACTCACATACACAAACAGCTAGACCCAGAACAACTATTTGTAGGCCATACAAATATTAGTTTCGTGCGGAAATCGAACCCGCGACACGCAGCGCAGCAGTCGATCTCTCAACCACTGCGCCAACCGTGTCGTCAAAGTATGTACCTATCTACCTTTTACCAGGATTTTTTTGGTGTCAAAGCATAATCTTTGTTATTTATTTTGTTTCGTTAGAAGAAAATCAGTGCAACGCGTTGCAAATGAGAATAGGCATGTTTTATGCATTTAAGTGTGATTGAGATTTAGTTTGATGTCAATATACCGATGTTTTTTCTAGAATTTTGACTACAAAAGTAGCGTAACAAAATCGGCTACATTTTTTAACAAAAATAAATGTATTCAATTTTAATAAAAATGAAACACAATCCACCTTTTCAGATTTGAATACATATTGTATACTGCAAAAAAAACTAAATCGGGCAAAAAGATGCGTCACAACAAAATAAATCTTATTTACTCTAACCCACAAAATGGGCCGATATCAACAAATCTTTATAAGGATTCTGTTGAAATTGCAAATAGATTGGAAGGCCTAGAATAGAGTTGTACCGGAATAACACACACGTATATCAAATAGTGCATGAAATTGGACCCAAATATAATCAAGAAGGGAGATTCATAATGTATGAGGTTATCTTTTTCTACAGCGTGTATAAAAACTCAATTTTTTTACACGCGAAGCTCAACAATTCAACTAGGTGTAATATAAAATTACTAATTACTAGCTTTTGCCCGCGACATCGTCCGCGTGAATGTCGATTATCGTGGATACAGACGAAGTCACGGATTAAAAAGTAGCCTATGTCCTTCCCCAGAGTTCAAGCTATTTTCATGCCAAATTTCATTAAAATCGGTTCAGTCGTTTCATCGTGAAAACGTTACTTTCGCATTTATAATATTAGTATGCATGGATATATAAAAATCTTCTGTATGTGTGTATGAAAGTGAACTCCTCATGGCTCTACCGACTTTGATGAAGTTTTTTGTGTGTTCCAATGGATTCGAAAATGGTTTAGATTTACAATTGGACCCGGTAGGTGGCGCAGTAGCTGGGTTTTAGGACTATTTGGTTTTCAGGGCAGGAGAACGTCTGCCAGGCCCGCTAGTAGTAAAATATAGCCTTCAGTAATCAGGAACAACATAGCTTCTACTTATGGTCATTTTCAGAATAGGACCAGGGGTGTGATTCTGTAAGACCTCATTTTAAACTTCGAATCTAAATCCGCTGTGAGTTTCATGATTGGCATTCTAAAAACTCGGTTGATAATTCGAATTTACACTAGCGCCACCCTTGAGAGCGTGTCAGCGTGTTGAACTGAATTGACAGGGAGTTTTGACAGATAAAGTATGAGATGACGCAAGAAGAGGCATTCTGTAGGATAATTTCCCCGTCACTTCGACGCTCACTTCGCACTCGAACCCGATTCAAAGTGCCAAATATATCAAGGTCATTTTGAACCTTATGCGAAGTGAGAGTGAATAGCGATGTGAGATGCGAGTTGTTGTTTGAATTTTACAGAATCGACCTACTACAGTAGTTTCGGAGATTAGATCGATCAAGCAAAAATAACCATTCAGCAATTTGAATATTAGTTTACATTGGAGTTTTTTTGCTTGATAAAGATCTTCTCCATAAAAATCTACCTACGTTTAGGAACGAGAACCTAGCTTCGACTTTCCGACTAACTAACCAATTCTTTAATAGTTCAAAAGTACCTGCAAATGGTTTACTTGAAATAAATGGTCTGACATTGACATTCATTAATTATTGTATAAATAATCCTTTGTAAATAAATGTTATTCACATACATTTGCTTTATTTCAATTTAAAAATTGTGTTCAATAAAATTATTAATATTGAAACTTATGATTTCTTCAATTCAATAAACGTAATGTTGAGAATTTTCAACACAAAAACCCAGCGGTGAATAGCAATAAAGTCACCATTATCTTGTTTGAAAAGGTAATAATATTATAAAAAGTCTGATATTAAACGAATTTATTGTCATACACACACGTTTTCTCGTAAAATATTTTTCTATCACTTTTTACTATTTTATTTTTTTCATATACTTTTTTCAACTGCTTATTTGTAATAGCGTAAGTTGTGTATTAATTTTGATTAAAATAGTTTAATTTAGGTTGAATTGATGTGATTGTTAATACCTATAAAATTCGTTTCGATTCATTTTATTTATAAAAAATTAAATAACAATATGAATTGAATAAAATTATTCGTTAAATTTGTTATTTTAATTCATTTTTGACGGTCTTATGTTTCTGTTATCAGGTCGGTATTTTTTGTATAAAATTAGTTCAAAATATTCCTTACTATTTTATGCTTCAAGAAATATAAGACCTGCTACAATGGGCGGTTCTTCAATGTATGTAAGTACCTAATGCTGAAAACAATTTAATAAAAGAAAGTTAATTTGGTGCACTACAAACAACCTATGTAAATAAAAAATAATGTTTGTACGTTTGACCTCTATGCGCTTTCACTGATTGGATTGTAATGAAACTTTGATAGGTTGTTGACCGCAAATGTTAGTAACCCAAAAAAAGGAAAAAATCACCGGAACAATGCAGCGGTCAGCAATACTAGAATGGTATAAAAAAAATACGGAATTTCAAAACTGTCCAGTCACCACTGACCAGTAATACTTCCCCTTGTGAGACAACCCACCTGCAATTCTTACCTTATACTGAGATTATAATATATGCACATACAAATATTGCCTTATAATCAAACGTGCGTCAAATCGTCGTCGTGCCGATAATTACGTCATTACAAAGCCTGGCTTGTAATTTTAAAAATGCCAAGCTTTTCATATAGAAATTGATTTATGAAGGCTTTTATTAGAGCAATTTGATTTTTTAGTCGTAAGTATGGGCTCGCGTGAAGCTATTTGTTGGTTGGACTCAGAATTAGAAGGTAGGTAATTGTTTTTTTTATTGAGTTCTTTACTGCATTTTGCGAATAATGACATCGGTTTTCCATTAGTTTATTATTATACTAGCGACCCACTCCGGCTCCGTACGGGTAGCACTAATAAATTATAACCTATAACCATTCTAGATAATTTTATTTCTATGGGTAATAAAAAGTAAAAAAAAAAGAAAACCGCCTTCAAAAACTAAAAAGTGAGAGATCGTAAGCCCTCCAAAGATTGAAGAAACTAAAACGTCGTCTAAGTATTTTTTTTTGGGATTTTGTTGATTTTCTCAAAAAGGGCTGGATCAATTTTGGTAAAATTTATATAGGACCATTTCGAAATAAACCCCTTTCGAACAATAAAAGTATTATGACAGAGTTATGCCCGAACATACATAAAAAAATATAAACAATTTAAATTGATAACCTCCTCCTTTTTTAAGTCGGTTAACCGAACGCTGCCGTTAAACTACACCTGCCACCTGCCCCGGTTGTTCCATGGATGAGTGACCATCCATTTCATTCCTGGAAAGCACGTAAAGCCGTTGGTCCCGGCTGTCATTCGTAGATCTTTGACAGTGACATGTTAAGGTAGTCAGAAGCCAGAAAATATGACAACCAGTCTTGCCAGGGGCTATCGTGCTGCCGAGTTACTGCGTTGTGAAGGTCAGATAGGCAGTCGCTCCATGTAAAATACTGGTATTCAGCTGCATCCGGTTAAACTGGAAGCCAACTTCAACATATTTGGGATAAGGCTACAGGCTAGTTGAGGCAATGTAGGTCCTGTAGTGCTGTTCTCCAAGTTAACTTTACCAAAATTCACCGATTTAGTGATCTACAGAATACCCTTGCAGATATTGGCGTGAAAGCAGACATTTGGTTTTGGGATAAGTTTATAAAATACAGGATGATGGAGAAAACCTTCGAAAGAACACAAATTCAATGCGGCAAGGGACTTTAATTTATAATATATAGTAATTCTTGTATGTATGTAGCAATGTATGTAATGTTTATGATGATAGAAGAACAGTTCTATTATTTGACGCCCTCGAATCGCGAAGGTCATTCGCGATTTGAAGGCGTAGAATAACTTTTATATCTCATTTGACATTAAAAAAAGAAAAAGATGCCTAATAAAACAACGGTAGGTAGATTGTTCTACATTCTAACTTGCTCACACTCAATCCTTGACTCACAAACATCGAGATTTACAACAATTTAAACAAGCTTATTTAATAATACAGTTTCACCCCCGAGGCAAACTTTGAACGAGCAAAAAATTACATTCTGGTGTAGAACAGTGTAAAATTTCATCGAGAACCCTTTTAAATAAGTCACGGAACGGGACAAACCGGGTTTTATCTCACGATAAAAGTAAAGTTGGGTTAGTACATAATTAAGTAGGCGTTACCACTGATACGAGCGTAAAGTGCCTGGAAGAGCCTTCACGAAACTTCGTTGGATCTTGTTGTTGAGTGAAGTTCTGACAGGTATGTAGATAGGTGTTTCACGGAGATACTTCCTGCTTGAAATGTCATGTAGGTAGTGATAATAAAGTTTGACTTGAAAATGAAAGCCGAATAAAATGAATGGTCGTAATTTCAAAGGCATATTTTTATAAGCTGCTAACATACCTAATGCCTATCTACATATTAACCTGTAGTTTCGTTTCCTTTAAATTTGATGATTTTTAGTACTTATTGCAAATATGTGTTTATTTATATAAAATTTTAATGGCCTGTTGCCTATTGACACAACCTTATTGACTTATTTGAAACTAATTTTCAACCGACTTTAAAAAAGGAGGAGGTTCATTTCATCTGTATTTTTTTTTCTTTTTATGTTTGTTATAGCAGAACTTTTGACTGGGAGAACCGATTTTGATGATTCTTTTTTTTATTTGAAAGCTGGGGCTTCCCGTGTAGTTCCATTTTATTTTGATCCAGTTCTGACAATGGCATCCATGAGAGAACCATATAAGTCTTAAATTTGCATTAAGTATGTGCGCGGTTTGTTACGCGATTTCTCCGGCAAATATAAACCGATCTTGAAAATTTTTCTTTTTCTTATGGATAGGGTATGCTGCAATTTATATGGGACTATATAAATTTTATTGAAATTGATCTAGCACTTTTTGAAAAATCAACAAATACCAAAAACTTTACATAGACGACGTTTAAGTTTCTTCAATCTTTGGAGTAGTTAACTTGCAATCTCTGTTTTAACTGTGTTGCCGTTTCTTAATAGATTAAGATGAGAAGGAGGTACTAAAAAGTGGAAAATAAAAAGCTTTTTATCAAAAAGACAACCGCCTTCTAAAACTAAAAAGTGAAAAATAACTTTAGTTTCGGAAGTCGGTGGCTTTGTTCTGTTTTTTGTTTTGTATTGCCACCGAATTCTGAAACTAAAGTCAATGTGTGTTCTGTGCTGAAGTTATTTTTCACTTTTTAGTTTTTGAAGGCGGTTGTCTTTTTTGTAAAAAGCATTTTTTTCTTTAATGTAATCTGTTGACATGCCACCTTAATTTGAATTGTAATTGCTTGTACCTATAATTTTGTTGATTTTGTACGCCTTATATTGGCAAAACATAGTGCACATAAATATTTTAAACAACATACTATCTGTAACTATACCTATGTTTAACAAAATAAATGATTGATTGATTGATTGAATATGTCTTATTTCACTGTGCAATTACTAGGACTTGCCTGTAATGTAAGCAGCTTGTGACTAAAGACCCCACGAAGACCGTTGGTCTCGACTGTCAATCGTAGATCTTGACAATCGTTATGAGTAGTTTGAAGCCAGAAAGTCTGTCACCAATCTTACTAAGGGCGGGTTGTTTCAAACAGTCGTTTAACGTTACATACAGACGGTTAAAAAGTTACTATGACTGATGATGTTTAACGTACATTAAATGTAACGGGTTGTTTCAAGACATAAAAATCCGTCATTTAAAGTTATTCAAAAAGAGATTCCTTAATATTTTGACGTTTGAAGTAGCTGTTTGACAACACAAAATTACGTTGTGGTCGGGTATGGTAATAGTAACTTTTTGACGTAAGATTTTGAGAAACAACCCATTTTTTTATTTGGCGATAGTTAGCGCCATTTTTGACTATTACCGGTCAGTAATGGTTAGTTGAAGCAACCGGCCCTAAGAGGTATCGTGTTATAGAGTAACTATGGATTATGCCGGTCAGACAACCAGTTATTTCATGTAAGATTGGTACTTAGCTGCATCCAGTTTGACTAGAAACCGATCCCAACAATCCTATATAGCTGGGAAAGGGCAAGGCAGATGATATCTGTAATGTTGTGACATGATGTTTATCTTAAAAAAAAAACTTGTGGCACTCGGGAACTGTCGCAGTAAAGCTATTGCATAGCATTTTTTTTTAATACGTATAGATATATGTAAATACATACATATACATACATAAATATATCTTATATATAAAAATCTTCTGTGCGTGTGTATGAAAGTAAACTCCTCCTAAACGGCTGGATCGATTTTGATGAATTTGTTAGTGTATGTTCCAGTGGATTCGAGAATGGTTTAGATTCACAGTTGGACCCGGCAGGTGGCGCTATACTCGGCTTGCAGGACAACGTCTGCCAGGTCCGCTAGTATATATATAATAAATATTTATGTATATGTAATATTTTTTTTTTTTTACTATTAAATAGGCTTGCGTTTGACCGCAATTCACCTGATCGTAAGTGATAATGCGGCCTAAGTTGGAACACGCTTGCCTAAGATGAACCGGTTCACTCGTGCCTTGAAGATACCCAGATTATACTTATCAGGGAACAGAGAGAAGGAATTCCACAGTCTGGCAGTTCCCACAATAAATGTGGATATGTTAATCATAATATATATATATTATGATTATATATACCATATACATACACGTTAAGCGAACGCTCGGCTGAGCTACATGGTAGGCGGAGTGGGGGGTGTTAGGATTTATTTTCTCTACGGAATATCTTGATTCGGTCGCCGCGTATGCAATAGCTTAAAAAAATGAGAACTTGACATCATGATATTTATAAGTTAATCTCAATAAACAACAACATAAACGCCACACCGATCCCGCGGAAAACAACGCCGAAATTTCCCAAAAAAAAAAAACAAGAAGCCATATTAAGTTCTTCGAGCATCCTTGTAAGTCTTGACCCTTCATAACTCAACCACTATCTACGTCCTGGCCGCATCCAGTTGGCCTTATCTCAAGCCAACCGGCTACTTAAACTGTCAAAGTTTGCACCATCCCTTAGATTTTTTTCCTTTCAACACTTAAAAACTTTTTGAGAAAGAAACCTAATATTGAGTAAGGATTGACAGAGTTTTGTCAAGCTATTTATTGGTTTTATTCGGGTGTTACGGAAAGGGTTAATTTAAATGTCGATAAAAGACGTCCTTTGATCCTTTGATTCTTTGAAGACGACAGTCTTATAGTTTCAATTCTGTGAATGACATTCTTTTGTTTTCTGATTGTGTCGAAAATGTTAAATGACTTTACCAAAATAACTACTCGTATACTTTTAAGTATTAAAGTAGAAGCTTTAAAAGAATACTTTAAAACAGATGTTCATCATCTGCCTAGTAGCCTTTCCACAAATATGTTGGTATCGGCTTCCAGTCTAATCAGTAGACTAATTCACGTAACTAAAGAAGTGCTGTGTACTGTGCAGTTGCAGTTAAGTTTCGATGAAAACAACGCTTTTCGTATTCTCTACCGCTGTCAGACATACGCTCGCGTCACGTTCGTGTCACGCGAGCGCAATAACGTCATTCTACTGTTGCGCGTCTTTGGTGCATGCTTCGGAACGCAACATGATTGGTATTCTACTATTCATTTGACGTCTCAAAATGACAGTTAAAAAACACTAAAATCTGTAGTGGGGTATTATTTTAATATTACAATAACGTCATATTCATTGAAATGTAATCGATCGATATTTTTTCGCTCATGATAGCTACACCATAAGTAAGTTTGGTAGAGTTTGATTATCGTACAGTTGACGTGCAGTTCACGCGCAGCTTACGGGCAGTTCAAAGATTACAAGAATACCGTTTATCACTCAAACTTGAACTTAACTGCAACTGCACTACAACTTCATCGGCGCGTTACAAAATTACGTGAATTAGCCCTCAGATGCAGCTGAATACCAATGTTTCACATGGAGCGACTGCGTGTCTGACCACCACAATTTAACTATGGGTGACACGAAACCCCTTGGAAATACTGATTGTCAAAATTTCTGGCTTCTGACTAGACAACGACAGTCTAAAGATCCACGAATGATAGCTGAGACCAACAGCTTTACGTGCTTTCCGAGGCACGGAGAAATGAAAATGTGAGAGTCCATAGAGAGAAATTGGTTGGTACAGTACGTTTGGCATCTACCATTTGTACAGCGACTTCCTAGGTACATACTATATAAGTTTAAAGCTGAAAATACTTTCGGAATACGTTCCGATACATTTATTGACCCAGTTAGAAGTTCCAGTCACTTAAGAAGATAAAATCTTCATGCTAGTTTTGCATTACTCACTCACTGAAAAGGATTCGAAATGTGTTAATATACTGTAATGGCTTTTTAGAGATATTTCTTGCAATAAATATTAGCATCAATCTGAACATATACGGTGCAAAGAACATTAGCGGTACAAGATTTTAGACCCGACAATGTTGTTTGTTGTCACTGATTTTAGAGAAGTCTTAGAATTTTTCATAAATTTTGACGTTGGAACAACAGTCTTTTTTTTTTACAAAATCCTGTTTCATTTCAGCCGAAAGATGTCCACTGCTGGACATAGGCCTCCCCCAAGAAATGGAAGGTTTTGCAATAATCGCCACGCTTGGCAGGCGGGTCAAAATCCTGTTTACATTCACATAATATTATTATCATCATCATCAGCCGAAAGACGTCCGCAGCAGGCCGAACGATGTTGAACAAAGGCCTCCCCCATAGCATAAAACGCCACAAAGAGCAGCAACCTGGTTCTTGCATCCACCGGTTACCCGCGACCTTGACGATGTCGTTGGTTCATCTGGTGGGAGCCCTACCAACGCTGCGTCTACCGGTTCGTGGTCGCCACTCGAAAACCTTTCTTAATATTATTATACCAAAGCATCATTATGCGGTAAAAACTAACTATCTAAAATTGGTATTCGGTTGATTGCGGTTATTTTAATCAAATTAATTTTCATATCATTAAGTTTGGTGAACAGGGAAGAAAAGAATGATGTATAATAAAAGGGAGTCAGTGATTGATTGACGGTAAACAGGTCAGGACGAAATGGACGAAGAAAACGTGTTGCGGCGACCCCAAGTGTAACATTGGACAAGTGTAGGAAGGTGACGATGATGATGATATAGTTTAATTATAATAGTGAGCGAAATATGTCTTTTCATACCTTTTCCTAGCAGTGACACATTAAAGGACTTAATACATTATTTTTACTAACCATTATTTACTACTATTATGTTTGTATTCACAAAAACAATAATATTGGGAATGATGTTGAAATTTGAATTTATAATTTACAAACTATTCAAAACTGGCTGACTCGACAGACGTTGTCCTGTCCCTATCTATCTACCCTTATTACCTACCTACTTACCTACCTACCCTACCCTACTCAGCCCTACCTACCTACCCTACCCAACTAACCTACCTACCGTACCTACCCTACCTAACAAATATTTTCTTATACAAACCTTCTCCTGACAATAACGAATACAAAAAAAAACGAATTATCCGATTTGGTCTAGCCGTCCGGAAGTTACGCGCTTACATACATTTCGGTGATTCATTTTTATATAAATACAGTTATTGTTCATACTAACACTTTAAAGGTTATTGTTTGTTTGTTAGAGAAAATATCTGGAAGTACTACCCGTTGTACCAGTACAGTCACCGGCAGAAATATGTGTAGACCAGGTACAGATTTCAAAATTCAATAGCAATTTTCAACTATTTCAACTTATAGATAAAACCTAGTTTATAGTAGTTTGTGATCAAAAATACCGTAACCCCATAACATATCAATCAATCAGCTTAGGAGAAAATCAGTTTAGAATGAGGCCGACAGATTCCATGTTTTTGCTCGTGACTATACTACTACTAGTTTGAATACAAAATCTTTTAAATTTGTTTGGCCCAAAATTCAGCCACTTCCACGGCGTCTTCGGTGGCAGCGCATAATTCAACCCGATCGCATGCTTTGGGGCACAAAGGACATGACATGAGGTGCGGCATGGTTTGCAACTCGGCGCCACATGCACACCCTGCTGCTGCTCTGTCGAGGTAGCCCCATTTTGCGAGATTGGCGTTACACCTTCCCACTTGGGTCCTTAAACGGTTCAGGGACTTCCAGATGGACCACGGAAGGTTAGACCCTGCGAGTAGATGCTCGCTTGGTGATAGATATTGAGTGGGTGGGGGGAAAGTGTCCTGCCACAGTTTGCAGCGGGCATCAGCCGGGTCTCCTGACAAAGGAACTACCGATTTTAGGAAGCTGTGTCTGCTTTTTAAACGCTGCGTTGGTAGTTGCGCCAAGAAAGGAGCCTCCCCGAGCGACGTTAAAATTCGGTAACCAACCCCCCAAACGTCCGGCGCACCCTGGACACCTAGCACTCAGTAACGCAGAGTCTGGTGACTAATCCTGTCACCACGATGGTACGAACCGGTCTTTTTCAAGATCCATCCCAAATGGCTCTTATTTTATTCACTAAAACTAAGCTGTGTTATGCTATCGCCAACGGCGGTTTTAAAGTCCCCTCTTTGACGTCCACACGGACGAAATCGCAAACAGGAGCTAGTATACAATAAGATCCGACTAAAATACTCTAAAATCACAATCTACTTATCCGTCTAATACAGCAGGCAATATCTGTCTATGTGGTGAAAGGGTCGGCGTTAATGAGGCAAATGTTCGGGATGCCCACGTTCCACGGATTCCTAGATATCCCAAGGTTAGGTCTTTGTCATTACGTGATAGGAATTAGGATTAATGGTCTTAGCTTTTGCTCAGGTGAGTTTAATTTTGAATTTTAAGTCCATTGGAATTGCTGCTAGGTCTTAGATATGGTAATGAAATTTTTATTTCAAAGGTTGGTATTTTTAATTTAAGTTTTCGTTTTCCTTCGAGTATTTATTTTATTCTTTCTATCAGGACTAGGGTATAGACGTAACTTGATTTATTGAAAATTACTTCGTACCTTTGACTTAGTGAACATATAAAAACAATCAAAAGGTAGTTTGATAAATATGTACAAAATCTAAGTCAAAATCAAATCAAGATTCAAGATTTGACTTGATAGACGATTGACTTAGACTTAAATTTGATGTTTAAATGCCACGTTTGAACGTCATATTAATAATTGTAATATAGTTGCCCCTTCCAAAATATATTTTCATATGGAGAAGACTGGACTTGAAATACTACTACTGTTTTAAAACAATTGTTAACAATATTTTGTATAAATACAGGATATTTTTAGCTATACGTGAATACGATGTCAGTACATCGTATTTATGTATTTATGTTATCGTATTTATGTATAATTTAAACAGCATCCTAACATTGTAATTTATACTAAGTAAGAGAGTAAGCTGATGGTGGTTAGTGGTATTTAGAGTGTTAAATTCGTTAACGTCGCAGTTGAAGAAGATAAGGATATAGTAACAGAAAAACTAAATAAAACACATCCACATTATTCCACATTGAGTATAAACAACATAGACAACAAACGAAGTGTCAGATTCAATTCAGTGTTGTCACAATAACGATTTTTTTTTAAATAGCCGATAATTTATTTATTTTTGTTATTCTTTTTTACTTTTTTATTTTCATCATTAGTTTTATATAGGCACATATTCAATTCAATTCTTTTAACTTTTTCTTTTAGTGGAATTTTGATTAAAATACCAGTAAAGTCTCGTGGGTATGCCGTTGAGGTTATTGTGTTTGTTTATAAATCGATTCAAATCGATTGATTAATGATATACTCGTAATATGGTTTTGAAGCTGGTAATTGCTGGTAATATTATGCCTGCGTCAGTATCAAAAAACTTCTTGTTTTTTCCAATAGAATTACTTTTTTTAACGAATTGTTGTAAATTGTAGTGGCGCTCATTTGGAAGAAAGTAAATACATATTTTTTATGACAAAATTAATGCATGAATTATTTTTTCTCTAGTCTAATGTTCACTGGATGGCCTGAAATGGGCAATCCCTTATTTGTAAAGTTCAGAATTAATAGTCGGTAGCATGTTTTCCCGAGATTACTCTCCTTCTAAAGCCTCGCCAAAAACACAAATTGTATTTACTAGTCTCTGCCCACGACTTCTTCCGTTTATATTTCAGAATTAAGCCAAAGTTCTGAATCCCACGAGAGCACAAAAACGGGATAAAGATCAATATCTATATGTTTGCCAAATTGTATCTAATAATATGATTAATCTGTTTATGCGTTAAAGATTAACAAACATCCACGCATCCATCAAATCATCCTTACAAAAATTTCGCGTTTATAATAATAGAACGAAGTAGGATTTATTTATTTATTTATACTTCATGCACAAAGAAACAATGGCGGACTTAATGCCTTAGACATTCCCTACCTGTCAACCAAGGGTGGTGAATAGATAACAGTGCAAGTGCATTATAAAAAGTAATAATCAGAAAGTTAAAAGATATAAACTACACATACATCATTATATTCTGCAATATCATACACCTATATGAATATATATACACACACAACGACAACATAACAGACAACGACACACAACGACATTATACGAGTGTTGTATCAAAAGTACTGATAACTGAGTCAATATTGATTTACAAGCACCTGAATCAACAAACAATACAAATAGAAATGAAACATCAACTCTTAATCTCCTTTGATATCTAAATACACATCGGGAACAAAAACCTACCCTACCAGTACATTAAAATACATAATTATTAAGGAAAACCGAGGCTATTTCCCAAACGTTGAGCACAGTACCACACGGTCAGAGCTGTTCCACTAATCCGCGAATCCTCTTTGTTACTGGGAAACTCTGGAGATTACGTTTTATAAGCATTTTAGTGTGTAGGTTTTTAGTGAATCAAGTATATATAGATAAAAATATATTTATATTTTATCATGATAAATTTGATGTTGAGTACGTATTAAGGGGCTATTTAACGACTTTTACAGATTTTAAACTGACAGTCACGTCAAAATGTGCAGTGTAAATGATTTGAAAAAAATATATGTTGAACTAGAACATTCTCTAAATCATTTACTATGTAAATATTTTTTTATTATATTCATATTAAATAGTTTAATTAGCTCGTGAAGTTGTGTCTGACGCGGACTAAACATCAACAGCTTTGAGAGTTTTGGACGCAGAGAATTGTATGCGCTGTATTTTTTAACTTAAAAAAAAGGCGTATACTAAAAGATAGATAATAAAATTGTCTGTAAGATGGTGTAAGTTTCGTTTAATTATACTTGGTAGATTTTGTGTGATTGTCAATATTTTAATTTTAACGATGTTGTAGTTTTCTTTAGAAATATCGCCTTGGAGTGACTTCACGAGATAGCTGTGAGAGGCTGCACATTTTACGATCTTCTCACGACTTTTTCTTCTCTTTGCGTCTTATTTACAGGCTGCTTCTCCTCTGCATGTTGCTGTTCTATTTCTACGATCGTAATTGGATCGTCGTACCGATGGTGTTCAATGTGAAGAAAATATTTTAAAATACTTTCATGGGATTTGAGTATGATAACTAGACTGTTTAGACTATTCGTATAGTTTGCAACTGAGCTATTTACTGAAAATCCCGAGGATTTTTCCTCATCTTATTCCAAAAATAAGCCTAATACACAAACATTCCGTACCATTTCTGTCATAAAGTTACTCAAAGTTCGAAATACGATATAAAATTCTCCGTATCCCGATACGTTTGTGGGGGAGACGTGTCGTATTTATACTTAACGCTCCATTACGCTTTTTATATTCGATTTATGTGAAGATTGCGTTGTGAAAACGGTGTTGGATAGCGAAAGTTGTGGCATGGTCATGTGTGTATTGTGTGGAACTTAGTCGTGAACTGTTTGTTGGTGTATTATTATTGAAGTTGATATTTGTTGAGCCAATGAGGAAACTAAGTGGTAGTAAGTATCTAATAAGACAATGTTACCACTTCTGCGGTCCACGTGCCATTTATATCTCTTTGTCGCGAATAAATCAAGAAAGAGACAGATATTAATAAGAGCTGTCAATTTAAGTTGATCTTAAATGTTCATACAATTATAGTTGTCATTTTAGAACGTATTGGTAAAAACACGGCGAAGTAAAAATAAACGAATTTGACATCCCTAACTTTCTCCCTCCTTCTTCTTTTCCTTCTTCCTTTCTTTATCTGCCGCCGTCCTTTTCTTCAGCTGCCTGACAGTAAGACAGTATACCAATTGTCTAATTTAAGTTTAGTTTGTGAACAAGGGGATCAGCGCTAATATCTATCTACTTTGTACTTTCTGAACTTTGTTGGGGTCGGCTCTAAGTCAGTTTGGATGCAGCAGAATACTTGTATTTTAAATGGAGCGACTGTCTATCATGCCTCCATGACCTAGTCACTGGGTAACATGTCAACCCTTGGTAAGATTAGATGTCAGACTTTTAGGCTTCTTAGATCCCGTGCCCGTGGGGTGTCCGGGTCGCCCGTAGGGTGTCCGGGCTAAAAAAGCACCCCCCCCCCTTTCATCTCGAGTGTGTCGTCGAAGGCGACTAAGGGAAAATCCGAAAATCGGGCAGCAGCGGCTTCTCACTGCGATCGCCAAGCGTGGGGATTATGGCAACGCCCCCCATTAATGGGGGAGGCCTTTGTTCAACAGTGGACATCTTCAGGCTGATGTTGACTAGGTAGTGCCAGCCGTAATCGCCATGCTTGGCCGATGCATGTTGGCGATCGCAGTCGACATCCCTCTGTCGCCTTCTACGAAACCCATAGGCAAAAATGGGGAAATGTCAACAATCTACGAGGCTTAATAAGACAATAAAACTAGTCAATAATTCCCACTAAGAAATGTAACATTCAACTTTCTTTCAATTTTTGTCAATGTTCTTGGAAAATCCTCGATGTATATACTTGTTTGATACTGTAAAGCGTGGTACAGAATTCCGGAATTAAGTCACACGCCCGACTTGCTCGCGGAGTACATTTAAATAAACGACAGGCGGTGTGTGCACAGAATTAGTAATAATATGTGAATAGTTTTCAGATTCAGAACGCTTTGAGAATTGCTCGGGCGGGCTCGAGTGCTTGCAGCCGCTTTATTATGTAACGTTGGTGTGAACTTGTAGGAAGGTGCTTTATGAAATTGCAGCAAGATTTATCATTGGGGCGTCCCGGCAGAGATTAGTTGCCTTACGTACTCGTGGATGTCGTGAAAAGCGGCTAAAAGATTAAGTTCACACGGACAATAGCGTCCCCAAGCGACCATCTGCTAAATGTAACTCTAAGATAGAACTGTTATGAACATGGTTTAGAAGAGGTTTAGAATGGTGAATTTATTGATGACTAGTTTCTGCTTTCGTCTTCGTCCGCGAAAATGTGGTTACGGATTCCAATTATTTTTTTTATCAAATTTTATAGCACCTATAGGAAAAATATAGTTTCTGTAGTATTGTGTTGTAAACAAACATACAAAAAAATCTAATCATTTCTCTTTATAATATAATTATTAGCTCAGGATAGCCTCTCTATCAAGGTATCAAGCAGTCTTACCAAGGGATATCCTGATACCCCTTGGTTCTTACCAAGGAGTATCAGGGGTCTGGGGGGGACTGGTTGTCAGACTTTCTGGCTTCTGACTACCCATAACGACTGCCAAAGATCTACAAATGACAGCCGGGACCAACTGCAAAGGCATGAAGGGAACTCGGTATGAAATGGATGGTCACCCATCCACAGACCGACCGCGGCAAGCGTAGCTTATCCTTTGATTGGTCGATCTGTGCGACTTTTACTTAGCCACGAGCTCTTCCAACGTGAACATTCCAATCTCCAAAAACAAAAACAAACAAACCGACCCCATTCTTATTCAAACTCCACAATTACTTCATTCATACATTCTGTATGACCTGAATTTTTCGGCCACGTCTGCTTTTTAAACTAGTGGTTCAAAAAGCAGGTATGCATAGGTGAAACACAAAGTAAACAGCGCTCAAAGCGATTGCGGTGCTGTGGTGATCCGTTCTGTATCCGCAGTTATGCACCGAGCTTGAAATATTAGGTAGGTTGGTACCTATTGTTTAGGTAAGTGAGTGTTGGTTTATTATGAGAAGTGAAAAATGTATGTGCTTTAAGGGTTTTACGTGTAATCGGTGTAATGCAACTTGTAGACCGCTGACTGCTTAACCCGTTCCTGATGTAGCTGCGCGGTGACGTGATGCGAGTGCTCACTGATATTATTTATTTGTTTTATTTATTTTATTTATTTTATTTATTTTATTTATTTAATTTATTTATTTTATTTATTTTATTTATTTTATTTATTTTATTTATTTTATTTATTTTATTTATTTTATTTATTTTATTTATTTTATTTATTTTATTTATTTATTTATTTATTTTATTTATTTATTTTATTTATTTTATTTATTTTATTTATTTTATTTATTTTATTTATTTTATTTATTTTATTTATTTTACTTCTTATTTATTTTATTTATTTTGTTTATTTTATTTATTTTTAAGAAAGCTTACAGACTAATAAAATGTTTAAATAACAACATTTTCTAAAAAACCGTTTGCTAATTATAAGCTTCCAAAATATAATGCAGTTTAGCAACTAGCGATAAGTATAATATAAATAATATGGTTCGGACGGATATATCCATTCTAGATTAGGTTAAAAAAGAAAAAATTCAGTGTGTACTTATGTACGCGCGTGAGAAGTTATACTTCTTCGAGTCACAAAATAGCAACGAAGGCAGTAAGTAGTTCAGCATGTACGTCAGAGATGGCGTTGTTTACAATTACTCCCGTGAGAATTTTGTGTGACGGTGTGCGCGCGCATCGTAAAATTTCACTCTCATCATTTTTTCATAACGCGCCTAAAGAAGTATAACTTCAACAATGTTAATGGAAGAGAAAAAGACTGTGTCAATTTGTGCAGCATTAACTTGTTATAAGGTCAGCAAAGTATTCCCTATTTAAGATATTATTCTAAATTGACGTGCGCTAGTGTTAAACAGATCTATAGGTGTGATGGTAAATTATTAAAGGCTACTACAGCTAAGCTAGGCTGATACGTCAACTTGTGATAACTGTCACCCCTCCCGTACCGCTACAAAGAAATTTGACCTCTATAGACTATTAGTATAGGAGTCTATACTCCTATACAGTTAGCTATAAACTATCTATATAGTTTAATAAAAAACGGTAGTAATGTACACACTTGTTACTATTTTCATTTAGACGAAACAGAACGAAAGCAAATAAAATAGTAACAAAAAAGAAAATTCGGGTCAAAGTGTTTGTGAGAACGTGAACACAACTTTGATGCAGATTTTTTTATTGTTAGCCTATTCTGTCCCACTCCTGGGCAAAGGCCTCCCTCCATGCCTTCCGTCTTTCTCTTTCCCGATTCTAGGTATCCACCAGTTTCCTTCGTGCTCCTTCGTGGCTTGCCGAAGGAGAAAAATATACATTGCGGAAAATTTCCTCTCTCCATGATGACTGTCTATTAGTAATTTCTAGTATTATTTTACAAAAGCATTACATTGTGTTTGCCTTGTGTCTGGGTGTTGTTTATCTATATATGTATGTATTTAAAATATATTTGTGTATGTATATCAGCTGTCTGACACCCATAGTACAGGGTCTCCCTAGTTTGGGGTCAGATGGCCGTGTGTGAAATGTCCCCACATATTATATTATTATTATATTATATAGTACGATAACGTTATATAGGTATCTAAATAACACTGGCTTTTCTTCGTGACTTTTTGTGCGTGAATTTTCTTGAGCATCTCGTTTTTGAAGTTATACTTCTTTAGGCGCGTTATGAAAAAATGATGAGAGTGAAATTTTACGATGCGCGCGCACAGCGTCACACAAAATTCTCACGGGAGTAATTGTAAACAACGCCATCTCTGACGTACATGCTGAACTACTTACTGCCTTCGTTGCTATTTTGTGACTCGAAGAAGTATAACTTCTCACGCGCGTACATAAGTACACACTGAATTTTTTTTTATATTTTAGCACTTCAGGATAACGTAGCTTCCTATTAAGGAAATAATTTTTAGAATCGGACTAGTAGTTTAGTAGAATTATGTAGAATGTATCACCTATCGCTCTCAATGCATAATATGCATATGTAATTAAATAATCCATACTTTTCATCCTTTAATATCCATACTTCCATACTAATATTATAAATGCGAAAATAACTCCGTCTGTTACGCTTTCACGATGAAATTGCTGAACCGATTTTAATCAAATTTGCCTTGAAGATAGCTTAAACGATGGGAAAGGGTATTCTTAGGGTACTTTTTCTTAAGGTCATTAATAAATAAGTTTAGTGAATATCTAGGTTGGTCCAGGTACAAGTTAGTGTTTGTGTTGCCCGCACTCCGTTCAAAGCGATGCCCAGGATAGCGGAATAGGGTTAGGTCATCACAAGTTTGTCCGTCGATGTATTGATATTTGTATCCTTTGATAAAAGTTCAAACATCTATTTGTACAGGACCTCGTCAGCATCCAGGAGAACTGACTTTCCTGAGACGTGAGAAAAAAAATCAGCGCTGGCGATCTAGAATCATAAACTGTAGGTCGATTCTGTAAAATTCAAACAACAACTCGCATCTCACATCGCTATTCACTTTCACTTCGCATAATTTTCAAAATGACCTTGATCTATTTGACATTCTGAATCGGGTTCGAGTGCAAAGTGAAGTGAAGGGGAAATTACCTTTATAAATATATTATTATTATTATTCAGATTCGGAGTTCAGAATGAGGTCTTACAGAATTACACCCCTGAATCCACGGTTAAGTTCGCGTCACGATGTTCCCGCCACGATGTATGAATATGAAAGTCTTTTGACCGCCACGTCAAATAAACAAAAACGTGCCCTCGTTGACAAGCTACGAATTACGGATATAAGTCTGTCATGTAGTCGTGACCGTGGCGTACTGAGCACATTTTGTAGCAGTCAAAAGCTTAAATTTCGAGTAGCATTCACTTTGTGGCTTTTTATCCACTTAAACCCAAATCAATTATTATACTTGTTTCTCAAACTTTATCCTTGAAAACACAGATATTGGCGGACAGGTTGATGTGATCTACACTGATTTTGGAAAAGCTATCGATCGTGTAGATCACGTCATCCTGATAAACAAAATTATACAGATTTGGTATACGCGGCGATATACTAAGTTGGGTGCAATCATACTTATTTAAAAGGTCACAAGCCGTAGTATTGGAGATTTTCGTTCTTACTTCGTTGATATCCCTAGCGGTGTTCCACAAGGGTTCCATTTGCGGCCCCAGTTTTATAATGCATATTTATTTGATATCACCGTCTCTTGAAAACACTCTGAACATTTAATGTACGCTGACGATAAAACATATTTTACGCAGTAAGATCACTTGAACCTGTATATTGTCTCCAAATTTCTGTAATTTCCGTAATATTGTCTCCAAAATCACTGTTGGTTTTCTGAATAAATAAAAATAAAAATAGTTTATTAGGAGGAACTTGTTACATTCACCGCATTACTTCTTCACCTGAGTAATTTTGGCAATATTTGTATTCGAGAAGATATGAGAAGGGTATGTTTTGATCCTTATGACAGAATTTGATTCAATTTTTAATTCCAACGAAGCTGCGTGGAGTTGTGTGTGTGGATCTCCATTCATATTGGTGGAAGAATACCGTTTTAGGGATACCGGGAAATTATTGTGTTAACAATCTTTTCAGAAGTGAAAACATGAAGAAACGATTAATGTATTGTGTGAGAAACACAAGCAATTGAGGTCATTGCTTTTTCCTTAATATCTCCTCGTAGGATAAAAAACAAAAATCATTATACCATTTTTTTTTTTAAGTAGGTTGATGAATACGATGAATATCAATTTAGGAAGTTAACGATATTTATTTCTGTTCTCGAAACAAAGAATTCTAGCAAATATAGGTGGGTCGATGCCCGCTATTAAATTGCCACGTTAAAAAGATTTTCCTGTAGATACAAGTATGATAAACACACATAATATTATGGCTAGGAATAGGGTGACTATTATATATATACGCTATACTTACTTTTTTATGCATCCAATCATTCTTCTACCATTCTTCTCAATTGCTGTTTCTATTTTAAAATACTTGTTTTTCATAGGATTCGTGGAATCTTGTAATGATAATCACTTTTAATAATTATTACATACACTTAATATAATTACCTTTGTTCTCCATAGCTTCTTAAAGACTGTGTGTCTTCTAATTAAATATTTATAAATACTTATAGTTTCTTTAGAAAGACCTGAAAAATAATATTTGTTGTGATACGATTTCTAATGACAGTTGTCAACATTGAGAATTGTCAGTTATTCGTTTTAATTAGTTTTTGGCATGTGTAACTTAAATCCATCTTACTGATATTTGTTGTCGCTTAATAAGTGTGTGTTTGCTGTATTTTATACAAAACGGCTGGATACCGGCTAATGTATCTGGTGTTCTTAAAATCCTTTTCGCACTAACAATATAAAAATATAACTGGCAGACTACACTTAGACCTGGCCGGTACTAAAATACCCCTCTATATGACGATACGGACGTTCCAGAAGTAAAATTCATACTTGGAAAATAATATGAATTTCGGAGGAGCCGACTTAAAGGCAATCTGACAAATGATGAGTCAGTCTAGATTTTGGTTTCGAATAAGCAACACGGTCTTGATAACGTAAAAGTCGACCAGTCCACAACCGAGAGTCGGTAACAGTCTTAAGTCGTGCCATCGTGCTGTCGCGTGCCTGCTGCTCCCAGGGCGGGTCCTACTGATAGGACCGCCTGGGAACCTCCGTCCCAAAGCTAGGAGCCGACCGCGGCAGTCTATCTTCGGCCGATGCTGTTTGCCGGCCAGGCTGTGGAGCCTAGAAGTCTCTGTCGATAAAACAGTGCGTTTAGGTTAGTGTTTTATACAACTCTGTTTTTCTAATCACTTCATTTTTGAGAGCTATTAAATTTTATGTACAAGTCTACTTAGCTTTTTATTTCATAAAACGTAGTAGACCTGTAACACTATGTATATGACGGTATGAAAAAAGTACTCATTATCATCTGTCTTGTCTTAATTATGCTGGCGTCGACTTCAAGTCTAACTAGACGCACCTGAATACCAGTGTTTAACTCCACAGCCCAGTTACTGCGTAACACGATAACCTTTGGTAAGATTGGTTTTCAGACTTTCTGGCTTGTAACCGACTGCCAAAGATCTACAAATGACAGCCGGGACTAACTGATTTACATGCTTATCGAGTCACAGAGAGGTTTCGGTATGAACAAAGGTATCCCCAATAGAACACCACAACGAGCGACAACCTGCCGCTTGCATCCACAGGTTACCTCCGTCCTTAACGGTATCGGCGGTCCTTCTGGTGGGAACCAGAAGGACCGACGATACCGTCTTACCAACGCTGCGTCTTCCGGTCCGTGGTCGTCACTTAAGAATCATCATTGCCTCTATTTTACCAAAAGTTTTGACAATACATTAATTGCCGCTGAGATACATGAGAACAGATTGCGACTGGCTTTTGAACGTTCATAATAACGAAAATATGTTAAGCTAGTTATGTATATCTCTTTCTCTCCAATAAAACAAGAAAGAGACAGATATTATTAATATCGCTATCGTTATAAGCTGTAAAGAAACATGGCGAGATCCATACATTCATTTGTATAAAAAAAAAATAATTTAGAGGGTTTCGTTACCCGGAGTAGATTAATATACTTAGCATATCTTTGTACCCCATAACCCCATCATAATTAAAATATCACAGAATGAAAATAACACTTTTCCGTTTCATCTCAATGCCCATTTTATGTTTATAAAAAAAGAAAGTGACAAGCGACGTTAACGGATCTATAAAATTGGCAGACAAGTGATGTGACAAGAGTGAGGAAAAAATAATTGTGGTATTATTTCCCATAAAACGATGCAATTTCAGTGTAAGAACTGCGAAACGGCGACTGTCAGTGTCACTGTTACTGTCAGTCACCGTTTCGTTCTAATAATTAGCTTTTCATTAAACTATTCACTTTTGTTGTGGGGTTTTAAAAATATTGTAAATGCCTGAAGATACTCTTTAGTACCCAAGAATATAATAATTAAAATTTCAACTTCTCTAAACATCTTAATTTTTTTTTGTACTAATCCTGTCATGATTCTTTAAGTTAATCTAAAATGTTCATATAATTATAATAGTTGTGATGTCACAACGTGTTGATATTAAAAACACGGTGAATTTCAAGAAAAAACTAATTTGACATCCTCTAGAAAACTTAATTCTTACTCGTATCATTCTGTCGACTTCTTTTCTTCAGCTGCCTGGCAGTAAGAGATGGCATTTGTCTAATTTTAGTTTACTTTGTGGACAAGGGAACTAGTACCATTAGCCAGATTTAGAGTAACGTAAACACGACGATAAATAAAAACAAACTTATTTCAAAAAACTTGAAAACTAAACACTTTGTATGCAATATGTCACACCAATAAGAACGAATAAAGCCGTAATAGATGTTTTTAAACAGAGCCAGGTGTGGCCCGACTAAGTTTAATTAAATAAACATTTTGCTCAAATTAATTTTGTATATTACGATATTAAAATGGCGACGTCACGGCACAACTTTTAAAATTAAAACGTGGGGCGTGTGTTCCAGGTTTCGGTTTTTGGTGTTGGCAGAAGGTGGGGGCATTCCTAGTTACTTATAGAAATGTTCGCATTCTATTTTCTGTCTCAATATCTGACAATTATGCTTGATCTTAACACATAATTTTGACAAGATTGACATTGTTTGTTACTAGGATAAAATTGTCAATGTATGAATTGTAACGTCACCAACATTGCGCGTCGAATCAGCATGCTGAACTGAAAGTAGGTCGGCCACATCTACAGACGGACAGGCAGTAGATGGAGTAGGCACGCTTCAGAGTGGATACCGCGTTTGGCAAGAGTAGTGTGTGACTCCCAGCGGCACGATGGATGGATTTGAAGAAAATGGCTGGCAGCTGATAGATGCGGGCTGCCCAAGTCATCCCGACCCAGAGATCGCCAACCGCCAACTCGGGTTGGCGATCTCTGGGGAGGGTCGGGACGTTTAGCAGTGGACGGCAATAGACCGATAAGATGAGATAAAATTTCGACCAGATTTGGAAAGTTTTTAGGTAATTAGTAGAATAAATTGGCTGCTGGTCTATTTAAAGTTTCTTCCCTCTGAGGGTGTTTAGATAGAAGTCAAGATTGAGCCATCGCCACATCGAAACACTTTAACTCAAACTAAAGTCATAACTCGGACTAAGGTTACAACTCGGACTAAAGTTAGAACTCGGACTAAAGTTAGAACCCGGATTAAAGTTGGAACTCGAACTAAAGTTAGAAGTTGTGTAATTAAACGAATTCAGTTTTAAGTGGTAACTTTTTACCATTTAAATGTTGCCTGGCTGTGACGACGCGTGGCTCAACAGCCGGTCTGACCCGCTGCATTAGAGGTTTCACATCAAAAATCGAGTCACAACGACGATGTCACCATGTCTTCGACACGGTTTTGTGTAAATTGGTTTCAAAATGACGATAATTGCTGAAAATGGCGGAAAAAGGCATGCCGTCTGAAAGCTTAACTGGCGTGCGTCGCGTATACTAATAGAAATATAAACCCTTATTAAAATTAAATGAAATAGGCGTATATGCTTTGCTACCCGTACCTGCCTGCCTGTTAATAAAGATTATAATATTAACACAAATTAACATAAATTATAATATACTAATCGCATTCTAACGTTTCAAATCGTCCTAAATTATTAAACGTGACACTATTAATAAAGCAATATATGTATTTACCACAACCAATATTATAATTTCTAACAATAATAATGTAGAATAATATCATAGGTACACATGTTTTGTGTTCTAATATCGGTTCACCTTTATTATCTATAAACCCCTAGAGAAATTTGTGGGTATATCAGATTCTCTATCCGAGGCTTATTATCAAAGTAGGATAAATATTTTATATTAGATAAATGGAATTTCACTATTAATATCGACTAGTTTCGATATTGAATATATTGGGCCCGGTTTTGTTGAGAAATTTAAGCGCTATTGTTGTCTTTAACATGTAGATCAAATTAGAATGAGATGGATTACAATGAGAGCTGTCATCATGATTATCTATATAACAGATAACTTGTAATAAAGAAGGGTACTAACTATGAAACAATAATTTGAGACACAAAATGGCCACTAAACAGTATGCGGTACGACCATGAAGTTTTAGGTATAAATAGAGCCAACACTTAGAACAAAAACTTGAAACCAACTGTGGGGTGATGCTCTCTTTCTGAATGCATACATAAGAACAAGACAGTGACATGTGTTTTCTTTATCTTATGTACGCATTCAGAAAGAGAGCGTCTGCCCACAGTTGACTTCACTTAGGTATTTAGAGTGTTGCCTCCACTTTTATCTATAAGCTTCTTGGGTACGACGCGCTTTAAACGTAATAAGAACCATATTTTCATCTTACACTGGTACTCACAATGGCGGACACATGCGGACATGACACGTTCTGTCAGATATTTTCTTCATACATTTAAATGTACCTGAAAGGTACTCATATTTCCATAAGTATATCTCTATGTATAATAGACTTTTTAATAGAATTCATCTCACCATTTTATCCATCATTCAAGTATATAGAGTAAAGAGAGAGAGAGTAAAGTCATTCAAACTAAGACTCAAATTCAAAATCATTTATTTCAATTAAACCATTTACAGGTACTTTTGAATTGTCAGAGATTCAGTTTATCTAAAATTCTGAAAGATTAGGAATGTATATAATAATTAAATTAATCTTCAATTATTTAGCTAATGCGGCCCGTATCGGTATTATCTGTAGTAAGATTCGAAGAAACGAAACTCTTTCCTTACAAATAAATATCAATTCGTATAGTAAGAAAATCCACAAAAGTCTTTGTGCCTCTTCATAAGTGATCCATACAATTCGGAGACGGAACTATACGGACAGGGGTACCTACGTCAACGAACATGAGTAATTTATTAACTTTATGTTGCCAAAACATGTTTACGTGTATCCTGAATTACGTAAATAGAATCAGGCTTTACTATTTATGTCTGTGTGTGTTTTTGTAAAGATACATCTACACCGCTAGGAGAACGAACATTCGTTAGCGAACATTCAAATAAAATCATATTTGTTTATTTGTTTTATTGTGATTGATTGACACATTAGCCATCTTAGTTCATAAAAGCCAGTGTGTTTTGTTTCTAAGTTTGAATTGTTATTTTAAAATGTATCGTTCATGTGGTTTTAGAAGCATTGTTACAAAACATCAGTTCGTATCAGTCATATTACTTTTGTTTATTGTAGGTATCAACAGCAACATTAATGTTTGACATATTTTATATACAAAAGCTGTCAAACTGTCATATTTATTCTTCAGATAAAAGTTAGACGACGATTGAAAAATCAACTCTAAGCGTAACAAATACTTGTTAATTAAGTAAATAATTACTTTGGAAACTAATTACAGTGATTGAAGGTAGCGGTAGTCGCTGAAACAACTTCCCAAAGAAACTTCATGCTCTCGTGCGAGCTTTGTGAAAGTCTGTTCAACGTTTCATTCTAACATTGCCCAAAAATGCTCGCGGCCGAAATACTCTCAACGCTCGTATTGCTTAGAGTATGGACGCACCTTAACATGTCTCTATTACGCGTCTATTGAAAGGAATTATTGTAGCTAATGGAATTAATTCCAGCACAATACTGAGGAAGTATTGTCTGTTAGTTTCCACTATCTGTTGATAGAATTTATCATTACCTAAATTAGTATTGATATGTCTTGTGTCAACAATTTTTGGAACGAAGTTCCTTACTGAAACTTACGGTAGGTGTGATTGGAGAGAGAATTTGACGTCACATAAGATCTTTTCGTTTTATCCTATCTTCCTCATTCTTCTCTTTTTTTCTTTCCGGTGTAAGCGTATTGAGAACTTAATTACTGACTCCCTTAACAGCACGTTTCTTCATTATTTTTTTTTGTCTCTAAAGTTTCGAGACAGTAAAAACACTGTGACGGAATTGCTAAAGACTAAAACCTACGACGAAATTGAGACTTTAGTAGCTTCGAATCAATAGCCATTATAGTGAACACTACAGAAAAATTCACACACTACCACTATCACACATCTCGCAAAAGTGCGCGTGTGTTACCACGCCCTATTTAACTTTTCTTTCTTTTCTTTTTTATTTTTACACATACAGAGAATGTAAAAATCGAAGAGCGGAGTCTCCTAACACAAGCAACTCTTTGCTTAAAAGGGGATCTCCTGTTACTTGTTGTTACTGTAATATGTGTATGAAATAAAATCATTTTCTTTTAGCAATATAGCCGCTGTGGCTGCGCCATAAGGGCAAAGAAAGTAAATTAAGTAAAATCACAAGCAATTGTAGAGTATTTACTTAGACTGACCTTTGAAATATTTACCCCAGAGGGCATACCACAAACGCGTGGAGAAATTTTTAAAATTAAAATTACCCGTTTCGTATATAAATTTACTTAGTTTGAAATATCGAAATTCCAAATTTAAAATGCTATAAAATATTCTTATTCCAAATTCGAAAATTGACTCGAATCGAATATATTTATGTTAGAGCGCTTTCGCTAATCCAGGTTCAGGGTACAGGCATAGTAAATAATAGTACTACCGTACAGTAGTGACACGCTCGGCCTCCTTCCGAAAGACTGATCCTAACCTCTTCCCGCGTCGAATCTGCCCTCGAAACTGCTTTTAGTTCACGCACACACATGCACGTATTTGTACAGTCTGTTATTTTGGTAGTAGTGTAGGTAGTTAAATCGTTTCGTTTGTTTGGAGTATCGTAGGTGTGGTACAGGTAGATTCTCAAAACATCAAACATTACTACAACATTACGAACTTATTGCCTACTAGCTTTTGCCCACGACTGTCCGCGTGAATGTCGGTTATCGCGAATGTAAACTAAGGGCGGGTTGTTTTAACTAACAATTACTGACCGGTAATAGTCAAAAATGGCGCTAACTATCAAATAAAAAAAAATGGGTTGTTTCACAAAATCGTACGTAAAAAAGTTACTATTACCATAACCGACCAGTCAACGTAATTTTGTGTTGTCAAACAGCTACTTCAAACATCAAAATATTATGGAATCTGTTTTTGAATAACTTTAAATGACGAATTTTTATGTCATGAAACAACCCGTTACATTTAACGTACGTTAAACATCGCACGTTATAGTAACTTTTTAACCGTCCGTATGTGACGTTAACCGACTGTTTGAAACAACCCGCCCTAAGTCGCCGATTAAAAAAGTAGCCTATGTCCTTTCCCATGGTTCAAGCTTTGATTATATATAATGTCTAGATGGAGCGTCAAGTGCACGCAAACGTGTCAAAAAGTGTCAGCCAACTATTGGTTGACAAGTGCTTATATAATCAAAGCCCAAATGCGTAATAATAATAATAAATGATTAATATATGTATAATAATATACATTAATCATTATTTACGCACACAGAGACGTAGATGCACAGTGTAAAACGACGCCTGCACGCACACATACTTGAAATTGTTGACTCGTTTTCTTTGTTATGATTGTAGGGCGACGCTCCATCTAGACATTATATAGGGCGACTGGTAATTAGTGTACGATACTTAAACTCGTGATTGTGTTCATGATAACAAACAACTTTCCCGAAGAATGTTTATTTTTTGTACTGGTTCACTTTACGTCACAGGCGTGCGCGCGCTTGAATTTCATACGGCTGTTGTGTTAATTGTGATAAAAGTGAACCAGTACAAAAACATTTTTTCTTTGGGAAAGTTGTTTGTTATCATGAACACAATCACGTGTTTAAGTTTCATACACTAATTACCAGTCACCCTATATAATCAAAGCTATCTTCAAATCAAATTTCATCAAAATCGGTTTCGACGTTTTGTCGTGAAACGTAACAGAAATACAATGTTATTTTCGCATTTATAATATTTGTATGGATTACAGTACTTAGCAGTTTAAATATCCTATCATCATTAATTCTGAGACTTAATTACACTACACAACGGAACCATTCATGTTACATGTAAAATAATTAAATTTAGGTATGTTTGCTTGAAATGTCTACTTGGTAATAATTATCTTTACTTAGTCAAAACCTCATATTTGCTTGATTAGGCATTTCTGTGCCCAACTAATGAATGGCTTTAATCAGCTTCCCTTAGTCCTTTCATTTGTTTGGTGGGGTCCTGTCAGTTTACCAAAAAATAATTTACAAATTTTTACTTCTCAGGAAACGTTAGGCAAAAACATGATTTGTTATTTTATCATTATTATTTTAATATTATTATTTACTAGCTTCTGCCCGTGGCTTCGCCCGCGTAAAAAGAACGATTATCCCAAGGGAACACATTACCGGGATAAAAAGTACCCTATGTGTTAATAAAACCCTATGTGTTAATCCAGGAAATGGTCTACCTATGTGCCAATTTTCATGCAAATCTGTTCAACGGTTAACGCGTGATTGAGTAACAAACATCCAAACATCTTCACAAACTTTCACATTTATAATATTAGTAGGATTACCAAAAAATCGGATAACTGAAATGCTTGTGTTGATTTAGAAAAGTATTTATAAAATGATAGGTTTTTAGTATAAATGTGATTTTTCTAAAGAATCGAAATTACAAATGAAAAAATGTGTAAATGGTTAAATATATCATTCGAAGCATTTGTAAAGAGGAGCACTTGCCAAATAATGTTCGTAAAATGAGTGTTTATAAAACAAAATATTTGCGGAATAAGTTATTTGTGAAATAAATAGCGTACGAAACGTTAGTTGTAAACAAAAAAATTGTCAAAGGTGTTTTGGTGAAACATTAGTGAACCCATTTGTTTGTCATACATTTATTCGACAGTTTTTAACCGAACTCGATTATTCCTAACGACGAAAGTATAGTTTCCTCGATATATTTTTTTACTTTATTTTTGGGCTGTTTGGAATTGAAACCCTCCCCAAAGAAAATTATTAGGCATTCCTATCTGTAACTATAGGATAATCATATTTTCGACTTTAATTTACTCAATTCGAATACTTTAACTTTATTGTACCTGTTCTGGACCCTCTGATGACAAAAATCTGACGCAAGTTTCATCTGTTTTCACATGGAGAAAATCAATGAATTTTAATTAAGAGTTGTTTTTTTTTCTCACTAATTCATTCCAAAACATAAACATTAATTACATTTACAAAAAAAAAATGTATTTGTGTATGTATATCAGCTGTCTGACACCCATAGTACAGGGTCTCCCTAGTTTGGGGTCAGATGGCCGTGTGTGAAAATGTCCCCACATATTATTATTATTACATATTATTACATATTATTACATATTATTACATATATATAAATACCTGTAAAAAATAAATATATTGAATAAAGTAGCCCACCGCTATCCGGAACAGGATCCAAGCTACCAGTGGTCAAGGCTCCTAAAAGAAGAATCTTCTAACCAAGCCCTTGATCCAGCTGCCCAACGAGAGCCTCCTCAAGTGTAAGGGGGGGCTCTTGGTCCCGATTACTGCTTCACACACCTCACAAACCAAGCCAATCTGAACTTACTTCGTGAGGTTGTCGAACCCAATATGCTTATCTTTATCAATAGCTATTATTATTACTACGGCAAGAGTAAAGATACTTGGTATATTAACAGTTTATTGTCAGTAAAACTTTAGGCCTTAACTTAGGTTCAAACTTGAGTATCAGTGTTAGTTAAACCCAAGTTATACAGCAAATAAGTATAGGGTACGCGTAAACTACGTATTTATGGTACTAAGTTCTATACTATGCTAAAATTTCTAACAATATCGTAAGTTAGAGTTTAGAGTTATGGGAAGAGAATTTACTGACTCTAAGTAAAAATAAAATGTCGTGAGATAGTTTGGAGTTGGAAAAAAATCTAATATGTCATCACATCATCGTCATATCAGCCTATTGCCGTCCACTGCTAAACGTGGGCCTCCCCCAGAGATCGCCAACCGGTCTTGGGTAGCCCGCATCCCTCCGCTGCCAGCCACCTTCTTTAAATCGTCAGTACATCGAGCCGCAGGGCGTCCCACACTACGCTTGCCTAAACGCCAATCCCAATATGTGCATGGAGTTTATTCTTTATTCAGTAAGTATAAACAAACACACACCACAAAATATAAAAGTTACAGAAGGACCGCTTCCGCCATCTTCAAAAATAATTACATAAACTTGCCAGACTCACTAGGGCTGCTACTGTATTGACTCTGTAGGTTTTATTTGTGACAATATGAAATTTTATTGACACTGGTTGGAACTCTTTGCAATTTTTTTATAACAAAATTTTCCCGTTCCTCATGATGTTCGTCGTTGTCATTTATATATTTAGATAACACGTGACAGTCGAGACTGAAGTCTGCTTGAAACTGCTTGAGAATGCCTATAAACGTTATGTCAATGTGTGCGTGTGAAAAATAACGGTTTGTTCTGAGTGGTCTCTCTGCTCGGGCGCGCCGCAGTCTTACGTACTTTGTGCACACCCCACACACACACCCAACACATACCACACACACACACACCACACACACCCAACACATACATCTAACATTGGTCAGTTAAGTTCAATTTAGTAAACGTTTGTACTTGTTATGTTTCATTCACGTTAGGCTGTAAAATGTTTCCAATGTATCCACTAACTGAAGTGTAATTGAAGTCTTCTACATAATACTAGTTGACCCGGTAACTTGGTTTTGCCATATATTTTATCAGACCTACCAAAAATACACAAAAAAAAAACATAAAAATCTTACATACTTAGTTTTATAACAAATCCTGTGACACGAGATTTTTATATGTTAAAAGATAAAGTAATGACAGATCATTTCCAATTCAATTTACCGAAAAACACCGAGCAAGTTTTTTCACAGAATATCACTGCAGATTAGAAGGTCAAAGGATAAATTCTCGTAATTAATAACGTTCAAAATACAGTAGCAATCTCATCTTAGCGACGATTGATTTCAAAGTTTTGTCAAAAACGTATATATAATAGAGACATTTTTGACAAATTAAGACTGAAATTAGATGCTAACCCCCCAGAAACCTAAACAATCAATGTTCTTATTTTACTTACAAAGGTTAGAAAAAAAAAGAATAAACACATACTGTATTATCTACTGCCTGATTATTATGATCAAGATACAACTGCCTTCATTACACCATTTTGCTTTCTGTAACAACATATTGCCAACTAACTCCAATTATTAATACCGCTAGGAACGGGCCGTCCTGTAAGCTTTCTCGATATAATTATAACAATTACACTCATCTTACACACGGTGCTATCTAACAAGCACTGTTAATTCAAATATAACCAATACAAGCATAATCAAGGTGAGTCTACACTAGAGTCAATGCTCGACATTCTGTTTGATGAAATGTTCGTGGCGTATACTTTTGTTTTACATTACACTCCGCGTTGTATATTCGACGAAAATTATCGTTTACCAACTAAAACGAGGCAAATCACAAACATTTTCTCAATAATATGTCAAATGTGTAACAGTCATCATCATCACGTCAATATGTAGATACCCACTACTGGGCATAGGTCTCCCCCAAGGGGGGGATTCAACCGTGATCGTCATTCCTTGGTCGATGCATGTTGGCGAACGCAGAAGGTGTTATGGTACTCAGAAGGACGCTGCTGCCCATCTGGTCAATATCCTTCTGTCGCATTCTACGAAGGGGTTGTGCTTTTTGGGGTGCCACTCGGCAAATGTATAACATTACTATCTAGCAATGACAGTTATACAACCAAGTTTACATAATTATGTCTATAATAGATTGAAAATTTACTCCAATTTTTTTACAACTATGCCTAAAAATATGAGACATGCAGTGCTATTCTGGTACACTCTCCCTCGGTGAACACCTAGGTGAAGTGAGCTGTCATCCGATTGTAGTGCTTGGTAAATCGCTAGCATCGGGACAGATGACAGCTCACTTCGCCTAGGTGTTTACCGAGGGAGATTGTAACAGAATAGACATAAATGTTGACTAGTGTTAGTTCGTTAACAAAACATCGGACGGTCGAACACAATATTTTGTTCGACATTTACAAGACACGTTAAATGTGGACCGACCTTTAAGGCACCAAGTTACGTAATATAGACAGAAACGGAGCATTGGCGTCGCGTCTATAATTAAATTCCAAGGATAATATATCAACTGAATTGTTGTGATAAGATTTGCATTAGTAATTGAACGAAGAGGCTTCTATATTATATAGATAAAGTCTACCATTATAAAGACGAATGTCAGTCATGACCAAAATAGGTGCAAAAGCATAAAACTAAAATATGTAGTTGCAACTATACTCCGTTCCCAATAAGATTAGGCATATACACAAACCTTTTTTACAGTCCGTTCCACCGATTTTGACTTATATTGCGTTGGTGGCATGACAAATGGCAGCTGCATAAAACAGTTGTTATTGAAATCACTTTTTTGCCTCTAATGTCATCCTTAATCCTACGGAATAGAAGTCAAAATCGGTTGAAGGGACTGTAAAAAAGGTTTGTGTATATGTCTAATCTTATTGTGAACGGAGTATAGCTATCACAGAATACATCGTAATCTTTAGTTATGCAACTTCGTAGGAAAAACTAAACTATTTTGCGTGATATTTCCTTAACCTGATAAACACAATTCCAAGTAATACCAGTTTTTTTTTATTGCCAACCAATGGAACTTCTGAAATCCAGAATCAACAGTGATGACCACCAGAAAATCGCCGATACAAATGAAGTTTGACGAGTCCCGGAGAATTCGATAATTTGTCTTGGAGCCCGCAACAAAAATTAATTAGAAAAGAACAGCGGAGGTGTAAGTATAAACATATTTTCCACTGCCCTCCATTTCAAGTAGGAGACACAGAACAAGGCCAAAAGGCACAAAATTACGCTTATAACTGGTAGTATAGTATATAAACAGCACCGAAACTTAACAGAATATGTGTAATATCAAAGTTTTATCAACGTAT
The DNA here is from genome assembly GCA_947361185.1 of Charanyca ferruginea. Classification (NCBI taxonomy): domain Eukaryota; kingdom Metazoa; phylum Arthropoda; class Insecta; order Lepidoptera; family Noctuidae; genus Charanyca; species Charanyca ferruginea. The sequence continues at coordinate 58,757,003 of OX376055.1, forward strand.
TTGTTGAACCAATTTTTTGCCCTACTACAGTAAAGCCAGACAAGAGTTATAAAAAGTTTTGTATCTATTTTGAATAAGTACACAATGTGTCAATTTCTATCTAGATAACGTGTTTGCAACAATCAGGAAATAAACAGGAAATCCTATCTTCTTACATCACAATAAATGTTATCTCTTACATTTGGTATACTGATAGGGAACCCTGCTCAAAATCTCACTCAGGCATCCATTAGATCAAGATTAAATTTCGTACATATCCTTTCAATTATGTAGACAAAATAACACAATGTTGACTCGATGTGTAAACGATCCTTCTACAAATTGAGTTAATATGATCTCGAACCTATTGTCGAAAGCTCGCATACAAAATTACATTTCAGTTATTAGATTAATTAACAGAACGTTAATAACACAGTAATTAATTTATCTATACGTTGTGGAGAATCTTTACATATAATAAAATCGCAGCGATGTTAAAACTGTAGATGCCACATAGATTGTTTTAGAAAAGGAATAAATAAATGATGAAATTATTTTTTTTACATTTTTGTCTGTTTATTTTTGTCTGCAAGTAAGTGAAGATCATAGTTACAACTTAAATGTTGTAACAAATCTTTAAAAACACCACCCGCTCTGTACTACTACATACTTTTTGTAAACACTATGTTGAATACATTGAACACAATATACATACTCACAACAGTCAGAACGTACTCCTAGGTAAGGGAACCGATCACTTTTCCGAATGATTTTTGTCCGAATTTCATTTTACTGAAGACTATTGACCGACGTCTTTTTTGCTATATGCATTATTTGACATATTTTTAGATCATCGAAGTATCATGAATGTGTCATACGTATTATTTTACCGAACTGTGTTTCTCCGATTTACAAAATAACTTTGTCCTATTGGCCGAAGTATCTTTTGAACTATTTTCATTTGCCAAATGATTTATTTGCCATATTTTCACCCCGTCAAAACAACATTTCGGAATATTATTTGATCTCAAATATATAGCCGGTTACTTGGTAGCATTTTCAACATCAAATTAAAATAGTGTCATAAAAAGTCAAGACTTTACAAAATTTAGTGACAGAAACGAATCGCTGCATAACCGACTTCACGCAGTCTTGTCTGCCCTACCTAGAGTGTAATTTAAGAATGCGTAGGCGCGGAGGGGTAGAGCGGCCCGCGAGCTGAGGAGCAGGCGGTTTGAAGGCTCGCCGCCGCGGCTGAGGCTGGCCGGCGTAGCCGGCCAGCAAGCCGAAGCTGCGGTGGTGAGCGTTGAAACCATCTGCGACGATAAGCTCGCGTGGGGCCGCCCAGACCCCGCAGCGCCGGAGCCGTGACAGAAACAATGCTTGTGCATGTTGCATGCCTGCTTGCATGTTTCATGCTTCTTTGCACACTGCATGCTTGCTTGCATGCTGCATGCTCGAAGCAAGAATCTTTGTTTGCAAGCTTCTTACTGGGATGACTGGGGTTTTATTAAGTGCCATTAAATTCACTCAAATTGTTTTTAATTTTGAAAAGTTTTTGATTTTTCGTTTCTTTAACGACGTATTTTTTTTCTGGTGGAGTACCGGTTATCATTGACTCAATATCAGACATATTTGCTTCTAGGCGTTTGGTGAAATATGGTAATTAAAACAGTGGTGTAACGAATGTTCGAACAAATGTTATTTCGGCTAAGTGTAACTTCGGTAAAAACTTTTTCGACCAAATGAAATGTCGGAGCAACGAAAAAAAGCGAATTGATAATAGGTCAACTGATACAGTGGCAGACGTGACTTCGATGAAGTAAAAAAATACGAAACGAGAAAAGTTGAAAAGTTTTAGGTGAAATGAAATTCGGTCAAATATTTTTCGACCTTATGATAGGTAGGATACCCCTAGGTAAATATCAAAATTAAATCGGACCTAGAAGCATTGTTTTAATTATTATAATTGGCATCACCGCTTACGCGTACGAAATTCGGTAAATTATAAAATATATTTTCTCTATTTAAACAAACCAATAAAAATCGTAACTATAAAAGTTTTCGAACCAACGAACTCTATTAATTCAGGCGACTGCATAAAACACGTCAGTTGCCGATTTAATTTCAGTTTCATAATGGAAAAATTTCCTTGCTAATTTATATTTGGGTCTGTATAACATCAATAGTATCGGTTCTTGCGTGGGCGATGAAATAAATGTAAATTCGGTTTGAATTATTTTATCTTTGCTATTTCCTTACGAGTGCAAAGTGAGATTGCTCCTGGATATTTTGTGTCAAAATTAAATAACCATGATTCTACGAGGCTGAAAAGAATTTTGTACAAGTAAATTTCCAGATTTCATTAAATATTTTTGCTTTTGCGGAGCTTTGCGAAATCTTTAGTCTTTTCTCTTCATTATAAAATACCGCGATTAGAAAGATTTAGAATGAAGTTATGATTTCAGTGTAAGTCCAGCTTTAAAAGATATCACTTCTCATATTTCAAGACGAACTCAATCCATCCGTATAAAAACTTAAGAATCCTTTAAAAATCAGATTAAAACCTTTTCGACAAAGGAGAAAATCCAAAAAAAAAATATTCAGTTCAGCTCAAATAACGACTTTAAACACAAATGGTCCTCGTGAAGATATATTTTTTCTTTTAGCAAAAATTCTACGGAACTCTTATTGAATGAAAATTCTCGTGAAGAATCCTCAGATGTTTTTGCTGTGATCTCACTGATGTAACCCTGGTATTCTAAGCGAGTTTCTTAAAATCCGGTGCTCTGAGAACAACATTAACGGTAGAGGCCATCTACATAATGCGTGTTGAGTAATTCGAGTGCTGAGATAAAAAGGTAAAATTTTATTGTGTTTTTAAAAACGTGTTAGTAGCTGATAGCAGAAATGCAAAGTGGGGAGCAGCCTACTTACTACTTAGATATTGTTTCGCCATCTCCGGAGTGAATACTGAGTTTCTTTTGGTCATTTTTATAACGGCTAGTTCGTTTTAATATGGTTTAGGCTGGTATCGTACACTTTAAGTTTACAACCCAAACTATACTATTTACAACTATTTAATTATTATAGGTACACCTCTCGAATTGTATTTCCCACACCTCCGCTGTTCTTTTCAGATTAATTTCGTTACGGGATCCAAGACAGTGATAAGGTTTCTCCGAAACTCGGCGCTTTTTTGGTGGTCGTTACTTGTTTATTTTGGCTTTCAGGAGATGCAGTTCTTTGGGAATACAATGGTGGGATTGTCCCAAAAAATATTCACCTCTGCCTTACCCTTTGAAGACAACATAACAACAGCTTGATGTTATGGTATTTATACACTTTTTATAATGCCAAAAAATATCATAATACCTATAAACTTTTTTTCTAAATTTAACGTGAGCAGGTTTGTACCTACCCAGTTCTAAAAAGAAACTTGAATATTTCGGGTCCGTTGATTCACGGTGAGCGCACTCCGTTAGCAAAGCCCTCTCAAGATTAAAGACAGAACAGAAATCACAAGGAGGCTCACAGTTCGGGAGGCTGGACACATTTCCTCCAGTTTTGATTAATTACTCTTTTTAAACGTCTTTTATACTACAAAATGCTCCCCACGGCACTGTTTAAAGGTTAGGAGTATTTGCATTTGTGGACCTTTTCTCTGCTCCTTAATTAAGCGCTAGCTTAAAGCGTGAAAGTTTTTAATTGAAGATCAAATATTCTTTTCTTTCTCTCAAAATATACGTTTTGTTCTGTTGTTTGAATGATTATGAGATCTGGAGACCGGTTAATGAATTAATGTTTCTGAATATGGTACTGATAGAATTTCCAAAATGATCTTAATTTTTTATTCTATTAAGTGGATCTATAGAAGAACTTTTCTAGTTTCCGTGCTACAACGTATTGGAGGTTTTTATCTCCCGTTAGTTAAGTTTGATCGCCAATCGGGATGAGAATAAATGGGAACGCGTTCACCAACTAAGCTAACGGCCAATAAAGTAGTCAAAGGGGTGAACTTGGCAGATAAATGGCTGGCAGTCATAGCAGTATTGACTTCTAAACGAGTGTACATCATTTCAAAGAAACACGATAATAATTACTGTAGGTACTAATTGCAATTGGGATCGGCTTCCACTCTAACCAGATGCAGCTAAATACCTGTGTTATACATGGAGTGATTGCGGTCTGACCTCCATAACCCAGTTACTAGGTAAAACGTTACCTCTTGGTAAACCAGGTTGCCCTTCGGGCTTCTGACTACCAAAGATTTGATTAGCAAAATAAAAACGACGAACGACTGTATTTATATAGGTACAAAGAACCCATTACTAGATCATAAAGATTCAATTAACTGAGCTATCAACAAATAAAATTCCAATTTATTCTACCGTACGCTAGAGAATTTGAATCAAGAAATTCTTGAAATGATCGTAATAAATCTGGGACAGACAACAAAGTGAGAATAACTGATAACTAAATAATGTCTAAATTAGAAGTTGAAATCAATAACAAAGGTAATAAACTTTTTGGCAATTTCGTGAGAATTGAAATAATGTCTGAAGCCAAAACCAACTTTGACAATCCTTTTAGACTGAGATCATAGAATTGCCCGACCTACGTCATTTTAACGTGGCATGAATTCAGAAAATAATGTCGTCAAGACGGTGGTCATAACTTGTGAAACGTTAGCTTGTAAAATAACAGTCCATTTGTTGTGTACTGGGCAGGTGTACACCTGCACAGAAATAGGAAATAGTAATTATTGTTGTTGTGTTTCCGTGTTTGTTTACTAACAAATTACTAACACCTTTTTGATGTGATACATCTATAGCCGCACGTAAAACCGATTTCTGGCGTGGCGACGCATGCCGTGGCGACGCGTCGCCACGCCGTATGACGGTATATATATACAGTCTATATGCAGTAGTGTGTACGGTGTGGCGACGCGTCGCCATGCGCAATCGACTGTGCGATTACCGAAGTCACTGATTAAACGAATTAAGTAGTCACGATTTGAAATAAATTCGTAATTTTTTGTATTTAATGAAAATAAATGTTTATTCAATAAATAGTCATCGTTATCTGGAAAAAAAATCGTAATATTTTATTTTATCATTATGACATATTTAGTTCCTATCACAATCCGTTCTTTTCTGCATATTACTTTTACAAAATAATGTCGATGTTTCACATCTGCCAGGCGTCCCGTGACGGCTCACATTTTTTTATTTTTGTGTGTACTACTAACAACTTTACTAACGCTATCTGTTGTAAAACTGTATGGACGTATGTCTGAAATAAAGATAATTATTATTATAACTACAGGTAGACGCATTTGTTTATGCCAGTATTTTCTCACTGCAAGGCAAAGGCCTCTCTACTCTTCTTCCACTTCTCTCTATCATAGGCAATTTAGGACCAGCATTTGTCAAAGGATCATTTGTCAAGTCGATCTGATCACAGCAACTATCAATGTCAAAAAATGTACTAAACTAAATAAGAATGCAATCGTTGATCACATTTTGTAGAATGGACCCCTGATAAGTGGCGCAGCAAGTACGCAAATTTTCTTGAAGACATATTTTTCTATCTGTCCTCAAAAGGAGACAGGGATTTGAGTGCCTAAGTTTTATAAGTTGAGATATGGCTCGTTATATTTTTGTTTTATAAAAAATTGGCTCAATTCACAATCTAGAAGACGAGGAGTTTATGACATGAATAAAATAGGTTATCGATTACTATAATGGATAACTGACAGACCAATAAGGGTGACATTAGACGAACGAGTTTTTAAGGACCGTTATCGGACACCTAATGTTGATTGTCTAAGGTCCCACTTTTAGGTCTAACTTTGGCTCGTTATTTTGAATGATCTTTTAAATTCATGATTTGTGAGATCCCTAATATTCTTTTTCTCTACAATTAAAATAAATTGCACGTGTTTATAAACTAAATATCAATCACATTTTAATAATCTAGGTACTGTGTAGTGTAGATTGTTGCCTTCACTTGCATTAAATCTCTTATAACTGTTCTCAAAATGACAAAATCCGCAGGATTTTCAGGAAAAGGTTGAAAATGTATAAACTATTAACTGACACTACTTCCATCTCTTTACTACCAGGCCCAAGATTGTATGAAATCATATCCCTCTCCTTTTAGTGACATAAGTCAGGTGACATTAGGATCTTGGACCATTCACCTTACTTCAAAAGACAAAAAATCTATACAGTAAGTTTATTTACGAATTTCAACGCGTTTATTGAAAATCCTGTGCGGGAAGACTCAGCCGATAATTGCTTTTCCATTCTCCATCGGCTTTTTGTTCGTCGCGACATTACCCAGACGGCAAATCAATTCTTGCCGAGGTTAATTTATTTATTAGCATATAGAGAGAATTTTCCAACAGCTCCTGTAAAGAATCGGTTGGTTTTATAGGAAAATTGAAGCTCCTTTTTATCATGTTTAATTTGAAGCTTCATTTGTTTCTTTGCTTTTAGAGGGCGTTGAGTTGAATGATGAATTGAAATAATTACATTGTCACTTAAGAATCTATACACGATGGTAGGAACATCGGTGCGCAAATGTTTACTATGCATGTGATTCTAGACACACCACAGTAGAACTATTTCACCACTTCTTAAGTAAAATCCGATGTCCCGGGCCAAATTTAAAAATGATAATAAAATTTCAGATAACAAATACGCATAACACATATTATTATCAATACTATATAATAATATAATGAGAGTTTGTTTGTTTTGATTAGATTCTAAATTCTTTCGGAAATTGGAAGCTATGATATCACTGAGTTATTTTATAGGCTATTTTTCCTTTTTTTTAAGGTCCGTAATTTAAATCACGCAAACGAAATCGTAGGGAAAGTGCTAGTACTTTATAAATAGACTAACATACACAACTATATCACATTATGTGTTAGTGTAGTAACTTGTGTCTATGCTGTATAACCCTATACAATATAATGTACACTGCAAAGATTTTTATAAATTACAGAATTTAGATAAACACTATTTAAAAAAAAATTAAAAATGACATCTAATATTTAAATATAGCGATTGATAAGAATTTTAAGATCGTAAAAGCATTTTTCTTTTATTTTTTAGGTGAATGAATATAAATAAATAATTTATAAATAAAGATTTTTTTATGTTTCTGTGAATTGCTGCTTCATTCAATACCGACTTCAGTGTAATTAAAACATTTATTTATTTAATTTCCTAAAATCGTTTTTTTGCTTTCATAAAATTTAAAGTTGTAAAGGTTAATTATAATGTCGAGTACATAAAACGAAAATCATTTTTCAGACGTGGGTTTAAATTTTCCAATATTAATAAAAAACATATTTTGGTTAAAACATCATAAACCCCAGTAGATCAAAGCTTCTCATTTGAATTTTCCGAACCCTTCCTACATATAAATCTGAATGTTGATTTTTTCCCATAACTCGCGGTTTATTAAATGAAAATTGCACACATGGAATTTCGACTCAAAAAACACGTTACGATCGTATAATATTTTGTTTCAAAGCAAATACCTACCTAACGCTCATTTTGACATCGCCAAGTCTTTTTTTGGACATCGCCAAGCAGCTAATCGACTCTTCATGTACCGTAAAATGCTGTAACTATGACGTCATGCTCAACATTGCCTACATTCTAAAAAGTTAAAATTAAATTATTGCCGCTGAGAAATATTTTTTTGCCATATAGATAGTCGACTTGCTTTTAGTAATATAAACATACATCTATCTGACCATACACAGCAAAAACATTTTGTCAGCAGCAATAATTTAACTTTTTAGAATGTAGGCAATGTTGAGCATGATGGCACTGTTACGGCATTACATCGGTAACCAAACGCTGACCTATTCTTGGGTTAAAAGTCAGCATTGACATACTACGTTGCAAAGCCGCCAGCCGTTTGGACACGTGTTTCATGGACAAGGATGTAGACGCGAGTGAGGAGCGATGCCCTAATGGAATCTTATATACATTCTACAAATACAAAAATAAAATGTTGAAATGTACAGTCCCAGTAACTAAAGAAAACTTGTGTTGGGGTTGCCTCGCTTCTTCGATTAGTATTTAGTTAAAATACATAGTGTGGAGTCAAACAATAAGAACAGAAAGAAAATACCTACTAAATTGTAGCTATAAGCAACTTTAGGTAAGTACATGTTTTATTTTTGAATATCTACGTTGTAGTGTTAGTGTGTGGGCGTGTATGAGTGTGCATGTGTTCTTTATTTTATTATTATTTTAAATTTTGTAAATATTTAATAATGTTAAAAAACGAAATGTAAAGAAATTGTTTCACGAATTACTTGCGCATTTAGCTGTCCAAAGCTGCCATTTCCAAACACGAAAACAATAAGAGACGTAGCACGAATATTGTTCGGCACAAAGATATTCGCAGGAGCGTCTGCCTCACCTTCCGTTTCCTTTAGGAAACACCCGTATTGTTACAACTGATCCACGGAAGGGATTTCAGGGTTTACCCTCGCCTTTTTGTGAATAGAATTTATTACGTTATAATTTTTGTTCGTCGTGTTTTGGGGGGAAATTAAATTTCAGCGATCGCCGGTGATGTATGAAAACTGAATTCAATTTCAGTTAAGGTCTTACATTTTGAGGGAAATGTCGAACATCATTTCGGGGATTTGGAGACGGAAGGTTCTTGATAAATTTGGGTTCAAAGACGGGCGTAACGATTTAGGTTCCGGGTAATCCTAAGTAGTGTAAATTACTTAGATAGTGACTGATGTAAAGTTCGATGCGGTCTGTTTTAGTTAAACCTACAATTAATAGCTTGGATTAATATATTAGCAATTACTGATCCTATTGCTGTAGTTAATGTTTAGATATCTGTTGAGTAATGTTGTCTCTGCAGATCTTGTTACACTTCCCGGAAAATGAAAAAGATGTAATTATACTCCTAGTAGATATCACGGTACCATGTGGTGATGGCCGCGAATAGCACCACCCCATTTCTACCCGCGGGTGTCGTAGAAAGCGATAGAGGGATATTTACCAGAGGATGGGCAGCAGCGTCATTCTGAGTACTATAACATCTACAGCGATCACCAAATGCATCGGCCAAGCATGGCAATTACGGCTAAACCCTTCTTGGGAGAGACCATGCCCATCAATGGGCGTCATAAGGTTTGTGAAGAAGAATGTATCACAAAAAAACAACGAAAAATACTGAAGTACACTAGACTATGTTGAAATATTTAATAGATGAAGTATTTAGATAATCACCAATCCGCTTTTAGCTAGCATGGCCGTATGAGATGAGGACTTTGCTCAGCATCATCTAGACTTCCAGTCTTCTACCAACTATGTTTGGGTTCGCTTCCAGTTTAACCAGACGCAGTAAAATACCAGTGTTTTACATGATGTGACTACCTATATAATCAACCGTTTGTGCACATACTGCATTCATAATAAGTATGCCTTGGCGCAAAATGTGTTTTACTGCAATTATGCTTAAGCTTATTTAATTTTCTTCACACTACTGCCACATTTTTAAATTTTAATTATACAGAAATGTAGATCTCAATCTCTACATTCCATATATGTACTTAAATCAATATTGTCAAAAATGGGACTTACTGTAATTATCATAAGCGCGGCAAAATTACTAACACGATTTATTATTTCATTTAAAAAAATGCCAATCTTAATAAAAAGAAAACAAAGTTCACACAATAACTAACACAAAAGCCGCCTACAAACTGAAAGAAAAACCTTTTTCATAATAGTACCACAACGTTGAAACTTTCTAACTAAGTTAAAAGTGTAAAGAGCCCAACTGAAACCTATTCCTTTCCAATGCCTATTACCAAACAAATATTTGTTCGGAAACAAGAACAAAACCGGCAGTGAACTAAGTTTTTTTATTCAACAGACAGAAGTACGTATGCAGGAGAACGCCGAAGTTCTGCACTACGTATAAAGTAAATTTAAAGTTGGGAGATGCGTCTAGTATACAGTGCATTGGTGCGAAGTGAGGAAAATACGTTGCTTATGTATCGCGAGATGTATTGGCAGAAGTTTTGAGGTTGTTTTTGATATCTTAAGAATATTTTGCTCTTACCTCCTTACTTATAAACTTTGCTTATGGTTTAGACTTATTTTAACGTCAAAACTGTGTGTTAACTGTGAAAAATTGTTAATGATATGAATTTACAGAACTAAACTCAATTATGTAAAACAGTATTTCTTGACCACACTTATATTAGTGTATTATTATCTAAAACATCTGTTTATACCTACCTGTATTAAGCAAATAAAATGCTGATTTGATTTGATGTATAATCGTAAACAGATGCAGTAAAGGTAGAACTAGCTGTAAACCACTCATCATCATCTTCCTGTCCTTATTCCATGTGACTTGGAGTCGGCGCAACACATTTTCTTCCACCATTCTGTCCTATCAACTGTCATGATATCACTAACTCCTTCCTCATTCATAATCATTCTTCTTCTTCTTCTTAGTCGGTATCTTCATTGCTGAAGGTCGTGTCTAGTATGAAATGTTGATCTACGTTCTTCCACGTGTTTCTGCCCTCGGCGGTCTTAATAGCTTTGGTTATTGGCAGGCCAGTGAGCGTCTTTACTAGGTCTGACCACCGGGTAGGTGAACGACCTCGTGCTCTTTTCCCGTTGACCTGACCAACCATCATTAGCTTCTCTAGGCTGTCAGGGCTTCTACGAGCGATCATTTTTCAACATCATCATTCTTCACTCAATCATCCTTCACACAATCATTAAAAAGGGAATAAATATAATGACCACCAAAAAATACTTTGGGATCTTAAGAGCGCCATCTCCATCGAACGAACTTCAACGCGAGCGTGATTGAATTTTTTTTTGTTTCAACCAACGCAAAGCTCGATAACAAACGAGTGAGTGAGAACGCGATAACATCACAGGAAATTTGGCGCGCGGATATACCCACAAAACTTGTTCCAGGCCATACATATTTTTGAAAAAGCCTTACAGTTTTTTGGTAAAAATTTTTGTAATTTAGAATCACCATTACATGTGCAAGGTTTGTATGACGCTGTTTTTTTTACTTTTTTAATGTATGAGTGCATTATGAACGGCCAAAGTTCAGATAAAATTGTGCAAAAAAGCTGATTTTTGGACGTGTTTACTGAATTTGTTTCTCAATAAAGTTTATTTTTGGCTTCATACAAACCTAGTTTTAAACCACAAGATACCTGTGTGTTAAAAATATTTGGAAAATAATTTGTTATAACGCCCTAATCGCGTACGAGCGTTTGTATGGGAAATATGACGGCATGGGCGCTCTTAAGCTTCCTTACCAAAAAAATATACTAAATACCAAATGTAGTAAATGATCACCAAATCTTAGTGTGCAAAATAACCAAAATCTTTTTGACCACGATTAAGTCCCCTCTGGGGCGGCTCCGACATGGTTAGGTTAGGTTAGAACTATGACCCCCTACGCACGAGGCGAGCGAGCAGAGCGAGCGTGCCGCGGTACCGGCCGCCGAGTGCCAGAACCAAATCGCTTTTTACAGTCAAACTCATACATTTCTACAATACTTTAGGAAACACAATTTCTGTGATTATTTACTATTTTTGGTTTTATTTTATTTACAATTTTTGGTGATCATTTACTAGATCTGGAGGTTCGTTAAACTGCCTAAAGATAATAATTCTCTTTTGTTTACATGCGTTTCATTTCTCCTCATCACTTGCCTATATCAAGACAATCGATTCCCTTCTAACTTATCATTAAAACCTTATAATACTACCCTATGATTGTCCCACTGCAAGGCAAATACCTCTCATACAGAGAAGACACGAGCACTGATCATCACACTTTCTCAAGGCGGATTGGCAATTTCAGACTTATATTATAACGCCACTCTGTCCTCCGCAGAGATGAACTGTTCTCGGTGCTAATTCTCCTTTCGCGATGTTTTGCAAGGTAGTTAACGTTTGCAGTGATCGGATCGACCTCCAGTTTGACAGCTTAGCCAAATTGAAGTCCAGTTTTTTTATGTAGGTATCTCCACGAAAATTTAGATTCTTAGCCCTTTCTTCTCACTGGGTGGGTTGGGTTATATTGGCTACACTTTTCTATATTAATCTTTTGTATTAGTTTTATTTAGTCAAGTTTGTTTTAATATTATTTTAAGTTGTTTGTTCGAAACTTGCTTTAAATTAGTGCAAATTTATAAATTAGTCTTTTTCTTCTGTTTTTATCTTTTAAGTTACAACAACGTTTTGTGTTCATGCGGAGTTTGCCTATAAGTGATTGTTACACTTTATTCTGATTTGTCTTATGTTTTATTTGCTGTATACAATCGTTGGTGAACCAACTTGGAAAGTACATATCACATTGTCACTTCCTCCTTATCATGGGCCTTAGCCAAATCACAATAAATGACAATCTAAAATCGATAACGCTAATAGAAAACTAATTAAATGTATGGGAATGACGTCATCTCAACAATAAATCAAGGGATCGAAAATCAAAAATGGATTACGACGAGGTGTTAATTATTATAGAAAGAGATACGATATGAAACGTTTGTAACTTGGCTAGGCCTACAGGGGGTCTTATCCACTAGGCCATCATGACTTGTTTGTAAACGACTAATATTAATAAATGTTTCAATTCTAACCACTTGATACAATTTGCCACACTTCTCTTTCAATTTCACAGTCTCAATAAAATATGTAGATGGAGCATTTTTTTTCTTCTTTCCAAGAACAGTCTTTCGTTGGACGAGGAAAATCTTTTGATTCTGGTTAACAAGAAAACGGGGCGCCGAATCTCGTTATCTTCATGTCCAATCAATTATGGGCGGCAACAGAAAAAGTTAATTGTGTATTTATTGCTGTATTATTCATAGCTGAAGGTTTTTTCCGCTTAAAATGTAAGTTTGTAAAAAAACGGTCAATAGAATTTTATTGACCATTTTTTACACTTCTTTTCAGTAGATCTAGATTAACCGTGTATTTCAATTGAGTCGATTTCAAAATGGAACACTAATAAAAAACGACCACTAATATTGATGAAGATCATAACTGAAGAAGACTAAAAAGAGATTGTTTATTTATTTTTGCTCAAATGCGCAAATCTCCGGTACTATTGATCCGATCCTAAAAATTATTTCAACGACAGGAAGTTACTTTCATCACACAATTCGTATCATCTATTCATTTATATCAATCAAGCCTTCAAACTAAATATATTGTATAAAAATCAATCGAATTTAAGTTGCGTTTATTCCGTGTGCGGAATTTACCAAAAGGTACATTACCCAGATTTTACACCAAAATAAAGGTAGTGATTTATAAGACTGTTAAGATCAAGAAAATTAATGTGGCAACAAGATGCTAAATCATAGAGTTCATAGCTAATGGCCTGGCATAAGATATATCTGGTGTTACTAAAAGCGTGCGTGAAAAGAGAAAGTATTTCTCTCATTTCCAAACGCACTCAGACAAAACATTCACACGGTTTCAAAAATAGAACAAAAGCTCAATTTTTGCAGCAGTAAATTCTAGTCAGATCCAACAAGGAGAAGTGAGATAAGTTTAAAATTCTATAAAAATCATTTGTACGACTGCGCACAAATCCGAATTCCACGTTCCGGACTGTAAGAGTGAATGGAAATCGAGGGGAAAACAACGCCCGTTCGGGTGGAAAGGATTTTTCTGATTCGTATAGAAACTTCCTACGTAAGTTGGGGTACAGGTGCAGACTTGCGATTAGTTGGAAATAAATTTGCAAAATAATTGCCGTACAACGTGGCTGTAGTGTGTAAGGCTTATATATGTGTGCACATGTATTGTTGTAATATTAAGATCCAATATAATCGATTGTACTCTATTATGAAGGGGAGTAATAAATGAGATTCCAATGGAGGCACTTGTTTAATTGAGCTCACACAACCTCACAACCTTACATGGCGACCCTGCCATCTGAGACGGGCGCCGAGTTCGGCCGCGTTATAATGTAAATAATATTATGAAGAACATTAACGAACAATGGTGTAAGTGATTTTCTTTGGACTTTTGAGTGGATAGAATTTTACTAAAATGTGCCGGTCAAATATTGAAAAAGAGGACGTTTTTATATCGCAAAGTGCATCGGGTGGATCAAATTCGGCTTCTATGCAGGAGTACCACTTATCAAATATAAGTATCGTGATGTTTATAATTTGCACCTTACTTGGAATAGCCGGTCTATACGCAGTGTATAAACTGTACCGAAATTGTCATCACTCATGGATAAGGAATGAAGTAATCTCACAAAACCTTTCACGTTCTTTTCGTCGACCGAACCCGGAGGCTCGTGTTTGCTACGGGTGCCGCCAGCAGCGCCAGGAGGCGCACCAGGAGGCTCGCCAGGAGGCGGGTATAAGAGGCCAGAAACCGCAGTAAGTGGCGAAAGATAATAATAAAGTCAGTGAAAGTGTAGTGAGTCGCGTTTTACGGAAGTGAAACATGAAACGGTACGGAACAAAATTTGTCAATTATCTAGATTAATGGTTTATTAGATAAATAATGTTTTTATTTTATTTTATGTATTGTCATGTAATTATATAGAATAACTTTTGTCCATGAGGATATAACTTTTTTTTAATTACCGTTTTTGTTGGTAATGGCAACTGACCTTAGCTTGATATATAATCAATTAAAAAATATTGAACAAAATTTGAAGAAATTAAGTTATCCTAAAAGGACAGAAACTGTTCTAAAACAAAAGTTACAGGAAGCTACATTGTTAAAACATCGATTTGATGAATGTTTAGAAACCCTAACAAAACAGATTGAAAAGAAACAATTTAGTACAAGCGTTTTAAAGGAAATACAGTCATGCTGTGATTTATTTGAAAACACATTTATCCAGATAGAGACTTTTTGCACTAAAACTTACAGTTCTCAGCCTAGTGCCGAGTGTACGGTCAAAACTAGAACCGAAGTAGACAATATGGAGGCTTTTAATTATAGGACTGCCGTAGCATTACTGCCGACTATGAATGGTGATGAAAATGTCACAAAAAGTTTAATAGATACGATAGAGTTATACAGTTCGTCACTCACTGAAGAAGGCAACAAAATGCTAGTTAAATTCGTATTAAAAACCAGACTAAGCGAGAGCGCTAAATTACGATTGACAAACGATTACGACAGTTGTGAGTCGCTAATTATTGAAATGCGTCAACACCTTCTTACAAAGAAGTCTAGTACGGCAATACACAAGGAGTTGACACAAATTAATCAAAACGGTTCTACAGTAGAAAAATTTGGTTCCAAGGTCGAGCAGCTTTTTGTAGATTTGACGGTCGCGCAAGCCGCTGAGGACCAAGCTGCTTATAAAATATTACGCCCTCAAAATGAGAAGATTGCCATTAGAAGTTTTATTGATGGTTTACGAAACCGCGACATCCGCACTATTTTAGCAGCGCGTAATTACGACACTTTGAAAGATACAATAAGAGCAGCTAAGGATGAGGAATTGTCATGCAGTCGGCAAAGGTCAGAAGGTTCAGTGTATTTCGGTTACCAAGGAAGTTCATTCAATAACCGCGGATATAGTTACAGTAACAACAGACGTCCAAACCGATCGAACAATAATCGATTTGTACAGAGAGGAAATAGTAGAGGTTTTTCTCATAATTACAGGCAAAACCAAACAACACAGCAGCAGTTTAGCAATAATCGTGGTCACATGCGGGGTTCATCTCGAGGTAGGCCTAGACGAATTTTACGCGTAGTGGTAATGTACATACAATAGAAAATGGCATAAACAACATCAATTTAACTGATCAAAATCAAACGCCACAAACTGCAGAAAGACACATTTCTGAACCATTGCAGTTTTTTCGATAATCATTTTATATTTGCTTGTAACAATAACAGTACGGTGGAATTCTTAATAGAAGGTGCCAAATATGGATTGCTTATAGATACTGGAGCATCATTATCGGTATTGAAATACGAAACTGTGGCACGCTGGAATATTCCAATCCAAACAGAATACATTTACATAAATGGCATAGGAGGCAAAGTGCTAACTTCAGGCTATGTTTATGTTACAATGATCGTAAATGGGCAGGAATTCGTACACAAATTTTACATTATGCGCACTATACCTGGTCTACAACATGGTATAATCGGCAGAGATTTTATGAGCAAATATAACGCTATTTTAAATTATGAAAATAATACGATAACTTTAAAAAAAAATGACAACACTTTGACACTGCCAATGATCAATAGTTCACTAAATAAAAACTGTTTTTTAAGTATTCCACCGAGATGTGAGAAAATATTTAAGTTAGACAGTAGTTTTAACGAAGACTGCGTAATTTTACCAGATCAATTATGCGACGGAGTATTTATAGCCGGGAGTATTTGTAAACCAAATAATGGACAAATTAATATACAAATATTAAATACTCGCGAAACGCAAGTAGACATTAATTATTTTAGACCGGAAATACATTTATTATCAGACTATGACATCTGTAATTTTGGACTTGATAATAAAATTGATGGAGAGAGAGTACGCACTATGTTTTCTCTATTAAAATTAGATCATCTAAACAAAGAAGAAAGGTCAACAATCGAAAACATATGCGCCAAATTTTCAGATGTTTTTCATATGCCAGATGATAAATTAAGTACCACTAACCTTTACGAACAAGGTATACAGTTAAGACCAAATGCTGATCCAGTTTACACTAGACAGTACAGGTTGCCCTTTTCACAGCGTAAGGAAATCGAAACACAAGTTAAGAAAATGCTTTCTGAAAATATCATTGAACCCGCTAAAAGTGAGTGGTCAAGCCCTATTTTGTTGGTACCCAAAAAATCAGACGACACTTCTAAAAAATGGAGGCTTGTTATTGACTTTCGTAAATTAAATACTAGAATTGCAGACGATAAATTTCCACTTCCGAATATAACCGATATTTTAGATTCCTTATCAGGTTCCATGTATTTTTCACAGTTAGACTTGTCACAAGCATATTACCAGGCAAAATTAAAACCAGAAAGCAGGAAGTATACAGCATTCAGCACACCTTCAGGCCAATATCAAATGACCCGGTTACCTATGGGATTAAAGATTAGCCCAAGTGCATTTTCCCGTCTAATGACAATTGCCATGTCTGGACTTACATACGATAAATTATTTGTCTATTTGGATAATTTGATTTGTTTTGGACGTAACTTGGAAGTACATAATAAAAATCTTATAGATATTTTAAATAGATTACGCAAAGTTAAGCTGAAACTTAATCCAATGAAGTGTGATTTCTTAAGAAAAGAAATGCAGTTGTTAGGACATGTTGTTACATCGGAAGGAATTAAACCGGATTTAGAAAAAGTAAACATAGTAAAAAGTTATCCCGTGCCGAAAAATGCAGACGAAACAAAAAGATTCATAGCGTTCGTCAACTTTTATAGAAAGTTTATACCAGATTTTGCCGCAATATCTTTACCGCTTAATAGACTGTGTCGGAAAAATGTTAACTTTGAATGGTCGCATGAGTGTCAGAAATCCTTCGAATTCCTAAAAAAGTCATTAATATCACCACCAGTATTACAATATCCCAACTTCGACGAAAACAATACTTTCATTTTACAGACGGATGCGTCCGGTTATGCAATCGGGTCCGTGCTATGCAATGGTGATAACAGACCAATTGCTTATGCAAGTCGTGGTCTTAATAAAGCAGAAATCAGGTACCCCACGATAGAAAAAGAGTTACTCGCTATCGTATGGTCAATAAAATATTTCCGACCATATCTTTACGGTAGAAAATTTGTAATTAAAACCGACCACAAACCATTAGTTTACTTATTCAATCAAACAAATCCATCTAGTCGTTTGACTAAATTCCGGTTAATGATACAGGAATATGATTACATAATAGAATATGTTCGAGGTGCTGACAACGCAGCCGCAGATGCCTTGTCACGTGTCCGAATAACAAGCGATGAATTGAAGGAAATTAATCAGCACGTTGTGTCTGTATTAACCAGAGGTCAGAAAATGCGTATGTGTGAAAGGAGTGCACAAGGGGTGAGTGACAGCCCTATGGTTGTTAAGCAATCTACAAACGACTGGTCTGATCACCCAAGAGTTATGGAGTTGCTTAAAAAACCAAAGGATTGCATTGAGTTAAGGTTTGAGGATAAGAAAGACTGGACAACCCAATCAAATACATTATTTAATTACGATGCAACAAACTGCATACTAAGAGTAAAACCATCTTACCGATTACAATGCGCACGAGATGCCTTTGTACGGGAGTTGGCTAATTACTGTAGTCTAATGAAACTTGATAATGTGCACATAGTACAAAATATTGAAAACAGTGAGATAATTAGAGATTTAATTAAAAGTATAAATAGTACACCTAGTTGGTCCGGACCACGTTTATTTATTATAAAAGGTGTAAAAGTCATAAATGACAACGATACGAAACGTATAATTTTAAATGACTACCACTTATTACCGAGTAGTGGCCACGCCGGTATACGAAGAATGATTAATAATATAAAACGTCGTTATTTTTGGCCAAAATTAGAAACTGACGTCACGGAGTTTGTAAATCGTTGCGATAAATGCCAACGACAGAAACATTTCAGGCACATAAAACAGCCAATGGTCCTGACTGATACAGGTCATTCGGCGTTTGATAGAGTATTTTTAGATCTAGTTGGGCCCTTAAGTAAGGATAGTGATAATTATATGTATGTACTCACACTACAGTGTGATCTTAGTAAGTATGTAGAAGCTTATCCGCTTAGGAATAAGGATACAATTTCAGTGGCAACGGCTTTCATTAGTAACTTCGTATTACGTTACGGCATTCCGAGAAATATTATATCAGATCGCGGAACGGAGTTTGTTTCGAAAGTAATGAATGAAGTATGTACATTACTAAAAATAAATCAACAAACATCAACTGCATATCATCACCAATCAATAGGAGGCTTAGAAAATACACACAAAAATTTACTATCATACCTTCGCATACAAACAGAAAACCAACCCCAAAATTGGAGTTCATGGCTTCCATATTGGTGCTTTGCTTTCAATACGACCATACATACAGAAACTCAATACACACCATACGAACTCGTATTTGGAAAACTGTGCAATTTACCTAGCAATTTAACTTCAGATATTGAACCGCTATATAACTATGATGATTATCCAAAACAACTCAAATATAGACTTCAAAAATCACAGTATGACGCAAGACAAAACTTAATTAGTAGTAAACAGGTCAGAAAAAGTAAATATGATTTGTATACCAACCCTGTTACGTACAGTACTGGTGACATGATACTACTTAAGAATGAACAAAGTGTAAACAAATTTGATCCGCTCTATATAGGACCGTACAAAGTAATAGAAGATTGTAATCCTAATTTAAAAATATTGTATAAAGGTAAAGAAGTCATAGTACATAAAAATAGAACCAGACCATATATTACATGATTTATTTTTTTATTTTTAAGGTACACAGTTCACTTGTATGTGACTTTATTAAGTTGTGAGCTGTTTCGTTATAATGATGAATTTATGTGTAACCCAATACTATAATAAAGTGTTTCTTTTTATTGTAACATTTTAATTAATAATAATAAACAATATACAAAATGCAGTCTACATAAACGCATTAAAGAATGTTAATATTAGTCAACACATGTAGCGAAAATAAAAATAAATGTAACCATTATTTTTATTTCATTTGCCCGGTGGGCGTGTAGTGTGTAAGGCTTATATATGTGTGCACATGTATTGTTGTAATATTAAGATCCAATATAATCGATTGTACTCTATTATGAAGGGGAGTAATAAATGAGATTCCAATGGAGGCACTTGTTTAATTGAGCTCACACAACCTCACAACCTTACAGTGGCAATGCTGCCAGACTTTTGGGCACTTGCCCCAATGTGGGCGATGCGGACGAGTTTTTGATGCCTTATGAGCTTTTAACTTAACTTTTGTGCTTAATTTACAAAACAATTATATGTAATAAAGAACAACGCGAATGTTAAGCGTACAATTTACTTAATGTTTTTTTCTTTAAAATTTTCGGAATCTCTTTAAAAAATTCTCGAAAAAATCCTTTTGCTTGTGGAGCTTTGTCTGTTGACTATGGCTTATTTACATAAAAATAGCGTTAGTACCTCTTTTGACATAGACATTTATTGTTAAAGGATATTGGAATTAACATTACTTGGGTTATTGAAATAAAATAAAATAGTTTCTTAGAAATTTTAACATTTGTGCGATGAGCACTTGTGTTTGCCTTGTGTCTGGTTTTGGTTTATCTATAATTATGTATTTAAATGTATTTGTGTATGTATATCAACTGTCTGACACCCATAGTACAGGGTCTCCCTAGGTTGGGTTCAGATGGCCGTGTGTGAAATGTTCCAACATAATATTATTATTATTTTTAGATATTTTCTTATCAATAAATAAATAAATAAATTTTCCTAGCATTGACCAATTATTTTTACACATTACTAGATGTAAAGAATGTCATCAACATTTCAGTCGCAGCCAAAAATCGTCCGTTTACATCCGAACCCCAGTCGTTCGTATTGCGAAAATGTTGATTTGATTCGATTCTAACGAAACAAAATGAAGTTTGGAAGCTCTTTCTTTCCGTGAAGTAATTGGATTAATCACTCGCACTCGATAATCCTATTGGGGTTGAGTTTGCCTTTTATTTAACTCAGAGTTGTAAATTGGATCTTCTACGTGAGCGTACATCTTATGTTTTGTACTGAATATTTTAAGACGAGTAATATATTTGTTTACCTCGTTTACTTTTTCTATTTCTTTTCCTTGCTTTTTCAAATCAAATCACATTTATTTTCAGACGCATCGACACACACATATTCACACACATAAATCACATACACAGACACACATACACAGACCATCATGAATTATCATCATGTCTCACTTTTTTTTTTCGGTCCATCGTTTCGTGAACAAACATTAAACTTTATTTTTTACGTACAAATTAAAAGATAAAGTATACGACACACATTACACACGTAACATGTACTACAGCATGTACCTGAGAGGCATACCGTGAGGTAGAAAACGAGTCCCGGAGTGACCTTCTTCTGTTTCAGTGATCGTGTACTTCATCAGCTACAGTTTCTAGGATGCTGTTATTACTCTTGATCACCCTTCACTGCAGCGACGCAACTATTTTACTAATGGTATGGTTACGGTACGAAAATAGTTGATCCGTGTCTGTACGAAAATTTCGGAGGCATTACAAAAATGTGGTAGTGGCAACATCATACTGAGAATGTTGTTACGTTAAGTTCTTATAATTATATATTGATGATTTTAAAAGTAGTCATGGTGGGTTTTGCCCAGTCATCTTTATAATTAATCTACTTTTTAAAACGCGCCACTGGTTTCAACAACTTGACTAACTGACAAGCTCCATAACATTTTGAAATTGAAATTGATGCAATTCTTTGGAAATGGGATAAAAAAAGCTTAAATTATCATAGTTGTCTATTCTAAAAGTAATTCCATTTTTTGCGAACCGTGCCGTTTTAAAAAAATAAATGTAAAATAAAAAAATGCCAATAAAACTCCAAACTTCACTACCTAATTCGAAACGGTCATTTTATCCAGACCTCTTTCCTAGCCGTGTTACAACTGTAGTAAGAGACCAAGTTGTGTCAAAAACTTTGGTATGAAAAAGTAACTAAATTGTTTCTTTGTTGTAAAAGCTTCTACGAGTCTAGCCTACTTTTCTCTCTCCGCCTTCTTAGAAAGCATTTTCTGCATTCGGCAACTTACTGCAGTGAAATAGTATTGGTACTTTTCTGTATTACCGATTGTATGGGTGTATTTACTTTTATGGTAGGTTTTGCGGGGTATATCGTTTTTATTTTTTTGCAGTTCTGTCCCACTTCTTGGCAATCACCCCTTCCATCTTTAACGGGTAACAGGATTCTGTCAGAATCCAGCCATTCCATCCCACCATGTTCCACAGCTGATCCAGCATGCGGCAGACATATCCCTGCCTAGTTCCATTAAAGTAAGGCAGCTGAGGCACCTCAGCTATTCCTATTTTATTTTGCTTTAACAAAGAAGACATCGGAGGTACAATTTTACAAACAACTTTTTGAAACGACCGCATTCCATTCTCAATTAGTCAAAATTGCCTCTGTATATCTAAATGTTTTCAAATATATTGAAGTTGTTTGTCACTGAGCTATATTGCTATTAAATATTGAATGTTTTTAATAGCCTTTCACAATATTTAATTTGCCCGGTTTGCTAAATAATAATAATATAATTATAATAATCATCGTCATGTCAACTTTAAGACGCCCACATGCTTGTAATAAGTTTCTCTCAACGGGGGTCCAATAGTTCCAAAAATTGATCAACTATTCAAAGCAAATCGAATCAAACCAATAATGAAAAATCTTCAAACAAAATGCGACTCAAAAACAAGTCACTATCAAAGGCCAACAAGTTGTTAATACTGAACTTTCTAAATACGAGTACTAATAGTAAGAGACAAACGAACCTGCGAACATAGTTCAACACATTCTCATGAACTTCTGAAAGGAAGTTAAAGACAACAATGGGACTAAAGTTGTGCTCACTAACTTTAATTTTGTCCTTCTCTGCTACATTTTTACCAGTTTCGCAAAGCTTTTTTCGCATAAAGAAATTGTTTTATGTGTTTATGTTTGGTTGTTCAGAAAGTTTTACTTTTCTGCTTTATGAGCGGGAACTGCTGTATTGTCATAAATATTGAATGCGACTGGAATAAAGTTGTAGCTATAAAGTACCTAGATAACATATGTATGGGCAATCTGAGAGTCATGCTTCAAGCATTCGTTCGTAGTTAGATAGCTGAATTCAATGTAATTAAAACCTTCGATTTTATATTTAGAGAGCAAAATGCATGGAACAGATAATGGTTTTTTTAATCAGTTTTGCAACAAAGGACGTTTTGTTACCATTAGGTTTGCATATGATTTTAGACAAAGCTGATTAAAAAGCATTATTTATCCTATACCTACATTTTGACCTTGGAGGTCCTCACTAGTGCGAGCGACCGTTTGCTTATCGAGTGTATACCGAACTCGAGGCGCGTAGGTATGACTCGCGTTCCGACCGTTTCAAGTGTGAAGATACTGTAGATATTATTACCGTGTCAATAGGCACAATAGAACGTTTACAACTGGGAGCAGCCCAGATGCCAAGCAGAAATAGTTATGATGATAAAAATAGTACTTAGGATTTAGGTACTTGGTGCATCATTATAGGTACCGGTGCATATGAATATTTCTATACGATTGACCTTCTGACCTAATTTGCACTAGAAATGGGTTAGCCACAACAATTCAACGGATTTCAATTAAACGTCTTACCTATTACGCCGGCAGTCAAAGTCTTAGATGCTAGTATAGACTATGATGCCTTTGAAGGCTTCGGATATGCCTTCTGCTTGATATTGGAATCAATTACCTGCAAGATTAATGATACAATGTGTTAATACTCGCTCTTAGTTTAAAACTCAATTATGTTTAAACTCAATCATTAAAACAAAAAACCAATATATTTAGTAGAATAGTCCCCGGAAATTCAAAATATCGTTGTTTTTCATCTATGTTTATACTAATACTTAATTGTTCTAAACAGGTGAAGTTTTTAAGTTTGGATGTAAGAGGTATAATGTATGAAACTACTCATTCAATTTAAAATAATCTATCACCGATAGAAAGTTACGCTATTGTTAAATGCTTAAAATCACAGACGAAGTCGCGATCATAAGCTATGTATGTAGTAATCTTAAAAAGAGAAAAAAAAAATGTAATTTTATTAGTTTATAATTTGGTTACAAAAAATATCTTCCACTGATAGAAGGATTGGACGAGTCACGTTAGCCGCATGCACAGTGGCTGCTGGGCAGGAGCCTAAAGCGAGACTGGCTCAGGAAGAGGTGGCGAGATGACGCATACTGTGAGGGCTGGTTCGGGCGGTGCGGCGCAAGAAAGGAATACCTGGGAGGATTAGGGGGAGGCCTTTACCCAACAGTGGGACACAACGGGCTAGTAAAAAAAAGATAGAAAGCTATGCTACAGGTTATTTTTTTATGATTTTACAGACTTCCATGCGGATTAAATCGGAGGCAGAAGCGAATATCAAAAATTCTAACCAATTTTACCATGTATTTTCGGGATCATACGGTTTGCGTTTTTCTATTCGGGAAACCCAAGATCTTGATGTACGAAATCTTTTAAAACGAGTTGGAGCCATGTGTAACTTATTGCCAGATAGAGATATTGTGACAGCTAGCTACCTCGTCGTCTGTAAGCGTAGTAGCAATCCATTTAACTCGCGATTCTTACAACCTGCGCGGAAAATGAACAGCCGATAAAATCTAGGGCTCTCTTTCATTTTTATTCTGTTGAAAAACTTTCTTTGAAAGATTTCGTCTATTTAGACGATGTTGTTACTTTTATGTGCAATTTCTGGAGCTATAAAATAATATTTTTACTTAAGTGTTCAATATTGACTGTGGCATTTGGTTTCAGTTTCAATAATAACTAGGTTTTCCATTTTAGGATTTCTCAGTAGCAGCATGAGTTTTTAAATTGGCAGTATTACACCCCTGTGCCTTAATTGATTAAGGTGTATTCAGCATTTTAAAAATGAAATTTAGGAAACGCAAAATGAATCTCTACATATTTTTAAAATTCTATTTATCATTCAGGAATCAGAAGCAAAGTTAACAACTGAACTTCTTATTACCAAACACTAAACCGAGTATCAAAATTTGACACTCTTTTCATAATTAAAGTCCCACGTCAACATTACCTGGTCCTATTATCGTCTCTCCTAATCAACAACAGATACAGCACAATAAACTTCTGCTTCATTCCCTGACAATACAAATATGAAGTTCCCACAATCCCCTGTGCGCACATTCGCACGCTTATTTTAGTTCCAATCAGTAGCGTATACGTAGTAAGCACGATTTCACAGCTATACTTGTCAATATATAACACAAGTTACGACGCTTGCTAGTTTTGCTCTAGGGCCGGGAAATGAGCGAGGTAGAGAGCTAATAGAGTGAATGAAATCCGATTGTAATTCATGGATGCTATCACAGGGAATGAAATCAG
This sequence comes from Charanyca ferruginea, assembly GCA_947361185.1. NCBI lineage: Eukaryota > Metazoa > Arthropoda > Insecta > Lepidoptera > Noctuidae > Charanyca > Charanyca ferruginea. The sequence goes on from OX376055.1 coordinate 58,782,215, forward strand.
AAACGTGCTACGTTATTAGCCGCTTGAAAGGTTCTTGTCCTGGTTTTATTAGCAGAACGAACGGGATTTTCGGTAATGTAGTTTGTAAAAATGTAGTTTAAGTTGAATCGCGTTCTAACGTGTTGGTCGACAACGTTTGACGATACGGTTGGCACTGGGACTGGGCGATAGACCGCTGTACTGCATGTCGTGGGTTTGATACAGAATACATAGTTTTTCGTGTCTGGCTATTCGTGTATGTGAGTTTATATGTTTGTAAACCACGATACAAGAGACGTTTGCAGTTAACATTTTTGGAGACAAGACTAATTTTGGTACATAGAATTTAAATAATTATTTACTGTTTGACGTGATGACGTCTTATTAATCGCTGAACACTGACTGCACGCACGAAAAAGTGTCACGTTCCGCCTGAGCCTGAGTGTGCAAGCGAGAGCGCGGAACAAGTGATAGAGAGGCACGATCGGCCCAAGCAATAAGCTCCGCCCACCTCGACGGAAGCCATTATTTGGTTATGTTATATATGTTAGCCAATATGTTTCTTTATGTCGTTATCACGTAAAACTATCATCCGTAAACCGACTTTACAGACAACCATTTTTTTAAAACGTTTATAAAAAAAACGTAAATTATTTAATTCAATGTGCCAAAAAAACATTTTTTTAAATTAATTGTGCCAATAATAATCTTGTGTCCAAGAATTTTAATTTCCAAAAGCGTACCTTTATTTCGGACAATACAAAGCACAATATAGTCCAGTCAATTCTCTAGACTACAATCTCTACGTACCCTAACCGCTTCTTTCCTAGCCTCGTCTCTCCCTGTTTTATTTAATACATTGTGGAAATGTGATTTGTTAGTTTCCACATACCGTTTTGGGGCGTGACATAGTCGCTCTTGGGAGGGCTTACTTCTATGTCTTGCAAAGTCTGTGCTTACGGCCTACATGTACCTATTGTCAGGCTGGTTATACACTGGAGACCTATTGAGGCGTCTTATGTATGCTATGTCTTTAGTTCACTACTAAAGGATTCTGACTATAGCGAATGATTGAGCAATGGGGCGCTTTGATTCTCGATTTGATTGAGCTTGTAGGCACGTCTCTGTATTCGAAGGTATTAGAAACTTTAGATCAATACTTGGTTACGGTGGCAGCTGCCGAATATTGAATTTTTATGGGATTGGACTAGATTTATCGGGGTTATAAAGGATAACATAAAAATCTCATATCGTCTAAGCAATTTGAAGGAAGGCTATGAAGAGATTGGAATAAATATGTATTAGGTTTAGTGTAATGGTAGGCAAGATACCTTTTACTGAAATTTTGTTAAGAGTAAGATATAATTCTACACCTTTTTCAGGCAAAATTGCAAAGTAAGCAAAAATGATAGCATTCTGTTTGATGCTGTAGTAAGTTGCTTAAGACAGACTAAGGTTACACAACTTGACATTGTTTGTACATTTATATGCCTATCATTTTCGTATCAACATTTTGCGTGCCATCTGCTTATTCGCACCCAGTTGACATTCACGGCATTTCGCAGTGATGAGAAGTGTTCCAGTTTATTTGACAATAAAAATAAAAACATATGTACCTACAACGTTATACGAGATCAAGTATATTATATTCGGTACGTGTGAGAAAACATTATTATATTTATGTTTGTTATATTCGATGTTTTGAAACTACGTGACGCTATTATTTTGGTGACTGTACCTATAGCTGTATAAAATGGTAATAGGGTTGCCTCTGTTTATTGTTAGGGATATACGAAAACAGCGTTCTATGTACTTGGGTAAGACGAAAACACCCGTGGGTTTGATAACAAACGAAGGGATTAATATCGTACCGTAGTAATATGAGCGGACCTTTGCTAAAGCACGTTTTATTGTTGCCAGTCTGAAGAAAGAACGTAATTTGGCTCTAGTTTTAGACAATTGCGTCATTTTAGGTGTAGGGATAATCTCATGTACCTAGATGAATAAATTACAAAATGTGAATTAAATTTTCTATTTCAATTCGAAATTCGTTATTTAAAATATTGTTAAATGCCTATAGAAATAGTACAGTTTAGAACTTGTATGAAACAAAATTACTTCATTCGAGTTTTCATTCATTACGACTTCGTCAAAGTTTCGTCAAACTTCGATCCATCTAACTAAGTTGGTAAATCTTGAGTCTTTAAATAACAGGGCTGTAAAATAGAGAACTTCATTCTCTTAAAGAGTTCCGTTCAAACACAAACATAATCCGCCAGCACCGGAGCACCTAGTACCAATAAAAATGTATAAGTCGTCTGAATTTAATAGCAATAAAGACGATATATGCAGTTTGTTTTAAAGTTATTTCCAAAGTTGTTCGTATTTTCAATGGTATTTTTGTTTGAACAGATACTTATTATAAAAGTAAAATAAAGGAAGAGGAGCTCGTGGCTAAGTTAAAGCCGTACAGATCGATCGGTCAAAGGTTAAGCTACGCTAGCCGCGGTCGGTCTGTGGATAGGTGACCATCCCTTTCATACCAAGTTCCCTCCGTGCCTCAGAAAGCACGTAAAGCCGTTGGATCCTGTTGTCATTTGTAGATCTTTGGCATTTCTTATGGGTACTCGGAAGCCAGAAAGTCTGGCAACCAGTCTTACCAAAGGGTATCGTGTTACCCAGGGTTGTGGAGACCCGATAGGCAATCGCTCCATGTGAAACACTGTCATTTAGCTGCATCCGGTTTGACTGGAAGCCCACTCCAATATAGTTGGGAAAAGGCAAGGCAGATGATGATATAAAAGTAAAATAAATTTTTGTTTCCCTCACTCTAGCCTACGCTGCCCGAGTGCTGGGTAACAGCCTCCCCCAAGTGCTTCCAAGAACATTTCTACAGCGCCACCTCAAACTAGCCCTGATGGTCCAGGCCCGTTATTCACAACCATTCGATACGTTTCCGTGTCGGTAAGGAACCGTATTTGACAATCTCATTTCCGACTTCAGTCTTCGTATCGAATTTGAACTGTCAAAATTATTCGGTTTCGGATTTGTGAATTGCGTTTGAAGGACATCTTCGATATCTTTTGGCTTTCGATTCGGTACGGAATCAAATCGAATGATTGTGAATAAGGGGCCAGGTCATCTAGCTACCTTTTTCTGGGCCATTCGTCATAGACTCAACCCGATTTTATTTAAATGATGGAAATTGCTACCGTCCGCTTTGTTTACGGTCCTAATGGATGGTTAAGCTCATCCCGAAGTTTGTATGTTTTTTTGCATGCTTTTCCTTTTTTGTGCTTCCTGAGGTAAGCATAAATGACGTAAGTACGCCCACATAATCTGATATTTTAAAGAAAGCGACACTGTCACAAACTCACACTTATAACTGTGCCTACTGAGCTTTTTATTCTTAGTTGCAAATACTATTATTTATAATAAAATTTTAAAGCACACATTTAAATGCTTTATTGATCTGTACAAATAAGTAAAATTGATGTGTCTGTTTCTAAACAATTTTTTACATTTTTGTCTGTTGTCTCGTTCCAACCAATCTCCCAGGCGGTTAGCCCAATTTCGAAGGGACTTTCACTGACTAACTGATGTTAAAAGGAGTAAAATATTTTTATTTAAGAAACATAATTAGTGTTGATATAAAAAAAAAAACTCCGCAGGTTAGATACACGCGGACGACGTCGCGAGCATAAGTTGGTTAAAAATATGCATTTGTTATTTTATTTTAATTTTTAGACTTTACTTATATCTTGATGGCAACATTGCCATAATATTGATGTTGTAAGTAACAAAAATACTGATGCAGCTAGCTGTTGTTTGAGAAATATAATTTACTACCCTTCTAAACTACGCCATTTTAATACATTTTAAGTAAATACACATTCGTTTTTATATGAGCAAGTCAACCTGTTTATTAATAAAGGCAAACGTACTTTTATGTCAGTATTTATGAGTTTTCTCTTTCATCTTTCGACAAAAGTCATAAAGTTTAGGTAAAAATGACGAGTTACTTAGTCTCTACGATGTTTACCTATAGAATATTGAAATATTGAACAAACGTACGATCCGATATTATCTGACATATAAAAAAGGATATTTGTAAAAATTGCCACGTCATATTTTATGGCAGTATAAAATTTTGTAAAGCGAGACAGCCCTATAAAACGGCACCTATAGAAGTACAATCGCACACAAAACTTTTAGGAGTAATAAAAAAAAACATCTCTGACTTCGAAGTTCGAAAATAGCTTCTCAATTTACAATTCGAAGGAGACTTAAAAAATTCAGCGTGTGACGAATTCCCTTCTAAAAGTTACATTAAATTACTTACACGCATAAACCAAGAGTGCCATACAAAATAGGTTTTTCTTCGAGATAAGCCAAGGAACCAATTTCCTCGACGAAAAAGGCAAATGTGTTTGGAGTACGTTTAATAGAATGTCGAGACAGACTAAAGAGATGGGACAGGATCGAATTTGTATTTGCCCTACGAATAATAATGTGAGGTGGGATTTTTGGAGTGTCGTATTAAGTGATTTATTTTGAGTACAAAGATTTTAAGGAGGGAATGGAATTATATTGATTTATCGTGCTGATTTTCTTAAAAAGACGTTTATTATTCACGTAAAGGTAATGGAAAATATAGGCTCAGTACACACACTTTCACAGAGACGCAGCTTTTATGTAGATAGGTATCTGTTATCTTGAAGATGTTCAGCTCAAAGAAAAAAAACTGGTAACCCCATTTTCTTCAATGCCGGACTGCGAAGTTTACGATCAAAAACTAGGCCAATATACCACGACCGGTTGGGCAAAGTTATCTTCTAAAAGTTAGATATTTTCATCTAGTTTTCGGTGACAACTTTGCCCGGCGTAATGCCATCCGATTCAACATACTCAAAAACGTTCTGTATGACATAGAATATAATTATAAGCTAAGCAATTACAGAAGAAATAATTTAATTAAAATATCCCTCGATTCAGCTGAACTGTACGAAATTTGTCATTACTCTAATAGGGTAATATTTCATTGAAGCAACTTAGTGGGATTGCAATAGCTAATTAATTAGGACCCTTTCATTTATAAATTATGAAGTACACTCAACTTCTGAATAAAAAGGTAAAAAATATAAGTGCTGGTAATTATAAAATCTGTTTTTTGTGTTTTCGTTTCTGTAATTCAGTAGGTAATACGAAAATTTGGCTTAGTAAAGAATTTGATATTATATTCTTGTAAAATGTATGTGTCATTTGGCACGAATTTAAATAACTGTGCAACACACGACAACAACACAACAACAACTGACAGACACACAACAACATCAACAACAACGCAATTTAATTTTTAATTCTGTGATTCATGATATGATTGTATTTTATTTCTATTAATTTTTTTAATCTGAATTTATATTTAATTATTATTTTTTTTATTATTCTGTTTTTGATCTCATAATGATAATTTATAATTGTAATTGTTGACTCTCTGCACGTGTTGGTGTTAACTGTGAGTGCAGAGAGTAATTGAAATAATAAATAAATAAACAGTCAGACAACTGTACAATATTGATGTATGGTGTTTGATTTTAGACTGTCATAAGACGCAGTACGAGCGAGCGATTAAGCTTTTGTGGTAAGATTTTTTTTTATTATATATTATAGATTTATTATTGTACTGATATTTATTTCAACACCTGCACAGTTAGCTACAAATATTATGTCTACCAACTTATATAATTTATATGTAACTAGCGACCCGCCAAGGTTTCGCGCAGACTTTAAAGATTATAGAATATTGTTTCTATTGGTAAAAACCATAATAAAAATCTGTTCAATAGTTTCTAAGATTTTCCTTTTATCTTCTACTAAAGTCTTTTATTAGAGGTAAATTTGTAAAGTGTAGTGATACAAACAAAAAAGTAGGTACCTATATTAAGCTGTATACACACAAAATTACATAAATAAAGTCCAAAACTCACAACAACCCAATCCTATTACACTTGGTCTTGAAAACCCTTACAATCTCAAGCCGAACCTATTAAGCTATGGAACCCTCCATTGTCTGCCCATTGCCTTATATCACGTCTTGAGTATTACGCCAAAACCACATCTGACACATTAAGAGCGGCTTAGGTCCAAGTCAGTATAGCCCCTTAAATTGATATTATCGCGACAGCACTAGATGTTGCCTCGGTTACCATTAAATTAATTAAAGACTGTTTGGATGTCAACGTTTTGTTATTTGTGAGTTTAAATAGAATTTATGTTCAAAGTTGTTTTGAATATGAGTGTAGGAAATTAATTTAGTTATAATTACAAATAATGCCAAACAGTAATTTTTTATCATGTCATCAGTAGGAGTAGGAGTATGAATAAAAATAAAATTTTTAATACGAAGAATCAGTAAAATTGACAATTCGACGCGTGTGTGAAAGGTACAAATCAAACCAAACTAAATTTATCTATACTAATATTATAAAGCTGCAGAGTTTGTTTGTTTGGTTGAATGCGCTAATCTCAAGATCTACTGGTTCGAATTGAAAAATTATTTTTGTGTTGGATAGTCCATTTATCCAGGAAGGCCCATGCGAAGCTGGGTCGGGTTACTAGTTGAGTAATATAATTGCTCATGTTAACCGCAGATTTGATTGGGTGATAAAATCAATAAAGTATTTAAAACAAATCCTTGCATGAGTTAATTTTAAGCATACGTTTAGAATTAACTCTTTTTGTTGAAGTGAAACGACTACTCGTTTAAAGCAAAAGTAAGTTTTTATTAAAGAGTATTAAAAAAAATAAAAAAAAAAATTTGTCATTGACTGACCGAGCCAAAAATGTTGAAGGTAAAACCTCCACTAGCGTCGGTCACCGGTGACCACCACGGCGCTCAACGTGTTAAATAAATAAATTAAACTAGTAAATAATAGTATTTATTTATAAAACAAAAATACTATTTTAAGACCATTAAAGACCGCATTTTTCATAAAAGGTAGTTCCGTATTGAGAGGGATGGGTAAAAAACTCTTTACCACTATACAGGGTGAAATTGAATTCAAGAGCAAATTTTCAAGGAGTGACTCAGACCAGGAACCTGAACAACTTTCATAATGGAACCAACTCAAACAACGCAAAAAAAATACAGCTGTTCCATACATTTTGAAGTGATATTTGAGTGAGGGACGTGATCTGAGTCACTCCTTAAAAATTTGCTCATGAATTTAATGTCACCCCGTATTTGCATATTAGAGAATGTTAATATTTTTAGAATTCAAGAAATTACAGCAAAATTATGTTCATAAGTAGGTACACAAAGTTCAAACACTTCATATTGAAACAGTAGGCGACCGCTCCGAACATTTCAACAAACAATGAAATTGTGTGTAAGCCAGAGTAATCTAAAAGTATCAGTTTCAATTATTCTACATACCTAATAGATGCGTTTCGACCACCAACACCCCAGTACTCTATTTCCACTTAAAACCTGAACTACACCTAGACAACTAACCACTCATCATCGGTTTGAGCTCTCATTATTAATTCCTATCCATCAGCAAAGGTAATGGCTCGATGGCCACAGCTCCCATGTGGTCAACTACAACTTTACCTGGTACGGATAACAAGGGAAGTGAATTTGAAAGGCTCGAGGGTCTGAAGTAATGATATTGTCGTGTGGCATGTGAGGACAGGGTAAAAGTCGGTGAGGATACGAAGTACGTGAGTACTTAGGTAAGAAGTGAGGTACATGTAAATATACGTAGCATCTCATATCGATGATCATTAGTAAAGTGAAGTTCATTTTTCGTTGAGAAAGTGAAGATTATGAATTTTAGAGATAAGTAATTTGAGGAAAAAATCTACGACATCCTCGGATTTGCGAGATATTTTGATATAAAAGTTAATTCAAGCAAACTGCTGAAGTTTCTGTTGTTAGATCTAAATAACAAAAATAATATTAAGTAATTATTACAAAATCACATTATCGTAATAGGCACGAATTTAGACCTAAGACTGATTATGGCAAAAAAGGTGGACGGTGCCATTAAAAAATTGTGTACTCTTTCAAATAACTGGCCGATTTAATATTAAAATCTTGCCAATTGCCTTAAAACCTCACAGTCTGGTAGTAGGTACTTTAAACTAATAAAACTTACAAGCCAATATTAAACTTGGTATATCCACGTATTTACGAACTTTTGAAACCCGGCAAATTCACTACGACCTTGGACAACCCAAAAGCAATTCAAACAAAAAAGTGGAGCCAACTAAAATCTCTTACAACAATAATAATATCATTATCTTAAACTCTGAACATTAATATCCTTTAGACTTTTAATATATTCACTTCCCTAAATAAATTAACAACGTAAATAAGAGTTCTGAAACAGTCATAACGGCCGGAGGGTTTGAACCGAAGTTTGGGGGTATTTAGACACTTTTTCCAAGTTTGAACGTGTAATTTAGGGGTTAGATGAAACGTGAAATTTAATCATTTTGTTCTGACCCCAAAATGAAGAAGAATTTTATGATCCGAAAGAAAGAAGGTTTGAGCGGGATGGAAACACCATTATTGCCGAATGGTTTAATTTAGATGATGGAGTTTGAAGTTTTATAAAGCAAGTTTATTTGAAGTAAAATTCGATGTGCATTACTCCGTACTGGCAATCTGCTTTCAGTAAAGTAATGTTCTAGTTCGATTCCGTATAAATAACGACTATTCGATTCTTTATTTTTCCACATTTTTATCCTAAAGCTACATCTGTTTTTTTTTATTAAATTAGAAGCCAAAATATAACGAATTGAATTGTCTCTGATATACAAAAGGCAAAGTTGCAAGCTACCATAATATAAAAGATAATTATTGCATTAATTAGGTCAAAAACGAAACTTTCATTACAACTCCTACAGGTAGATACAGTATTATTACGCTAGTTCCGTCTAAAGTATTCTAAACTTTGCCTCCACGTTGGTAGGTATACCAAAATCATACAAGTCCAGTTTTATTGAGGTCTGCACTTAGACCCGTATAATTTGACATTTGATAGCTGCTGTTACTCACCCTTGACCGTTAGAGTGTAGACCTTGGAATAGTTTAATACTAAATGATACTACGATTCGAGAATGGTTTGAAATAAAATACCTATAGCTTTGAAATCGTGACATTTTCATTTGGGTTTGGATCGTCAATAATTGATTAAAATCAGATGGCGATAATAGTCAAATTGGATTAAATTTTATTGAAGAATGTATATCTACGACGAATTTCCAACGGTTGATTGCGTTTTAATAACACTGGCGTTAACATTCTTTTATGGTTTTTCGTCTTATTATTATATTACTGTCTAGTTTTCGTTTCTTAATGTTATTTGTAACTAACATTAAGAATGTACAGACAGCGTTCTGTTATAAAATCAACAAACAAAGAAAATTAAAACTACCAAATATATATGGTAAGTTAAACGTAATATCTCTTCTGTACAGCTGTCAATTAACATGAGCAAATGTTACTTGGCCAATTTATCTATAGGTACTAATATCAGTGGCGGCGTAAGGGGGGGCGGAGGGGGCGGTCCGCCCCGGGTGCCAAGCACCAAGGGGTGACAACGAAGACTTACTTGAACAGCCAAAGCATGCACACAAAATCTCGCTCTATTAAGACATATCAATAAATACGCTACGCCTACGCTTGTCAACTTCCTTACTAATATCATATTTTGAAACGCATCGAAACCATATTATTTTCATATCTTTTTTCGAATATAATTATTGAGAGCGAGTGTTCTCATTTGGGAGCGTTACTTCAAGGTTTAACGTTTTTCAGAACTGTAGAAATAGTTTACACGTTCTTGTCATCATCCACACATCGGTGGAAAATATAAATGTAGTGGTGTCCGTTATATGATTTATCAGAGACATGATAGAGTGCTCTTCACGACGGTTTTAAACCACTATTAACACCCCAAAGAAAACGTCGAAACAAGAGAAGCAGCATCAATTCTGTGACTTCAGTATTCTATGCTATCTTTCCTTTTGGTGTGAAATCCTAGAAGTTAATCAGATAGAAAAGTATATACAAACATCTGGGCTATCGTTGGAAAAGCGTGTGATAAAAATTAAAGCCCTTAAAAATTGTTCTTCGAAGTCAACGCAATCAAATAATGGAAAGGGCTATTTGCTACGCAACAACATTAAAGAGGATTTAGACATTCGGATTGAAAGAAAAAGAGGAAAGAGGAGATTTCGAACGCATATGCCTGGAGAAATGGCCAGAGATGCTGAACTTGCATTACCAAAGGAGTTGCAGAAAGCAATGTTAGAATGTCACGACAGATTTTACGAAGAACTAGACCATCATTACAGGGCAATGGATTTTATTCTGGTAACATTTAGTGTAATTCAGCATAAAATATTGGTAACATCACCAGAAGAAGATTTTCGTGGAATCGTGGTATGGTTCTAATTCTGTTAAAAAAATACATCGTGTTGGAGATTTTACAATTGAGGCGCCATTTGGAAACCGCCAACATTTCTGCCCAAGAAGCGGTTCATTGGAGTTTCTCAGATTCAATGCAAAATGACGGCAGATCAGTCACAGACAGCTGTACAAATCTCAAGCGGTGAGACCTGTTTCCCATGTTACCGAAGATCCAAGGGCCCAATTGACGAGGATATCCCGGACGTTGACCAAAGTTATATTAGTGCGGCTCTGGAACAGCTTAAAAACAGCAAAGCTCCGGACATTACGACTGAGCTTTTAAAAGCAGGTGGGGCTACAATGACCGTTCAAGTAAAAAACCAAAAGGCGAAAGCAATTCAGCTGCGCAGAGAGATGAAACAAGATGATGTTATATCTCCGAAACTTTTCACCAACGCGCTGGAGGACGTCTTCAAAACATTGGACTGGACTGGGCGGGGCATTAACATAATCGGTAAGTAAATCACATATCTCCGGTTTCCCGACGACATCGTTATTATGGCAGATCCTCAAGACGAGGGGGCCTCAGCATGAACTTGGACAAAACGAAGGTTATGTTCAATCAACACGACGTGCCAAGGCTGATCGCCGTTGATGGCAACATGCTCGAAGTGGTCCAGGAATACGTCTACCTTGGACAGACGATCCAACTTCGAGAAGTCGATAGGAGGGTGCATTTGGGGTGGGCAGCATTTGGTAAGCTTCGTCGAGTCTTCTCGTCGCCTATACCGCAGAGTCTGAAGACGAAATTCTTTGACCAGTGCGTCCTGCCTGTTATGACTTATGCTGCCGAGACGTGGACACTTATAGCGGGGCTAGTTCACAAGTTCAGAGTTGCTCAGCGGGCAATGAACCGAGCAATGCTTGGAGTTTCTCTAAGGCCTAAGCGATAGCTAGAATTCCCAACGAGGACATCCGGAGGAGAACTAAAGTCACCGACACCGACACCGCAGAATCAGTAAGCTGAAGTGGCGCGACGGCTGATGGAGCAGACTTGGCCTAGAGTAGAGTAGAGAGTACCGCGAATCGGTAGACGCAGCGTGGGACGCCCTCCAGCCCAATGGGCCGATGACCTGAAGAAGGTGGTGGTGGCTGGATGCGGAAGGCAGAGGACCGGGAAAACTGGCGCGCCTTGGAGGAGGCTTATGTCCAAAAGTGGACCTAAACTACACTGAAGTGATGATGATGAATGTAAATTTTGGGCTATTTTGAGTCTGTTTCAAGGTTTGCGCTATGTCTTAAATTTTTATAACAATTTGGTTAGATACTTCATGTGAAACAAGCTTTTGAAAGTTTAAATTAATAAAATCATACTGACTTGGTCTACAATGAGCCAGCCAAGCGCGACTAACCAATCTTTCGATTTTATCAATTAATAGAGACAGGAAATTCAATTTTGATAATATGTTTATGTATTTTAGTAAAATATGGTCTCGTATGCATTTTTAGTATAATTTGGTGTTTTATTTTGAGTACCTAGGGGTGCTCTGTACACATCCGCCCGGGGTGCCAATCTACCCTACGCCGCCACTGACTAATATAAAGATAAAGATAGTTTATTTCTCACCAGCTAGCAACAAGGATTACAACACATATTAAATTATTCAACATCATTTGTGGTGGTAAAGGGAGGTTAACGTAGGGTTTTGACTCTATTTTCTGAACTAGGCGAGGCCTGTATCTCAGAAGATAGCATTCAGTTGACAATCAATTATTTATAACCTAAAAACATGGTGTGCTACTAATTTAATTGATTAATAACATAAAAAGAGAGAAAAGAATAAAATGAAATAAAAATAATATAATAGAACTGTAGAGTTTGTACGTTTGTTTTAACGCGCTAATCTGTGGAACTAGTTGGATATCTGTGGGTCCGATTCTAAAATTTTTTGAGGAATTTGAAGCTGCGATGTTACTGTGTGCTATTACGAGTATTTTAGTATAAAAAATACGTATTCGTAAGAAAAATCACGCGAACGAAAGTCGCGGGTAGAGAGTTAGTAGTTTTATAAAAATATTATTTTTATCTTGATGAAATCATCAAGACGAGTATGTCACTCATAAGAGATGCAGCAGTTTAAACAAACCTTTCTCTAAGTGTCCAAAAACACTCTTCATCAAATCACTTCGCTCAACTTCCGTTCGACTTCCAGGTATCTTTCTCTTAAACTTTTTCACTTAGAACTTTAGTCCAACCGATACTGCTAACTTGAGGGGTTGTTTTAATTAAAAACCTGTTTTAATCAAAATCTAGTGTAGTCTCACCAAGACTACACTAGATTTTAAGTCAACGTAAAAAACTAAGAAAACGCTTTTAAACGTCGGGTGTTAAGAAAATAATCTTTTGTATTATAAATCTGAAGATGGGTTGGAAGTTAAACTTAGTTGAGTTGAAATTTAAATTTTCTTTGTAAACACAGTTAACAGTGTTGTTTATTTTGGCCTTGACCTTGAATATTTTAAATATTCAAGGTCAAGGCCATGACCTTGAATATTTTAAATATTCAAGGTCAAGGCCAAAATAAATGGATATTAGACTACTACATATTCAGACACCGCGGATAGCGCGCGGATATGCAACACACGCGGAATCCGCGCGTTGTTATAGATATTGTGGCGCAATTTGAAGAAGCTTTCGTCTGGCAATGGGTTGTGAAAGGCTAAAATTATACATTATGAAAAGGCACGTCATTTTTCTCTGGGACTAGATAGAAACTCTAGAATGTCACAAGCCGAGTCTACTTATTTGTAGGCTTTAACAACCCTAAAATATGCTAGGTAACCTTAATATTTTAGCATCATCAACTGCCTAGCCTTTTCCCAACTATATTGGGGTCGGCTTCCAGTCTAACCGAGTGCAGCTGAATACCAGTGCTTTCATGGAGCGGCTGCCTATCGGTCCTCCACAACCCAGTTGCTGGGTAACACGATACCCCTTGGTGAGGCTGGTTGTCAGACTTTCTGGCTTCTGACTACCTATAACGACTGCCAAAGATCTACAAATGACAGCCGGGAACAACGGTTTACGTGCTTTTCGGGGCATGGAGGAACCTCGGTATGAAAGGAATGGTCACCCATCCACAGACCAACCGCGGTTAGCGTAGCTTAACCTTTGACCGATCGATCTATCGGCTTCTACTTAGCCACAAGCTCATCATTATCATTCATCATTTCAGCCGAAAGACGTCCACTGCTGGACATAGGCCTCCCCCAAGTGTCGCCACATTGACCGGTCCCGTGCGACTCGCATCCAGCGGATCCCCGCAACCTTTACCAGGTCATCGGTCCACCTAGTGGGAGGCCTTCCAACGCAACGTCTTCCGGTTCGCGGTCGCTACTCTAGAACTTTTCGGCCCCATCGGCCATCGGTTCTGAGAGCAATGTGCCCTGCCCACTGCCACTTAAGTTTGGCAATTCCTCCGGCTACGTCGGTAACCTTGGTTCTCTTGCGGATGTCCTCATTTCTGATTTTATCACGCAAGGAAACTTCGAGCATAGCCCTCTTCCTCTCTTTGGGTGACTTTAAGCCTTCTGATGAGGCCCATTGTGAGCGACCACGTTTCAGTGCCGTATGTAATCACTGGCAACACACACTGGTCATAGACTTTCGTCTTGAGACACTGCGGTAAGTTGGACTGCCACAAGCTCGTCTAAACCTTAATATTTGAGCAAAAAATAAAAAACCTCGCACACTAATTCATGATTTTCTTTTATTCAAATGAACTTACATAATAATACGCTTGCACTGAAAAATGTTTAAGTGAAAAATATATTGGATTTCCATAAAATTTCTTCACCGAGACAGCTTAGAAAGCTCTTGGAGTACTAAATATTAATTATCTCGGTGCAAGTCCTCTAGAAAAGTTAAATAAAAAAAGGAAAGGTGTTGGGAACGAAAAATTATCACCGGGATCTGGAAATTAATGAAAAATAGACCCTGTTGGCGTCGTGGCGTTAATTTAAAATGTTAACTGCGGTAAATTGTTTGGTATGTTTGGTGATTGCTACAACTGATTTGATATTGACTCTTACTTAAGGCTGTAAAATGATATATTCTTATTTTTGATCTTTGGTTAAAAAAAGATTTACTTGCTACTTTATTTTTGTTTCTGGATGGGTAGGAAGCCAGAAATTCTAACAACCAGTCTTACCAAGGAGTAGCGTGTTACCTAACTAGGTTGTGGAGGTCCGATAGGCATTCGCTTCATGTAAAACGTATCGTACGTGTATCAGGTTAGACTGCAAGCCGACCCCAACAAAGTTGGAATACCTACCAATACCTACTTTCTGAATGTTAATTTATTTTTGCTTTACCCTATGCTATCCCTCTGGTGGGCGAAAGCCCTACAAGTACTTTCAGGAACTTTTTCCGCAACCCCGCGAACCAATCCTAATGGTATACACATCCAGGTCTTCTCGCCCTGTCTTCCTGGGCCGTTCTCAGTGACGCCGAGTGAATGAATGACTTGCTAAATCTAAATTTTTAAAATAAATAATGTTAAACTGTGCATACAAAAAACAGCGTTCAAAATGTATACATAAAAATGTTTGTATTTGTTTACAATTCTGCAAACAGATCCAAAATCAAAAACTTAAAATATAGTGCTACTTTTAACAAAAAAAAAAAACAAACGAATAGATTTAACAGCCAGTGACCAATTAATTGGTCAGTTAATTGAATTTATATTCAGGCGTTCAAACATCAATCTAAATTGAAGTCATTCGAGCATTCAAATTCATTTTGTTTTGCAAAATGCCAATAGTGGTTGAACTAACTGGTGTGTGTCTAAATAAATTGGGATGCAGGAGGTCTTGATGGTGACGTCACACAGGCGAAGAGAAACACGAACGTTGATAACAATATGGTAGGATATAGGAGTTTATTGTTCAGCAGTAGTATACAGTTGACTTTAGTAGGTTTTGTTGGTTAGAGGTTATATTTAAAAATAGGCGCAGTCCCAGTGTCAAGTCCTAGGACGAAGGCAGGGAACTTTGTCCTCTAACCAAAAGGAATGATCCCTATAAAAAGTTCACTAAGTCAGCCAAATAACAGGGGTGTTCTACGTAATCCTTTCTAATGAGGACTAGAATTCGAGGATGCACCTCGCTGTTAAGAGGAGTCGATTGGAATGAATAAATTACAATTTGTAACGAGGGTCATTAACTCTCAGAGGTTCATAACACCGCAATTCAGAAAAGTGACGTAAATGCACAGTGACATCTAGTAACATCTTTGCGAACTAATTACAATACAATCAATCAAAGTGCGTTTGCTAAGTTTACTTGCAACTTACGTTTCTCAATGTGATAATTAGTAACAAGTTTACAGCTTTATACGCAGATGGCGCTAGTGATAAGATACATAGAACAACATGAATAACAATGTTTATCGTAATTAGGTTTGTTACTAGACTTATTTATTTGTTTGCAGTTTTAACCTGTTAATAGTTAGCCTTCGTGAATCAATTAAAACCCACTAATTGGAATCGAACACAGTATTTGACAAAAGGGTGAAATTCTTCTATTATTTCTCAAAAGTCGGTTCATATTTTATGTAGTATCAACAATAATAAATTGTGGAACAACAATTTAAAATATCGAATAATTTATTTAGTTTAATCACAATTTTTAATTAAATTACCGAAAAATTCACGTAATGACAAAAACAGCAAAAACAAGACCAAATTACAATTAACAGTCGACAATAAAGCCACCACAAAATGCCGGACCTAACCCTCTAAATGCCGAGGCGTAATACAATTTTTCCAAGAATGCAACTTAACCCATTTGGGTGCTTTAATTATTGTGGACTATAAACGATCTCATCTTACTTGACCTTGGATTTACGTTATCCTGTATTGCTATGAATTTGTAGACATGTTACCTTTTAACTGTTTACTTTTACCTCTACTGACTGCTGACAAATAACGCGAATTCGATAGAATTTAAAAGATAGGTGAACTAAGAAATAAACTTTTTTCGTAACCACCAGTGGGCAGTTCTAGTTTGTTTGCAAAGTCAAGGACATCAGACAGTTGAAAAATAAAACTGAAACATTATTTATTATAATATCTTTTAAGTTATAGTCGAATTAGTTATTTCAATTAGACCCAAAAAATCCAAAAGGTAGTTTCATCTGGAGAAGAATGGGCGAGAAATTCCATATTAAAAATTAATGTTTTACAATATTTTGTATACGAGAATTGCAGTGTGATTTCGCGTGTATACTCTTCATTAAGAAATTCCACATCCATACTTCCATACTCAATATTATAAATGCGAAAGTAACTCTGTCTGTTACGCTTTCACGATGAAACGACTGAAACAATTTTAATAAAATTTGACATGAAGATGGCCTGAATTCTGGGAAAGGACATAGGCTACTTTTAAATCCGCAAATTCGTCTACATCCACGATAACTGACATTCAAGCATCCAAAAAATCAGTTAAATTTTGTTCATAGATTTGATTGACAAGAAAAAGACAGTTGAACATGAAGCGATATCAGACGAAGTGTGCAGTGAAAAACTATTCAAACTTCAGCAACAATATCCTCAAGCCGAAGACGTTGATTGATGATCGTAACAATTGAGGTCGTAAGTTAAAATCTAACACCAATGAATTATTGTGGTAGAGCTTCTTCACGACTACTGAAGATTAGCCGGAGAGATTAATAGATGTATGAGTTATGCCCATCGCAAATTGTAATCCTAGTATTATTATAAACGCGAAAGTTTGTAAGGATAGATTGGATGGATGGAGGAATGTTTGTTGCTCTTTTATGCTCGCGTGACTGTTGACATGACTTTTGGAGTCATATTGTCTGTGTGTTTGCTTATTGGACAGTTGAGCTCTAAAACCACTGGACAGAATTAGCTGAAATTTAACACATACACATAGATAGTGATCTACTTAATCCATTAAAATAATAATTTTTTTACCGTTTTTGTGATCCTGTGGGATAATTTAGGTGCATTTGTGACGTCTGTGACAGAAGTTGCGGTCAGAAGAGTATGGCGCGCCAACAGTAGGCTGTCTATCAACATTCCGTTATTACCAATCTCAAACCTCGTGAAAAAAATTTTGAACATGCAATTATTAGTAGTATCATCATCTGCCTAGCCTTAACCCAACTATGTTGGGGTCGGCTTCCAGTCTAACCGGGTGCAGCTGAATACCAGTGTTTTACATGGAGTGGCTGCCTAAATATTGGACTTCCTCAACCCAGTTGCTAGGTAACACGATACCACATGGTAAGATTGCTTGTCAGATTTTCTACCTTCTGACTACCTTTAATGACTGTCAAAATCTAAAAATGACAGCCAGGACCAACGGCTTTTCGTATGCATGGAGAGGTCTCGGTACCTTTGCAGTAGATAGACGCCCATCCATGGCCAGACCGCGGCAAGCGTAGCTACTCATGACCGGTCTATCCATGCGACTTTTACCCAGCCACGACGAGCTCCTTCGCAATTATTAGTAGTGTTATAATATAATAAACTGTTAATGTATTCTATCATCCCTAATGGCCGTTGAAATGTAGTAAAGTATAAGCTCTCATCAAAGTAACAGTCTATATCGCACCTGATTTTACAGGGCACTCGCGTACCATCTATCTTAGGACTCATAAACCTTAATGTCGGTCATAATACAAAGCTGAGGTCACATCTTTACACCCCAATCTTACGCTTAAGCGTTTAACATTAACATAACCGAGTATAAACGATGAATTAGCACTCCGAGTGGTCTAATTAAGATCCACGCGATTCACGGTTCGCGGAAAAAAAAACACATTTTTGTTCACAACTTTAAAAATTAGGCTTTAATTTCGCGCCATTTGCCATCCGCCGTCTCAGGGCATTTGTCACTTCCTCGAATGAAGAATGGAAAAGATTTCTGTTGATTTTTTCCCCCTCGTCAGCCTTCCGTTTTTGTTCAAATGGACAAATTAGCTCTTTTGTTTCTGGCCTGTTTGGAATTTCAAAAGAGTTCGACGCCGTAATGTTTCTGCGGTCGCGGCGGACGGGTTAAGTTGAAAACGTATTGCTGATTGGCCGTGTTTGTTCCGATTGTTTAATTTGAATTTTTTCCAATTGTGAATTTACCTTGTTCCTATTGAAAGGGAAAGTAATCAGATCTGAACGAGATGTCTGTTTGAGTACCTTTGAGTTCATTGTTTGCATGAATCGGTTTTGGCCACTTGTTTTACAAATACGTTAAACACTATCTATTATTAAAATTTCAAAATTGAAAGGGCAGATTTAAATAAACAATAATTGTTTTGCTTCAGTTCTCATATTATCAGCGTCAAGTATTACATTGTTATTATTAATTAATGTAATGTAATTAACTTGTTAATAACGGAGATACTGTCACAGCTGTCAGCACAATGTAATTCATTAATGGAAGGTGTTATTAAATGTAGGTATTGTTTTGTACAGTCGAAATCAGAAATGAGTAAATGACATTTTGTCATACAATGAATCATTACAATAGCAAACGAACTGCTACTATTCATATTTCGACTATAACGTTAGGTACCTAATTATGAAGCATTGCTTATACTAACGATTTTTTACATGTAATTGTGTGTTAGCATGGCATATAATATATATGACAGAAATGAAGAAATATAAAACACTTTTTAAGAAATTGGATTTCGATTAAATTATCCAAATGCAAATGTTTGTTTATATCCCTCAATTCGATTCGTCGCATGACCAAATAATCAATAATTGGTTTCCTTCAATTTAAATGTGGGATAGAGCTTGTCAATCCTAATCTTATGCGAGAAATGTGGGATAGCAACCGCTTGCAACAAAAAATTAAAAAGATACCTACCGTTTTTCTTCTTCTTACAAAAAAGGCTTCCCACAATAGACATTTCTCCTAAATAGGGGATGCGTTTACAAAAATATAAACTCACATACACAAACAGCTAGACCTGGAACATTTATCTGTATTTCATACAAATATTTGTTCCATGCAGGAATCGAACCCTAGACATGCATCGCAGCTAGTAGCCAATCATTCAACAGTTTCATTCAACTTCAGCAAAATATCAACCTACATAATAATTTTGTAATGTATTTTTTTTTCAATAAAAGTAATCTTATCGCCAAAAGACGAGTGACATGCTAACTTGACATTATTTGCTCCAACAAGATGTGACGTCACCAACAAGATTTATCGTTTTTAATTTCATTTTTTTATCAGTATAAAAGTTTTGCTCTCCAAGATAAGGGTGACAGAATTAAATTTATTACGTAAATTAGTTTTCGTGGCGCGTGTACATGTTTTGGTGGAGTTAGGGGTGTTGTGAAAATGTTGAGCGCACACTGTTTTAATGCACCTTTATTTTATGATGCGTTTCATAATATTATTAGGGTTTTGTAGGTTTGAATGTAAAACGGAACCCTTATAGAATCACTCCGTATGTCCGTCTGTCACAGTCAATTTGCTCCGATTCTACTGGATTGATTAAGATAAAATTTGGTAAATTCTATTATTTCAATACGGAAGCATGAAGTAAATAAATGTATTCTGAACAGGGTGTTGTTTTTTGGGGAAAATAAGAAAATTCAAATGAAAAAGGTAGATTTTTGACTTTCTATAAAATATCTTTAACACCTAGTGTGCAAGTTTTTTTTTTCGTTTTTTTTTGCTTTTTTTTTATTTTAGTTTTGTTTTTGGTTATAGCCAAAAAATCGCACAAATGAATACTTTGACTTTGACACGAAAATCTCAGTCTTAATCTTTCAAAAACACTATGTAGGTACATTTTTGACAAGATTTTGACATTGAGTCTCGCTGAGATGAAATTGTTACTAGATTTCAAATGTTTCTACAGTTCCGCAATTACGCATTTGTGAATACATTCAGTGAAACGCTTTGCCAATAAAGAACCTTCAATACATAATATAAGCGGTATTTCTTTTACAGTTGAAGGAAAACATACATGTGTCACTTCTCATATGATAATAAATGTACCTACCATTGCATGTCTTTTCCAATAAAAACAAAGTTGTAAACGTAAGCGTATATATATTTACGTATCAGGTATATTCAGGATACTTTGATTACCTTGAACATGTCTTAACAGGCAAACATAAAAGATAAGTGTCTCTTCCAGGAGTGAAAGTAAACGAATATGAAGCTTACTGTATATGTACCAGATATACAGATTCACTGTGTACAGTACAGGTGCTGTGTTGATATACAGATTTCGCGCAAAAATGTGCAGAACAACATTTCGATGTTAAAGCCAACTCCTAGGCGACACGTGATTTATACCGTTTTCAAATAGAAAACATACAAATCGTAACCCTTTTTCCAGTTGTGGTGCTATTTGGGAGAGACCTTTGTGTGCCTGAAAGATATGTAGGTATAAAGGCTGTCGATTGGCAAAAATATGCTTGTAGTTATCGCCAAACTGAATTATTTTAATCTTAATTTAAAAATTATTTAACAACTAACTGCTAAAAACAGAACTCTTAAATAGTTCACAGGGCATCATAAAGCTCGTCCGAAAAATGGACATGTCACACTTAGGCTTAGCCAAATAAGCCAAATTGACAATCTACAATCGATAACGCTAATAGAAAACTAATCAAATGTATGGGAATGACGTCATCTCAACGATAAGTCACGTGATCGAAAATCAGAAATGAATTACGACGAGGCTTTAATTATTGTAGAAAGAGATACGATGCAAAACGTTACAAAATATGGCAATGCTGATTCTTTGGCCGAAGAATAGGCCCACCCTCGGTCTTCTGACTGCTTTAATTACTACTAAATTGTTTTTTATTCGAGAAATCTTAAGTATTTTCTTGCCAGTATCTGCATGCGATTTGTTATTCAGGGTAGTATCAAAGGCACCAACGCGTTGGCCAGTTTCTTTCAAATCTGTCATCAAGATCCCTGTAGGAGAATGTGCTCGCCATGCAGCCAATATGGACCGATAGAAAGGTTCGCGAAGGCAGCGACCGCAGTTGTGGGTGACCCTCTATGACCACAACCACTCTGTCAAGAGAGAACGGCTACGAAGAGAAATTTGGATGCCGAAAAGTCATGGAAAAATATATATTTTAAATTGTTTTAATTCGTTCTACCTTTCGATCTCCAAGTACCCTCCGTGCCTTGGAAAGCACGTAAAGCCCTTGGTCCCGGCTGTCATTTGTAGATCTTTGGCAGTCGTTATGGGTAGTCGGAAGCCAGAATGTCTGTCTACCAGTCTTGCCAAGGGGTTTCGTGTTTTCCAGAAACGGAAGGGTTTTGGAGGTCCGATAGGCAGTCGTTCCATGTAAAACTCTGGCATTTAGCTGCATCCACACTGGCATGACTGAAAGTGGAGCCCCTAATATAGTTGGGAAAAGCAAGCCTTTTCCCAACTAACAAAATACTGTAGATGGTTGAATGGACTGCCATACAATCATCCATAGTATTTAGTGAGGATAAATATTAGCCTACCAGTGTCCACGAAAGCTAATTGCGTTGACCCCACTAAAACAAGGCTCACAAAGGCTTTGAAGTTACGTCAATCATTGATCAAATCCGCTTGATCTGATGAATGTTTGAACTTTCAAGCCAGGTTAGCAGTGGGCTGCGCGCTGGATTGATTAATTGAAAGGAATGATTGATTCATTATCATAATTGAAACCTTACTATTG
Source organism: Charanyca ferruginea (assembly GCA_947361185.1). Lineage (NCBI taxonomy): Eukaryota > Metazoa > Arthropoda > Insecta > Lepidoptera > Noctuidae > Charanyca > Charanyca ferruginea. The sequence continues at coordinate 58,804,346 of OX376055.1, forward strand.
AAGATTATTTGTCGTTTTTGACTCTTGAGGCGATAAAAGCCATGATGCAGTATTATAGCATGATGAACGTTCGTTATTTTTGAGTAATTCTCCCAACTGAATATTGGTCACGGTGCCCAATCTTAATGAAGAATACGGAAGAACACAAGAGATATTATAGTGTACAAGTTTGTGCGCAGATACAGGCTTCTGCCTCTTCCGTCACTCTCATAGTCCGGTCGGATGGCAATCTGATTCGACCGGAGAGTGCTCAGGCGCGAAACTAACAGTTTTACATGATTTCCAAGGCACGGGTGTTACACCGCCAACTTTCAAACTCCAGGTTGCTACTGAATAACCTAATAACAGTTTGTCCGACTTGAGAATGGAACCCATAACCATATGCTCAGCAGTCGCGCTTGCGAGCAAACGACCAACAAGGTAGTATTCACTAAATGCTTTTGTATAGAAATAAGACATAAAATGACAAAGAAAATCATAGGCCTCAAAAGATCCCTGCAATACCACCATAGGCAAGAGTGTGATTTTAGCTGGTAAGAGTCCGGCACTGCCCAGACTGTTTCAATTATGGGACACTCCCTCCAACCTTCCCATGGCCCTGCCAACTTTCGTTATACGGGCCGAAACGTGGGGCGGCTGCGGACATAGCACCCTTGGCTATCTTAAGTAAGTCCGCAGGCGCTTCTTGATCCCATACAAATTTTGCCATGTGTGTCCCTCGCACATTCTCCCTTAATAGGGCTGTGAACAAAACAAACAAGTAAATACTTCACCGTCGGGCAGACCGTGCTCATCTTCTCTCCTTTTCCTCTTTCTCCAACTGACTCCTGACGGCGTGCCAGCCATGCGCGAACTCCCGCAGCCTCTCAAAGTTTTCAATTATGGGACAGTCTGAACGTCCATGAGGATTTACCAAACCTGCCTCAAAAAAAAAAAAAGGAACGAGTTCCGTGGAACTCGCTCACAAACCAGCGCCGTGATCAAAGGCCATAACAGGAATGAAATATAGAAAAATCATGCTCTTCTATTTCAGATAAAACTTATACAACTTGACATCTAAGAAATGTGAAAATAACAACCTTCAATACGTACAGTTCTCAACGACATTCAATTAGTTAGATGAAAAGGCCTGAGATTTTAATTAATTTTACGTATTTTATATGAGAGGAAAAATAGAACGAGTAGGAATTTCCTCTAAATATTTTGAATTCAGCTCAAACACACTCCGAAGCTTTCATGCTCCCAAAACGGATAAATACTTGTATTTAATGAAGAAAAGATGAAAGAGAAGGGAGAATTGTATCACAGTAGCAGCAGGGTGTGCATGTGGCACCAAGTTGCAAACCATGCCCCACCTAACTGTCATGTCCTCTGTGCTCCAAAACATACGATCGGGGTGAATTATGTGCTGCCATCGACTGACGAAGCCGTGGAAGTGGCTAAGTTTTGGGTGAAACAAATAGTATAGACTGTCGTGCCAGCGATGCGAAGAAGAAGAAGGTCAGTGATTTCATGACCAGGATGAAATGAAAGAAGAAAACATATTGCGCTGACCCCAATTAACACGGAATAAGGGGGAGGGATTCCCGAGGATCCCCAAGACGCCTGCCAAGCGTGGGGATTATGGCAACCCCCCCCCCCTGGGGAGGCTTCTGTTCAACAGTAGACGTTTTCCGGCTGGTGAAGAGAAGGGTGTGAAGATGATGATGATTCTTGACTTAAACCATTTCAATTTTAACCTTATAAAAGGTAAAGTCAAGGTCATAAAGGTTAAGGTCAAGGTCATAAAATCGCGGTATCGTGTCGTTACAAGGTTAGGTTGGCAGATAATGAGTAAGGTCATAAAGTACACTTTCAAGAGGTTAAGTATATTCACTAACACCCATTGTTAAATTCAATAACTATAATAAAATGAAATTTAACTTTAACAACTGTGATTTAATCACCGAACAAACTGCCAACACTTTTCCTTTAACTTGTTATAAGTTTAACTAGCAGATTAATCATTGTTTTAATATTTTATGAAAGTTGTAGTAAAATAAAAACGCTTATTTTGTTCACAGAAAGTATGAAAGTTATTTTAATAAAATCTTTGTTATATCAATCTGGTTTTAATAAAATATTTTGTGTTAATTAAGTATTTTGTGATTTTGATGTTTATAGAAATACTAGCTTTTGCCCGCGACTTTGTCCTCCTCGTGATTTTTTTTACGGATCCCAAATATTTTTGATAATAAAATATAACCTATAACCTCAGATTATGACACAAAAGGCAGATAGACCGCGCGGAACACTGAGAGTGAAGCCAAGAAAGCAAATACAAATTCAAAAGCGAATACCTACAACGCGCTTCGTGCTGCTTTTGTTTTATAATCTGTGTCTTTAACATTCAGGGATGTCGTAGCTACCTATTAGGGAAATAATTTTTAGGATTTCGGTTAATTAGCGTGTTCAAAAAGACAAACCTTATAATATTAAGATGACATTTATAGTTGAGTTCCGTAGGGTGTCCAGGCTAGAATAGCACCCCCGCCCCCCCATTTCATCCCGAGGGTGTCGTCGAAGGCGTCTAGGGGAAAATCCGGAAGTCGGGCAGCAGCGGCTGCCGTGTACTTAACCACTTCACTGCAATCCCCAAGACGCCTGCCAAGCGAGGGGATTATGGTACCCCCCCCCCCTTTATTGGGGAGGCCTTTGTTGTTCAACAGTGGACGTCTTCAGGTTGATGATGATGATGATTTATAGTTCTTCTTCTGATTTCGATTCCTTTATTCACAAACTAAAGTAAAACCAAGGCCTGCGGGTGCGTAGTCAGAAGTCAGAACTACGCTACACTACTCTGACCCGAAAGCGGTCTCTAAACTAAACTGAATAAAATATCCCTTATGTACAGTCAGCAAAAGAGATAGAGAGGTATCCAGGGTCGTCAGATATAGTTAAAATTTACTTAGAAACCGATGGATGTTTTTGAATAAAATAAATAGAGAATAAACATTTCAATGATTTAATTAAATTTCATTCGAAAACACCCATCGGTTTTGAAGTAAACTTCAACCATTTCCGATGACCTGCATACCTATATCTTTTACTGACTGTACGTGACATGGAAAATGTCGTATTGGCCCAGAGGTTAAGGCCTTGTGAAAAACATCAGAAGGAAACTTTATTTAATTAATTTTAGTATGATATCACCAATCCACTTTGAGCAAGCGTGGTGATTAATGCTTGTGCCTTCTCTGTACGAGAAGAGGCCCTTTGCCCTACAGTGGGGCAATAATAGACTGGTATTATTATTATAAGGAACATACAAAATCCAAAAGAAATTCATACTATAGTCATTTTATTTCGCATCAAAGCTATTTGCGAGTGACCTAAAGGGTGTAATCGGATATACATGGACACAGGAATGAGCAACGAGAATTTCTCATTTAACTCACTGACGCATCGCACTGCACTTTGTTACCAATAATAATCATTTTTCAATTTTGTACGAGAATTTCATAGCGAACATTGGTATTTTTCCTTTAAGCATTGCAGTTCGTTACTGCGTGTATCGAGAAATGCCATATCAAGTTTTGAATATCAGGTGAATTTAATATTCTTAATTCCTTCATTTATGAGGGAATTGATTATTATTACTATTTTTCTTTATTGTTTTAAGGGAGTTTTCAACACAGTTCATGCCAGTCCCATCATAAGCTAATCTTAAGTTAGCTTACAAACAAATAACTAAAAATAACTTATAAACAGTACTTTAAATATTAACTAATGTAAATATCATTTTAGCCTCACGGGACATAGGCCGAGCCAGAAAGTTATGAAAAAAACCTAAGTCTAACCTATTTATATTTAATTCTCTAATTATTCTATTTCTCTCAGATTCGTTTCTGACGCATTCCACTAACAGATGTTGCACATCTTCTCTTTTACCGCAAAACTTGCAATGCTTTATTGCTTTATTATTATTAATTAATTATTTGTGGTGGATATTTTAATTAGTTGTATTTTCCTTTTTATAATATAAAAAAATTGACACGTATTTCCCCAAAAGAAAGAAGAATAGAGAGAGATGGCAGAAGTGTACACAAAGTACAATCACTATTTACCAGTACCGTTAACCAATTTCATAGATGGTCAACCATTCACAAATCCAGGATCTGGTTTTACTAAGAAATTCCTGATGGACAAATTCAAAACACTTTACCTGACCTAGAAATCAAACTAAGGACGTCGTGCTTAACAGTAGCAGTTACAATCACTAGACCAAGGTAGTGTGAAGATACACTTAGTCACTCATGGCAAGATAATACGGTCACCAACCTAGCGACAAGGCGTGATGATTACAAGATTATCCCGTCTAAGATCGTTTGTAGCAATTATTACCAAGACTAAAGATCCTCTTGGGATCACAAGAGTTAGCACAAGTAAATTAACAGCCCTTGATAAATATTAATCGCTTTGAAAGGTTCAGTAGCCTATTAATAGTATGGGTGAACTTAGGTGCAGTATCAAGGATATCTAAATCATGTTTTGGGAACTTTCAGTAAGTACCTAGTTTGTTTATCTACCTAATCTAATCTGCCTAGTTCTTTTCCCATGTTGGGGTCGGCTTCCAGTCTAACCGGATGCAACTGAATACAGTGTTTTACATGGAGCGACTGCCTATCGGACCTCCACAACACAGTAACTGGGTAACACAATACCTTTACTCGCTGAGTACCTAATACCACGTTTACACTCAGCCCTATTGGGCAGGGAAGTGAGCAGGGAAGTGGGCAGCGCGAGAATGTAAACAGGTCACTCGCGCTGTCACTGCTCATGCCGCTGCCATTGCCCGGCGCTCCCTCGATTGTCGGTTTTTCGCGCGGAAGTCAAAGGAAGGGCAGCGCGAGCACGAGTGAGCATTAACATTCAGCACTCGCTCACTTACCGCTGAACACGAAATAATGTTTCCTTTAATAAGTAGTTGTTAATACTTTGAAAATAATCATTGTAAAAATGAGTTAATTTCGTAGTAATAATAACTCAGTGGTTAATTTCAAAGAGTTTTACTTTTATATAAATACCTGGGTACAGACAGCGCCATCAACTGCTTACCCCCTATCCGAAGTTATTTGTATGCGTGGGGGGTTAGCAGTTGATGACGCTGTCTGTACGAGCAGACCCGCCAGACGTTGTCCTGTCCCTATCTACCTACTCACCTGCCTATATACCAACCCTCATACCCTACCTGTACCTACCCTTAGTTTTTTCCTTCATATTCTTCTTCTCCTTACAATAATAAACACAACAAAAAAAGAATTAGCGAAATTGGCCCAGCCGTCCATGCGTGATGCCGTGATCAAGGGAAATAGGGATTCATTATTATATAATATACTAGCTTTTGCCCGCGACTTCGTCCGCATCAATGTCGGTTATCACGGATGCAAACGAAGTTACTGATTGAAAAGTAGCCTGTGTCCTTCCCTGGGGTTCAAGCTATCTTCATACCAAATTTCATCAAAATCGGTTCAGCCGTTTCATCGTAAAAGCGTAACAGACAGAGTTACTTTCGCATTTATAATATTAAGTAAGGAAGTAAGGATAGTAAGTATGGAAGTATGGATAATAACTATAATATAAAAATGAATCCCTTTTTCCCTTTACGTCGTTCTATTGCGATGAATTTCCTTCATCCACCATCTTCTTTGACGATGGCGTCTCTTTTTTAAAACACATAGTAGCAATACTGAGCAGACAAGATGCTGTCGCCGCAACAACCCCGACGTCATCCATTGTTGCGAGTCGTTCACTAAAGAAGTATGAAGACTGAGTGTGAACAATCACTTGCTTCGGTACTCGCGCAGAAGTATTTAGGGCAATATTTCCGGCAGCGGCAGGAGCAGTGGCAGGGGCTGAGTGTGAATGGGGGGAAACGCAGTCTGCCAATTTCGCGTTATGCCAAAATGTCATTTAAAATAAGCGTTGGGAGTAAGTATGTTTTTGTCTATGTCGCAATAGGTCTACTCCTCATATTGCCCATTTAGCGATACGACTATGTCGCAGTAAACCTAATTCTCACTATGGTCATTTAGTGATATGACTATGTCGCAATAAACCTATTTTTCATCATGGGAATTTAGCGATAAAACATTCACGAGAGTCGAATGTTCAATACAAACTTCAGTACAATAGAAGGGATCTGGCCCTCGGCCGCTACCGTGGCACCGCTCGCTGCGCTCGCTCGCCTTCGCGCTTTGATGGTCACAGTTCTAACCTAATCTAACTCAAACCACCCACCATACCACCAGGGGTATGGCCTGTGGTATGATGGGCCCGCACACCGCACTGAAACTAAGTCTTAATTTGCCTGCCTCGCTCATAACCTAACGCAATATACCTAACTCGCCCTTGAGCTAATACGCACTACACCAAAATCCCAATTCGCCTACTTCGCTCATTAACTAATACGCCGATCTCTCGTTAGGTCTAGGCATAACGCGAAATTGGCAGATTGGGCTTTAGGTAATCAGCGACTAAACGACACGATATAAGACGAAGACTGGTTGTCAGACTTTCTGGCTTCTGACTACCCATGACAACCGTCAAAGATCAGCCGGGGCCAACGGCATTACGTGCTTTCCGAGTCACAGAGGGAACTTTGTATTAAATGGATGGTCACCCATTTACAGACCGAAAACGGCAAGCGTAACTTAACCTTGACTATTTGGCTTCATTCGTATGGGTTTTACTTTGAAGATGGCGGGACACCTTGGATGGCTTCCTTTGGGATTGACGAAATGAAGGGAAAGAGACAACGTTCTGAGATATGCGAGGGAATGGGGAGCCCTTTGCCTAGAAATGGGTCAGTAACGAATAGTAAAAAAAGGAAAACAAAATCGTTTAACATCGTAAAAGTTTACACCTCAAAAAAGTAAATAACTATACAAAAACATCATTATTCGCCTCAACAACATAATAAAAATACTTGATCCAAAAATGAACCTATCTCAAAAACAATGGCCTACCTAAGATTCCAAATCGAATAACTACAGTGTCCTTATATCCCCAACTTCCTCGTTAATAAAATAAAAGGGATTTTAGGGTAAAGACCCTTCGAGATTCTTTTATAAGGCCAGATTAGCGAGCGTGAATTGTTGACGTCTTGTGTGAAAATGGCTTAGAGGGGGGTCCATTTTTTTCTATAGCACGTTTTTGTGTGGGGCGGGGAATATCCAATTCTTCTGACAAATGCAGTTTCGGATATTTAATTGACTTCGTTTTGGATTTTGTAGTGTCGTGTGTCTGATGTGCAATGGTTATAGAATTGGGCGAATGGTTCGTGGCGTTTATAATGTAGAGTCGAGATTTCTATTGGAAATATACAGACCTGATTACATTCATGATCCCGCTTTGAAAAAAGAAGAGGGGTTATTTCTAACCCCGCTTCTGTAGGTAATGCTGATTATACAAGCAATAAGTTACACAAATCGCCAACGTCACTGAAAAAGCTGCCAAGTTTAAGTGGGACTGGGCCGACCACGTCTTCCGCATGTCGAACGGATCATGGGCTAAAACAATCACAATGTGGGTTCTGGAAATCGTCTAGCGTCATCGTGGTATACCCAGGCGAAGATGGCGGGATGGACTTGTAGCTTACAGGAGGGATTGGTCCACACTAGCTCTGGACAGAGAGTGTTAAAAAGGAGAAAGGGAGGTCTTAGTCCTGCAGTGGGACAATACAGGCTGAAAATAGTAATAATAAGTAACACTAGCTTCAGCTCGAGACTTCATCTGCATACATTTCATAATCAAGTCAAAGTCCTAATAATCCCATGGGAACATAAAAGCAGGATAAAAAAAACTTTTTAACAAAAAAGACAACCGCCTTCAAAAAGTAAAAAATAACTTTCAATTCGCAAGTCGGCGGCTTTGGTTTTGCTTCTTGTTTTGTATTGCCATCGACTTGCTAGTTGAAAGTTATTTTTTACTTTTTGAACGCCGTTGTCTTTTTGTAAAAAAGTTTTTTTCAATTCTCTTGCTTAAAAAGGCCGTCATTGCATACCAGAGCGGGGATAAAATAGCATTTCATCTTCTAGGGGAAAAAGTTTTTTTTTTTAATTTTTGTGTGTCAAATATGACAATGAGCCTACAAAAACGAAAAAGTCTTTAGTCATAAGTAGAAAAATCATGAATAAAGACTCGACTTATTACTGTTTCATAAAAAAGAACCTCATTTTAATTTTGAAAATGGAACTAAAATCGGCGATCTCTGGTAGAATGCATGCAGTGTGTTGCGGCTACAGAAGAAACAAAAAAAAGACATTAGCGCGAAATCTTTATATTTTTTCTCTAATTGCAAATTAAATTGGTAGTGACCGTAATTAATTTCTCGCAATCGTAGTGAAAAGTATAGTGTAACTCTCGTTCTATTTACTCCCTCGTATATAATGGGTAATTTTAGCTCCTTGTATAACAATCTACTATTTGTTGCTTCTTAACATACAAATTAATTAAGAAACGGTGACCCAAAAAAAAAATTAAGTCGTCCCTTGTTTTTTACCTTTAGGGGTGGAATATTTTCTTGAGGTATCCTACTACTCCACTATAAATTAAAAAAATATTTAATGAAATCGGAATACACTTAAAAAAGTAATGCGTGGTCAAACATAAAAAAAAAATGTTCGTAAAATGAAAACTACTAGGCAACAAACTATGTTAAATTTTTCCTGTGTTAAGTTAGATCAATATTTACTATACAATTCACTGCCCGCTTCTCTGTTCCTCGATAAGTATAATCTGGATATCTTCAAGGCACGAGTGAACCGGTTCATTCTAGGCAAGTGTTCTCAACATTAGGCCGCTTTATCAATTGAATGAATTTGGTGAAATGCGTTCAAACGAAGCATATTAGAATATTTTATAAAAAAAAATCTAATGTGTATGGGTAATTCTGTTCAGTTCTTTAAACGTGAAAGAGTAATAAACGTCTATTCATCCTTACACATTTTTGCATTTATAATTATAGTAATAGAATTTAAATTCCTAATTTCGAAGGTATTAAATTCTAAATTGAGTTGAACGAACCTTGCTCGCGGTAGTGCGTCATTTCCCAAAGTCAAATCATTTATTTATTTAAAGGTACTCCAACGACTTATCCATTATTAACATAGGTATAATGAGACAAACATTCGTTAGAATTAAAAGCGTTGTTCTAAATTCCAATAGTTACTAACAGATTTCTACATTTATTTCAATTAAACCATTTGCAGGCACTTTTGATTTGTCAAGGACTCAGTTAGTTAGAAAAGTTGAAGCTAGTTGCCCGTTCCAAACAAAGATAGGTCTCTATTAAGATGAACGACGAAGAAACTCCACAGACTTTTTATTAAAGTTTTATAAAAATCATGGTTACATAATTATTGTTGTTTCTAAATGTGATAAAAATGTATGTAAATAGCAACATAAAACAAATTTAAAAATATCAAAATATAAACCAGCAGTTAAATGATGAGCAGTTTCAACTGATAATGCCCGTTCGGGAATATGACGCGTGGCATTTAGCTCAACTATTTTGAAGAGAACCGAATAATCCAACATATGCGCCATCAGTGAAACATTTGAGTGAGCATGACAATGATAAGAAAGCCATCTCTCTCTGGCAAACAATATTATGAGGTACTTTCATTATAATAAAGTGGGTATTCCATTCAAGATTTTACAGCCTTTTTCCTTATACGCATCTCCTTTTAACAAAGCTTGGAAATACAGAGACTAATGTCAGTTTTTCTTTAATAATGACATTATTAGTTTCTTCTCTATTTCTGAGTCTTTGATAAAACTGGTTTGAAAGGACTCAGTTGTATCTCCCGAGGCATTATTTATCCCACAAAGGATAAAAACTTGGAACTATTTCAAGGAAAAAATATATTAGTATTAGTTCTCTCTTGTATTCTTTATTTAAGATTACCTTTTTGTGATATGGAGAAGCGTATAAGGAATTTCAGTGACGTGGGTAACAACAAAACCGAAACCAACTTACTATTTTTTTCTTTATCTCTTGGCGATATTATAAACTCAACATCTACTTGACAAAAATTGGTTACAATTATAAAATTTCCTCGACTGAATTTTTTAGTCACGACTTCCAATCTCAATGGAAGTTAAAAACACAAGAGAAATTATAGTGTACGAACACAGTTTATCATCATCTGCCGAGCCTTTTCCCAACTACATTGGGGTCGGCTTCCAGTCTAACTGGATGCAGCTGAATACCAGTCTTTTACATGGAGCGACTGCCTATCGGATCTCCACAACCCGGTTACTGGGTAACAAAATACTCCTTGGTAAGACTGGTTCTCAGACTATCTGGCTTCTGACTACCCATCCTAACGACTGCCAAAGATCTACAAATGACGGCCGGAACCAACGGTTTTACGTGCTTTCCGAGGCTCGGAGGGAACTTGGTATGAAAGGAATGGTCACCCATCTACAGACCGACCGCGGGTAGCTTAACCTTTGATCGATCGATCTGTATGGCTTTAACTTAGCCACGAGCTCCTCACACCAGCACAACCACAGGTGATATATTTATAACTAGGGACTCAATATTGGTCCTTTCTATCAATAATTCGAATTCGTTTGTATGGATCACTGACCAGTCCACTCACGTTTTATGTTGAGTATGGGTAGACATTGTCTAGGCAGAGCTTAGCCCATCATGATCAATAATAGATATTATTCTTTGACATAGATATCTTTGAACTATCACAAAACTATGTAAATTAGGTAGTACTTCAATCTATATCTTTTGCTTGTCTTATTAAAGTTTAAACTTCGTTGTTAGCAGATATTATTTATTAAAATAATGATACTGTTTTAAAGAAAATGATTGGAATTGTAAGAAAAAGTAATGTATTCCTGCTTTTACATATTTATATCTTCATAAATTATTATTATTATTATTATTAATCCTTTATTTCAGGCAACTAAGGCCCATAAAACACAATGTATGTGCATAAAAACAATAATTATAAACTAATACATATTTTAAAACAATAAACTTAAAAACTACTGCACATGAAGAGACGGCGCGGCATCGTGTTACGCTGCGTGGTGTCGCGTAGCCGACCGCGGAAACGCCGATACAGCACACCTTTCGGCCAAAAAAAAAAAAAAGAAATCGGAATCGGATTAAAAGTATGCTATGTCCATTCTTGGGGTTCAGGCTAGTTTTAGCAGTAGTTTACCCATTTATTTATTTTACATAACATAAAACGGCCATTGGCCAATCACATTAGTTATAGACATAATATAATAATATTAGTCCTCCTTATCGATTTCGATAACAGCGACCCTTTATGAAAAAAAAACTATTTCCTTGCGTGTGCTCTAATATGACTTAAACCGAATTTGGTTTTAAATACCCGGTCACAACGAATGCAGGAAAGTTGACCTGCAGAGTTAAAAGTATAGGTGTAGGAGGGTTTCGGTGTCTCTTTACGTATTTGGCGCTTCTCGTTCAATGTGTCAAGTCGCTTTTGCTCAAATAGTTTCACATTTTATTGATAGTAGAGCGACAAAACGAGCGAGCCTCTACCAACCTTTAGGGTCAATAGCACAAGCATTAAGGTGTCTTTTGAACACATCTTTATAGCGCAGATGCTGACTACCATGCTTTCGTTTACCTTCTGCTATCTCAGAGTAGAATAATAATAAAATAATAATAATAATAAACCATTTATTTCGGGTATCAAAGACCCATAACATAAATACCTTACAGACTTTCATACATACTTATAAAAACCACAAAAAAAAAAATATATATATATAATTAAACTATTGAACACGAAGCGACGGCGTCGTGTTGCGCTGCGTGGTGTCACGTAGCCTTCCGCGGAATCGCCGAAATACGACACCCTCCGGCCAAAACTCATTCTTAAGGCAGGTCTCGATATACTGAGTCGGAACTCGCACCACGAACGACTTGAAGTTAGTATTGTGGCGCGACTCCAACTTCTCGACCCTCAAGGTCCAGCTGGTCTTCGATCGGACATACTCCACGATCTCCTCAACGATAATAATATACGTAACGATATTCACCCGCTCATCTCACAATACTCCAAACATACTGTCAAGATCGTCTTCCATTGCGAACACATCGCAGTCAGGCTTGGCGTCGAAGAGAGCATGAAGTGAAGACAGAACACGTGGGATGGGCGACAGCATGGGGACTGTACGCCTAACAGCCATGGAAGTGTAACAAACAATATCACTTTCGTATTTACAATATTAATATGAATTAGCCAATGATCGATGGCGGGTTTCTGAATATCCGTAATAACTATGAAATGTACGTATAATAATGTAATAAAAACAGCCCGCATCTCATACATGAGATTGCAGTTTCAATGCCAGGAAAATATCAATGTGACATTTTCAATTCATATGTTCTTGGACATCACTAACATTGGTGAACGAAAATATCATGTGCAAACGTGGACTTATAGTATACCAGCGACCCGTCCCGGCTTCGCACGGGTGAAATGTTGATAAACTATACGTAAATATCTTCCTCTTGAATCACTCTATCTATTGCTGAAAACTGCATTACAATTCGTTGCGTAGTTTAGAAGACCCAAGCGTATAAACAGCGGGAGCGACTTTGTTTTATGCTATGTAAAGATAAAGAAGTCTAAAGTCCCTATTCGGTAAGAGAAGAGGACTTACCCGCTATTGGGACAATAATGGTTGGCGATAATGGCGACATACTGGACCCAAGAAGTCTATAAAAGTTATTCAAAAAAAAGAAAACCGGCTTCAAAAACTTGTTATTTTCCGCTTTTTAGCATTGCATCCAAATCCATTAAGAAACGGCGACACACTTAAAACAGTGATTGTAAGTCCTCCAAAAATTGAAGAAACTAAAACATGTATATAATTTTCGAAATAAACCCCTTTCGAACAAAAAGAATAAGAATAGAAAAGAATTTTGCAAATCTGTCTATATATGACAGAGTTATGCCCGAACGTACATAAAAAAAAAATCATCCGAATTGATAACCTCCTTTTTGAAGTTGGTTTGAAAAATAAGAATTAATTTAAACCATATCCATTGGAAAAGAAGATAGGCTGGTATTATTTAATTTAATACAAAAACTGCTGCAATAAGAAATTCAGTACGATCAAGGTTATTATTATTATTTATTTATTTGACAATTAAAATTACATAATTATAGGTATTACATATTTGAGATGATGCAAACATGCACAAAAGTACAATGACAACCTACTTTGTGTTCGAAGTCTTAGTAACCGTCAGTCAACATCGTTGCCCCAATGCAGCCCTATTTTAGGTGCATCGACACCAATCTATAGGTGATAGGTAGCTCTTTTGTATTACAGATTAAAATAGTTAAGGAAAGAGGTCCATTTTGAAAAAAAATGGTGGTATTCATTGCCCGCCTCTCTATTCCCCGATAGATATAATCTTGATATCTTTAAAGCACGAGTTAATAGGTTTATTCTAGGAAAACGAGCTCTACCATAGGCCGCATCATCATTTAAGATCAGGTGAGTACGGCCAAACGCAAGCCTATAAAAGATAAAGAGACTATAAAAAAGAACTTGTTGAATAGTAGACAATTGCGTAGGTGCCTAGTACCATGACGGTGTTTTTACCTTAAGAGCTTTTTACCCTAACAGCCATTTTTAATCAGACGCAAATATATTCAAGTCCTGAGAATTTTGTGAGAAAAAAACCGGATTACCTACACTTTGGTTGACACAGAAACTAAACCCAGGATTTTACGATTAGAGGGTAATTCCAGTATTCTAATGTCAATCTTACTTTGTCAAAAATACTTCCGAAAAAAACAAAATTTTTGTCAAGCTTTTGACATTGATCGTCGCCGAAATGAGAATGTGACAACATTTTTAATTAGAGAAAATTGGTTTTCAGACTAAAATCACTTGTTTCTCGTTGACTTAATGTTTAGTTAAGTTTCTTAATACTACATTACAGTGAATCTTTTGTACTCACTAGATACTCGTAGTTATATGGACAGCTGTCAGCCACTGTTTAAAAAGTACAACATTTTACCATTAGCATGTATGTATGTTAAAGAATTATGCTTGTTTGTACGACAACATCCCGAAAATTTTAAAAGGCATAAAGACGTAACCAAAAGGAATGTTGCCCCTAGAGATAAACATAGGCTTTGCTTGCCACAATGCAAGCTCGATGTATATAAAAAAAAAATCATTTATAATGGCTATTAAGTTCTACAATAAATTACCAAATGCCTTTAAAGAATTACCGTTGCCTGTGTTTAAAAAACAATTGAACCATTGGCTTAAAGAAAAAATTATTTATTTATTTATTTATTAAGGATCACCAACGAGATACATTAAACAATAAATTACATTATTAAAGAGTTACCCGTTACATTATTCTACATTTAATGTACACTCAATTATAGGTAACCACAGCTTACTCATTATCGAGTATACTATGCTCAATACACGAATAAACTAAAAACACGATTAAATTAGATTAAATTAAAGTACCTAAATTAAAATTAAATAAATAAAAATACATAAATATAGAACAATTTACAATAATAAACATTAATTAAAATTTTATAAAACATAAAAAAAGAAATGAATTATTAATTGGGTTAATTAATTGATTAATTGGATTGATAAATCAAATGTCCTGTGCTAAAAATGTTTTTACAGCCTTAATGAATTTATGTCATTTAACGATGTACAAAAGTAATGTCTTGGTCATTCTGGTATATATGTATGTATTTTTTTTCTATTTTAATTGACATAATTTATTTTATTTTCTATTATTGACATTTTAACAATTTCATTTATAAAAATTTTAACTTTAACATTTTAATTTTTAGATAAAATCAGACATTTCTAATATTTTTTTGTATTGTGACATTAAATATTTGCACACCACATGTATTGGCAGAATGTAAATGGGCCAAATTTATCTATGTTTAACATCATACTTTGTACACCTACATTCTGGCAAATAAATGATTATTATTATATATTATGTAGATAGGGAAATGAAGAAGTAAGTCATCTTCTGCCTAGCCTTTTCAAAATTATGTTAGAGTCAGCTACCAGTATAACCAGATGCAGCTGAATACCGGTATTTTACATAGAGCGACGGCTTGTCTGACTTCTACAATCCAGCTACTGGATAACAAAATACCCCATGGTAAGACTTTCTGGCTTCTGACCACCTATTTCTGTTCTGTCTCCTGCTTGATTTGGAGGGAAGTGGAAAATGTGTTTTTCTTACTCCTCCGCGGTTCTGCGGGATCCAAGACAGTTGAATCGCTTCTCTGGGACTCGTCGAGCTTCATTGCTTTGGCGCTTTTCTGGTGGTCGCCACTGTTGATTCTGGCTTACAGGAATTACAGTGGTTTGGGAATAGTGTGACGGGCTTGAACACCTATTACAACCTGTCAAAGATCTACGAATGACAGGCGAGACCAGCAGCTTTTCGTACTTTCCGAAGCACGTAGGGGTCTTGTTTAGAAATGTATGGTCCCATCCATACACCGACCGCGGTAAGCGTAGCTTAACTATGACTGATCAAGACATAACCACGAGTTCAACAAAAAACCATGAAAATTCAAATACGATCAACAACGCATGAATTAACGCTATAAATATAAATATGAAAGTAACTCTGTTTGTTTGTTACCTCGTCACGGAAAACCACTGAACCAATCATAATAAAAATTTATCAAAGAAAAAGCTTGAGATCCGCGGGGCTAATACCGTATTTTATTTTATGGACCATCTCATACTAATTTCAAAGCTTCAATCTGTCAAAAGTCTCTCTAATCTAAAAATCTTCATTTAATTTAAAAACATCTCAGTGTTTGTTATCGAAATCCTAAAAAAAAGCTAAACCGATTTAAAAAAAAGAAAAAGTATATTTGGTAGGTCTGAGCGTAAGTCTATTTTGTATACCCATAAGTGATAAAAAATAATTAATAAAGCAAGACAGCGTTTGCCGGGTTAGTTAGTAATTTATATATTATTTTGTCATTTTAGTTTTAGAACGTTTTTCTTTACGAGAACTGGCCTTCTGAATAAAGGCATAATGTGCTACTTACAAGGCAGCCGATATTCTCGTTGAAGAAATCGCAGATAACAGCTAGTAGAAAATTAATGCAGAACCAGAAGAGACGGTACAACGAAGTACTCTCATTGGAAATATGCTAATAACAGTCATTTGTATAAAGAGTAGCTTCTGAATAGTTTCCAACATTTTTATTGCAGGTTAACATGAATAGTAAGGTCGGGTAAGAAATAATGTAGTCAAACGATAGCCAAAGTAAATAGAATATTACAAATATCGTCGCGATAAAATTTTATAAGATAAACGCGTAAGTTTTGTAGAAAGTTTCCAACTAGAATTAACGACAAAACTCGACAATTTACACCGCACAAAACTTATTGAAAAC
The DNA here is from genome assembly GCA_947361185.1 of Charanyca ferruginea. Taxonomy (NCBI): domain Eukaryota; kingdom Metazoa; phylum Arthropoda; class Insecta; order Lepidoptera; family Noctuidae; genus Charanyca; species Charanyca ferruginea. The sequence goes on from OX376055.1 coordinate 58,820,824, forward strand.
TTTTGTAAAACACCTAAAACACACGTTCTAAAATATTTAAACTGACTTACCTCAAAAAACTTCATCCAAACCATCCATCAGAACTCACACACGAAAAACATTTTCATCAACTCAAAAATAAAATAGTAAACTCGCGAAAATCGGAGCGCTCCAAATCTACAGCACGTCCTCTCCCGACCGCGTCTATAGTGGAACTGGGGTTGTACCAAGCATACAATATTTTCGGTATATATCGACAGACATCCCTTCCTCGAGTGCTGCCATCTGGCGGGACAAAACTTATGCATTAACTACAGGCTTTAAGAGTTAAAAAGTTTTGATAGCAAAACCGTTCGAACCGGTAATGCCTTATTAAATTTTTTAATGGTTTAATTGTAAAGTTTTTTAAGAGGGCGTTTTTAGGGGGCTGTTTCGGTTGTTTATAGGATTAGTTAGGGTTGTTTAAATAGCTGTTGTAAACGTAATAATGTTTATGAAATTAATACACTTCTAGTTAGCTGTATAAACTTACGGAGATTGGTGATCTTTAGTCTTGAATCAAAGGTGCCGTTATCTTATCTTTTGGAATGAGAAAATCATATTATTCTTATTATCATTTGGTTTTGAATTGTATTTAAATGAAGTCTTAAGGCAAGTGTCGTCTGATTAATTGATTATTAAGTAAAATACAAAAGACATAGAGTTAAAATTGTGTGGCAAAAATAAGGCACTGCGTACACGTTTACAATTTTAAACTGATGTCTATTATAATTGTTTTTACCCCGACTGCAAGAAAAGGGTTATGTTTTTCGCGCCGGTAAAATAAAATAAAATATTCTTTATTACCTGATATCTTCCAAACTACGGAACGAATATATTTCGTTAAGGTATCGTTAGATTCGTCTCATTAGTCCAAGTGTTCTTAGATAGGTGACGAAAAAAAAAATAAACGTGGCAGCTGAAAAATGCCATTGTTTGAAGTTAAAAAAAAAAAATATTGTCTAAAGCTATAATATGGGTATCAAATTAAAGGGCTTATTTTAAGGAATCTAAAAACGTATATCATAACAGTAATAATTAAAAAATATAAATGAAAATCACGTAATAAAACTATTTTTTCTTTGATATCTGCAATGTGGGTATCAAAATAAAGAGCTCATTTTAAGGAATCCAAAAAGATATTACAATGCCATAGTAATATAATAATAATACAAAAAAAAACCGGCCAAGTGCGTGGTGGGCTACGCGCAATTTAGGGTTTCGTCGTTGCCATAGATCGTTGCCATACTACCCATGCAGTTCATGGTTGGTCCCCATATTTTATATTTTTAAATTGTCGCGCCATAACAGACACTACCGATGCAGTTGTTGCTATTGTCGTCATTGAAAATTAAATAATAATAATAATAGTAGGTATCTACTTCTAACATTTATCAATATCTATTTATTTGTAATGTAACTAAATATTACTCTATTTTAATTTAATCAAGGTATACTCGTTAGTAAATAACCTATTTATAACTATAATTATAATGATAGTATTTTTCAATTCACCAAATAAATTTGACAATTTCTACATATTTTTTCATTAAACGAAACGTGAGTATTGTTACAACACAGTGAGTTAATTCGTTTTTCTCAATCTATAATTTCTACATAGTATAAAACAAAGTCGCTTCCCGCCTTCTGTCCCTCAGATAATGTCGCTTTGATCTTTTGAATTTAATGCGGTTTTATTAACAGATAGATCGATTCAAGAAGAAGGTTTTAATATTTTATTTTTTTAATTAGCCTGTGCTGTCCCACTGCTGGGCAAAGGCCGCCCCCAAGTCCTTCCAGGATCTTTTATCCAGCGCCACCTCGAACCAGCCCTCGTGGTATGCGTCTAGGTCATCTCGCCATCTCTTTCTGGGCCGTCCTCGGCGACGCCGTCCATCTTCAGGCACCCATTGCGTGGAGACTCTCGCCCAGCGGTCACTATACGTATAGTTTGATATTGTATTATCAAACTACATATAATTTAATATAGTTTTATATTGATATTGTTATTATTGCGGTAAATACGTATAGTTTGATATTGTTTTGTGTTAATTTGTTGAAATATAACGATAATTGATCAACATCGTAAAACAAAAAACCGCCCCGGCTTTGCACGGTTGCCGTGGTTGATTTCTATAGGTTCTTCTCCTAAAGAAATCAAGCACGGCAACCGTGCAAAGCCGGGGCGGGTTGCTAGTTATAAATAATAATAATAATAAAAATGATTTTTATAGGTTTTTTTTAAATTTCGCGCTTTATTACCCTACCGCACAGGTAGGGTCACAGGTAGGTAAGACGAATAAGAGATAGAATCAAAAAATTTTTGATTAATAGATACTTTTTTTACATCGATACTAATCTTATCGATACTCGATACTCAGGAGTATTGATACCTTTAAAAGTAGCAAGTATAGGCATACTTGCTACTTTTATTATCAACAGCCGCTCTTTCAAGCGCGAGTGCCTACTCGAAAGAGCGGCTGTTGCTCGATTTGTCAAACTTATAAGTTGATCGTCTAATACTCGTAAACTTGTAAAGCCTACTTAGCTGTGATAGTTTTCCTTTGAATTTCGTTTTAATAATATGTATATTCTACTACCGTCATTTTTTTTCACATGTCCAAAAACAACCATTTAGCTGGTCCGGACCGAGGGGACACTTGACTCTAACAAAAAATAGCACTATAAAGGATCTCTTAATAGAAATATTGTTTTTCCAAACCCTTAACATTTTAAAAAGACGCAAGTTTTCAAGCAAATAAATTGTTTAATAAACTGCCTGTGGAATTCAAGTCCTTATACAATATAAATCAGTTTAAGCACCAATTAAAATCTTTTCTAGTAGAAAAATGCTACTATACCGTTGATGAATTTCTTACTGACATGTTCAATTAGATCAATTATTTACCCATTTACTTTCTGACCAACCATATTTCATTTGTATTATTATTATCGAATATTATTAGTATTAAATATTTTGGATAATGAACAAATTTAAATGTAATTTATGTAGAGGTATATTTTTTTTTTATGATTATGATTATATTTTTATTTTTATGATTATATTTTTATGATTGAATAATAAATGAATTTATTTTTGTGATGAGATAGTTTTTAAATCTGGAATTCGTATGTGTAATGTAAATGTGTGTTTTTAGTCACTTTGAATTATATTACTTTGCATCGACGGAAACATTCAGACAAAATGTAAATTGTTATTGAATAAATGAAATGAAATGAATTATGAACGACACCACGTACTATGGGGTAAACTAGAAAAAAAATAACCATCCCCACTATAGTACCTACGTGTAGAGGAGGTATTATAGGGAAGATTTGAACCGGTCTAGATTTTAATGGGTCCCGACTGGTAAAATCGCTTTTGGCGTGGTTTCCATTTCAATGGTATAGTTATTCAACATTACTAAACATAATTCTAGACTACAGGACTTGTTTATTTCTTTACAGTTTTTATATAAAGTTTACTTTTTACGCAGTCGGGTTTATTATTTTTTTATTAGTTCATCATTTTAACCAATTGTTACAAATAAATAAAATTGTAGTAACAGTTTTTTAATTTCGAAATAAGAGGAGCTAAGAAAAACCGTACGGAACGATCAATTCAGGTTAAGCTACGCTTACCGCGGCCGATCTGTGGATAGGCGACAATTCATTTTATACTTAAACTCCACCGTGATTCGGAAAGCACGTAAAACTGTTGGTCCCGGCTGTCATTCGGAGATCTTTGACAGTCGTTATGGGTAGGCAGAAGCCAGATTGTCTGACAACCAGCTATGTTTTTCTGTAAGAACTCACTCCACTTCTCACTTCTGATTCCGCAGTGAAAACGGTTTTAGGTACTCTGTATCTCGATGAAAACTACACTAGCGCCACTAAGTGAGAATATAGGTGAAGCGAACCATTATTTATTTACTATTTTAGCGAATACCAAATACTTTTTACTTCAGATAAGTGAAATCGGAAATGAGATAGGATTCGAATTCGCGAGTGAATTCTTACAGAATTGCACTGCAGTCTTACCAAGGGATATCAGATTAGGTAGCCAATAACTGGGTTGTGGAGATCAGACCGGCATGGAGTGCATGTAAAACATTGAATAGCTGCATCCAGTTATACTGAAAGCCGACCTCAACATACTTGCAGAAAGGCTAGGCAGATGATCTGTGTTAGTATTGTCAAAATAATAGAATTTCTATAAACTAAATATATGAATGTTCACACGGTACTGTGGAGGTAAACCACCTCAAGAGAGGTAGACTCAGTGTTACCCATACATAGGTAGGTTTTGGTTTTGATATTTTTGTAATTAGAAAATACCATTATTTTTTTGGAGTGAAAACTTCTTTAGCGGCGTTGAGCACTTTTTCTGTAATAGGTATAAAATCTTAAACTCGCGTCAGGACACGTGACCTGATCGAAAAAGCGTAAGACGGATGGAGAGTAGAGTAAAATAATTGTAATAGTTTTAAAGTGTTAAATTTTTAATGTAATATAAATTGTCATGTTTGTGTACGATAGCGCAATAAATGAATATTGTATTCTACCACATAAATGATAGTACTTTTATACTGATAAAGCAATTGGCGCAAAATTATTCCCTAACCATTCCAAAATATCAAACATGCTCAACGTTAATAATCAAGTTTTCACTTCTGCCGGCACTCCCGGAGTGCAACCCGTCTTTTTTTTATTATTAAATAGCGTTTGACCGCAATTCACCTGATCTTATGTGATAATGCGGCCTAAGTTGGAACACGCTTGCCTAGGATGAACCGGTTCACTCGTGCCTTGCCTTCATTAGTAGGCTAAGTTTGCAGTGTTCAAAATGCATGAATAAAAGCTACTCGTCCCTTTTACTCATGAGCAGGACGTAGCTCATGTAGAGGTTTCGATATAACACTCTGGGTTCTTCTAAAAAGATAGAAGTCATTCGATTATATTTGAATGATTTAGAATATAGTTTTAATATTATGACACATGGACTGACATACCTACGCATGACTGACAGTCAGTTGTATTATTGTTCGCTTATACGAAATAATAGCTGAATAATCATTATACGTGTTTAATTTATCGTAATTAGTTCCGATCCCTCACAGTACTTACCCTACCTACATGTTTCTCTGTTTGCCTGTTTGTTTCCGCTAATCTCCGAAACGACCGGTCCGATTTTGATAAGTTTTGCAACTTTCATCTGGGGAGAACGAATGGTTATGTCGGACTCTTACCGACTAAAACCCCACGGTTCGTTCTGCTACCATGACTCGGGGGACCGGCATTTACTTCACGCATGATCGCATGATTTTATCGAGTAAACTGTTTACTGAATAGACCAGGAAATAGTATATATAAAGCTGTCTACACACCTAAGCCGCCGCCGCCGCCGGCTCGCCGGCACGAACCCGGCGGGCAAGGCCGGCGGCCTGATATTAACGGTCTTGCCGGTTCGCAACTTCGGGACTAACCCGCCGGGTTCGTGCCAGGGCGGGCCGGCGGCTTAGGTGTGTAGACAGCTTTAAAAAACCGGACAAGTGCGAGTCGGACTCGCCCACCGAGGGTTTCGTACATATTTGTAGGTACATATCTATACTAATCCATACCTACTATCCATACTTTAATCTACTTAATATTATAAATGCGTTTTTTGCGACATAAACGGCTGTATCTTTTTTTCACGCCAACATAGAAGGTTGATTTTTTAACAGCATCAAGGGACCATAGACTTGAGTATATGGTTTTAATTTCAACTCGATACCTCCACGCGTTCCCGAGATAAAGGGTCTTGACAGACAGACAGACGGACAACAAAGTGATCCTATAAGGGTTTTGTTTTTTTCTTTTGAGGTACGGAACCCTAAAAATGGAACAGAATTTGAATGAAATAACCTGCCCAGTAATTTAATCGAAACTTATTGGAAGGCAGTGAAGCAGGTCCTAAGTCTAGCTAATACGGCAATACTTCTCGCGAACGTACTTCGGGATAATAGTCTACGAGGAGACCATTGTACTAGGCGCCCATAAATTGGAAGGGTATTATAATAAATATCGAACTTCCACTTGAATTAAATTATGCAGTGCGTTAAGGATTTGTACTTATATTATTCTTTTGTATTGGCACAACCAATTACTATTGTTTGTATAGTAATCATTTTCCATTTTTAAATAATATCTATTTTCGTGTGTGTTAAGAAATAAGTCAGTGAAATTTTGCATTAATTGGTGATGAGGTTTAATAAAATTTTCGTTTGTTTTTTTAGCGTTACCGTATATTTATTTATAACACATTTGCTCGTAAAGTGTCTCTTATTACACCAATTTCAATATTGTAATGCATGTCATTACGTACTTGTGCGTTATTGTAATGTAAAACGCACGAGTTTCGTAAAACGTACAGTTTATCAAGATGCTCCGTCTAAAACGAACGGTACTTTTTTAAATAGTTTAATTTTAAGCAAAGAGTTTTTATGTCAGAAAAGTGGTCAACATTATATGAATAAAATTAACTTTGGGAGATAAAATATAAAAAATAAACATTTAATACTTTAATTTAATTAATTTTGATAATAAATTACAACCATTTGTCTGTACCAAAAACAACAAAATATGAATTTACTTTATTAGTACAGTACGGTCAACGTAACTTGGCGCGTCTGAAGTTAGCCGATTAGCTGCGCAGTAGACAATTTCGTTCCTAAAAGTTCCATTGCGCAGCCAAACAGCTAACTTCAGACGCGCCAAGTTACGTTGACCGTAATATAATACTGACTGTTTTTGTGCCTTTGCCTTAAAAAAAAGCGCTGATGCGCGCGCATCGCTAATTTGTGAACAAGTAAAAATTATAACGCGCGCTTTTTCTTTTCGCTGTATTGTTTTTATTTGAATTATTTCCTCGCAAATATGTTATAAAACGTCGTATGACATACGTGCGCTTTGATGATTACAGCTCTCTGCTTTCTTGTAGCCCTCGCCTGCGGGTCGGGCTAGCAATATCGCCTCGGCTGTAGTTTTCAACCTACCGCACTTATATCTTAAATAGTACATTAATTTATACTTCATGTCAGAGGTAGATACAAGAGCGGACTTAAGGAGCTAACAAGCGACTTTTGCAGATTTTAAACTGACAATCACTTCAAAATGTGTAGTGTAAATGATTTGAAAAAAATATATCTTAAACTAGAACATTCTCTTAATCATTTAGTATGTGAATATTTCTGATTAAGTTCATATTAAATAGTTTAATTAAATCGTAAAGTTGTGTCTGACGCGGACAAAACATTGATAATCAAACAAAATCAACCAGAAATATTTAAACGAAAATGTTACTATCTTACAGACAATTTTATTATCTATCTTTTAGTATACGCCTTTTTTTAAGTTAAAGAATACTATCTTTTATTTAATTTTATCGACTAAACTTCGAGAGTTTTGGACGCAGCGCATACGATTCTCTAGTCGCTCAAGGTCGCCGTCGTATATCGTCGCCTTGGGCATTCTCTACCAATAAACCAAGGGCGGTGAAGAGATAAAATGGCTGGTTTTAAAACAATAACAGAAGTAGGTTAACTACTTTTACATTATTATATATCAAATTTAACATAAGGTATACATATATTTCTAAATATAATAAAAAGGTTTATGAGATTGAGGTTTATGTTTGCGTTGTATTGTATTCCATTTCTTATTAAATTTTAAAACTTTAAAACTTTTTTGAGTAAACTTTATTTAAAAAATGTCTACCGAATTCAAAAGCTGCGAGGTGGAAAATTATCCGAATTATTTTCAAGTCTATTTGAAAATATTTTTTTTTGTTAAATATTGCTATTTGTTGACTCGTCTCTACACGTGTTTTATTAAACCGGTATTTATCGAATGGTGGTGAACCCGCCCCTGAGTGTTCGACTGTGAGCAACGTACCGTGTGATCGTCTACATGGAATGAATGATCCCTTTCTCTCCTGAGACTCATAAAATGTATTAAGAGGAAAGGCAGTAGTGCACTCCAGTCTGCAAATAGTAAATACTTACTGCCACAAAGTGTGCTGAATTGAGACAACTACGACCATTTATTGGGGGACCCATGTTTAGTTGTGGACGTTAACGAGTTGATGAACAGACGCCATTTTCTAACCTTACAATAATGCAGAAGTCAATACTCAACCTATTAAAACTCGAGAGTACAGTATGAGAATTGATTTTGTAATTGGACCTTAGTGTAACTTAAGAAAATAAGTATTGAATAATAATTATGTCATCATAATCCTCTAAGCTGGTTAAATGGTTGCAAGCGTGACTGCTGAAAGCTAGCTGGATTTCCTTAAGGAATTGGCTCAGGCATCTCTACGCCCGGAGTATCTTACATGTATCTGGCGAAATTTACATCAAGACCGACTCAGGGAGAGGTGGCGAGACGACCGAGACGTGTACTGCGAAGGCTGGGTCAAAAACAGAATACTTGGAAAGATTTGGGGAAGTCTTTGCCCAGCTGAGAGGAACTATAGATTAATCAAAAAATTATAAGTACACCTATGTAGGTACTACGAGTATCTATGGCCCATAAGTAACTATCAGTTTTTAGCCACATAATATTGCCATAACTATCAAAATCCTTATTGTGTGTGCCGTTTAGTTTTTGCCTGCGACTTTGTCCAAGTGAGTTTCGTGACACAAGTTCGGAAACACGGGAAGCTAGTGGTACCTATACCTAATAAGATTCCCTCATCTAACTTTTACATCCTTGCACCTAATTGATTTTTGCTATTTTTCTTTCGTTCCGTACCCAAAGGGTAAGGGAGTCCTATTGTTCGCACTTATTCGATTGTCATGGAGAGAGCTATGCTCGGAGTTTCTTTGCGCGATTGAATCTGGATCGAGGAAATTCGGCTAAGGTCACCGAAAAAGCTCTCAGAGTGTGCAAGTTGAAGTGGCAATGGGCAGGCCACATCGCTCGAAGCACCGGTAACAATTGGGGAAGAAAGGTTCTCAAGTGGCGACCATGAACCAGAAGACGCAAGGTTTATAGGCCTTCCACCAGATGGACCGACGACATTGTCAAGGTCGAGGGGTAACCGGTGGATGCAAGAAGCAGGTTGCCGCTTGTTGTGGCGTTTCATGGGAGAGGCCTATGTTCAACAGTGGACGTCTTTCGGCTGATGATGATGATTCGATCGTCCGTCTGTATATCTTTCTGTGATAGGACGGTATCTTTTGAACCGTACTATGTAGACACTTTAAGCTACAACAATCTGTCAAATAACTTTGATAGATTTTCGACTTTATTACTAAGGTTAAGGGTTGTTATTCAATTGAGAAAATTTTACAGTTTGGTATGGCTTGATATGCTGGCGTCTGTATATATATAGCCGCTATAGCAACTGTTCAGTGTGGACTGTATATATTTTGAAAATAAAACAATTCTTCAGGCTTGATTATTTTCCCATTTATTCTTCTTAGCTCAGTATTAGTCAGTTGCTATTTTCGATCTGAATTCAAGCGGGCCTAGTGCCCTTTTATATAGACGGCTACCTGGGTGCAAGTAGTGGCGGGGGTAAACAATGAAAATCTCGACCGACCACTCGATCGCTTACTTTGCGCCCAAATGGCCTTGAAACTATGTACAATTCGTAATTATTATTATTACCTATTTATCTATCCTACTTAATTATATAATACAACATGGTTTGTACCTATAATGCTTACACTAAACCTATCAAACTTAACGCTACATCTTGTTCTTATTCAAACATGTTTATAATATGATTTTATTATTTACAGTTAGCGTCTATTACAGTTTAGGTCGGCGTCCGTAACAGTTCTCCCCCCGGCGAAGCCTGCGCAGCCTCTTCTTTCTTTGTCAGGACGACGAGCTTGCTCACTGGGCGTCGGAAGATGCCGGTTCTGGTCCGCACCTCGACGACTCGAATGCTGCCGTCGGTTCCCGGATGCGTGCGCTCGACGACCCCCATAGGCCAGGTGTTCCGGGGCAGTGTGCTGTCGACCACGACGACCACGTCGCCTACTTGCAGCGGCCGCGCGTCGTTCTTCGGCTCGCCGCGGGGTACCAGTGTGGGCAGGTATTCTCGTAGCCAGCGCTGCCAGAAGCAGTCGGCAAGCGCTTGGCTAGCTCGCCATGTTCGTCGGTCGGCTTCATCGCATGGTCCCGTTGCTGGTAGGCCGTTCGAAGACCCCAATAAGAAGTGGTTGGGAGTTAGGGCCTCAGGATCATTGGGGTCCACGCTGACGTGGGTCAAGGGTCGTGCATTGATGCAGAACTCAGCTTCGGCGAGGAGCGTGCTGAGTACTTCTTCTGAAGGCGCCTTCTCTTGTAGGGTTACTTTAAGGGCGGCTTTTACGGAGCGCACCATTCTCTCCCACGCGCCGCCTTGATTGGGCGCGTCAGGAGGTATAAAGCGCCATTCCACTCTGTGTTGTAGCCCCACATCCTTCAGGGCAGGCAGCCATTCAGTGTAGGCGGTGCGGAGCTCTTGATCAGCCCCGCGGAAGTTGGTCGCATTATCAGAATAAATTAATCGCGGCCATCCCCTTCGTGCAGCCATTCTTCTTAGTGCCATGATCGCAGAGTCTGTCGATAGGGATGCGACGAGCTCTATGTGCACAGCGCGGGAGGTGAGGCACGTAAATAGCGCTCCCCACCTTTTCTCTCGGCGACGGCCCACCTTAACGGTCATGGGGCCGAAATAATCCACCCCACAGTTGGTGAACGGGCGGTGGAAAGGGTCGAGGCGGGCGTGCGGCAGGTCCCCCGTGGCTGGCGTCCGTGGTGTCCCCTTCAACTTCTTGCAGAAGGCGCAGTCTCTCTCGATCGTGCGCACAGTGGGTCGTAGATGTATGATCCAATAGCGCTGCCGTAGATCATTTGTCACGCGCTCCCTGTTGGCGTGGCCCGCAGCGCAGTGTTCACGTAGCACTATCAGTCTAGTTAGCGCATGTCGACCGTCCATGATGATGGGTCGCTTTGTCTCTGTCGGTGCCGAGGAAGCCTCGATCCGTCCTCGTACTTTGAGGAGCCCGTTTTCTATTACAGGGTCCAGTCTGTATAGCCTGCTCGTCTTAGTTAGGGGGCGAGCTGACTTGATCTTCTCTATTTCTTCTTTGAAACTTTCTTCTTGCGCGCGTCGGATAAGTTCTGTCTCGGCGCGCTGGATGTGTCGATGCTCCATGCTCACGGCCTTACGTCGGCAGATGTCTATGAAGGCGAGCGCTCGTGCAGTGGCCCTCACCAGGACTTCATATTTCAAGAAGCGGGCCGGGTCTGGTAGCCAGCTATCTCGTCCTGGTTCTTGCGTCACGTGTAGGACCTCCTCCTCGTCTTCTTCTTCCGTTGTCGACATCATGGGCCATTGTTCTTCTGGCAGATGTAAGAAGCTAGGCCCCTGGAACCATCGGTCCGCTGTGCTCAGTGGAGTGTCGGTGAGCCTCGTCGCGTCGTCGGCCACATTCACTTCCGTGGGCAGCCATCGCCATTCTTCCTTCTGGGTTAGCTCGGCGATCTCACCCAGCCTGTGTGCGACGAACGGTGTGAAGCGTCGCATGTCGTGACGTATCCAATGTATTACAGTGGATGAGTCGGTCCCGTAGGTCGTTTGGTTGATCTTGACTCGATGTTCCCTTTTTATAGTGTCGGCGAGTCTTGCTCCGATGACGGCCGCCTGGAGTTCTAGTCGCGGTATTGTCTGTGCTCGTCTCGGTGCTACCTTGGCCTTGGCGGCCACCAACACCACGCCGATACTTCCGTCGTTGTTTATGATTCGCCAGTAGGCCACGGTCGCGTAGGCTTGTTCGCTGGCGTCGCATAATATGTGTAGATCGACACGTTCATACTTCTGTGTTAGGTAACATCGCGGCAATCGTAGCTGAGCCAGTCCGGTCAGGTGCGCGAGCCAGGACGCAAAGAGCTCGTTTTCTTCTGCTGGAATCTGTTCGTCCCATGCGGTCTGGAGGCGCCATAAACTTTGTAGTATTATCTTGGATCGTATCGTGTAGTGGCTCAGCAGTCCTAACGGGTCGTAGATGGACATGACTGCACTAAGGGCTTCTCGTTTGGTCGGTGCGCGGGCTCTGGTTCGTACTTCAGTTGGCACTCTGTTCATGGACGTGTTGAACCCCAACTCATCTCGTTCTGCGTTCCAATATAGCCCGAGTATTTTACTCTCGGGCTGTTCTCCCCCCAGTTGCGTGGGAGAGGTGGCATGTAGTTCGGTGGGTACGTCTCGTAGCACTGTTCGTTCGTTCGAGCTCCATCCTCGTAGCGTGAACCCCGCGTGCGCGTGCACGGCTCTTGTTTCTTCTATCACCTTTCGTGCTTCTTCTGGGTTATCGTAGCTGGCTACTAGGTCATCCATGTAATGGTTTTCCTTGATCGCTTCTAGGGCTCGCGGGAACTCTTGCCCATGTACGTCCGCGTTGAGGTTCCGGACGTAGTGGGCCATAAACGGAGAGCTTGCTGCGCCGAAAATCATGCTCGTCATTTTATATTTTGCAGGAGGCGATTCTCTTTCGTTGCCTCGCCATAGAAACTGCTGGGCTGGTTGATCTTCTGGTCTTATTTTTATGCGGAGAAACATCTCTTGTATGTCGGCCGTTATCGCGATCGCTCTTTCCCGGAATCTGAAGAGTATTCCAGGTAGCGCCAGCAGCATGTCCGGGCCTTCCAGCAGCGCGTCGTTGAGGCACACCCCGTTGCTTCGTGCGGCTGCGTCGAATACTAGCCTACACTTGCCGGGTTTGTTAGGATTCTTCACGGCAAAGTGTGGCAAGTACCAGCAGACCGGACTTGTTTGTTCCGAGCCGCCGCACAGTGTCGCGTACCCTTTCTCAAGCAGGTTGTTGATCTGCCTGGAGTATTCCTCAGCGAACTCTGGATCGGCGTCCATCTTCTGTTCTATCTTCTTGAGACGGCGGAGTGCTTGGCTGTAGCTTGGTGGCATGATAATGTTATCTTGTCGCCACGGTAGGCCCACCTCGTAGCCTTCATTGATTCTCTTCGCTGTTGTCTCGACGATCTTGATGGCGCGTTGGTCCGCTTCGTTCACTCGCGGCTTGCCGTGGATGCTGAGTGTTTCTATTTTGAAGTGAGCCTCGACCAAGTTGTGGAGCTCCTGGTTGCTCACGTTCGATGATCGGTCGGGCTCGTAGAGATGTAGCACCTTGCCTTCTTGCATGATGGTGCTGCGCGGTGCGGTTCCATGCACCACCCATCCTAGTTGAGTTCTTGAAGCGGCCGGCTCGTTCGGGCCGCCGATTCGTAGTTCACGGGAGACGATGCACTCCCAATGATCGGTTCCTACTAGGAGCCCGGGGCGCGCGCGTTCGTAGCACACCTCGTTCCTAGGTAGGTCTTTCAGGTGCTCATATTCTAGCAGGTTTTCAGGGATGGCTTGCTGGTAAAGTTGAAGGTTCTTCATGGTCCTCGCTCTGACCTTGTAAGCTTCCTTTTCTTTGGCCCCCCTGACCTTGATTGTCACAAGCTGGCTCTCTGTTTCATCTTGCGACATGTTGACACCGTTTAAGCGCAGTGTCTGTGATGGTCCCTCCGCCCCGATGCTGGATGCTAACTCCTGGTCCACGAGTGTAATGGTTGCACCCTCGTCTAGGAGTGCGTAGGTCGACACCTCCCCCCGTGGTCCGGACACGATGACAGGACACATCTTCAATATGACTGTTCGCGGGCCGGCGGCTGGACGGGCAGCCACGGACAGGACCGCTTCCTCTTTAGGTTGTTCGGCTTCCTTTGCGACTTCAGTCTTCTCGTCGTGTTCTTGATGTAAAGTCTCGTGATGCGGGCGGCGGCATTGATTCACGCCGCACGGCTTTGCTTTACAGTTCATGCGCCTATGTTGTTTATGAGCGCATTTGAAGCAAATCTTCTTTTCTTTCAGGAAACTCCATCGTTCATTCACGGCGAGTGCCTTGTATTTTGGGCACTGTGTTAGTGCGTGGGCTTGTCCACACTTGGGGCATTTTTCAATTTCTTCCTCCGCTCCCCCGGTCGTAGTGAAAACGCTCGCCTTTTTCTATAGTATCACGGCGGGTCGGGTTTCTTTCTTCGTAGTTGCAGCGCCTGTGGCCGGGGCGTATGTGTATCTCAGCGCCCGGTCAGCTTCTCTCATCAGGAACCGTGACATCACGACGATCTCTGGGTCTGCCGTCCCTTCGTGTTCATATGCGTAGTCACACCAGCGGGATCGTAGATGCGGACTGAGCTTGTCTAGTACTTCGTGTCATCAATGGATTGAATAGGTATCCCCTTCGATCGATGGTTTTCAGGACACAGATGATGTTCTGTAGTTTGATAGCGAAGCTATTAAGCTCTGTTGCTGACGTGCCCGGCTTCGGCAGCTTCTTCAGATCTTCCAGCGCCCGATCAATGATGACTTCTGGTCTTCCAAAACATTGCTCCAGAGTCTTCATAATCACATCAGGTTCGGTGGCTGTGTGCAGAAGAGCGGCCACGGCGTCCCTTGCTTCCCCTTTGAGGCAGCTTCTCAGTCTTTGTATGTTCTCGGCCGCTGAGATCTGGTACATGCTTGTTGTGTCTCGTACCGCTGCCTTGAATGGCAGCCACTCGTTGGCTGCGCCGGAAAACGTAGGTAAGTCGATATGCCTGGGTCTGGGTCTGGCCATCTTCTCGAGGGTTGCCGCCAAATGTTCGATGCTGTTTCTTGCTCGTGTCGGGGTTGGCGATCTCGCCCCCGATGCTTCGAATCGTATTTGCTTCGGTTCTTCCCTGGGCCCCTCCTCCCCCCGTGGGTTGAGGGGGTTGGTTCTCAACCACTCGTCCACCTTTCGATGGGGTTCTTCACGGGGAGGGCCAGGTTCTTGATCATCGTGTACGCTTTCTTCGTCGTTAATCACTGACACTTCAACTGCCAGCCTCTTCTTGATCAACTCTTGTTCCAGTTCCAACTCTTTTCTTTGAATGGCTGCCAACTTCTCGGCTGCTTCCAGTTCCGCCATCCGTAGTCTAGTTGTGACGCTCGTTGTCGATCGCATTGACCTGGCCGGTGATCCCATTCTTCGTCGGGTCACATTGGTCGTCGTTGCTTGGAGTCCAGAAGGCCCCGCCGCCGTACTGGTGTCCGCTATCTTTGAAAATGGCGACGCCGGTGGGTCGAGTGAGAATCTTCGTGTTCTTTCGCGTTCGATTTGTTCAGTTTCCCTGCGGCGCATCTCTTGTTCCTGGGCACGCCGCGCCTCTTGTTCTTGGATGCGTCGCTGTTCCTTAATCTCCGCTACGTCCCCTTGGCTTCGAGTGACAACCATCTTCTTATGCGTGTTCGTGTCGTCGCGTACCAGGCCGCACGTTCAGTTTGCAGCGTTCAACGCGCACCGGACAGCACGTTCAGTTTGCTGTGTTCGACGGCGCGTTCAGGTTGGTACCTCTTCTGATCGGTATTTCTTCGGCACGGTGAATAATCCCCTTGGCTTGATATCCCTGTTGAAACCCGTCGGCTCGGTTCGGTGAGTCGTTCAGGTCGAAACAAGTCTTGCTTGATGGCCGTGTTCGTTCTTCAGAGCTTCGTACTTCGTCTGGAGTTCGGTAGGCCAGGTTGCCGCAGGATCTTCGTTCTTCTATCCGGCTTCGGAAGGACCAAACTGTTCAGTGTGGACTGTATATATTTTGAAAATAAAACAATTCTTCAGGCTTGATTATTTTCCCATTTATTCTTCTTAGCTCAGTATTAGTCAGTTGCTATTTTCGATCTGAATTCAAGCGGGCCTAGTGCCCTTTTATATAGACGGCTACCTGGGTGCAAGTAGTGGCGGGGGTAAACAATGAAAATCTCGACCGACCACTCGATCGCTTACTTTGCGCCCAAATGGCCTTGAAACTATGTACAATTCGTAATTATTATTATTACCTATTTATCTATCCTACTTAATTATATAATACAACATGGTTTGTACCTATAATGCTTACACTAAACCTATCAAACTTAACGCTACATCTTGTTCTTATTCAAACATGTTTATAATATGATTTTATTATTTACAGTTAGCGTCTATTACAGTTTAGGTCGGCGTCCGTAACAGCAACATTATTTTAAAAATAAAATTTTTAAAGTTTAAAATTATAGGAGTCCCCATCCAACATACGTGTTTTTTTTTGGTGTTTTTTGCACGACCTTAGTAATGTACGGTGGTACGGGAATTCGGGAGGAACTGCATGTGACCAAAGAGTTATGAATATAAATAGATGGACAGGAAGAGGAAGATTGACAAAAAGATGAATGAATTGTGTGAAGAATGGGACTCAGTAATTTCATGACGGTTGACAGGACTAAATGGAAGAAGAAAACGTATTACGCCGACCTTGAGTAACATGGGGTAATGCTAGGAAGATGATGGTACGGATAAAAACACGTATATATTCATTTTATTTTTTATGTTTGACCACGCATAACTTTTTTCAGTGAAGTCAGATTTCGATGATTCTTTTTTTAATTGATAGTGTATGCTTCAAAGTTGGTCCCATGTCAATTTCATAAAAATATTCTACCACTAAGGGTAAAAAATTAAGGGACGACTAAAATTTTTTGGTGTCACCGTATCGTTTAATTATTTAATTTGTATGATAAGAAATAGGCACTAAAAAGCGAAAAAAAAACTTTTATGTTGCGAATTTAAAGTAATCATTTAATTCTTGAAGGATTTTTTGTAATTTTTTTTTTTCGTTTTTGTTTAGCCACAATGCAATGGTCGTAATATTAAAGTTTTATGTCCAGTATGTCAATTCCTATTAGTACTTTGTAAATCCCTATCATCGGGACGGATGACAGCTCACTTCACCTAGGCGTTCACCGAGGGAGATTGTAACAGAATAGCACTGCAGAGTGAAACTATTAACCAAAAACCATTACCCACTTTCTGTGGCAGTTGTTTAAGTAGATTAATTAAATACAGGAAGCTGATGTTCACTACCAGCCATGCATCTAGGTACTAGGAACTCATGAATTACAACGATATAAATTAAATTTAGTTAGTTCAACACAGTGGGAAGTTGGAAACTTTACGCGCGCTACAAAACTCTGTTAGTGTTCTAGTGCTAAACATTTTGTAATTATATTTGACCTTCACAGAACTGATGCTAACCTAGTACATTTTAATGAGAAATGTGCCAAGTGTTTTGCTGAATTATGAAAATGTTGGTTATATTGTAGGTACAAAATTAACACGGTAACACAAACTTATACAATGGGTTCCGTGGTACATGATTTTGGACACCCCAGCGATATTTTTATTTCTTCGATTATCCATACTAATCCATTCTTAATATTGTAAATGCGGAAGTAACTCTGTCTGTTACGCTTTCACGACGAAACGGCTGAACCGGTTTTGATGAAATTCGTCATGAGGATAGCTTGCACGTCAGGGAAGGACATGTGCTACTTTTTAATCCGCTACTTTGTCTGCATCTGCGGTTCACGCGGACAAAGTCGCGGGCAAGAGCTATTATATATACGAAAGTGAGTGTTTGTTGATTTATTGCACTTTCACAGCCAAACTACAGACCTGATTAGATGAAATTTGAAACAGACAGCATGAACATTGGCTAGGCTAACATAGGACATAAATTATGACGTCACTTATAGGATGTCATTTGTAACTCAATTGACATAGTATTTATTAATTTCAAAGGAACTAAAAATATAATTTTATAAAAATTGAAAATTAAGCGTTTTTGTATTTTAGAGTTGTGTTTTAGAATGATTGGTATCCTAATTCATGGTGGCAGGTTGCGTGTCAATGCCCCATCCACGCTTTTTAATTATTCGTAATGCGAGTAAGTATATTATATCGTTTACTTATTACTTAACATTTGAACGATAAATAACTCTATCTGCATAACAAATAAGTAGTGCAAAGCGAGTTTTGATACGCCCTGAATTATTCATTTGTGTGGTTAGGTATAAAATTCAAAATACGATTATTGAAATACTAGCTTTTCCCCACGATTTCGTCCGAGTGAATTTTCTTTCGTGAAGATTTCCTCATTTATTGATATCTAAATAATGTAGCCTGTAGCATTAAGGATAATGAAGCTTTCTATTAAAGAAAAACTAAAATCTCTTCAGGTTTCTAGGTAGATGTAGGAAAGAATCCCTGGCAAAAATTAAGCTACGCAAAAGAGGACATTTGGCGCTGGGCGGCCGCTGCCGCGGCACGCTCGCTCGCCTTCGCGCCTTGTGTGGTCACAGTTTTAACCCAACCTAACCTAGCCATTTTGATTTTTCCTAACTGTTTATTGGCTAAAGATTATTTGCTACGCAAATGAGGACATCTTGCGCTCGGCGGCCGCTGCCGCGGCACGCTCGCTTCGCTGGCCTTCGCGCGTTGTGTGGTCACAGTTCTAATCTAACCTAACCTACCCGTTTCGATTTTTACTAACTTTTTATTGTCTAAAGATTGATTACTGTAGTAAATCATTTGGTTAGTGGGTGGCCTTAATGACATTATTTTTTGTACAATTTAGAAACGTTTATTGTTACGTTTCTAAATTATGTCAAGTAACGATTATGTAATGCGTTACTTAAGGAAACTAATGATTATGACATACCTATGTTATTATGGAAACTTATTTTATGGCAAATTAAAGTTTATGACTATATGACTAATAAGTTGATATGACAACACACACAACGTATTATTATTCTAAACTAGCTGACCTGACAGACGTTGTCCTGTCCCTACCTACCTACCTACCCTACACTAACTACTACCTACCTACACTACACTACCTACCTACCTACCCTCCTACCCTACCTAGCTACTCTACACTACCTACCTACCCTACCCAAAAACCTACCTACCCTAACCTACCTACCTACCTACCTACCCTACCTTTTTAATTTATTTTATACAAACCTTCTCCTGCTAACATCGAACACAATAAAAAAAGAATTATCCAATATGGTCCAGCCGTTCGGAAGTTATACGCTTTCATACATTTCGGCGATTATTTTTTTATATAGGTATATATATTAAAGTTTGAATCTTCTAAACTACTTTTCCGATTCTGTAAATTATTCCGCTGATAAGGAGCTACGTAATTTCTAATTATTGCTGTCAAAAAAAAATGGGGCCTTCAAATAAATTTCGTAGGATAAAATTAAGGATAAAACATAGTTTAATATTAAAGATCATAATTATAAGTATTTAAAGTCTGAAAGAAACAGAAAAAAAAAGGTATTTGGTCTATCAACGTCTCTCCAAGTTTTCTCTGACTACGGAACTTGCACGTGCTCTTTTGATTTCTATTAATAAAAACATACTTCATAAACTACGTGGCATGCTCAAACCTCGGTCATTATTTGCCCAACATTAATAAAATGGAAGAGATTTTGTGTGAAATTATTTGCAAAGTAATTTAACGAGAATCAAAGGCGAGTTCAAAAAGAACACCAATTTGTTGGAGCACCTTTAATTACTTAATTGATAATGAATAAGAAAACGTCATAAATAGAATTGAAAATCGTGTGCCAGGAAATTTTTTGTACGGCATTGATTTTCTTGCACACTTTTTAGCAATTTTCAACTTTTAACTCTGTTTCTGTTACGTTTTAGTTTATTGTCAAAATCAAAGCATTTCTTCCAATTAAACCATTTACAGGCACTTTTCAATTGTCAAAGAGTGAGTTAGTAAGCCAGCAAGTTGAAGCTATTGGCTCGATATGTGAAAAACATGTAGGTGAAAAGCAATATAAAACAAATAAAATAAAGATATAAGGCGAGAGTCTCCACACAATGGGTGCCTGAAGATGGGCAGCGTCGCTGATGAAGGCCCAGAAAGAGATAGTGAGATGATCTGGGTGCGTACCACGAGGGCTGGTTCAAAGGTGGCGATGGACCAAAGTTCCTGAAAGAACCTGAGGGAGATCTTTATCCAGCAGTCATGGGATAGCGTAGACCAATCATAACTGACAGCGCCTGCAGTACTAAGTATTCTGTTACTGTCTCCCTCGGTGAACACCTAGATGAAGTGAGCTGTCATCCGATTGTTGTGCTATGTAAATCCCTAGCATCGGGACGTATGACAGCTCACTTCACCTAGGTGTTCACCGAGGGAGATTGTAACAGAATGGCACTGCGGATCACGAACATTACGAAACAAGTAATCAATGATTATGGTTCTAGTGAAAATATCAATAATAACTGCTCAAAAGAATCACCAGCCATTTACTCAAAAAAAAAACGAAGACACACAAACCGTCTTGTTCATAAAAAGAACACTGCGGTTCGATAGTCAATTACTTTTAAAACTCTCTTAAAGAAGTATATCTCTTTTATAGTTCTCTTGGGTGAAATTCTTATAGGTCCAAAGGGCTGAAGGGAGGTTCGCAGGGTCCCCAAACGACCTTTGTAGATGCCTCATTAATTAATTCCTTGGCCAATCCTGATAAATAAGGGATTCTAGAGAGCTTTGTGATACATGCGTAAATACGTTGTGAAGTTTTATGTGTTCTGACTGAGTGAACTTTTGGTATTATTTTCTGTTAGATTTGTTCCTTTGTACGCTACAAATAAGGGTGGGTATCTATTATTATGCTATGTAAATTATGTTACTGATTCCAATCAGTAAAAAATAAAATCTTTTTTATGCTTTTCTTAGTTTTTGAAAACTCATTTCTTAGTGTAAGTAATTCAAAATCCCTTGAATGTACAATCGGATAAGCTATTTTATTGCATTGTTATTGATTGCGTAGTGCCTACGCATTGATATTATTGTAAACTATCTTCTGCCAGCGACTACAGAAATAAGAAATAGAATTAAGTAACAGTTAACACAAAATTATCCTATGTCATCATCATCTGTCTAGCCTTTTCCCAACTGCATTGGGGTCGGCTTCCAGTCTAAACGGATGCAGCAGAATACCAGTGTTTTACATGGAGCGACTACCTATCGGACCTCCACAACCCAGTTACTGGGTAACACAATACTCCTTGGTAAGACTGGTTGTCATACTTTCTGGCTTCTGACTACCCATAACGACTGTCAAAGATCTACAAATGACAGCCGGGACCAACGGCTTTACGTGCTTTCCGAGCCACGGAGGGAACTCGGTATGAAAGGGATGGTCACCCATCCACAGACCGACCGCGGCTAGCGTAGCTTAACCTTTGACCGATCGATCTGTACGGCTTCAACTTAGCCACGAGCTCCTCCAAAATTATCCTATGTATTTTCATCAAATCACATTCAGTCATTTAAGGCAACGATCTACGCCGGCGACCAGATAATGGTATGCACTGCCTCCCCAAAACTCTCAAAGTTTAGTCGAAAAGATTAAATAAAAGAGAGTATTCTTTAACTTAAAAAAAGCGTATATTAAAAGATAGATAATAAAATTGCCAGTAAGATAGTGTAGGTAAGTTTCGTTTAATTATACCTGGTAGATTTTGTGTGATTGTCAATGTGTGACACAAATTCACGAGTTAATTAAACTACCTATTTAATATGAATATAATCAAAAACATTCACATAGGTACTAAATGATTAAGAGAATGTTCTAGTTTAACATATATTTTTTTCAAATGATTTACACTACACATTTTGACGCGATTGTCAGTTTAAAATCTGTTTAATAGACCCTTAAGCGTGAAAGACTAATAAGCATCCATCCATCCGTCTATTCATCCATCCGCACAATATAATATAAAAAAATATAATAACACAATATTCTCTAAAGTGTACTTATGTAATAATGTATGTCAAGCCAGACACTATACATGAGACAGTCACATACATATCCAGCGCCTTGTCCTATCGTTTTGAACTAAATCTTTACGAAAAACATGAGCAAACACACACACACACACAGTACAAATCGGTTTATATATAGCATAAACCATCCTCATTTGCAGAAAAGCCATTCGCTGATTTATCCATCAATTAGATTGCCAAGGCTGAATGAAGAAAGCATTAATTAAAGAAGAAATAGGAAACGTTATTCCAAAATCGAGTGATGATACATCAATTTTATTCGAACACAAAAGTAATCTAATGCTTCATTACTCTCTCACTCTTTAACCATTCAGACGGTAATTGAAAAGCTCGAAAATTCCCAAATAAAAATTCGACGTAACGTACCTACATTTTCTACGAAGTCTTTCATTAAACCCGGTCTTTAGAACCCAGAAGCATAGCACATCATCTCTTTATTTTCGCCACATAATTTTCGGCACGAATAAATTTTATTTCATTTTCGCAGAATCAGCAATCACTAATCAAGTATTCGTTCAATCATAATCCAAGGCTCCAATACGCTTCCTTTTTTTTAATATTCATGAAATTTTTCGTAATCTCTGTGTACAAAAATCCGGTTTGAAGGTAAACCTTTGGTGTCTTGGGTTTTCGTAGATTAAAGTAATGTGGATAAGCTTCCTTCCATGGTTTTTCGATTGAAATATAACATGGGATCTTAAAAAGGGAGTCAAAAGGTGTGTGTCGGGTCATCAACCCGAGTGTGATGCCTCTAGTTTTGTCACCTCTTTATCTCTCTCTCTCTCTCGCATAATAAAAAAAAAACATTCAAAATCTAATTGCAAACTTATCTCTGCAACACTCAATGTCAAAAATGTAGATAATATGGAGGCGTTTCGTGTCAGATTGAGAAGATTAGAATGTAAACGTTTCTGAAAGTTACTTTTATTATTGCCCTCTTGATTTTATCTTATCATTTGAACCAGCAATCAGCCGATCAGACGACACGGTTGGCGCAGTGGCTGAGCGATCGACTGCTGCGTAGCGTGTTACGGGTTCGATTCCCGCCCAGGGTAAACATTTGTGTGATGAGCACTTGTGTTTGCCTTGTGTCTGGGTGTTGTTTATCTATGTATGTATGTATTTACAAAAAAAAAATGTATTTGTGTATGTATATCAGCTGTCTGACACCCATAGTACAGGGTCACCCTAGTTTGGGGTCAGATGGCCGTGTGTGAAAATGTCCCTACATATTATATTATTATTATAACCTTTTGACGCCCACTGCTGGGCATAGGTCTCCCCCAAAGGAGGGATCAGCCGTAATCGCCATGCTTGGCCGATGCATGGTGGCGTTCGCAGTAGGTGTTATGGTACTCAGAACGACGCTGCTGCCCATCCTCTGGTCAATATCCCTCTATCGTCTTCTACAACACCCATAGGTAGAAATGGGGTGGTGCTATTCGCGGCCGGCGCAACACTGCTAACTGATTTTATCTATCTGTTTGCAAGCAGCATGAATCCGAAAACCACCCAAAAAATTTTGTAAATGTCATAGTCAAAGTCGTTAAACATAGGTATAAAAAGGTCACACATATAGAATAGTACGCTATGTTTTGCCATAAGACATACAAATAATTAAACATGCAAAATAAATATAAGTACTACAAAATTTTGCATTAATAAAGATAAACATCACAATATTCATAAAAATTACAAATGTCAAAATTTTTATTGTAGCATTAATCATTACAAATTATCGTTTAAAAACTCGTCTATTGTATAGTAACATTTGTCAAGAAGTAGTTTGTGCAGTGCTATTTTAAATTACGACAATGGCATTATTTTTATGGAATTAGGAATTTTATAAATATTCTAGGAGCAATTCCGAAAAAGCTTTTGTACATCAAGGCTGTCTTACATTTTATGTTACATGATTGATTTTTGTACTGAGCACGCAATTGAGTTTTCTTGACTGCTGAAAAGTGTTACTTAAAAATCTTTCATTCCACATTCTAAAATCCTTGACCAAAATAAAAACGGGGACCAAGGGATTGCGTCTTTTAAACTGAAACGCAATGATTTACGAAGCAATCCTAACGAATGGCGATTCGTTCAAAAAATAAGTATTTTTCGTCAGAAAACTGATTTGTTTGTTTACTCTGGGGTTAGATGATGTTATTTTATTGATTTAGGACGAATACCATGAGTATGGGCCCAATTCGTTTATGTTTTGGTATATGGGCGATTTGGATGACGTGTGTATTGCGCTTGGCATTATTTTTTGGATAGTAAACAACGTATTTGTGGAGAAAAATATTTGGCAGTCGCGAGGACAATAAAGTATCGTATTACCTTCTTCTTTATGACACCGAGCCTCTAACAAAAATAGCCTATTTTGGACAATAAGTATTTATTTAATAGTTATGTATCTAAATCCAGAAATAAATATTGACCAATCTTTACATTCCTACTAATAAAATTATTATGTCCAAAAGAGAGGGAAACTAAAGCATTAAAAAATCCGCATCGCTTTTAAGTCTTCAACAGGCTGGACGCATTGCCACGTTAAATGGCAATGGTGATTCTTTGGCCCTAGAATAGGCCAAGCATTTACAACCTGCCGGCACGTGAAGGGTCGATCAGCCGTTAGCGAGGTTCCTAAAAACAAGGTGAGCACTCGAACACTATGGTCCTAGTGTCAATAAGTAATTAAACCCGAAAAAGAAACTGTAGATAGGGTATAAGGACGCTCTAGGGTTGTGGTTAGTCAATTTCCTGCCAAATAACTTAATTTAAAAAAATAACAAGCAACACAAGAGTGAACGGTAAGTATAAATATCTCTAGATAGTTCTTATCCTATATACAAAATTTTATTTAGTTTTATTATTAATGGAGAACTTCTAAAAAATAATAAAATTAATATGTACAATTAATAAGAGAGGGGGAGCTCGTAAGGCATTAAAAACTTCGACCACATCACTGTATTTAATTATTGACTAAAATATGAATTGGCTTATTTTGCATTAGGCGCGCTATCGGTAAAGTCCTCTAAACATCTTTATTATTTTTTATAACAACAATAATATACGAACGAAAGGAGAAGTGAAACCACCGATAGGTAAAAGCACACTGACTTCTATTTGACAAGCGACATCAGTTATCGGAGTGACAAACACAGATATATACATATCCATAGATTCTACATAACACTTCCCCTAGCTTAACAAAATAAACATTAACTTGTTAACATTAGTAAAACCGTTTATAATCTACCCATGGTACTGGTCGCAGTAATTTACCGTCTGTAGTTTGCCTTTCTGGCTGTGGTATCTGATTCTGACCGGAGCCAGACGCTACTGCATTATCGCCTGAAGGAACTTCTGTAGTGTCATAAAATACTTCTTCTTCTATATTTCCCTCCCCGGTCGTGTCTAAATTATTACCAGCTACAGGTGAAGGTCCTTGTGGAGAAATATCTTCAAATTCAATAGGGCAATCATCTGAGTCGGGAGACATTCTTGTTGTTCCTTTATATGCTAGTAATTGATTTTTATGTTTTTTTACATTACGTGAAGTTATACAGCCCTCTATGTATATTACTTTACCAATTTTTTTAATTATTACACCTTTTTGTCATGAACCTTGTTTATTTATATTACATTTTTTATACATAACATAGTCCCCAATCATATAAAACTTAGTAGCCTTCTCTGCCTCTTCAGACTGCAAACACTGTTCGTTTTCGACATTTCGAGTGAGATAAATAATCGAATAATATACGTATGACATGCTTTTGTTCTAAATAAAAAATGTAAAACTTATAGGCACCTAATTTCATCCACACACCTGTCTTACCCACAAAAATAATATACCTTTTCCAATTTAAACTTCGTCAAACCTATCAAATAATATTACACCGTAACTTTTTCCCGGGGTGCAACTCTGTGAATTCCATCATTAAGTTTGACACACTTCTCCCTACGTTTGACTTATTACGAATGGACTCAAGTTGCCAACAACTTTTAATAGGGCTTCCGTCAAACGTCACTTCGCAGGAAAAAATAATTGTCGCAAAGGGAATATATACCTTAGGAGTGTTCGCAGTAGGTGAAGTTCATATTTTCTGAGACTGCAATTGATTGAGACTGCTGTCAATCGATTAAATCAATCAATATTGGTATCCGCTGCTTACTGATGAAACCCGCAAAAGTTTTACTACAATTTACTGAAAAGGAGATTCTTTACACTTACATGCTGCAATATTAAGAACTTTTCAACAAAAAAGACAACAGCTTTCAAAAAGTTAAAAAAAACTTTCAATTCGCAAGTCGACGGCTTTGGTTTTGCTTGTTGTTTTGTCTTGCCACCGACTTGCGAATTGTAAGTTTTTTATTACTTTTTGAAGGCGCTTGTCTTTTTTGTTAAAAAGTTATTTTTTTCGCTTTTTAGTGTTTACTTCTAAACATACAAATTAATTACGAAACAGTGACACTAAAAAATTCAGTCATGCCTTAATTTTCTACCCTCAGAGGTGTAACATTTTCTTATATGGAACCAAATTTGAAGCATACACTATCAATTAAAAAAAAATAATCATCGAAATCGGACTACACTGAAAAAAGTTATGCGTCAAACATAAAAAAAAAACTAAAATGTTCATAAAATGTGCCAAATTATGTTTATTTTTTATGGGACCAAATGGCAACTATTCTGCTTCAAACTAAAGAAGAATCACGTAAATCTATTCTAATATTACAAAGCTGAAGAGTTTGTTTGTTTGTTTGGTTGAACGCGCTAATCTCAGGATCTACTGATTCGAATTGAAAAATTCTTTTTGTGTTTGATAGTCCATTTATCGAGGAAGGCTATAGGCCCATGCGAAGCCGGGCCGGGTAGCTAGTCGGATAATAAATCTCCGAGTAATCGGTGTACATACATTTAATAAAAATACCAAACGAATTGAGAACCTTCTCCTTTTTGAAGTCGGTTTACAACTTTGTCGAAACCTTTTTTGCAACATTTTCTGGGGAGAGCCTCTTGATAGACTTGAGTAGGCTTTTGCATTTTAAATCATTATGCTTTTAGCATTTATAAGAACACACAAAAATCTCTCTTAATTTTCACCACGTTATACTGAAAAGGAAATGCGAAAGTTTTCATTGATTAATTGATAATCAACTAAAATTCTTCACAAATAGAGTCGTAAATAGTGTGAAGAATATATAATTTTTATCTTGTCTTCAACTTTATTTGTGTTTCGATTTAGTACATTTTCTATTAAACAATGAAATCTTCTCCAGTAATATTAGTACTCGAGCAAAATAATAATGATAAATATAACAAACCTCTAGTTTCACAAGATAAGGCTATTTTTTGCCTAACCAAAATAAAGGATTTATAGGAGCCTACTAATATTTTATGAGAAAAGTTTAGTAGTTTGATATTGGTCGCATAAAAAGCTGAGCCAAATGATGTTGACCTCAGATATTCATAAATTATTTCTATGGACTAGATTTTGCTGTTCTCAAACATAATAGGTGCATGCTTAGTATGATATTATCAAGACGTGTGGTGCCGGTCACGAATAGCACCACCCTATTTCTACACGTGGGTGTCGTAGAAGGTGACAGAGGGATATTGACCAGAGGATGGGCAGCAGCGTCCTTCTGTGTACCATAACAATCATCTACTGCGATCGCCAACATGCATCGGTCGTAATTGCCTTGCTTGGCCGATGCATGTTGGCATATTGGCAATGGGCCTTTAAGCAGACACAATAGTTAAACAATCGCAATATGACTCCAAGCGTCATGTCAACAATAGCGGATATTTAGATTAACGTATATAAATATATGTGTTCTATAAAAGAACGCATTCGACTTCTTTTTTCTCTATACAATGCCCACACAAAACTTTTTTAAGGGCAATTTTATGTGAAAAAATGAGCAGTAATCTGACTGACGTGGTGGAAGAATAAGTATCTGCCAAAAGTTGTCCGAATCTGTTAAATAAATAGCTACTTTTATTTGCTTTGGCAAGAGCATAATGTTCCGAGTGTTTTTGAGGTAAACTTTGTTGAAGATGTTTCGTCTTAAGCGCTGTGGATCATGAGATTTTGTTGAAATCTTTAATACTTGTTGTTTAATTTGTACAAAGTATTTTTTACATTATAATGTTTGGTAACAAAAGAGTGAATTAGGTATCTTTATTTCTCCTCATATTTCATTGATTATTTACCAAAATATAGCTACAATACTTTTGCATGAAGGGTGCAGTCCAGATTTCCCATTTAAAGCGATTCCCTGACCAAATAACCTTGACCATACATTTTCTCTTTGCCGCAGAATCCAAATTCGCTCAATTTCTGGGATATTTTTTTTAAAAAAGAGAAACGATCTTATGAAATAAAACACGTGAATTATAAAGATTTTTAAGTTACCTATCTATAAGTGTAATCCTTAAATTAATAGCACGTTAAGTTTAGACAAAGATACACGTTTTCAATTATTTTAGTCTTTTTTTACAGGGAGGTGTATATAGGGTACATAAAAAAAATAAGAACGTGGGATATATACATTTTCTCTTTGCCGCAGAATCGAAATTCGCTCAATTTCTGGGTTTTTTTTTTTTTAAAAAGAGAAACGATCTTATGAAATAAAACACGTGAATTATAAAGATTTTTAAGTTACCTATCTATAAGAGTAATCCTTAAATTAATAGCACGTCAAGTTTAGCCAAAGATACACGTTTTCAATTATTTTAGTCTTTTTTTACAGGGAGATTTAGGTGTATATAGGGTACATAAAAAAAATAAGAACGTGGAATGTGATGATAGAATATTGAACATTAATCATATGCTTTTAGATGTAGTTTGTTTCTCTTAATTAATGAGTTAATAGACCCTGAATAACGAAGAAAAACGCACTTTTGGTCGGGGTAGCGCCTTAAGCTTAATCTGTAAATGCATTTTTACATAGTATAAAACAAAGTAGCTCCCGGCCCTGTCTGTATATTTAGATCTTTTAAACTCTTCCGAAGAGCATGCAAACATGCGTTCACAGGAACTCGCGGGTGTCGGCAGCGACAGGGATTCGAAACTGCAAG
This sequence comes from Charanyca ferruginea, assembly GCA_947361185.1. Taxonomy (NCBI): domain Eukaryota; kingdom Metazoa; phylum Arthropoda; class Insecta; order Lepidoptera; family Noctuidae; genus Charanyca; species Charanyca ferruginea. Next base: position 58,849,688 of record OX376055.1, read on the forward strand.
GCTCAGCTACGTTCACGTGTGTCAAGGATGGCTTCGTGAAGGTGGAGAGGAAGAAGAGGAAGAAGCCTCCTAGTTGGAACCAGTGGCCATAGGGACCACGCTGGCTGAACCCAATAACCTACGCCGGCAATACCTACGACGCAGCTCTATGTGTCCCGGCTACATCACACCACGAAGGTTGAGGAGATCGTGGAGTACTTATATTCAAACGTTTCAGGTGGACCTTTGAACATACTCCACGATCGAGAAGTTGGCCACTAACATTGGTTGGTTAAGCCAGCATGATAACAGCCTATTATTAATTCAATACCTAATATTGATTGAGCAAAACACGTCCTAAATAGATTTCGCTGAAATTCGAAATATTTATTTATTATTTATTCAAAAACCACTCGTTCGTATAAAATTTGAAACGGACTGAGTATTGAATGAAATATAAAAGCCCTATTTTATGTTTATTGGATTTAATTTGTTGAATGTTTAATTGGTTCTCTATCCAAAATTCCGTTTGAAGTCGCAAATAATTGTCTCTTATGGCACACCCACGCGTATGATCTATATAATCCACACTATACCCTGTTCAAAATAAGATTAAACATTTACAAAAATCTTTTTTACAGTCCGATCAACCGATTTTGACTCATATTGCGATGGTAGCATGACAAATGGCAACTGCAGTAAACAGTTGTTATTGTAACCACTTTTTTGCCTCTAATGTCATCCTTAAGTCTAGGGAATAGAAGTCAACATCGATTGAAGGGACTGTAAAAAAGGTTTGTGTTTATGTTTAGAAGCTACGTTATCACCGCGTATTTTGTTATCCAAAAAGTTTGGGATTGGTAAACAAAATCACGCGAACGTTGCCCGCTAGCAAAGGCTATTATGGAATATTATCTATTAACAAGCGGGCCTGACAGACGTTGTTCTGCAACCCGACTATAGCGCCACATGCCGCCAATTGTGAATCTAAACCATTCTCGAATCTACTGGAACACACACTAACAAATTCATCATAATCAATCCAGCCGTTTAGGAGATCTTTCATACACGCGTGTGTATGAAAGTGATCTCCTCCTAAACGGCTGGACAGAAGCTTTTTATATAATTATAAGATTAAAGGTTAGGGGGGGGGGGGGGGGGGGGGTTAGGGTTTTTTTTATCTATATATGTCTGTATTTACAAAAAAAAATGTATTTGTGTATGTATATCAGCTGTCTGACACCCATAGTACAGGGTCTCCCTAGTTTGGGGTCAGATGGCCGGGTGTGAAAATGTCCCCACATATTATTATTATTATTTTATTATTTGGACGTGTGTATAGGAAAGTCATCATCACTTCATCTCTGCATATAAGACTGCGCCGTTGGTCTCGTGGTCGCAAGAGCGACCGCTGAGCGTGGGGTCCTGGGTTCGATTCCTAGGTCGGGCAAAGTGTTATTGGGTTTTTCTATTAAGAATTTCTTAGTTTAACAGCCCGGAGTTTGGAAGTTGGCGGTGTAACACCCCCGTGCCTCGGAAAGCACGTAAAACCGTTGGTCCTGCGCCTGATCTCTCTCCGGTCGTGTCGGATTGTCGTCCCACCGGACTATGAGAGTGAGAGAAGAGGGAGTGCATCTGTGTTTGCGCACACACTTGTGCACTATAATATCTCCTGCGTACATGGCTGATCTCCATTGTGATTGGCCGCCGTGACCGAAATCCGGTCGAAAGATTACATTACACATATTATAAAACAAAGTCCCGCGCCGCATCTGTCTGACTGTGTGTTCGCGATAAACTCAAAAACTATTGAACGGATTTTCATGCGGTTTTCACCAATAGACAGTTGGGGTTAGCTTCCATGCAGCCAGTGTTTTACATGGAGCAACTGCCTGTCTGACTTCCACAACCCAGTTACTAAGTAATACGAAAGGACTAACTAAGGATACCAAGGATGGACGAATGGTGATAAATAAATAAAATAAAAGTTTATTTTGGAACAACAACATATAACTAAAATAAACGTGTGAAACTATGATAGCCGCAAAAGTAAAAACTGTAGCGCAGCTAGCAACGCCCTTCTCCAGATACAGAATGGAATGATGTTCCATGCAAAATTGTTGATTTAGTTAAAATATATCAAACAAAAAATTTAATGAAGTAAAATAAATAAAAATAAGCAACACAGGACATATGAAATTGGGATGTATTTTGACGTTAAATTAAAGTGGTGAGTGTAGGGTGAATAATAATAATAATAATAATAATATGTGGGGACATTTTTCACACACGGCCATCTGACCCCGATCTAGGGAGACCCTGTACTATGAGTGTCAGACCGCTGATATACATACACAAATACATTTTTTTTTGTAAATACATACATATATAGATAAACAACACCCAGACACAAGGCAAACACAAGTGCTCATCACACAAATGTTTACCCTGGGCGGGAATCGAACCCGCAACACGCTGCGCAGCAGTCGATCGCTCGGCCACTGCGCCAACCGTGTCGTCAATGGATGAATGAATGGATGAATGGATGTGTGGTTGAGTGTAAATGAGGTGTGCGAGGGGTGTTTATGGTATGTGTGTTGTGTGTGGTTTTGTTGAAGTGTGTGAGGAAATAAATGGGTATCTTACACCTCCACAAGTTTCTCTGTTTCAGCATAACTTTGTAATATATACTAAGGATAGTAAGACTGGTTATCAGACTGTCTAGCTTCTACCAATAATGACAGTCAAAGATCTAAGTATGATAACCAAGACCAACAGCTTTACCTGCTTTCTGAGTCACGGAGGTGTCTCTGTACGAAATGGATGCTCACCCATCCTTGACCGGCCGCGGCAAACGTAGCTTAACCTTGATCGATCGACCCATACGGCATTTACCTAGCCACAAGCCTCTCTTATCAGTTTTAACTTGCCTGTATTAGAAATATAATGCTTTCAATTCGAGTTTAGTTCAGAATTGGCTGATAACGTGCAGGGCAGGGAGGATCCGTCCGCTGATCGTTAGCTGGCCGCACGGCTACTAGGTATCTATGGTACACCGTGCGATCAGCTAAAAATCTGCTTTGTTATTTTATTTTATTTATGTCATACCCACAAGAAAATAGCAAAATTATAACTCCTAAATAATTTGCGTTAATTACATTGTTTCTATATAGTTGAGTGTTAAGTTTATGTTGTGATCAGTTACAGTGCTAAGCAATCTACTACAAACTTTAAAAGGCGAACTGTTAGCCTCATAAAGTGTTTGTTTTTACTATGATTTGAATGTATCTTAGGGTAAGTGCATTTTTATTTATTTATTTATTTATTTATTTTACTATTTATGTACACACAGTAGACAACACAGGAAAAGAACATTATAAAATATGAGTACATAGGTACTGCTTATTTCTTAAGAAATTTCTGCCAGCAGACCTGCAAAAGGAGAAATGAAAAAAAGAAACATAGACTATAGTGTGTGAGAAAAGGAAGAGAATAAAGTATGTATGTGCCTTATTTAACTAACCTATAATATTATATATAAATACACATATAAGTAAATATTAATATATACTTATATAAATACATAATGCTAAGATATATAAACCAATAAAAATATATATATGTATATAATAAATCATAATTGAGAGGAAAGGTAATGCTCTTTCACTCTGGTTTTGAACAAAGAAATTGTCTTTAGATCACGAATGCTAGGCGGAAGTGCGTTCCACAACCTTACAGCATGGACGGAAAAGGAATATGAGTAATAGCTGGATTTATGAGGATGGGATTTAAGTAGGGATCTAAGGTGCGATCTACACGGTGCGTCAGTAGGGCGGGCATAAGAAAAACGCTCGCGCAGGTAAGAAGGATAGGACGGGTTGTGAAGGATATTGAAGAGGAGACATAAGATCCTAGTGTTCCTGCGAAGGCGGATTGGGAGCCATTTGAGTTCCTTGCGAAGGTGGGAAACGTGGTCATATTTACGAAGACCAAAAATAAAGCGAATACATAAATTTTGCAAGCGCTCAAGCTTATTTAATAACTCCTCAGTAGCATCCAGGTAGCAGGCATCGGCATAATCTATTATCAGCTGAATAAGCGTTTGAGCCAACGAAATTTTAGTCTTCAAAGGCAGGACACTCTGAAGGCATTTCAGCGAATGAAGAGAGAAGTGTACCTTACGGCTTACCTCATTGACTTGAGCTCGCCACGACAGACAGGAATCAATAGTTACACCCAGGTCTTTGGCGGTATCTGTATAATCAATGCGAACACCATCAAGGTACAACGGCATCAAAGATGCAACAACGGCCGCACTACGAACAAATCTCACGAATACGAACAAATCATTTTGTTAATTTTTATGTTAAATATTTGAAATTGAATTGAATTGATAACGTGCTGATGGTTTGAAAGGACCTATAAAGTTAGCACGTCACAGCCCAACACCAACACACGACAACGACAAAGAAAATATCGTCACAACGCAGTCTAAGTAGCCAGAGAACAAGTAAACTCGACGCGTATTCAAAGAGAGCTTACACCTACTGAATTGTGCATACGTGCGAGTGGCTTAGTGCCCTCGTACACGGTTCTACATAAACACAGCATTATTAATGTTGAATATTGTTTTGTGTGTGGCTTGCGTGTAATTTCGCTGGAATTGAGTGTATTATTATGGTACTGTTTAATTACTGAAGTAGGAGAGGAAAACAAAATATGAATTTCTAGAATAACTTGCTTCTGCCGGCGACTTTGCACGCGTGGTAGTTTAGTAAAAAAGAAAGTATTATATCCTTTGGCAATTTTTTAGTGAAAGATTGTTTGTAATTGTATGAATACTTCCAGAAACAATCTCTACCAACAAATTTTACCTCTTTATAGTATATTAGTAGTAATTGTATAGATTTATGTCAGAAAGAAAGTCCTGACATAGTAGGACTATGTCAGGTCTTCTTTTCTTTTATGTGTATAGTAACAAAATCTATCTTTAGATCAAAAATACCAGTACATAACGAATACACTCCCGGATCAATAAATTGAGCATTGTCACTCATGTCGAACATGTCTGCAGGCCTAAAACATCAAAATAATGATGAGCCAAAGAACATTATTTTTCATGCACTTTCAATACTTGACATACTGGTCTCAATATTGGTGTCATCATTATTCCAAATTTGAATTTACGATCTTTTAAGAAGCTATAACCCTATTTATAAAGAAAATGCAGTGTTGCTCGATTTAATAGTCCAAAGGGCCAATTCCCATAATAAAACACGTTTAAAATTTTGTCACAATCTCATCTCAGCGACTATAAATGTCAAAAACTTGTCAAAATTGTATAAGTTAGTTAGAGGTAAGTTAGAGGTATTTTTGCAGAATGAGACTAATATTATGCAAACGATTAGATGGATTCCGGAATTGCCTCTCAGAAGTACAGTTCATCTATTACCACTAACACCTCAGCTCCACAAACAAAAATAAGTATGACAAATTGTCATGCACGTGACGTGCTGCGATTAGTTATTGATAATTCAGTCAGCCATTAACAGCAGTTTACACGCACTTGACAAAATGTAACACAATTTTTCCGATCAACGTCATTTTCGTCTTCAACATAAAAAATAGACCGTGTGATGTCGCTCTAACATAGAAGTACGTAGCACGATGTACTCTGCATTTATTTGAGCTGGAACACACGATGCTCCTGAACTGAAATGTTATAGAAACACTAGACACCTGGACACCTGTCTAGCTATTGTATATCAAAGAAGGTAAAGAAATGGTATTATTTTCTATTGCTTATTTATTTAAATTTCATGCACAAAAGTACAAAGGCGGTCTTAATACCTTAGACTTTCTCTGCCAGTCACCCAAGGGTGGTGAAAAGATAACATGACAGGTGTATTTAAAAAAAATAAAATACTAAAAATATCTATAAACTTACAAAGGTACAACACAATATTTTAATCTAGTTGGTTTCGAGAAATCGTAGACAAATAATATCAAAAATGTAGATTTGGAAGCCTAAGAGTCGCCTTATGAAAAATTAAGGATAAAACAAAAATGGTTCCTTAAGCATTTCTTTAAATTAGGCATTTCCTAATAAGGTGTTGCTTAACATGACATTAGAGATAAAATGACACAATTTCTGCCTATTTTCAAATTAGGAATATATAACAAATACCTACTCATCAACCGACAGATACACGAATAAGAATCAAAAATACGTAACATATCAATTTTATAGAGCAGTATCCGGCTTACAAGATCGGAGAAGGGTCTAGTCAAGTATCCAATTACTAAGCTAGAACAAGCCATAGCAATGAGAACTTTAGATTTTGGCCAAATTTTAGTACCTACGAAGTTTGTGAGAACTATTAGTGAGGCCATCGTAACTGAACACGTTACCTAGTAGTAGATAAAGAAAACCATTAGTTAATGATATATTACAATGATAGAGGACCATTTGCTCCAATAAAATAACACAGGTCGCTAACTCTAGGTTAATTTACAAAATGTCTTAGTTTCTAATAGCCTAATAGCCTAATAATGGCCAAATTTTTCTAGCTAGGAATTTCTCCGTGACTTACTCACAAACACAAACAGCCCGTGTCGGAACATCTACCAGTAGAGCATACAAAAATTTGTTCAGTGCGGGAATCGAATTAAAAAATATTGTAAAGCGAAAAACTCATCCGCACCGCTCTTAATGGGATAAGTGTCCAAAAGGCTAGCAGCATTACCACGTTGGATTGCAATGCTAATTATTTGACCCAAGAAACTAAGTAAAGCATTTCTTATCATCTTTTTTTTGGCTACAGCGTAACGTTACCTACGGCGTAGCACTACATACGGCGTAGCACTACATACGGCGTAGCACTAGCTACGGCGTAGGCCAAATCCGTAGCACAGTCACGCCGTAGCACAGTCTACAAAGCTGTAGCAAATTATTGTAACTTTGGCGCAGCGTAAACTACATTATTAAGTAAAATATACATTCAAAAGTTTGAATAATAAACAGACTAAGTGCAAGTGCGGGTGAACCAAGAGTTTCCTTTTAAAACGACCGTTTTAGGTAGATCTTCCTGAAAGGGTGCAGATATAAAAGAGGTTTACTAGCAAAATATTTTTGTATAAGAAAAACGCGTAGAGTAAACATGTACGAAACTAGATAGATTAGGTACGATAAGAAATTATAAATTTCTAAGAACGTCGTTCGTATAACGTCGTCGTGTACCACTTAAATTTTTAAAATCGTAATTATTGAGCACGATCTTAAAATAATACAAAATGTATGTAATATCAAGACGAAAAAAACTTTTATTTATAACCTGAAGGCCAACTCTACAAATTCATAACGTTCATAATCTTATCGCAATCTCATCTCAACGAAAAGCAAGTTTTAAATCATGTCAAATATGCGTTTTTGACACATTGAAGCTGAATTTGTTTTTTTTTTTATTTATTCAAGGAAAGTTATACAGGCAAATGCACATACCATTCACTGGCAGATAGCTGATATTATCAGGAGTAACAGGCTACTTTAATATCAGAAAAAAAAATGGGTTCTGTGCAATAAAATTAAAACCACAGTTAACTGAAAATCACGCGGACAAAGTCGCGGGCATCAGCTAGTTGTACATAAATTAGTTTCCGACATAATAAAAAGATTGATCAACAAAAAAACAAAATAATATTTTATGTCAAATAAGATATTACTTGCGTTTTGCAGACTGGCATCCTCTTAGAGTAAAGAAACCTTTTTGGGACGAAGAGCTATCCGAGACACTAAAACTAAGGGGCATCTAAATCCATGATTATATTCGTCCTAAGTATGTGGGTAGGCCGTACGAATAAAACCCTGTTTCGGCCTACAAACGGCCGTGAACCTGAAATAAATCTTCCTTTACTTGCGCACTTATTTTCATGTATCTTGGACTTAGTAGACAGATTTCTATTTAAAATATTGTTGGGTTTTTTTTCATTATCTTCCTGCTTTGGTTTTTATTCATTGTGTTCCTGCCCCTGTCCCATGTTACTTGGGGTTAGTGCAACACGTTTTGTTCTTCCATACCGTTCTGTCATCACATCCGCAATCCGCAATGTCAGGACATCCGCAAGAGAACCAAGGTTACCGACGTAGCCCGAAGAATTGCCAAACTTAAGTGGCAGTGGGCAGGGCACATTGCTCGCAGAACGGATAACCGATGGAGCCGAAATGTTCTAGAGTGGCGACCGCAAACCGGAGGACGTTGCGTTGGAAGGCCTCCCACTAGGTGGACCGATGACCTGGTTAAGGTTGCGGGGATCCGCTGAAATGGTGATGATGATGATGATACCGTTCTGTCCACTGTCATGGTATCACTGGATCCCTTTTCTTTCGTTTAACTCATCAAAAATTATACTTCACACATAATTTCATCACCTTTCTGACCTTGTCCCATGTTACTTAGGGTCCCTTTCTTTTACATCATTCTTCACACAATGGATCTCTTTGGTTTAAATTTTTACAATATATTTTAAATCTGTCTATTTTACCCGACCCCCTATTCCCACCATTTCTACCCGTGGGTGTCGTAGAAGGCGGCAGAGGGATATTGAGCAGAGGATGGGCAGCAGCGTCCTTCTGAATACCATAACACCTAATGCGATCGCCAACGTGCATCGGCTAAGCATGGCGATTATGGCTAAAGTCACCCTCGGGGGAGGCGTTTAAAGGTTGACATGATGATGATGATTTTACCCGACTGTGAAAATTAATAAAGGGGGGTAATGGTACATAGAAAACCTCTAAATGAACTGTATGGATAGATGCTGGCTTACTGATATTAACAAAAGGCAATAGTCCGCGTGTGTTTTGGTTGGTGGTCCCTAATGAAGTGATAGGTTGATATGAGTACGTACAATCACTACCTGCATTACCTAACCTGGAAAGAGGTTCTGCCCCGTTCCCACTGAGGGTCGCTATACACTTTGATAAGTCAGCCGGAAACCTATCAGTCTCTGGTAAGAGACTGATAGGTATCGATGTCCCAACCTCCGCTACTGGTGGAAGTGTGTAGTGCATTTGATGGAGATTGTCCAATAAAAGCGTCATGCGCTCATACTTTGGGGCTACAGCGATTGGAAGTAGCATAACTGCGTACCGTGGTCGGATGCTTACTCTGTTTCAGGTGCTTGAGCCAGAATGTATCAGCGCAGCGACTATCAGATCAGGTGAGGGCCATACAGTGTAATCGTATAGTGTAATCTTAGCTGGATGATTCTGTACTTGATCGACTATGCCTCATATCACGGAAAACCCACGACTGCAATCAGTGGCCTCCACATCCTGGCGCTTCTGCGCCACAAATAATTGCGGTTGTGGTACAATCACAAGATTTATTCAGTGCTTTACCGTGACCTGACGACGTTGGTGAAGAGGACGACGGCGAGATTCTATTCATGAACTCCCAGTCGAAGGAGTGTTTTTGGTTCGGTATTCTCAATACCTGCAACCTTAGATAACGGTGTATTGAAAATATCGAACCGCATACGCTGATCCACTTGTGTATAGCATCTCTGAATGTTCCTTAGCACCTATGTTATCGGTAAACACAAACATGATATTAGGTAACTTACCAATAAATAATCGATATGAGTACTAAATGTTTCGTTTAAACACTCTGAATTTGTTCTAGAATGTATTTTGAATTTAGAAGCGTTATGCTTTTTTAATATCATGGCAAGTTTTGGCGTGTCTCACGGAGTGCAGAGGTTCTATTTATTAGTACAGTAATTATGTTTCGGTTTCTCCTCTTTGATTTAAAAGAACCTCAGATTTCGACAGACCATAACACTGGTGTGTTATGGTGTGATCATTACGACCCGTACCTTAAGACCTCAGCATGGTCTGAAATCTTACAGTACCTTCCTACGTTTATTCATTTGCAGAAATAGAACAAGCCTACTTTCCAAAACCATTGAAATCTTACCAAAGGGTATCAATACAAAATATGATTATTTAATACTGTGGAGGCAGATACGAGACGAAAAGGTAGTCCCGTCCCTTAAAATAACTTAAGGAAGCCCAAGATATTCAAGCACCTGGTTTCCCTGTGGAATGCCGCGCTAAGATGGGTTTTTACCGATAAAAATAAAAATTTAATGTTGTTCATAATTTGTTTGGTCGTATGGCCTTGAACTTTGCAGACCTACTACTAAAGTTAGTCCAAGAGACCCCTCTCTTGGACTTACTTATTTTAATTAGAGTATTGTTTTAAATTTCGGTCAGTTACAATCAGTCAACAATTCCTGTAATTTTACTTGATATAGATTTTCGCTGAGATTAGATACTAGATTACTACTAGATTATTACTATACTAGATTTTGAACGTTTTAAATTACAGAGAAAAGTAATAGTGGAAAAACGTAATAATATTTCGTCTAATATTAAAGTTTATTGTAAAAATTATCAATAAATTTCCTTTTTTTTAAACTTGGCACCACTTGTGCATATAGAAATGTTATATTGAACTTACATACACAAACAGCCAAAGCTACTTGTAGGCCACATACATATGCATTTGTTCTATGAGGGAATCAAACACACGACTCGCAGCCTGTCGCTCAGTCACTGCGCCAACCGTATAATCTTTTACAATCCTACATGAAGGAGAAGAAAAGCACAAAGTAAAATGGCAGCTGTGGCAGCAAAAAATTGCGTGCCATCTCAATCCAACAGAATTGGCCTCTAGTGAAATGTTGTCCCACTTCTAGACAAACCCCCCCCCCTCAAACCTGGCCTCTTCTTAAAAAAGCACGTGCAATGATCACCATCATCTGCCTAGCCTTTTCCCAACTATATTGGGGTCGGCTTTCAATCTAGCCAGATACAGCTGAACACCAGTCTTTTACATGGAGCGACTGCCTATCGGACCTCCACAACCCAGTTACTCGGTAACACGATACCCCTTGGTAAGACTGGCTGTCAGACTTTCTGGCTTCTGACTACCCATAACGATTGCCAAAGATCTGCAAATGACAGCTGGTACCAAAGGCTTTACGTGCTTTCCGAGGCACGGAGGGAAATCGATATGAAAGGGATGCTGGTCACCTATCACAGACCGACCGCGGCTAGCGTAGCTTAACCTTTGACCGATTGATCTGTACAGCTTTAACTTAGCCACGAGCTCCTCACGTGCAATGATCACCACGCCTGCTTAAGGTAGATTGACGATTTCAGACTTATGTCAATAAAATTATAGTCCAGGTTTCCTCAATCAACGACCAAAGTCCCAATGAATTGAAAAGGTTCCATTAGTACTCGTCCCATTTCGGACCTGCAACAGGGAGGGAAGCCACTGGACCATCACAGCCCACAGACAACCTTAAAAATAGTAAAGACCCTCACACATCAACACGCCCACAAATCGTACTAACAAGCAATCAACACGAACGCATCACAAAATCCGTGGCGCGACAAGTTTGGACAAGACGAGCCTACGCCATATTTGAATTGCTAATACCCAACAGCCTTGCTAAGAACACGACAATTAATTCGGAAACACTCCGATGTTGATATTTAATCAGTTAAGTAGAGACATTTCAGTTGTTTTGCTACGGGTGCGCTTCTATATTCGTTGGTGCGATGTGTTTGTGGTGCGGTTTGGTATATGTTAGTGTGTCACAGGTTTGTAGTAATGCCAATTTGGGTGTGTTGGCTGGATCGATTTTGTAAGTAAGCCATTTAGCGGGATCTGAAGGGCTGTCATCTGTCAGACTGCATCAAAAAGTGAGAGAAGAGTGACGATACAACATGTGTGATTTATTAAAAAATATGAAGCAATAATTTGATTTACTCTTAAATTAGTTGGGTAATCGAAAATATAAAACAACCAAGTTCTTCAATCAATTTATGATACGCTATGTGCTTATCGTTTTTGTACATCATATTTTGTATATAATATTTTAATGGTGTTATAGAAATAAGTGAATTTAACTAAATTTTCAAACTGTACGTTTACGCAAAAAAAAATGTTTAATGGTACGTTGGCATTATTTTTTTTAATTTTATTTATGTATTATAAACAAAGTTTACAAAAATCTTAACTTAGAACTATGCCCCACAAAACCGTTTTTACGGTTTGTCTGTGGGAACCGAACCATACAGTCACAAAAATACATTTTATTATAATTGCGGACACTAAAGAAAAATTAAAATAAAATGAAACTACTTAAAAACTGCTCATTCCGTCTTTCTCATCCATCTGTAAACCACATTCATAATCATAGTTTACAAACTTTTGGGAAAGAATCAATGTTGATCAATGTTTTGTAAACAACAGGGCTCTGAAAAATATATACAAGACTGCTCCTTTCTATTTTCGCTACTAATTGGAGCATTCGGGTCTCAATCCAATGATATTATTCGTTGACGATAGTACTGCACTAATAAAATGCCTGAATAACGAACAATATGAATTAGATGTCAATATTGTATTCAAAACGATAATCAATTGGCTTAATAACAATAATTTGTTAATAAACTTAGATAAAATCAAAGTTGTGCCGTGATGGCCTAATGGTTAAGGCGCCCGCCTCTCATACATGAAGTTGTGGGTTCGAAGATATTATTACTTTAGTTACATGCACACTGCCACTGTTAGCACTGCAAATTGTATACTATATTTTTAAAACCTAAATGGATTTGCAAGCTGCTACCAACTTATTGCAAATCTATAATGGATGCCTATGTCCAGCCAATACAGTGAACGTCCTACGTTTGATATAGTGATGATGAAGAAATGGGCATAACACGATACAATATATAACAAAATACCTGACATAATTAAAGATGACACAATATGTAATTTTAAAAAAAAGTTAACAGCATTATTGATTGAAAAATGTTACTACTCGATTAACGATTTTCTAAATGACAATGATTTATACATTTATCCTAATGTAAATTCTTATTTAATATAATTGTAATTTATTTACGCAATTTAACGACATAATAGCATATTCTTTTTGACTTGTAATTCATAATTTTGTATTTTGGCACTTAGTTCGCCATTCATTAATGTTTGCATGCCTAATAGGTAGATTGTACAAGGATCACAATTTTATTGTTCATTTAATACCTTATGTCGTGTACCTACAATCTATGCAAATAAATAAACTTTACTTTACTTTACTTTACTTTACTAAGGACAAAAGTTGTCAAACATACAGTTTACATCTAGGTAAGCATACTCCACCTTAGACTGCATCATCACTTAAGACCAAACCAAAGACCGATCAAACGCAAGTCAATATAAAAAGAAACATCTATTTTGACAATCAATTCTTCTTATTTGAATTGAGTCATTTAACGCTAGCCCAAAATTCGTCGCCTCCCTTTAGTCATGAATGAACCCCAACAGTCAAAAACGTACATCAAAAAACTATCGAGTAAGTAAACCTGAAACTAAATTTTTGCTGACTTCTAACTATTATAAAGGCCTAATGAAGGGATCAGTTCAAAGGATACCCTACTCAAGCCCATTACGCGAAGACAGTTCTTCGAATAAATCATCATTTACAATAGAAACAAAATTCATTGCGTATTAATATTGTAAACTCGTAAAACAATGAATAAAGATAGGAAATTCGTTGAATAGACAATGGTGGGCCTAAATAAACCAATCTTTGGAGTAGGCTATGTAAAATAACTGATCTTAAACCTGGCGTTTGGTGGAGGCTTATTCTGGTACAATTTTATTGTAACGTTAATCGTTATCATCCCGGCTGTCATTAGCAGACCTTTGACAGTCAAGACGGGTAGTAACAAACCAGAAAATCTGTCAATCAGTCTTACTAAGGAATATTGTATTACACAGTAACTGGGTTATGGAAGTCAAATAGACTCCATGAAAAATACTGATATTCAGCTGCATCTGGAACTGGAAGCCGATCGCAACATAATAGGAAAAGGCTTTCCTTTTTTTTATATAACAGGGTAATTGAAAAAATACCCAAAACCACTTAATCCTCACATCGTATCATCACCCTGAACAATATTTTGTTCTACGACATTTCAAAATTCGAAAAAAAATTGTCCATACTAAAAATATAAACACGCTTTAAATTTTGCAGCTGTGCCTGTACATTAGCCTACCTACTACCTACTTAATATTCGCTATCATATGAGGACGCGCGCGCGCATTATACGTAAATTTTACAGAGTTCAAATAAACGAAAACAAATTGTTTTTGGCTACGTTATTTAATTGAGGTCAAAGTCGTAGAACAAATGTTATTCAGGGTTATGATACGAAGTCCAGATTAAGAGGTTTTGGGTACTTGTTTCCATTTCCCTGTATAAGCTAGCGTTTGGCTTGATCTTAAGTAATGATGAGGCCTAAGGTGGAACACGCATGCGTTTACAAGAAGTCACGAAGTAAGAAAATCACCGTTCGAGGTTGGTTTCAATGCATAGGTAGGTAGGTAGGTAGGTAATACATAGGACATTGAACAGCAAAGCGCGTCTATTACTGTATCAAAGAGAGATCAGGAACAGGAACATCGGCATTAAGTGCTTTTCAAGTCACGGGGGTATCAAGCCTCCAACTTTTAAGCTCCAGGATGTTACTTCGGCGAAATTCCTAATAGTACACCCCAGTAATACCTAGGAATCGAACCCCACAGACACTAACGAGAGAATGAAGGCAGTTAATTTCATATATCAATTAGTTCCACATAATACAAGACCAAGGTTCACTTAGTGGTCCAAGGCAAGACATAGTATTCAATACTTTTTCCTCAGTTTATACTTTGGCCCTCGTAAGCAAAGTCAGCAGCACATTTAGTCCAATGATAGCACAATTTAAGTTATACACCCAGTCTCTGCTAAACTCTAAATTCAATCTATCCACACACAACCTTAGCTACACATCCCTTATTTTCCTTGCAAAGCGAGCTCCCTCAACGCCAAGTTTGTAGACACCGCCCGGGGCTACTTGCGGCAGCAATATGTCGCCCAAATTAGATTAAGATGCAAGACCTTAACGTAACACCGTTCAGACAAGTTAACACACCGACTTGAGAATGAACATCTTGTATTTTAAACAATATGTTAGTACAATAAACAAAATTGTTTCAAGTGTTAATAACAAAGCTCCTTTGTCACTGGTTTCTTTAAGCTGGTTAAAATTCATATGAGTTCTAATGTTGAATAACAACCGTTAACCGTTGAAGTTAACTAGAAAATTAACAAATTACTAAGATTGTCTTTACGCTGGATGAGTTAATTGCTATCTAGTAAAGGTTTGAATGTAGGCTTGTGACTAAGTAGATCGCTCATGGTTAACTTACGCTTGCTGCGGTCGGGTCCTGAATGGGTTACGATCCATTTTATGCTGAAACCAATCCGTGCCTCGGAATATACGTAAAGCCGTTGGTCCCGGTTGTCATTTCTAGATCTTTGACTGTTATGGGTAATCAGAAGCCAGAATATCTGACAACCAGTCTTACCAAGGGGTTTTTAAGTTGCCCAGAAACTGATAGGTCGGTTGGGCAGTTGCTCCATGTAAAACACTGGTAGCTTCATCCGGTTAGACTGAAAGCCGACCCCAATATAATTGGGGAAAAGATAGGCAGATTATTGTGCCACTTTTAATAAATAAATAATGGACTAAACTGTTGCACTTATTCGTCTGACAAGATTATCTAGTCACCTTTGATACCTATGAAATGGCTCCAGTAGAACCACATCAATAAAATACAGTCATCATCATCATCATTTCAGCCTAAAGACGTCCACTGCTGGACCACAGCACAGCACGCAGTTTGACATAATCGCCACGCTTGGCAGGCGGATTGGCGATCGCAGTATGGTTATTACAAAGGCACAGACAATGCTGCTGTCAATTACCTGGTAAGTCCCTTAGTCGCCTCTTACGACACCCACGGGAAGATATGGGATGGTGCTATTCTTTACGACCGACACCACACGGATGAAAAGAAAATACAGTAAATGAATAAACATGCTCTTACATACATACATATCATCCCATTGCCGTCAACTGCTGAACGTAGATCCTTCGTAGATACATCCGCTGCCAGCCACCTTCATCAAATCGTCGGTCTATTATGCCGCAGAGCGACATATACTAGGCTAGCAGTCACAAACGCGAGAACCACGAAAAATAAATACAGTCTCCATAAAATTGCACTACCGCCCATTGCGTTGATAGCCCATTAGTAAATGTAAATAATTAATGGCTAACAAACCGTGACCTACATGAACCATTTTGTGCAAACCTCATTATAACTCTCCCAAAATGATGAGGAGTCCTCTCAATCTCGCTCCCCGTACATGGAATCAAATAAAAGTATTTGCTTGAAACAACTTTATGCAGTAAAAACATTACCTGTAACACAATAAAAGTCACTGTTCGCTCCGTTGCATATAAATTTCGGACAAAATAAAGTTACTTTTAAAAATTGCGGCCATCGATTATCATAGGAAAATTAATTGTCACAATCACGAAATATGGAATCAAGATGGAGTTGAAAGAGGCTCAGAAAATTATACAAATGAAGGAATAAGCATTGATATGTGTAGAAGAGGGAGCCCTGAAGTGGGCCACGCTGGATGGGTCGCGAATATCATGCGTTCTCGCGGCCCAACCACCAAGGCGAAAGTAGGTGCACAGGCAAAATTTTTAGTAGTCATGTCGTCTCCTCGGAAGAACTACGATAGGCACTTTATCCATTCCCAAAAAAAAGGTGGACATTTATGACAGTCACTTACTAATTTGTTTATACGTTTTAAATATCTTATGACTAACCTTTACTAAGTTATGATACTTAAGAATAAATATAAACATTTACACACATAATACGGCTTGTCATGGAAGATATCCAGATCTGTGTACTGGCTGAGTAAAGAGTTCAGCAATGTGACAGCTAGTGCTGTGAGTGTAGCCACAGGACCTTCCATGCCTAGATCTATCCGCTTCAGCGTAGTTGGGTTATCTATTTTGTTTGTCAGGAAACGGTGGTAATAAACTAATAAAAGTAACTTTCGTCTAAATACAAGAGAACAGCAACAAGATAGATAGGATATACAATAAACATTTTATTGTTTGGTAGTAGGTATAAATAGGTTCATAACTCGTTTCATTTTGAATATAAACTATCATTTATACATTTAAGTATCCGTAATCTGTTTTTTTTTTTTTTTTTTTTTTATCATTTGATAGGCATACGTTTGACCTCTATCTCACCTGATGGGAAGCGATGATGCGGTCTAAGATGGAGCACGCTTGCCTAGAAGTAACCTATTCACTCTTGACTTAAAGACTCCCGGGTTGTAGCTATCTGTTGTTTCTTTGCAACACTTACCTGCCAACATCACAAAAGGCCATTTGTTTGTCATGCTTATAGTTAATATAATAATTAGAAGTTTCTCCTTAATCGTGTGTGTGTATCGTAACCACACGATAGTGGTTCTAGATCTAATTGTTTGTGTATGTGAGATAATCTAAGTTTGGTGTCCACAATACGTGTGAAATTCTTAGTGTGGGAAAACGTTTTTTAAACTCAATGCATTGTATAAACTCAATGTGTTAGTATTATATAATTTTTCGTAGCACATACATGTGAGCACTATGTTCTAGCTACCATTTACGAGGTATACCTCTCATTGACTTGAATATGCCCTGGCGGTTGGGAGAGTCATGCTCACTTGAATGTCTCGCTGCCGGTGGCGCATGTGTTGGATCATTCGGTTCCCTTCAAAATGGTTGAGCTAAATGGTGCCGATCCATGCGTCATGTTCGTGAACGGACGCCGTCGGTTGGGACAGGTCGTCTCTTAGCTGCCTCGGTTATTTTAAATTTTGGTTTGAATTGTTATTATAACTATATTTGTCTTTAGACCTCTTTTAACATGCAAGACGTGTTACATTGTTCTCACATTGTACCCTTTGATTCAACATAAATGATGTAACCTAAATTTGTAAAATTTATCTGATTTTAAAAGAGTGTTCATGGAGTTTCTTGCTCGTTCTTCTCCATAGAAACCTACTGTTTGGAACGAGCAACTAGCTTCAACTTTCTGACTGACTGACTCTGACAATTCAAAAGTACCTGTAAATGGTTTAATTGAAATAAATGATTTTGAGTTTGAGTTTAAAATAACAATGTTTCTTCGTTGCTCTTTCATATGTACAGGACCTGAAATTGACTCTAGATAATGCAGATAAATCTCAATTTCACAATAACACATCCCCCATTTTTCGCTTCCAGTTTTCTCGATAACGTAGTTTAACATTTCACGTTTCGAATGTCGACCGTTTCCGAATCGGCACATCATTCTACGACATTTGCAATGCAGATATAACCATTTTCATTTTACAATCAACAGAACAAATTAATTCAATAGGTCCCGGTGAAGAATGTTTCTGGTGTTTCATGAAAGTATCTTCTTGGTTGGTAGCCTCAGTAGGAATGAATTTTTAATGTTATTTAGATTTAAGTATCGAGTGCAGCTTTGTTTGTTTTCGTAAGTCAAATATTATAGGGATTTTGAGTTTCTTTTGTGATGATTCAAATTGTTTACATAGTGAATTGTTATTTTTGTGATTCTGCTTTCGAAAGTGTTTCCGGCAAAATATAGTTTACGTTACACTGTAGCGATGCACTTACTTGTGATGAAGTGAATTGGGGAATGTATGGTTTATGTAAATACTAGAAATTCTGTGCTTGAAGAGATAGTAGTATACTAATCTGTCAACTACAGAATTTAATAGAAAAAAAAAAACATTTACTGGTTATCACATTTGTTAATTATCAATAATTAGTACAACAATAGTGTTTACTAGCTGACCCAAAAGACGTTGTCCTATCAAATAATTTTTCAAATTTCTTACCGTATAAGCCTTCCGTGGACAAATATTTCAAGACCAAAATTAGCCTAATCGGTCCAGCCGTTCTCGAGCGAGACTAACGAACAACGATTCATTTTTATTAATTTTTTCTTAACTTTTAAGTTGGCTTGTATACAGTACACGTACGAATTGAGGAGCTCGTGTCTAAGTACAAATCCTTCATGTTATTAAAGTCAAAGTCAAAGTCAAAGCATTTATTTCAATTAAACCATTTACAGGCACTTTTGAATTGTCAAGGAGTCGGTCAGTTAGTCAGAGAGTTGAAGCTAGTTGCTCGTTCCAAAACGTAGGTAGGTCTCTATGGAGAAGAACGAGCAAGAAACTCCACGGACACTCTTTTAAATCAAGTTTTACAAAGTTTGGTTACATTCTTGTTGCTTCTATATGTGAAAACGATGAAGGTAATCTAACAATACAAAACACAAAAAAGAAGCAAGATAAAGTGGCATCTAATCCATGGCAGATAAGAGCTGACCAATCTCTACTGACAGCGCCCGTTCACGAACATGACGCGTGAATCAGCACCATTCAGCTCAACCATTTTGAAGGGAGCCGAATGATCCAACACACGCGCCACCATCAGCGAGACATTTGAGCGAGCATGACAATACTCCCAACCGCCATGTTAATTAAGCTACGTGTCCCGTGGTCGGTCTGTGGATGGGACCATCCATTTCATAGCCTTCGTGCCTCAGAAAGCACGTAAAGCCGTTGCCATTCGTAGACATTTGACAGTCATTACAGGTAGTCAGAAACCAAAAAATCTGACAACCAGTCTTATCAAGGGGTATTGTGTTACCCAGTTACTGGGTTCTGGAGGTCAGATAGGCAGCTGAGTACCAATGTTTTACTTGGAGTGATCCAATCAAAACACTGGTACTCAGCTGTATCTGTTTAGACTGGAAGTCGACCCCAATGTATATAGCTAGTGAAATATAGGAACAGAAAGATAATAAATAACTAGTATACTACATTTTGTTGCTTATGTATATATGTATGTATTTACAAAAAAAAAAAATGTATTTGTGTATGTATATCAGCTGTCTGACACCCATAGTACAGGGTCTCCCTAGTTTGGGGTCAGATGGCCGTGTGTGAAAATGTCCCCACATATTATATTATATTTTATGCGTTTTTGCTCGTATTGCATAATAATCTAAATTTTAATGTAAACTAAATAATATAGATCTTAATGAAAGGTTTTGGCACCTTAGCCGAAGATACACTGGTTAAGAATCAATGGATCTGTATCATGCTGTTAGCACAACTTATTTAATTAAGTATGAATACTTACAATAAAATCCGATACCTATCGCTTATTCATCTGCCTCGCCTTTTCCCAACTATATTGGGGTCGGCTTCCAGTCCAGAATACCAGTGTTTTACATGGAGCGACTGCCTATCGGACCTCCACAACCCAGTTACTGGGTAACACGATACCTCTTGGTAAGATATATTTGACTCTTTTCAGTACTTATACACTGCTCAGGCTCACATACTGATTCATTGTTTGTTAAAATATAAGGAGTGGTTGTCTACTGTTTCAACATTTGTAATATGTGAACACTATGTGTCTATGTACATAACTTAGCTGTCATTCCTTAATCTTTGATACTTTGTACACACTTTAAGGCGCGTCCGTGTGCAAAACGCAGTGCTAGCCGTTTTTTGTTCAGTTTTTCGGACCTAAATACTCTATATCCAAAAGAAATATCAACAAATAAAAAATAGATTAAATTTCTATATAATCTTGACTCCAAAATGGTAGATATGATTTTTGTTTACGAAGTATAGTATTTAACTAATCTCCTCACAACGAAACCACAGAAATGAGAAATAATTATTGAAAACATGCATCTCCCCTGCAAGTAACCATTAATTCGATTTTTTACTAACAATAATGTGACAATAATGGATAGGCAATTTATTAATGAACAATATGATAGATTTTTTTTTTCAAAATCGCATCGTATTTTTATGCAAGGTACATCGTATTAACGTATAATTATTTATAATTCCTGTAAATGCAAATATTGTTAACATCGTTTTTAAAAGAGTAATTATGGAGTTTCTTGCCCATTCATCTCCATACAAAACTACCTTTTGGAATGGGCAACTAGAATCTTTTTTATTCCTCATTTGACGTTCAAAAGTGCCTTATAATGGTCTAATTGAGATAAATGATTTGACTTTGACTTTAAGACTGGTTGTCAGACTTTCTGGCTTCTGACTATACCCATAATGACTGCCAAAGATCTACAAATGACAGCCGGGAACAACGTATTTACGTGCTTTCGCTATATAATACCTATTGCTTATTAAAAACACGAAAATACCAACAGAAATCTCTACTCCTCCTTTGTGTAATGACACACTGAATTTAAACACGACCCGCCATAGAAATATTTTTAGTCGTCAAATGAGATTTAAAGGAAAACAGATGAGAAGAATATTCTCAAATACCCTTTCGAGAAACGCGATCGCACTTATTGGATAAAAATCTCATAAAACGCTATAAAACATTGTTCATTCCGACACTATTGCCTGCGGCAATTGCGAGTAGGGACGTGCATCCGAATCGAACGCCATAAATCGATTAAATGTCTGAATCGATATTATGTACAGTTGCAGCATTATGCGGAATTGTTAAATGATGTGAATAACGCAGTGTAATGATAATAAATTAATTCAGTAGGACTACAAATAAAACTGGCTTTGCAGAATAATAAAACCGGACAAGTGCGAGTCGGACTCGCCCACCGAGGGTTCCGGGGGTTTAGTTAGTAGGTACATATCCATACTAATCCATACCTACTATCCATACTTTAATCTACTTAATATTACAAAATGCATTTTTTGCGACATAAACGGCCGTATCTTTTTTTCACGTTAACATAGAGGGTTGATTTTTTTACAGCATCAAAGGACCGTAGACTTGAGTATATGGTTTTAATTTCAACTCGATGCCTCCACGCGTTCCTGAGATAAAAAATCTTGACAGACAGATAGACGGACAACAAAGTGATCCTATAAGGGTTCCGTCTTTTCGTTTTGAGGTACGGAACCCTAATAAGGCTATTACTGTTTCACTGCAGAGCAAAGGCCTCTTCTCATACAGAGAAGGCACGAATGTTGATCACTACGCTTGCTTAAAGGGGATTGGCGACTTCAGACTTTCATCTATACTAATATTATAAAGCTGAAGAGTTTGTTTGTTTGGTTGAACGCGCTAATCTCAGGATCTACTGGTTCGAATTGAAAAATTATTTTTGTGTTGGATAGTCCATTTATCGAGGAAGGCTATAGGCCCGAAGCCGGGTTGGGTCGCTAGTTATTTATAACTTTCCTGACATGGGTTTTTGAGGGATGTCAGTGATCACCAAGATAAAAAAAAAAGCTGGTATATCTATATAAACTTAAAAAGTCACATTGTAGCTTGCCTGCTATTGAACCCCAACCTCATGCACTTTATCCACTGGCCTATCGGGGCAGTATAGAATCCAAACTAAATAGGTAATCATCATTCCAGCCGAAAGACGTCCACTGCTGGACATAGGCCTCCCCCAAGTAATGGGGGGTTTTGCCATAATCGCCACGCTTGGCAGGCGGATTGGCGATCGCAGTATGGTTGTTACAAAGGCACAGAGAACGCTGCTGCCCATCCTCTGGTGAGTCCCTTAGTCGCCTCTTACGACACCCACGGGAAGATATGGGATGGTGCTATTCTTTACGTCCGACACCATACGGACAAAATAGGTAATATTACAATGTAATTGGCTATTTATCAGCCGGAGAGAAAACTTGTAAAACTAAATATTGTCAGGAAGAAAAGGCGTCATCATCATCATCATCTTATCAGCCTATTAGTCCACCGGTGAACGTAGGCCTCCCCCAAAAACTGCCAACCAGCTTGATCTTGGGTAGCCGAAGAGGCGTAGTTTTCTCAAAATCAATTTGGCAAAATGTTGTTCAGCACACAGAAATTGTTTTTTTTTTCATAATTCAGTGTTATCTACACATAATATTTTATACATATGAATATTTAGACTTTATTAAGGTATTCTAATACTCGAGCCAGACAATAAAAATAAGCTTTGTAGCGCGCGCAACCCAGCAAGCGTCGGCAAGAACAAACTCTACTACACTGAGACTAATATATAAGATAAAAGCTAATATATGAGATTACTAGAAAATTCTCAGTGTTTTAGTGACACACTTATTTCAAATAAAGCATTCATAAGCTCTTTCAAATTGCCAGGGAGCCAGTCAGTGAGAAAATTGAAGATATGGAGAAGAATAAGCAAGAAACTTGATAGACACTCTTTTATAATCAACAACACAAGAACTCAAGAACTCTTTTAAAATCGTGGATAGGTGTGACCCCATTTCATACCGAAATCCCTCCGTGTATCGCAAAGCACGTAAAGCCGTTGGTCCCGACTGTCATTCGTAGATCCTTGACTACCCATGAGGAGTTAGAAGCCAGAAAGTCTGACAACCAGTCTTACCAAATCGTATCGTGTAACCCAGTAACTGGGTTGTTTTGGTCAGGCAGACAGTCGATCCATGTAAAGCTATATTAAAAGTACACTCTGTAAACAAGCATATTACAGTTTAGAGGATTATATCAATGATAAGAATGCTTGAAAACATGCTGGTCCGGGCTCCATAGGTCAATCTACAGTCTAATTAAAACTACTTAATTTATACTCAATATATACATTATATTTAATTTTTGCTGTGGTTTACACACTAGTTTATAGTTTGTTGAAATGTAAGGAGTGGTTGTCTACTTTTTCAATAATTGTAAATAAAAATATGTAAACACTATGTATCTATGTATACAACTTAGCTGTCATTCTTTATCTTGTATTTCTTTGTACATACTTTAATATAGTGTTTTTATGCGAGGTCCATCGTATTCACGTATAGTTATATAACTATAAACTGTAATTCAAAATATTGTACACAATTTTTTTTTAAAGAGTATGGGGTTTCTTGCCTATTCTTCTCCATACGAAACTACCTTTTGGAAGGGGCAACTAGAATCAACTTTTTTTATATGACTTTCAAAAGATCCTTTTGATGGTCTAAGTGAAATAAATGATTTGATTTAGACTTGACTTTGACTTTGAGCAGATGAAAATGAAAATGAACTATAATTACAACATAAACCTCCCTTCTTGCGTGGCGTACCAGATGCAACGCGAGTGATAAATTGACGGGTTGCCAATAAAGATCTAGATTAAAGTAGATATTCAATTACATTATCGGATCGACTCACAACTTTCTCTAATATTGGCTTCATCTTAAGTAATGGGGTGATTCATCAAAGAAAATGGAAGTTTCAAACTTGTGATAATGAGAGTCGATTTCAACGTCTTTCAACTTTTATATCACTTTCTTGAAATAACTTGAGAATGCCTTACGGCTATTCGTTCAAGATCACGGACACGTTAGACCTACTTACATGTTTAGCAAGACTATAGGTAATTTGGGTGGGTGTTGTTTATCTATATAAAGTACGTATTTACAAAAAAAAATGTATTTGTGTATGTATATCAGCTATCTGACACCCATAGTACAGGATCTCCCTAGTTTGGGGTCAGATGGCCGTGTGTGAAAATGTCCCCACATATTATTATTATTTTAATAAGCGATAGAGGAAAAAAAATTTGTTTAGGAGGCCATACAATGAACTAAAACTCAAACTCAAACTCAAACTCAAAATCATTTATTTCAATTAAACCATTTCAGGTACTTTTGAATTGTCAGAGTCAGTCAGTCAGAAAGTTGAAGCTAGTTGCTCGGTCCAAACAGTAGGTTTCTATGGAGAAGAGAGAGCAAGAAACTCCATGAACACTCTTTTAAAATCAGATAGATTTTACAAATGTAGGTTACATCATTCATGTTGAATCTAAGGGTACAATGTGAGAACAATGTAACAAGTCTTGCATGTTAAAAGAGGTCTAGAGAAAAATGTAGTTATAATAACAATTCAAACCAAAATTTAAAATAACCGAGGCAGCTAAGAGATGACCAGTCTCAACTGACGGCGTCCGTTCACGAACATGACGCATGGATCGGCACCATTTAGCTCAACCATTTTGAAGGGAACCGAATGATCCAACACATGCGCCACCGTCAGCGAGACATTCAAGTGAGCATGACTCTCCCAACCGCCAGGGCATATTCAAGTCAATGAGAGTAACATAGTGCTCACATGAATGTGCTACGAAAAATTATATAATACAAACACATTGAGTTTATATAATGCAAAGATAATGTAGATCTACATCCAAAAATATTTAAAAATGCTAATCAATTAATCTACGAACCCTTATGGCTGTGGAGCTAGACCAGCATCCAGCCAAGCATTTTTTTCAGTGATGTAATCACTCAATTTATAATATGCTCGGCTGCATAGTGTGCATTTAATACAAGACTTAAATTTTGTCTCATTAAGTTGAACAATGTGGAGAGGTATTTTATTGTAACACTTTACAGCACCCCATGAAAGACGAATCTACTTTAGCCAGTCTGTAACCTGGTTGAACTAGTTGGTCTCTATTTCTAGTAATATAATTATGTCTGTCACCTCTTTTATCAAAAAGATGCAGATTCTTTCTAGCGTACATGATGTTTTCATAGATGTGTTGACAAGGCACCGTCATTATATTAATTTTCTTAAACAGTTCCTTTAGAGAATCGCGCATACGCAGATTGTAAATGGCTCTGATGGCTCTTTTTTGCAGAACAAAAATAGAATCGATGTCTGCAGAAAGTTCCGGACAGTCATGTATGACGGTTTTCAACAATATCGGGTAGGCAAAACAATAACTATTATTATTTACTGAAATAACTGTTCTTTTCCGAAATTGCGGCGGCATTAACGTTTTTTTATATATTTTGCTTTTTAGCTCCTACTTCTAATCATTCAAATCCATTCGGACACGGTAACACTAAAAACAAAATAAGTCATGCTCGAATTTGTGTGGAATGTTTTTATGAAATTTATATGGGACCACCACTGAGGCATGCCCTACCCATTAAAAAATAATTCTGGAAATCCATCCATAATTTCCCGGAGATATCGCGTAACATACATAAAAGGAAATATTCAGGGGAGTTAACAAATGCCTTCTTTTTTGAAGTTGGTTGTAAAACAGCCTTATATGAGCTGTGCACCTCTTGTACATGATACCTTTTAACTACATTTTGTTGCTATACAGAGTGGATTTTTAATACGGGACAGTAAGAACAGATACCTCCGTTATAGTTACAGGGAAAACTTTCCTAGGAGACCATCCACAACTTTTTGAGATATTCTAAACGGCATTCACAGATTTTGAAAAAAAAAATATAGTGAGCGAAAAAAATGCAAAACGCATAATCGCCATCTGATTTCGCTTTGCCTCTATCATAAGCAGGGTGCGCACTAACCCCAACAGCATCCTAAAAACTATAGCAGACAGGTGGGAAAAGTCCATACTGGGACATTGGATACACACATGTCACAGGAGCGTAGTTTTTAAGTAATGTTCGTTTGGTGGACATAAGTTCGAACAGTAGTTTCAAAGTTCTGTGCATACTAACTTAAATATACTTTAGTTTGAAATAAAAGATTTATGTTTCTTATTTTAATCAGTAAAGATACTCGATTAACAAGAATTCTTCATTTAGTATTTTACTCAATAATTCTTGATTTTGTATTTTACTACAGTACTTTATACCCCGGCTCCGACCGCAAGTAAGCCAATAAATGCCATAAAACAAAGTCTATGGCATTTGGCAATAGTGAAGCTTTTTATCAGTAAAAAAAAAATTGCCATCAGTTCAGGGCCTGTAGACAAAATCCCTTTTCTTTAAGAGTTAACGCCAACGGAAAATGAAATTGTATGGAGTTGACGTTTGCTTACGCGATGTGACGCAAATGTGTCAACTGCATACAATTTGATTTTTTCATTGGCGTTAACGCTAACGGAAAAGGGATTTTGTCTACAGGCCCAGTACTTTTATAGATTACCATTTACAAATCTAAACAGGCGAGAGTTCTCATATGACGCCAATCTAAGGTGCCTATGCGGCGTCTTCCAGCAGATCATGGCCCACCTTACATCTTGCGTTGCATGCCGTGTTAACTGCATATCTGATGACTGTGTCAGAGGATAGCGTTGCCTTGGCTGAATTCTACATTTGAGGTGTGAGGTACCTATATTGTCATTACCATCACAAATTAATTTTAGGAATAGAAATGCTCCTTGGTTTGCTCGGAACAGCGAAATTCATGACTTCCTCCAGGTGCCGCCCGTAAACTTTGAAATCGAGCGGTACAAATGTCAACACAAGGCACGCCTAACCATGCACCCAAACCCACTAGTGACTGAACTGTTAAACCCGACAGCGGTGGTTAAAAGGCTTAAGAGGAACCACCTTCTTTAAGTGGGAGGCGCAGCACTGGCTGCTCCACCACAATGCCATGTTAATTGGAACAAATTCGCTTATGGTCTGACGACCGATTGCAAATGGACAATAAGGAAAACAAAAAAAAAAAAAATTCAGTGTGTACTTATGTACGCGCGTGAGAAGTTATACTTCTTCGAGTCACAAAATAGCAACGAAGGCAGTAAGTAGTTCAGCATGTACGTCAGAGATGGCGTTGTTTACAATTACTCCCGTGAGAATTTTGTGTGACGCTGTGCGCGCGCATCGTAAAATTTCACTCTCATCATTTTTTCATAACGCGCCTAAAGAAGTATAACTTCAAAAAAAAAAAGGAGTAGAAATAATAATTACTTATTAATTTTGGGAAAAGCGGTCTGTTGTAAAAATTTGTAAGCAAACACACACGCGGTGGCGGTGGGGACGGGGCATTTAGCCGCGGGTAGCCGCTCGCAGGCCGCGTCATGGCTGCACGTGTTTGAAGACTCACATTGCAAGCGAATACAACTGGCCTCCACAACGACCGCCATCGCAGGCCGCGCCTGTCAGGGAGCCACTTTAAACCTAAAAATAAATTTGCCATCGACACGCTGATATGAAAAGAAGACTCACAAATAAACAAACAAAATTTACTTCTAAGTAATATTAGTATAGATATAGATTACTGAATACTACATTGCAAAATTGCTACGTCGTAACTCGTAGTTAATTAGCTACACGATGTGGTGTCGTCAAATAGACGTATGACTACGCGTCGTTCTTTGAGCTTTGGAGTACATCGAATTTGCTTCACGGCACGGAATTTTGGCCAAGCGCTTATCTCGCAATAATTAAAATTTGAAGTGTTTCTAATGATTGTTTCTTATCAGAGCAGATCAAAAAATGTTTACTCTTAGTTCTAGGGAGTAATTCATTAATTTTGAGTGCACTATGGCATATCATTTTTAATTTTTAGTGGAATCGTGTCACTTGGGCGAAAAAATTGCAAGTTTTAATTTGTGTATAGTAAAAGTTTACGTTTAGGTTATTGCATTATTATGGTTTTGTGCTTTTAACTGAATAACTGAAGATGCTTTACCAATAAAAATGCCATTAACACCAGTACAGGTTTCCCAGACTGAAGCATTAATCGACCAAGGGTTGGCACAGCGTGAAGTTGCTCTGGTGCTTTATGTACCACGTTTGTCAATGCATTATGCAGACAGGCCACTACTTACGCAGACCAAGCAATTAAGGCGCTAGGTGCACATCGACAAGGTGCGACCTCTTTATTGTCCTGAAAATTTTATGAAACCGCATCCTGACCGCTGTTGCGATACGCCAACGACTCAAGACTGCAAGAAATGTGGATGTTAGTGAGCGAACAGTGAGAAGACGAATTTCGAAAGTAAATTTAATCGCCCGTAGAGCAGTACACAAGCCAGATCTTCGCGGACGTCACCGAGTAGCTCAACTTCAATTCGCACGTAAACACTCCAGCTGGACCCTAGCTGCCCAGCTGGAACTATGGGCTCGAGTACTGTTCACAGATGAGTGTCGAATCGCTTGGCGTACTTTATACGATCAAAAGAGAGTGTGAAACTGGATAAGAGAGAGGTCCAACCCATTATCATTATACAAACTGTGAGTTTCATAAAAGCTCTACAATGGTTTAGGGAGGAACAAGTTCCGATGGTCGTACGGAGTTGGTTATCAGCGATAACCGGTTAACTGCAACTCAATACATCGAGGTGGTCCTTCAGGAACATGTGTTGGTAGCTTTGGGATACATTAGCCACGACTACTTCGATTAATATTTATTATATTAAATATATTTATTATTAAATATATATTATTATTTGTTATATATATATTATAAATAATATATAACACTAATAATAAAATTTGATTCCAATATTTAAGTTCGTTTCAAGTTTTGAAAGACTGTAGTGGATTGTATTTATGAACCACAAATTATGACATTGTAGATAATTTAATTTAGTCTTATAAAAATATTTTATTGTTAATTATAATATAATATAATATAAATATTTTATTATGACATTGTAGATAATTTAATTAAGTCTTATAAAAATATTTTATTGTTAATTATAATATAATATAATGTAATATAAATATTTTTATAACAATAAAATATTTTTATAACAATAAAATATTTATATTATATTATATTATAATTAACAATAAAATATTTTTATAAGACTTAATTAAATTATCTACAATGTCATAATTTGTGGTTCATAAATAAAATCCACTACAGTCTTTCAAAACTTGAAACGAACTTAATTATTGGAATCAAATTTTATTATTAGTGTTATATATTATTTATTATATTATATTATAATTAACAATAAAATATTTTTATAAGACTTAATTAAATTATCTACAATGTCATAATTTGTGGTTCATAAATAAAATCCACTACAGTCTTTCAAAACTTGAAACGAACTTAATTATTGGAATCTACAAATACACTCAACGGTACGGAAACTTGGCCACATGTTTGACGATAACTCGCATTAAAATGTATTTTTGACACTGAAATAAGGGCACTCAATAAGTGTTTCTTATGCTTTTAAAACCGTAGAATTAAAACATCACTACATCAATATGTTTTTTTTTTAATTTGGCACTATTGCAGAAAATGGGAATTTCACCTTATTAATTTAAAAGCGCTATAATTAAAAAAAAACTCTTAATTTCCTGAGTGTCTCTATGTTTTATTATAGGGTGTTTCCTCCTTTAGTCCTAACAACAGCCTGCATTCGATCTGGCATGCTTTGGATGATGTTCTTAACATTGACTTGCGGTATGCTTTACCTGCCACCCGCCGCAGCTCTAAGACAACCGAAACGGTCGACGGCCTCAAGTCAGTGCGTTCATATCATGCGGTTTCATATAAAAATTGAAGTGCGGTTTTGTCCGCATGACGGTTGACAGGATAGAATGGAAAACGTGTTGCGAGACCCCAAGTCCAAAATCGGACAAGGACAGTTAGATAATGATGACAATTTTTATGTAACTTGACTTCCTGACCGCATCGTTAGTCTTATGGTCGCAAGCGCACCTACTGAGCCTGGCGGGGCGGGGGGAGGTGAATATAAACGTAACTGATATATTTATTTTATGAAAGTAAATGTTATGCTTAATATACAGATTTTTTTCAGTCCGTTATCAGTCTGCGACATGACAGTTTCGCAGAAGGAAACCACCGCGTCCCAGGTCTCTGCGCTGTCGACCATCGACTCGACCACGGCCGACAGCGACAGGTCACTGCCTACTTCTGAGACGAGGACACGGCGCGGCTCCTTCTAAGCGGCACACTCTGCCAGCGTATGCCGCGCCGTGTCCTCCCGGCAGTCGACGCAGTGGTGACACCGGGCGTCCGGCTCCCTGTTTATGCGACACAGGTACTTCCCGAAACAACCATGCCCCGAGAGCACATGCGTCACCCGAAACGAAAGGGAGTCGTACCTCCTCCGGCTTCCAGTCTAACTCATCATTATCATCATCATCAGTCAAAAGACGTCCACTGTTGATCATAGGCCTCCCCCATAGAACCTGTCGCTTGCATCCACCGGTTACCCGCGACCTTGACAATGCAGTTAAGGACCACATTTCTGTGCCATATGTCAGTCTAACTGGTTGCAGCTAAATACCAGTGTATTCCATGGAGCGACTGCCTGTCTGACCTACACAACCCAGTTACTGGGTAACACGATATATCCCTTGGTAAGACAGGTTGTCAACTTTGTGGCTTCTGACAACCCATAACGATTGTTAAAGATCTACAAACGACAGCCGAGACCATTGATTTTACGTGCTTTCCGAAGCACGAAGGAGTCTCGGTATGAAATAGTCACCCATCCACGAACCAACCGCGGAAAGGTGATCCATACGGCTTTTATTTAGCAACAAGCCAAAAATTGGAACCCTCGATAGAAAATATGACTTATGACGCCCAAAAATCGACGTCCCCCATCCCTACGCAAACCCGTGTGAAACGATACGGAAAAATAATTTCCTTTCAATGTACGACGTATACTTTACGTAACAAATGTCATATCCCCAAAGCAATTTATACTTTATAATGAGTGTGGTAGGGTTTATAATTAGATGCGCGGAGTGAACAGAATGTCGTAATTAAATAGCTTTGGAGTTTGTTAATTGTAACAATTTGATGACGTCACGTGTGGCAGGGTGTTTGTGATGGGTTGGTTGAATCGTCTCTATCTCTCTCTCCCTCTCTCATGTCTTGATTAGTTCAATTACTTTGAGAAACATGATCAAGTGTTATCTGTTCCTTCATTTGTGAAAATGAACGTTAATTAGAGATGGTTTTGATTAAAGAAAACAGTTTTGTGGAAGTGAATTGAAGATGAAGATATTAATTTATTTTTAAACGAAATCAAAAAGGAGGAGTTTCTCAATTCAAGTATAAAATTTATCTGAACTGAAACAGCGCTTTCTAAAATACAGAGATGACGTTTTGATTTGTGGTTCCTTTCAGCAAAAGTTTTGGTATGAATTTTCAATCTCTGTTTTAACTGCGTAGCCATTTCTTAATGGATTTGGATGATAATAGGTACTAAAAAGCGGAAAATGAATCACTTAATAAAAAGAAATAAGTCTTCTTTACAAAAAGGACAACCGCCTTCGAAAACTAAAAAGTGATAAATAACTTTAGCACAGAACACTTTAGTTTCGGAAGTTAGTGGTAAAACAAAACAACAAATAAATAAAAACCGCCGAGTTCCGAAACTAAAGTGTTCTAATTCAAGAATTTATGTCAAATATTGTGTTTCATTTTTACTATTCAGCAATAACAATTCAATGTAGTTGTGTACAAATGCTTAGAATAGATTTCAAGTTAATCAGCGTAAAATATTCAAAATTACATCCAAAACATTCAAAACCTCCAAAAGCCACTTCCAAAAATAAGAAAAGCTACAACGTACCCAACTAACTCCAACTTAAATATTTAAGATGAATAATAAAGTTGCACAATGTTTTAAATATTTAAGGTTTCGGAAATAATGCTGAAATTGCTTCACACATAAAAGTGAATGAATAACATATTCATCTTTAAACAGAACATGTCAAATTTATCTCATCAAAGTACATTCCAACTTTGAGGAAATTAAATTTTCACATACACCAGTTTTAAAGACCTCTCCACTCGATGTATCTGTGAAAATTCTCGACTTTGATTCAAGTATCTGGTAGGTCTTCATAAATTGGGGACTTTGATAAAAAGAAGAGTGTCATTTCACTGGGATTGACGTTTGTAAAGTCTGAGATTATGTCATGGAAAGCTTTGACTGAATTTATTAAAAACTTTCCTGGCAGCTATATTGGCCTGTCTCTATGGAGAGGTTCTGCATGATATTAAAATTTCGTCTGCACTGATTTCTTATTTCGTTTTACAGTTGCTTATAGATATTAATAATAAAAAGTTATCTTCAAAAACTTTTTAACCAAAAGACAACCGCCTTCAAAAAGTAAAAAATAACTTTCAATTCGCAAGTCAGCGACTTTGGTTTTGCTTGTTGTTTTGTACTGCCACCGACTTGCGAATCGAAAGTTATTATTTACTTTTGCACCAAAAAAATTCAGTCATCCCTTAATTTTCTACCCTTAGGGGTGGAAATATATGTGGAACCAAATTTAAGGTAAACACTATCAATTAAAAAAAGAATTATCGAAATCGGACTACACTGATAAAAGTTATTCGTGGTCAAACATAAAAAAATGAAAGAAATGTTCATAAAATGAAAACTACTGGGTTAAACTATGTTAAATTTTTATGGGACCAAATGGCAACTATTCCGTATCAAACTAAAGAAGAATCACGTAAATCGGATCATAAATCTCAGAGTAATCGGTGTACATACATAAAAAAATACCAATCGAATTGAGAACCTACTCCTTTTTGAAGTCGGTTAAAAAATTAACTTTCAGATCCGCTTAGAGGTTTACTGGCCCTTTGAAATACACTCGGGGTGTTCGCCAATCCAAACGGCATGCGATAATATTCATATAAACGACGGTTTATATGAATATAATCGCATGCCGTTTAGGAGTGACAAACGCCGTAAGGTGTCTCGTAGTTACTTACGGTAAGTACCTAAATCTTAATATTTTTCAACAAACATTTTATAAGAACTTTGAAACTGATTGCAGTAGATGGAAATTACATAGTAAATATTATCTTCACACACACTCACACTTCAGCCGAAGGACGTCCACTGCTGGACATAGGCCTCCCCTAAAAGGGGGGGTTTTGCTTTAATCGCCACGCTTGGCAGGCGGGTTGGCGATCGCAGTATGGATGTTATAAAGGCACAGAGAACGCTGCTGCCCATTCTCTGGTGAGTCCCTATTATCTTCAAGTTTATCGTAAATAACTAAACGAAATGTTACTTTACATTTTTTAACAGCTTTGCACTGAACGTTCATATCAACAATACATCGTACTACAATCCAGTAGTTAGAATGTGTCGCTTCTATATCGAGCTTTTGTCACTAAATTGTTATGAGTTAAATGTTTTTGACTTACTGGCTTACTTAAATATGAAAGAAGAGTAAAGAAAATTATGTCAAAATTATAAATAAAATTTAGGTTAAAATGTAAATTGTTATGCATTAAATGTTCCGCAGGTAGGTATGTGCTTAGGTTTAGTTAAGATGGGTATAATCATAAGTAACTTCTTCTTTTTTGTCATTTAGTTATCTTAAATTCTTATTTACTTACTTTGTTAAATCATAGTCATGCTGTGTACACATATTTAGGAGTACAGTCTCGACCTGGACTTTAAAACTTACTGTTACTTAAGCATTTTATTGTCTGTATTAATATAATATAATATAATAATATGTGGGGACATTTTCACACACGGCCATCTGACCCCAAACTAGGGAGACCCTGTACTATGGGTGTTAGACAGCTGATATACATACACAAATATATATTTTTTTTGTAAATACATACATATATAGATAAACAACACCCAGACACAAGTGCTCATCACACAAATGTGTACCCTGGGCGGGAATCGAACCCGCAACACGCTGCGCAGCAGTCGATCGCTCAGCCACTGCGCCAACCGTGTCGTCAGTATTCTGTTTTGTGTTCCTAAATAAATAAATAAAAATAAATTTTGGGACATGTCACCCATTATCATCTACCTAGTCTTTGCCCAACTTTGTTGGGGTCGGCTTTCAGTCTAACCGAATGCAGTGGAATACCAGTATTTTACATGAACCTACCGTCCTTCTGACCTCCACAACCCATTTACTGGATAACACGATACCCCCTGCTAAGACTAGTTTTCAGTCTTCCTGCCTTCTGACTACTCATAAAGACTGTCAAAGATCTACGAATCAGCCGGCTTTAAGTGTTTTTTGAACCACGGAGGAGTCTCGATATGAAATTGATGGTCACCCATCTACGGATTGACCGCGGCAAGCGTACCTAGCTTAAAAATCTTCGGTCGGTCCGTAGGGCTTTTACTTAACCACCAGGCACTCAACTGTACCCTAAAATATTCACAGCAAATAATTTCAGGGCTTCCATTGAGTTCATTTTAAACTCGCAACTTCGATGATTTTAACGTCAAGATTATGACGTTTTTTTCGCAAGTCGTTTTGACGACTTTAATAAAAATTGACTTCGTGTCGTTCGCGCTGGTGGCGCTATTTCCTTTCCCCGCTTTCTATATCGGGACCTTATTAAATTAATATTCGGAATTTTACTTTTTTTTATTAAGTAGGTAGGTAATATGGTGGTAACTTTGGTAACTCGATTACAATGGAGTCGGTAGGCGGTTTTATATTTTCTCGTATATTTCACGGTATCCAGTCGTGATTTTTCTCGTGGATTCTTTGGTAAATCAGAAAATGCTGGGTAGAATTACTAACTTCATATAGGGCATGGCCGTGGTTACAAAAAACCTACCTGAAATTAGTATTGATTGTTATAATATATATCATCATCATCATTGCAGCCCAAAGACGTCCACTGCTGGACATAGGCCTCCCCAAGGGGGGTTTTGCCATAATCGCCACGCTTGGCAGGCGGATTGGCGATCGCAGTATGGTTGTTACAAAGTCACAGAGAACGCTGCTGCCCATTCTCTGGTAACTCCCTTAGTCGCCTCTTACGACACCCACGGGAAGATATGGGATGGTGCTACTCTTTACGTCCGACACCACACGGACATAATATATATAATAATTCTTTAGTCGGACAACCACGGATCCATTTTATACACATTTACATTATATATTGTTAGTATGAACTTAAAAACTATGTTGGTACCTAATAACTAAGAGAGACTTAGTCCTCTGTGTAAGGCTCCACACCAGAGGGCTGTCCAACTTGTTGCCTATTACATTCAGGATGCTATTACTGCTCCCACGCAATCTGCTCAGCAGTGAAGCTGCCTTTTTGCGCCAGGTGGCATCAAAGCCGTCTGTGCGCGACTCAGCGAACATTGCTGACGCACGCAGAGAATTGTAAGCCCTTTGGGTATATCTGAACCACAGGCTCGCTGAGTACAAAGATGTGCAGTACGCTTTGAATAAAGTTACTTTCACCGCGTCTGTACATCGAGCGAACTTGCGGGCCAGCATGTTCGCCCGGACTGACAATGCCCTGCGCTCCCTCTCCATGTCTACATCATCTCCAAGATGTTCAGTGATCACATGCCCAAGATACTTGAATTGGTATACTTGCTTAAGAGGAATGCCACTGAGTAGCACTGGTGGAACAACAGTTGGGCAATTTGTACCTGTCTTGAAGATCATCATCATCATACAATACATATACAAAAAAGTTTCTGTTTATAATGTCAAAGTAAAAACTTTTAACTAAATGCATAGAGACTGTTTTTTTACCAACTTTTTATTAGCTTCACCTGTATGTTTGTATGTTTGTTTGTAACCGACTTCCTTGGGCGCGATTTTGACCCACTTTAAACGGCCAGATTTCGTTCAAACTTTGTAGATTTATCGAGGACCGATGACAATACACTAATTTGATAAAATTATTAAAAAAAACAAAAAAAAAAAAACTTAAGTAGTTCAAAATTAGTTGCCGAAAAAACAGCTATTGTATACTAGGAAGGTACTGCACAAGCGCCCCTGGTA
This sequence comes from Charanyca ferruginea, assembly GCA_947361185.1. Taxonomy (NCBI): domain Eukaryota; kingdom Metazoa; phylum Arthropoda; class Insecta; order Lepidoptera; family Noctuidae; genus Charanyca; species Charanyca ferruginea. Next base: position 58,886,177 of record OX376055.1, read on the forward strand.
GAATAAATGTACATAATATTTATAGATATAGATATAACCAAACTAAAAAGTAAAAAATAAATAATAGTTTAAAAAAACTAAAAACACGCTTTTTATATAAAACCAAACTAAAAAATAGAAAATAAATTTTAATAAATTATTTTATTTTAAAAAAGCGTGGGGTGCATGGTGTCAATAGTTATAAATATTTTATTGACAGATATGAGTAGAGTGATTATCATTTTGATATTATCTTAAAAGGACCCCACGCTTTTTTTAAAATAAAATAATTTATTAAAATTTATTTTCTATTTTTTAGTTTGGTTTTCAATAAAAAGCGTGTTTTTAGTTTTTTTAAACTATTATTTTTTAATTACTTATCTGTCTTTCTGTTAGTTCTAGCGGCTAGCTGGTCCAATTTTGGCGGGACTTTAACTGATAGATAGCTAATGAGCAATATAAGCTCCTAAACAGGGTGGGACGGCAATAGCACAAAAAATGATCATGGTAGGATTTGGTAATTTGGTGTAATGGCTTTTATTGAGCATAAATAATATTAAATTTTGACGCCACAAGTTGCTGCTCTTCTTCCAAGTTAGAAAACCAATATTTCATATGGTGTTTTATTTTGGTTACATTTATATGCTAGCTATCTATTTCAGTATATCTGAACTTTTTTTTTAATTTCGTTTTTAGGATTTATTTGATAGTTTCTAAATATTCTTATGAACTAGTATTACCAGTATTTTAATTTTTTGTCTAGTTAGGTGTACTTAATAATAATAATATAATAATATGTGGGTACAATTCACACACTGCCATCTGACCCCAAACTAGGGAGACCCTGTACTATGGGTGTCAGACAGCTGATATACATACACAAATACATTTTAAATACATTCGTCATTCATATATAGATAATGCTTATAATTCACCTCATGTGTAGCCATACCCAACTATTGTCATTTAAGGTAAAATAACACCAGGCCCTCAAGTCTGCTATTACAATAGTGTCAGAATAGTGTATCATTGATTTCATAATTGTTGATTTTGCCAAGTTTGGTAATCTACTAATTTAATCTTCATTATGACTTTCCATTGGTCAACCACTGACACGCCATTGAAAGAAATAATATAGAATGGTAATCTCGTACAAAATGACAACTGAATGGCTGACTTAATCTGCTAATATTTTGACAGTTCCTATGATCAGTGACCTACCATTAGAACGTCATTGTGCAGTCATTGGTTATAATTCGAGCGACCAATGATCGACCATTAAGAATTTAGCAGATTACGAACTTTTAGCACAATGACAATGGGATCGTGTTGGAATGACGAAATTATGAAAATAGCAGACTTGGCCCCCAGGTTACTACCACATTGACTAAGTAAAACTCAAAACTCACTCGAGTCATGTAACATTTTTCAAAAATATTTCCTTGCAAAATGGAATATTTCCATGCGGTTGCTTTTACGTGCCTTTCCCGTTGGGTGAGTGGAAAAATGTCAAATATACTACGCGGAAACCAAATGTGTTGTGTCGGTAATAAAGGCCATTTTTGAAGTTTTATCTGGTTTCGGTAAAAAATAATTTAAATGAATGTACAGATTAAGAAACCAAAATGGTTTTATAATGGATGTTAAGAGCAGCCAACTCTTTATAATTCCATACAAACGCTCGTACGTGATTATCGCATTATAACTATTGTTTCTCTAGCTATTATTATTATTATATACTACTCAAAACAAAATAAGGGCCACGAGGTAATTTTTCATTTTGGTGTAATTTATTAAACATTTACATATTGAAAGTAGTAAAATATTGAGTATACAAACTCTTTGATACCTAAACTTTTTAATATTGTAGTATTCATCTCATGCTGGCAACAATTTTAAATAAAATTTGATTTAAAATCCTTTTTAAATTTTGATTCCATTTTCTTTGATGTTTTGCTTTCCTTAGCTTCTTGGTTATTATATATTTATTTATCAAAGACAATTTCAGTCCACAATATTTGATAGTAGTGCTTAAGATCTATGTTAGTACCTACATTAACTAATTAACATTTTAATAAAATAAAAGAGAATATTATTGTATTAAAATTAATAACTTCTATAAATTAACAATGTCAACAAATCAAATAATAAACATCAAAATAAAAAAATAATAAAACAAATCAAAAATACCGCTCAAGCAATTAATTTAAAATACCTACATTTAATAAAAAAAAACAATTGAATTAAATAAAAGCCCAACTTATCTGCCCCACACTTTACACACGAATGCATGTAATGCCGGCACTTCACATGGCGTATTTGTGCAAATATTCGTCTTACTTATATAATACAAAATCGACTTTATATCAAAAATCCTAGGGTGCATTTTATATTATCCAAATAAGGCAAATATTTGCACAAATACGCCATGTGAAGTGCCAGCATAAGGCTCGCCAATGCCTCTGAAATGGCCCGTTCAACCTGTTAGCGACGACTGAAGGGAGACTGTTACCGCTACCACGCACCTTGCCCGCTATCGAGGTTGCTCTCTAGCTATGTATATTACAAAAGTTGTGGAGTATTTCAAGTTTAGTTCATCAACATAATATCAGCCTATTACCGTCTACAGCTGAACGTAGTCCTCACTCAGAGATCGCCAACCAACCAAAGTTTAGTTAAACAGTGATTTTTCACACCAATAATAATAATAATATATGGGGACATTTTCACACACGGCCATCTGACCACAAACTAGGGAGACCCTGTACTATGGGCGTCAGACAGCTGATATACATACACAAATACATTTTTTTTTAAATACATCTATATATGATAGATAAACAACACCTAGACACAAGGCAAACACAAGTGCTCATCACACAAATGTTTACCCTGGGCGGGAATCGAACTCGCAACACGCTGTGCAGCAGTCGATCGCTCAGCCACTGCGCCAACCGTGTCGTCAACCAATAAAAACGTTGTTACTCAGTTTGTTGAGTAGTGTACACTTAACGAGTATGCGATGTGTCTTTTTACATTCTGTATAGGTTTTATAGTCGATGTAATATATATGTCGCAGGCAACTTGTTTGATTCCGCCGTTTACATACGGCGTCGTCATTTAATAAACGCTCGCAGTTATGTATAATGCCGAAGGCAAAATCTATATTGCCGTGTCAATATATAAAATGCCGAAACATTTCATTGACAATTTAAACGCCGTATACATAATGCCGCGGCAAATTGAAGAATTTAGTTCTGATGATGATCAAAAACGCTAGGGTGTCAATCGAATCTGGTTCTCGGAGAACACCTGCAGAATACTATTGGTCAAAAAAGTATGTTGCAACATGCAGCAGGCATGGTTTCTGTCACGGCTACGCTGCTTCGGCTTACTGGCCGGCTTCGCCGGCCAGCCTCAGCCGCGGAGGCGGGCGTTAAAACCACCTGCTCCTCAACTCGCTGGCCGCCTCGCCCCTCCGCGCCTACGCGAATTTAAATTACACTCTATGTGTAGGGCAGACAAGACTACGTGGAGTCGGTTTCACAGCAATTCGTTTCTGTCATTAACTTTTGTAACTACGAACTACTTCTCTTCGAACTACATATATATGTTAGACTTTAGCACATAATTTTATTAAATTAATCTTGCTTGAAATCTTCATTAGTTACCTGATTATCGAAATAAAGTTGATTTGTCCAATCTGTGTTTTATCGTGGTCACCCTAAAACTACAACCAACGTCGAAATTATTACAATTGAACGAGTTATCAATTTGCCTTCGGCATTATACATAACTGCGAGCGTTTATAAACTGACAACGCCGTATGTAAACGGCGGAATTATACGATTTGCCTGCGACATATACATAGTAAACGACGTCATGGTTTGTTTTGCTTGTGAGATGAAAAAAATGTATGGAGAGGTCTGTTCTTTTGTTTTATTTATGTGAACTAATGTGTTTTTGTGGAGATAAAATGAAAAGTTTGTTGAATAAAAGGATTACTATTTTTTTATAATGTCTGTTACACTAGAAACGGGGAAAAAGTCGCTCACACCGAACACACATTAAATTACGAATACATTACAAGGTAAAACTATACTTAACCATATATGACCTGTTAGCAAATTTAATAGCGATTCCAATGATATAACTGGAAACGAGCTAACTAACGTAATTTCGGAGATATCGTCATTATAATCAGACGCGTCGGAACAGCATGCGGCCACCCGTACGGCCCTAACAGTTAGGCGCATGCGCGGTTTTTAGCCGCCAACAGATGAAGGGACGAGAAATAAACGTTAGCAGTCCGTCAGGGGGCGTGGGCAGCATAAAAGCTTTTTGACTGACGTCGCAATTTTGAAATTTTCTCTATATGACCACGCTCATCCGTCCGTCTGTCTATCTGTCCCACTGTCACAAGGTTGTATCTTTTAAACCTAAGGTAGACATTTGAAATTTTCACTAATTTTTCAAGTTAAGAATTAAAGCACTTTTTGGCGTTCTTTTCTCCGTCTTAATATAGTGCAGTGGTACGAAGCACTTAATGTGGGTCTAACTGGGACTTTTTATTCAATATTATAATAGGTTTGCATTTGACCGCACTCATCTGATCTTAAGTGATGATTCGGCCTAAGGTGCAGCACGTCTGCCTAGGATGAACCACTCGTGCCTTGAAGATACCCAGATTATACTTATCGGGGAACAGTGGGGTGTGCAGTAAATTCCACAGTTTGGCAGTTCGCACAGTAACTGTGAAATTACTTGTCCGGTTTTTTTTTCATCATACATCAGTAGTAAGATTGTGCGTGTAAGAGTAGCCATCATGTCCCATTGTCAACTACATGATCGTTTACTATCTGAAGAGAGGGGTTAAACGTGCCGTAAAATATGTTCCTACAGTCGACTGAGCGATAAGCTTAGTCAATTAAGCGGTAAATAGGACAAGACTCACCATTTTTTCTATTTGGTTTACTCATTCATAATAAATGTTGAATTACTGGGATTAATAAATACGTAGCCAGATCGGCGACCTATTAACTTGGGTAGTATGCTAGTAAACTATAAACAAGGGGCAGTCATATTCAGGCCTAAGTTACATTTTTTAGGGAATAAATAATTATAATGACCACCAAAAATAGTAAATGATCACCAAATCTTAGTCACCAAATGACCACCAAAAATAGTAAACGACCACCAAATCTTAGTCACCAAATGACCACCAAAAATAGTAAAAGACCCCCAAATCATAGTCACCAAATGACCACCAAAAGTAGTAAAAGACCACCAAATCTTAGTCACCAAATGACCACCAAAAATAGTAAAAGAGCTTTCTACAGTCAGACTTATACATTTCTACAATCATCATCAGCCTGAAAATGCCCACTGTTGAACAAAGGCCTCCCCCATAAAGGGGGGGTTGCCATAATCCCCACGCTTGGCAGGCGACTTGGGGATCGCAGTAAAGTTGTTAAGTACACGGAAGCCGCTGCAGCCCGACTCCCGGATTTTCCCTTAGTCGCCTTCGACGACACCCTCGGGATGAAATGGGGGGGTGCTATTCTAGCCCGGACACCCCACGGGATACATTTCTACAATACTTTGGTTAAATGTTGGTGATCATTTACTATTTTTGGAGGTAATTTACTATATCTGGAGTTTCGTTAAACATAAGCCCTTTTTTATACCACCCTGCTTTGTTATTCTGTAATAACTCACTCCAGTTCTCACTTCTGATTCCGCGGTGAAAACTGTTTTAGATATTCTGTAACTTGATAAAAACTACCCTAGTGCTACTAAGTGACAACAAGGTGAAGCGAATTATTATTTCGTTACTATTTAAGCGAATACCAAATACTTTTCACTTTAGGTAAGTGAAATCGGAAATGATTTTATTATAGGATTCTAATTCGCGGGTGAAATCTTACAGAATTGCACTGCTGGTTTTTCTTTACTGGATTTTTATTTAATTAAATGATAATAATTCATTAATATTTATAGACATGTCGCGTCATAAAAAAAACCTATAACTATAAATGTAATACCTACAACAAGGCATCAAAAAATTCCTCCACATCGCCGTTATTTGAAAATGTGCTTTAGAATCTGGCAGCATGGCCACGTTGGATGACAATACTTAATTAATTATAAGTAGTTGTTCTAAGTACCGTTAGTTAGTAGTTACTAAGGCTGCTCTCTCAGAAAAAGCTTGAAAGAAGCATGCAGATGAAGCAACTTTTTGTCGGAATTTACAGAGAAATTACACCAGAAAAAAATTGTTAGTAATCTACATGATATGATACGTAATTTGGTCACAGCCACAATTTTTCTTTCGGTATCACATAATAAGAAAAAAAAATGTCAAATCACCTCCAAATCATTGAGATGAAACCATTTTACTCCTTAATTTCTTATCAATAGAGTAAAAAAAATTATCTAGCGTCCGATTAAAGACTGCGTCTACATCACCCCCGCTCTCGTCCACAAATTCAGTACGGGCCAAATGCTTAAGGTTATTGGCATGTATACAAGCCTTAAGTACCATTGCCATTGGTACTTATTAGAAAATAGTAGAATATAACCGAAAAAATCCAAGATTGAAGATCTTCGAGCAAGTTGATACTATACAGTTGAACTAGCGAAGCTGGAATTTCAATAGTTCACAATGTGGACCAACAACGATGTATTATATTGCCATTTCAGACTAACTTCGTGAATCAAATTGCAGTTTAGCTCTCCTTAAACTATTAAATAGCTACTAGTTTATAGCTCTGCATCTGAGCGCGCCCTTACCAACGCTATAAACCCAAAAGTTTTTAAATCAGTAACAAATAAATTTATCTAAAACAGATAGCCTTTTCCCAACTTTGCTGGGGTCGGCTTCCAGTGTAACTGGATGCAGCTGAATACCAGTGTTTTACATGGGGCGACTGCGTGTCTTAACTTCACAAGCGCAATCTGGAATTCAGATTCTGGGTTGGACTTGACTTAGGGTTCCGACTACCCGGAGGTCATTAAGCGCCCTCCGGCGCCCGGTGCGTCTTCTTCTAGAGGGAAGCGCGGCAGTTGCTTCCCTCACCCTCTCTGCCGCCTCTTTTGCGTACATGACATGCTCGCAAAAAGAGGCCTCAAAATGACCTCCGGCCTCCATGAGTTGCCGGCCTGCGGGTGGTCGACTTAGGGGCAGTCCACCACCCGACCAGAAGCAGGCCCGTGTAGGCGGCGCGCCGTGTTCCGCGCGCGCCACATTAGAGGATTCGGCGGCGTCTAGACCGCCGAGGTTGACGGGACCCGCCTACATCATTGGCGGGTCATAGCCTGGAGGGGGCGCAGTGCATATCCCCGCCCATAGGTCAGTCGAGGAACACCGTGGTGGTTTTAGCCGGTGAGAGTCCGGCACACCCCCCCCAGTCTTCCCCAGACGGGGGACAGTCCATGAGGATTTCCAAACGTTAAAAAAAAAAGGGTTGCGACTACCAATTTGCCAATTTGCCTACCGATTTGCAAATTATAACCGTTATATTTATATTACCCCTGTTGCGGAAGTATCTCCAGTTCCCGCGACCCCCGACGTAGGTGTGAGATGGAACACCGGGGTGGTTTTCAGTCAGTAAGACTCTGACAGACCCCTCCGCCCGCCCTAGGACGGAAGACATCCATGAGGATTTCCAAAAACGGAACAAAAAAAAAGGTTTCCGACTTCCTATTACGTCTGTCAAAGATTTACGAAAGACAGTCGGGACCAATGGCTTTACATTCTGTCCGAGGCACGGTAGGGTCTCGGTATGAACTGAATGGGACCGCGGCAAGCGTGTCTTAATCATGGTCGATTGATTTGTATGGTCTTTACTTAACCACGACGAACCACCACCACCACAACAGATAGAATTGACCAGGATAATTTTATCCCACTTGCTCATCTCGGCAATTTGTTAAAAGCCCTCAAACCATGAACAAGACCAACCCAATCAAATACTCGTAGAACTAGTAGTAGATGTTTTGTTGAAATTCAACAAAACTGATACGAAGTACACAAAACACAACGGATTTTCGATTGTATTTCGATATGGAAGAGAACACAAAAAAAAAAACTGTACCTAAAACACCACGTGATTTTAGAACAATCAATTTTTGAGAGAAAATGTACGGAGATTTATTGTAGAAGTTCACGTTTGCTTAGGATTTGAATTTTGGTAATAATGATACCAGAACATGATTGTCCCATGGCAGGGCAAAGGTCTTTTCTCATACAGAGGTGTTGGTATAAAAACAGGTAAAACACATGATACTGATCACCACAAATAAAAATGATTATATTTAAATGATATTTTTGCAGATTTTTCATGAATCGGCTGTTTGTTAATAATAATTGAAAAAAAAAATGTTTTTATAATTTATTACAAAGTGTTTCTACAAAAATCGTTTAATTAAAGAAAAAAAAACTGTGCGGTCGGGGGTCCCCCGTGTATAAAAAATAATATATGTGCGCCGCAGCGGTTCGATACACGCACACATACACACACGCATTTCGTTACGTGACGATTTCTACTAATTCGCTCTACACGTAAGCCGCGATAGGGAACTTCGTTCCAAAAATAACTATAGGTAAAGCTATAATAATAATTGTCTTACAAAACCGCTGCGACTCAAAACCAACTACTAACCCGTATAATCTATAAACTTCGAGAGCAACGCACTGCCCTCTTTCATGTGCCATCGACTGGAAAAATGAATTATTCTTCCAATTTATCGAACAGCCCCGTCTCCGCTCGGTATCTATTTAGTTTATTTCAATACGGAGACTAAAGCGCAAAACACATATAAAATGGCTGCAACACACCGAAAGGCAAGTTTGCTCATAAAAAAAAAAAAAAACAAAAAAATACAATGTTCGGCGGTTTTGGTTCTGTTTCTTCTTTTGTATTCCACCGATTTTGGAAATCAAAGTTATTTTCTACTTTTTTAAATAAGGTTAACTTTTTTTTTAAGTTTTTTTTTGCCATTTAGTGCCTACTTCTTCATCCAAATTAATTAAGGAACGGTAGCACTAAACAAATTAAGCCATCCCTCAATTTTTCACCCTTAGAGGTGTGATATTTAAATGAAATTGGCTCCGAACCCGTTTCAAAAGGCATCCAATAAACAAATAATTTTCAAATCGGACTACACTGTCAAAAGTAACGCGTGAGTAATGTGTGTGTAAACTTAAGCATGCCCTCCTTTTTTTGAAGACGGTTAAAAATACCGATTAATAGACCCCATCCGACCCGACTGACCCCCTTCTTATGTATGCTCTGAATTGTGTCCAAATTGTATTCGACGGCCAAAGAAGATCAGTCAGTAAGTTTTTTCGTACGGAAAATTCGAACAAGTGAACTGAATTTTCGTTTAAATTAAAGCGTTTCATTTGTATGGGGGACGAGTGAATTAGCTTTGACTGAACCTTAAAGGAATGTGTTATTTAGTGCTTGCAACACGAGGGGCTCTTTTACGTTACTAACTCAGATTATAAAACAAAAGGCAGATAGAACGCGCGGAACACTGAAAGTGAAGCAAAAAAATCAAACACAAAATCAAAAGCGAATGTCTTTGTGTCTTTGTATCTTTTTTTTTTTTTTTTTTTTTTTAACGATGTGTTGGGCGTTTCGTGCTATACTGACTCCTTTCAGCTATGTTATTCTGTAAGAACTCACTCCAGTTCTCACGTCGAATTCCGCGGTGAAAACTGTTTTAGCTATACTGTAATTCGTTAACTACTACGCTAGCGCCACTGATTACCAACTTAGGTGAAGCGAACTATTATTACGTTACTATTTTAGCGAATACCAAATACTTTTCACTTCAGGTTAGTGAAATCGGAAATGAGATAGGATTCGAATTCGCGGGTGAATTCTTACAGAATCGCACTGCAGTACAGCACGAAGCGCGTTGTAGGTATTCGTTTTTGCATTATAGAGCTGTTGGCTTTTTGGCTTCCAAAGGCCAAAGGCTGTACCATTACTTTCCATTCATGCACCCAACGAATTATCTTCTAGGGGTGTTGGGCTTCAATTCGTTGGAGGTAAGAAGGGGCTTTGATCAGCTCACGATTGCCTGTAAAACCCTGAGCAGTCGTATTGACTGCCCTGAGCTCCACGGACTTTTCTGCCGCCTATTTTTGCCCGACAAATACCTTGGGCACCGTCAAAGCCGCCGTCATAATCTGTTCGCACTACCGCTATCTAGATCTGCTGCTATAGCCAAATCCCCAGTATGTCAAACCCTAAGGATGCTAAACGCCCTCTTGACTGCCGACCCTGAATGTGATGTGTTTGCTGATGAATGGAAGAAAATAATGCGTGCTTGTCTGGTGTTCTGTGAGAGACAGTATGCGAGGGTGTCCACTGTTACATGCTAATTTATGTTAGTTCGTAATGTATTTAATTGATTCAACCATTTACTTAAATAATTATTAATAATTTTATCCACGAATTGTGTATCTTTGAATTTAATTTTTGTATTGTATGTTATTTGAATGCTTACTTTATTTTAATTTTTAAAATTCTATGTTAATTAATGTAATTGGACCTCTGCCGTTTTAATTAACTATAAATAAAAAAAAAATGTTTAATAATAATCTTTATTTTCAAGCAACTTTGAGTAAAGGTTAACTTAATTACTACATCAAGAGCGACGAATAATAATATATTATAGTGGAAAGTGGAGCAAACCCAGTTCCGTGCTAGGAATTAACCTGTGTTACGGACACTAGGGCCGCTCCATCATTTCACTAGAAACATTACTCCAAACGCTCGTAGTAAAAAAATATTGAGTTACTGGATTCCCAATTTAGGCATGGAAACGCAGCCACGATACAGGAAAAATACATAGTGTGGGGTAAAGTTTTCTAAAAGAAAAAAGATAATAATAATTATTGGGCTCAATTTATTTCGCTATTGATGTTTACGCTACAGTATATTTATAAAACGATGCCCGTTAGTATTTTTGAACTTTTATTAGTATGTAATCCCAACTGAGTCAATATTTAGACACGAAATAAATATTTGTGCGTTATACAAACATTTGTAGGTCTAATATAGGACAAAGTCTTCATTTTCTAGTCGGTACATTGTTCAAGAAATTCTACTTTATTATTATTTTAGAGATAAGAGCTAACTAGGTTTAAATTTAACACATAAATCATATTGTTATTAAGTCTACCTAATGCACTAATATTGTATGTACTACAAAAAATAATTAAATTTACAAAATCAAATCAAATATATTTATTTCGGATATAAAAATTACATCCATAGGGGTTAGTAACAATAAACTTTGCCTAGGGTTAGTACAATTTATTTATTTAATTTAATGCACCGGACTGAGCGCCCGTTGCATGAACAACTCATCCACCGCTTCAACAGTGGAGAATTCCACCTGTTTGCCAACACGTCCAGGATACCGTTTGCGGTGAGTGCGCGGTTACACGCGTCTGAGTAGTGAGACGCTTTGCTTACGTATGATTGCACAAAAGCAATCAGTATGCGCCTCAGCAAACATAGTGGACGCGAAAGTAACACTGTCTGTCTGTTACGAATCCACGACGGCTTTACGTACTTTTCGAGGCACAGACAGGTCTCATTATGAAGTGGAACGGTCACCCATCCACGGACCGACCGCGACAAGCGCAGCTAGTTATGACTGATTCATTCGTACGGCTTTTATTAAGCCACGGGCCCTTTTCTGGCAGAGCTAAGCTCATAATTTGAAGTTGTAAGACCAACTAACTTAAGGCTGCTCTCTCGAAAAAAGCTTGAAAGAAGCATGCAGATGAAGCAACTTTTCGTCGGCATTTACAGAGAAATTACACTTGAAAAAATTGTTAGTAATCTACATGATATGATACGTAATTTGGTTTAGCCACAATTTTTCTATCGTTAACGCGTAATAAGAAAAAAAAAAGTGAAATCACCTCCAAATCATTAAGATGAAAACATTTTACTCCTTAATTTCTTATCAAAAGAGTATAAAAAGAACATCTACTGCTTTGCAATACAAAGGAAAATGATTTGGTTTTGTTACTTTTTACAAATATGTATTATCTTAATTACAATAAATTAAATGCGTCCGATTAAAGACTGCGTCTACATCGTCAATCATGTCTGCGTCGTCATTTGTGTGCGGGGGTGACCCCGCACACAAATTCAGTGCGGGCCAAATGCTCAAGGTTATTGGCATGTATACAAGCCTTAACAAATAAAACTGAAGTTTAAAAACTAAAACCCGACCACAACAAAAAGTGATCTAAAAAGTACGAAACAAGAAAATATTTCACACAGAAATCAAGACATAGGTACAAAATGGTCAAGGTAAGCCGTGGTTGCATGCCTGTATCCCATATTAGTGCGATGAACATTATAATGGCATGCAACCACGGCTTACCTTGACCATTTTGTACCTATGTCTTGATTTCTGTGTGAAATATTTTCTTGTTTCGTACTTTTTAGATCACTTTTTGTTGTGGTCGGGTTTTAGTTTTTAAACTTATTTTTTTTATTTCAACCATTTTGGAGTCACAGCTAAGTATTATATATTTAATAGGTACTAGTGAACCCCTTTCCAATGATACTAAACACGGTATGCGTATCTTAATTTATTTGGTAATCTTTCCTTTTTTTACAATAATTTGTGACGAATCACCACTAAATATTATATATTTGAAAGGTACTAGTGAACCCCTTTCCAATGATACCAAACACGGTATGCTTGTCTTCATATTTTTTTTTATCTTGGTTTTTTTGTCCGCCAGAGGGCGCCCCATTGGATTCGGTGATAGGTCATATAGCCTATAACCAGCGGACGATCAAGACGCTTCTAACGATACCCCATTTGTTCAGTTCTGATAAGTAGTTTAGGAGCTATGAGCGAACAGATGAACATACATACATACATAGCCTGTCAAAATCATAACCCTCCTTTGGCTTTGCCGTAGTCGGGTAAAAAAGGCATTGTATGCCAGTGCTTTACAGAAATGTACCTTTTTCCAAAACTTTTAGTTGATACAGTACAGAAACGCAACTACACACTGAATACGTACATCGTTAAAACTTGTGAGCTCATAGGAGCAGAAAAATAAATTGCTATCTAACTTTTAATAGCACGCTTTTTTTTTGTTGAAATTCAACAAAACTGATACGAAGTACACAAAACACAACGGATTTTCGATTGTATTTCGATATGGAAGAGAACACAAAAAAAAAAAACTGTACCTAAAACACCACGTGATTTTAGAACAATCAATTTTTGAGAGAAAATGTACGGAGATTTATTGTAGAAGTTCACGTTTGCTTAGGATTTGAATTTTGGTAATAATGATACCAGAACATGATTGTCCCATGGCAGGGCAAAGGTCTTTTCTCATACAGAGGTGTTGGTATAAAAACAGGTAAAACACATGATACTGATCACCACAAATAAAAATGATTATATTTAAATGATATTTTTGCAGATTTTTCATGAATCGGCTGTTTGTTAATAATAATTGAAAAAAAAAATGTTTTTATAATTTATTACAAAGTGTTTCTACAAAAATCGTTTAATTAAAGAAAAAAAAACTGTGCGGTCGGGGGTCCCCCGTGTATAAAAAATAATATATGTGCGCCGCAGCGGTTCGATACACGCACACATACACACACGCATTTCGTTACGTGACGATTTCTACTAATTCGCTCTACACGTAAGCCGCGATAGGGAACTTCGTTCCAAAAATAACTATAGGTAAAGCTATAATAATAATTGTCTTACAAAACCGCTGCGACTCAAAACCAACTACTAACCCGTATAATCTATAAACTTCGAGAGCAACGCACTGCCCTCTTTCATGTGCCATCGACTGGAAAAATGAATTATTCTTCCAATTTATCGAACAGCCCCGTCTCCGCTCGGTATCTATTTAGTTTATTTCAATACGGAGACTAAAGCGCAAAACACATATAAAATGGCTGCAACACACCGAAAGGCAAGTTTGCTCATAAAAAAAAAAAAAAACAAAAAAATACAATGTTCGGCGGTTTTGGTTCTGTTTCTTCTTTTGTATTCCACCGATTTTGGAAATCAAAGTTATTTTCTACTTTTTTAAATAAGGTTAACTTTTTTTTTAAGTTTTTTTTTGCCATTTAGTGCCTACTTCTTCATCCAAATTAATTAAGGAACGGTAGCACTAAACAAATTAAGCCATCCCTCAATTTTTCACCCTTAGAGGTGTGATATTTAAATGAAATTGGCTCCGAACCCGTTTCAAAAGGCATCCAATAAACAAATAATTTTCAAATCGGACTACACTGTCAAAAGTAACGCGTGAGTAATGTGTGTGTAAACTTAAGCATGCCCTCCTTTTTTTGAAGACGGTTAAAAATACCGATTAATAGACCCCATCCGACCCGACTGACCCCCTTCTTATGTATGCTCTGAATTGTGTCCAAATTGTATTCGACGGCCAAAGAAGATCAGTCAGTAAGTTTTTTCGTACGGAAAATTCGAACAAGTAATAATAATAATAATAATAAATGTTTATTTCAATAACTTAAGGATATATTAACATGTGGTCTTCAGGGAATTTCCATTTAAGTAAGAACTATACTTGTGATAGGAAGTTCCGCTCTTCCAGTAGTTACAACTTATATAAGCTATTGAATACACATTCCATTACAGTAGGTATTAGAAAAATCAAAAAAATAAATAAAGTAAAACTTAAACAAAAAAGAAAACAAAAAATGATTAACCAAAGATGCGCTGTGGTGTGAAGGTGTGTAATGGTGTGTTTGTGTGTTCATGTGAGTGTGAGTGTATGTGTGTTAATAATAGTATAGTATTATTATGATAAGTAGGTAAATATGTGATAGTGAGGAAAAAGTGGTCTCCTATAATAAAAGCCGATTATTTTTAAAAGCATCTAAGAACATGTAGTTTGGACTATACTCTCAATCTCGTCGTAAGTTTTTGTCTTAAGCCACTCAGTCAGAGCATTTTTGCAGTCTCGATACGAAAGTGGATAAATATTTAATTCTTTGTTTATAAAGTTATATAAGTGACAAGATTGCCTAGCGTGCTGCCTCTTAGCAAAAGTTGATTTAACTGTAACATTGGGGATCATGTATTTCCTTCTTCCTTGTCGAGTCATGGGGTTAAAGGTGAGAGATTTATGTTTTTTTAAAATAATTTGGAGCACATAAAGTTTCCGAACCGTCAGAACATCAGACGTTAGGTAAAGAGTTTCAGTTGGGAACCTAAATGGCTTAAACAGCATAACTTTTAGTAGCGATCTCTGAGCTCTTTCTAGTTCTAGGAATTTAGTTTTTATTGCTCCTCCCCAAACTGGTAAACAGTACGCTAGTACCGACTGTGCCAGTGATGTGTAAATTTGTAACAGAAGGTTTTTAGTAGTCACATAACGCAGTGTTTTAAATGTCCAGATAAGTTTACGAATTCTTTTCATAATCAGTTCGGTATGCCAATGCCAAGATAAACGTTGGTCGATCATTATTCCTAGATATTTGGTATATTGGACTTTTTCAATTTCTATGCAAGGGCAAGCAGAGTCAAAGTTTGAGGGCGTCTGGCAATTATGAATTTTTATTTTGAAGTCATTTGAAGGTTGTGAAAGATTATATTTAGAAAAGCAAATGAAGGTGGTTTTAGATTTATTTAGGGTCAAAAGATTGCGGTCGAGCCATGATGCTATCCTAGACAGGCCGGACTCGGCAGATTTCTTAACCTTGCTCCAAGTTGTGTCGCTAAACACTATAGCAGTATCATCCGCGTATGAGTAGATGTGTCCTCCTTCTATGTTCATATTACAGAGGCTGTTTATATAAACTAAGAACAAGGTGGGGCCAAGCACGCTTCCTTGACCAACGCCGTAAGTAGTAGTTTCATCTAAACTAACAGTGTCACCAATTTTGACCTTTTGTTTCCGCCCGCACAGATAGTCCTTGAATAAAGCCAGTGGCTGACCTCTTATACCATTGCTTTCCAACACGTCCAGAAGAGTGGAAACAGAGACAGTGTCGAACGCTTTTTTAAGGTCAAGGAAGACGGCAAGGCACTTGTCTCCACTGTCTACTTTACTGGTTACAGTGGAGACAAGAGCCAAGGCTGCATCTTCCGTTGACATTCCTCGCCGGAAGCCAAACTGTTTAGGTGACAATAGTTTGTTTTTATTGAGATAATTAATTAGACGTGAGTTTATTAACCTTTCTAAAATTTTGGAGATGGACGGTAATACTGATATGGGTCTATAGTTCGATGGGTCTGTCTTGTCTCCACTCTTATGCACTGGTGTTATTAAAGCAAGCTTCAGAGCCGTTGGAAATGTCGCATGGTCAAAGCACAAATTTGCCAAATGAGAAATAACTGGAACAATCAGTCCACTGACAGCCTTAAGGAAGCTAACTGGGATACCATCCCATCCAGGGGCGCTATCAGACTTTAGAGTCATTAGAGTACTGTAAACCTCTTTATGATCAGTTGGAAGAACTACGAACGAAGATGAAGGGGGGTTGTCATTTGCGTTAGGATGAGAAGCGTGTGTTCTGGAGGCGTTCGAAATGATATCGTTGGCGAGAACGTTGCCTATGCTGCAAAAATATTCATTTACTGCATTTGCAGACTCCTGTACAGATGGTTTTAGATTTAAAAGCTCCGTGTTAGGTGTTTTATTAGGTTTACGTTGAGTTATAGCGTTAATTGTGTCCCATAGTTTTTTTGGATTTTTCTTTGCTTTGGCTAAGAGCTTTCTATCATAGGTCTGCTTTTGTTTTTTGATTATATTGTTACAATAATTACGGTATCTTCTGTATGTCACTCTTAATATTTCGTTATACTGGTCTGCCTTAAGCCTTTTTTGCATGGCATTCCTATTTCGAATACATCGAAGTAAGCCAATGGTCATCCATGGTTTCAGCAGTCTATGTTTTGAAGGAATTGTTTTAGTTAAAGTACTGGAGATAAGGCTTGTTTGTAATATATTTATAATGC
This sequence comes from Charanyca ferruginea, assembly GCA_947361185.1. NCBI lineage: Eukaryota > Metazoa > Arthropoda > Insecta > Lepidoptera > Noctuidae > Charanyca > Charanyca ferruginea. Next base: position 58,903,169 of record OX376055.1, read on the forward strand.
GATCAGTAAGTATATTGGGGTCATCTAAGTCTAACAAATTTTGAAGGTTACTTTGTTTTAAAAATTCTAGTGCGTGCTCTATATTTACTGTAGATTTTGTGACAGTGCTCTTATGTTTATATTCCTGGTCAGATAATTTTAAAAAGGTCATAAAGTGGTCGGTTACAGTAGTATTGATAATGGCTATTGTTCCAGTTTTGCGTGACGATTTTAACTTTAGGATAAAGTGGTCAAGGCAGTTTTTCCCTCTAGTAGGCAGTGTATGACCTGGCAGCAATCCGTGCATTGACAGCATGTTTAAATAACTTAACCTTTTTGAGCGATCAACAGCTTGCTCGTCTTGATTACATATTAAATTAATATTTATATCACCAGTGATTATTATGTTTTTATCAGGTTTAATTGTAGTAATGTGTTGATTAAGGGAGAAAATAAACTCATCGGGATTTGACGTAGAGGGTGATCGGTAGATTGCCAAAATGATTAAGTCAGGGTTGACCCTAATTTGTAAACAGGATGCATGTGAAAGTATCACTTCATTTACTGTAGCGCTGTGCGTATTTTTAACGTACGCGACCACTCCGTCTGCTCTATTTAAATGGTTTGTTGTTTGGTAGGATGAGTAGTTGTTTATTTCTGGTATTAATTTGTCAGGGTTTAGTCTGCACTCACTTAGTATTATTATGTCAATTTTAATTTCTAGGTTTGCTAGGTTAATTTGAAGGTCATTAAAGTTAGAGTAAATACTTCTTATATTTTGAGACACTATTGTGATATCTGTTGGTCTCACTCTTAATAATTTAGCAACTTCTTGAGGTGAGCATTCATAGGCTTGGGCAATCTCTGTATTATCAATTTTATTCAAGGCTTGAAGGGTGTTATCCATAATTAAAATTGTTTGAAAGGTATATGTACATAACTGTATTGCGACTGGGTGTGTAAGTGATGTGAAAGGTTATTGTGCATATAGCGAGAGTGTAGTGAGGGGTAATGATACTTAAGATACGTATTTTAGACTTAAAGAATGAATTTTTGTGTGTGTGAGTTAAGTGTGTGAATGAGCGCTGTTTTACATAATTAAACATAATTATACAAAGCAATTTATAAGTTTTTTTACAGCAAATTAGGGCTTTTAATAACAAGTAGATCATACAAACTGTCAACTGTAACCACCGCAGTAAGAAAACATTATCTAGTCATTTTTGCTGCATTAGGTGGTGAACCTGCGGTTCGCTTTTTATTAATATAGTGGGCGAGTTTTCGTCTTTCTTGACGTAAACTTTGCCGTAAGCAGTCCAGCAAAACTTGTACTCTCTGGTTTTTGCCAGATCTCTGGCTAGAAAATACAATCTTGAACCTATTGCGGTCAGTTGTTCTGCCACAAAAATTGGGGTATTTTCTTCTGATTTAAAACCTAAATGTTTCGCACAGATTTTTCCCGCGTTTTTCCTGTTAAATTCTTTTGTTTTCTTAAGGAATTCGGTTTTGAGAAGTGTTGAGCCCATTTCCAGTACAATAGTACTGTTTTTAGTGTTCGACCGTTTATTTTGTACTCGATATATGTCTGTAATATCCCTTGTCATAATATTACAATCAATGGAGTTCGATAAACAAGTGACCATTTTTATTAAGTCGTCTTTCCCTTCTTTTGCAACTTTAGGAACATTTTTTATCTCCAGATTGGCCTTGCGGCTTCCTCGTTGGAGGTCCTCGATTTTATTCTCCAGGATCACTATGTATTCATTATCTTTTTTAGACTGAGTTTCCAGCAGTTCAATCTTCTTTTTTAGATCGTTATTTTGCGCGGTAAGAGCGGCCATTGCAGATTCAATATTAACATTTGTGTTTTTAATTTCCATCAAAGTGGGGTAGATTTTTTTGATTTCCTCATGTTGAGTTGCCATCATGGTTGATATCATGTTCTTCATTTCCTCCTTGAAGGCATTTAATTCATCATTTTCGAATTCAAGCCCTCTCGGCCTCTTAGCACGTTGAAATACAAAGCTGTGGGGTGGAGGAGTACGTTGGTCAGTTTGTTCGGAAATATTCGATTCAGAAAGCGATTTATTTCCCAATTCCTGCATAATGAGTACCAGGAGATTACGCGCACTTAGAAGTTCTTTATTATGCCGCTGCCAAAAGATTGTTGTTCGTGATGCGACTGATGAGTACAATACAGTTTAGCAGCAGTGTAAAAACAGTCGATACGAGTACCAGGAAACTATAGATGGATCTGTAGGTAGAATTAATCCACCATATATTATTTTACGCACCCAGGTTTTTATCTCAGCTTTTTAAGTAAAGATGGAGCAATGAAATAGGTAGAGTTATCCGCAAATGGTTGTTGCATAAATATCAAGCCAATTTTAGTAGGTATAAATAATTATGTTAATATCTTTTAGTTGTGATTGAACAGGTAATCACAGGCACCAGGAGATTATGACTGACAGCGGGTGCTCTGTCACTGCGTAGATTTCACACATAGGCTTAGTTGCACACGTTGAATACGTCCTGATATGTGTCACGTAGTGGGCAGGGCTAGTTGACTAATGACGAGTAAGGAGGCGGGTTACTGACTTCTCTCTCTGCTTGCGCTTGCGCTCACTAACTCGCTGCGTTGTTAAGGAGTACACAGTACCTTAGTAGCGTTGATTGCGATGAAAGTACCAGGATGTAATAAGTCACGCAGAGGTGGTTGTTTCTTCTTCGGCCGCTTGCTCCGACCTCTTCAGCCTTGATGCACTCCTATTTTTATGTGTGATTTAACAGTTTTCTAATTTGATTTTAAAACTCTGCAAATAATCTAATACAGGTATTGAGCACGTCTACACCTTAAGGCGGTCCGGGGGGAAGAGGAATCAAGTGAACTGAATTTTCGTTTAAATTAAAGCGTTTCATTTGTATGGGGGACGAGTGAATTAGCTTTGACTGAACCTTAAAGGAATGTGTTATTTAGTGCTTGCAACACGAGGGGCTCTTTTACGTTACTAACTCAGATTATAAAACAAAAGGCAGATAGAACGCGCGGAACACTGAAAGTGAAGCAAAAAAATCAAACACAAAATCAAAAGCGAATGTCTTTGTGTCTTTGTATCTTTTTTTTTTTTTTTTTTTTAACGATGTGTTGGGCGTTTCGTGCTATACTGACTCCTTTCAGCTATGTTATTCTGTAAGAACTCACTCCAGTTCTCACGTCGAATTCCGCGGTGAAAACTGTTTTAGCTATACTGTAATTCGTTAACTACTACGCTAGCGCCACTGATTACCAACTTAGGTGAAGCGAACTATTATTACGTTACTATTTTAGCGAATACCAAATACTTTTCACTTCAGGTTAGTGAAATCGGAAATGAGATAGGATTCGAATTCGCGGGTGAATTCTTACAGAATCGCACTGCAGTACAGCACGAAGCGCGTTGTAGGTATTCGTTTTTGCATTATAGAGCTGTTGGCTTTTTGGCTTCCAAAGGCCAAAGGCTGTACCATTACTTTCCATTCATGCACCCAACGAATTATCTTCTAGGGGTGTTGGGCTTCAATTCGTTGGAGGTAAGAAGGGGCTTTGATCAGCTCACGATTGCCTGTAAAACCCTGAGCAGTCGTATTGACTGCCCTGAGCTCCACGGACTTTTCTGCCGCCTATTTTTGCCCGACAAATACCTTGGGCACCGTCAAAGCCGCCGTCATAATCTGTTCGCACTACCGCTATCTAGATCTGCTGCTATAGCCAAATCCCCAGTATGTCAAACCCTAAGGATGCTAAACGCCCTCTTGACTGCCGACCCTGAATGTGATGTGTTTGCTGATGAATGGAAGAAAATAATGCGTGCTTGTCTGGTGTTCTGTGAGAGACAGTATGCGAGGGTGTCCACTGTTACATGCTAATTTATGTTAGTTCGTAATGTATTTAATTGATTCAACCATTTACTTAAATAATTATTAATAATTTTATCCACGAATTGTGTATCTTTGAATTTAATTTTTGTATTGTATGTTATTTGAATGCTTACTTTATTTTAATTTTTAAAATTCTATGTTAATTAATGTAATTGGACCTCTGCCGTTTTAATTAACTATAAATAAAAAAAAAATGTTTAATAATAATCTTTATTTTCAAGCAACTTTGAGTAAAGGTTAACTTAATTACTACATCAAGAGCGACGAATAATAATATATTATAGTGGAAAGTGGAGCAAACCCAGTTCCGTGCTAGGAATTAACCTGTGTTACGGACACTAGGGCCGCTCCATCATTTCACTAGAAACATTACTCCAAACGCTCGTAGTAAAAAAATATTGAGTTACTGGATTCCCAATTTAGGCATGGAAACGCAGCCACGATACAGGAAAAATACATAGTGTGGGGTAAAGTTTTCTAAAAGAAAAAAGATAATAATAATTATTGGGCTCAATTTATTTCGCTATTGATGTTTACGCTACAGTATATTTATAAAACGATGCCCGTTAGTATTTTTGAACTTTTATTAGTATGTAATCCCAACTGAGTCAATATTTAGACACGAAATAAATATTTGTGCGTTATACAAACATTTGTAGGTCTAATATAGGACAAAGTCTTCATTTTCTAGTCGGTACATTGTTCAAGAAATTCTACTTTATTATTATTTTAGAGATAAGAGCTAACTAGGTTTAAATTTAACACATAAATCATATTGTTATTAAGTCTACCTAATGCACTAATATTGTATGTACTACAAAAAATAATTAAATTTACAAAATCAAATCAAATATATTTATTTCGGATATAAAAATTACATCCATAGGGGTTAGTAACAATAAACTTTGCCTAGGGTTAGTACAATTTATTTATTTAATTTAATGCACCGGACTGAGCGCCCGTTGCATGAACAACTCATCCACCGCTTCAACAGTGGAGAATTCCACCTGTTTGCCAACACGTCCAGGATACCGTTTGCGGTGAGTGCGCGGTTACACGCGTCTGAGTAGTGAGACGCTTTGCTTACGTATGATTGCACAAAAGCAATCAGTATGCGCCTCAGCAAACATAGTGGACGCGAAAGTAACACTGTCTGTCTGTTACGAATCCACGACGGCTTTACGTACTTTTCGAGGCACAGACAGGTCTCATTATGAAGTGGAACGGTCACCCATCCACGGACCGACCGCGACAAGCGCAGCTAGTTATGACTGATTCATTCGTACGGCTTTTATTAAGCCACGGGCCCTTTTCTGGCAGAGCTAAGCTCATAATTTGAAGTTGTAAGACCAACTAACTTAAGGCTGCTCTCTCGAAAAAAGCTTGAAAGAAGCATGCAGATGAAGCAACTTTTCGTCGGCATTTACAGAGAAATTACACTTGAAAAAATTGTTAGTAATCTACATGATATGATACGTAATTTGGTTTAGCCACAATTTTTCTATCGTTAACGCGTAATAAGAAAAAAAAAAGTGAAATCACCTCCAAATCATTAAGATGAAAACATTTTACTCCTTAATTTCTTATCAAAAGAGTATAAAAAGAACATCTACTGCTTTGCAATACAAAGGAAAATGATTTGGTTTTGTTACTTTTTACAAATATGTATTATCTTAATTACAATAAATTAAATGCGTCCGATTAAAGACTGCGTCTACATCGTCAATCATGTCTGCGTCGTCATTTGTGTGCGGGGGTGACCCCGCACACAAATTCAGTGCGGGCCAAATGCTCAAGGTTATTGGCATGTATACAAGCCTTAACAAATAAAACTGAAGTTTAAAAACTAAAACCCGACCACAACAAAAAGTGATCTAAAAAGTACGAAACAAGAAAATATTTCACACAGAAATCAAGACATAGGTACAAAATGGTCAAGGTAAGCCGTGGTTGCATGCCTGTATCCCATATTAGTGCGATGAACATTATAATGGCATGCAACCACGGCTTACCTTGACCATTTTGTACCTATGTCTTGATTTCTGTGTGAAATATTTTCTTGTTTCGTACTTTTTAGATCACTTTTTGTTGTGGTCGGGTTTTAGTTTTTAAACTTATTTTTTTTATTTCAACAATTTTGGAGTCACAGCTAAGTATTATATATTTAATAGGTACTAGTGAACCCCTTTCCAATGATACTAAACACGGTATGCGTATCTTAATTTATTTGGTAATCTTTCCTTTTTTTACAATAATTTGTGACGAATCACCACTAAATATTATATATTTGAAAGGTACTAGTGAACCCCTTTCCAATGATACCAAACACGGTATGCTTGTCTTCATATTTTTTTTTATCTTGGTTTTTTTGTCCGCCAGAGGGCGCCCCATTGGATTCGGTGATAGGTCATATAGCCTATAACCAGCGGACGATCAAGACGCTTCTAACGATACCCCATTTGTTCAGTTCTGATAAGTAGTTTAGGAGCTATGAGCGAACAGATGAACATACATACATACATAGCCTGTCAAAATCATAACCCTCCTTTGGCTTTGCCGTAGTCGGGTAAAAAAGGCATTGTATGCCAGTGCTTTACAGAAATGTACCTTTTTCCAAAACTTTTAGTTGATACAGTACAGAAACGCAACTACACACTGAATACGTACATCGTTAAAACTTGTGAGCTCATAGGAGCAGAAAAATAAATTGCTATCTAACTTTTAATAGCACGCTTAAGAATTTTGGGAGTAAGCACGTGACTGCACGTGCGTCTAATATTACGTGATTTTTTTTACTTTGATTTTGAAATGTTACCCTTATCTGTGGGGTGGGTATTTAATCGTGATTTATTTTTGAAGAGTTGATTTTTGGTGTGTGTGTGTGACTGTGGAGTCCAGGTTGGCAAAACCTAGTTTTGTATAAATAATCATGCCAGGATTTGTACAAAAAAATAAAGATGTTTAGAGAAGTTGAAAATCGAATTCTTATATTTACGATTTACTACTTAGAAATTATTGCATTTTAGGCATTTTGCTTGTAAAATATTTTGATCTCTAGGCGATTTACAGCTTAAACAATTTGCTGTGTAGACAATAATTTCAGGCATTTAAAATATGTTTACCCGCATAAGTATGTGAACCCCGCAATAAAAATGGACGTTAAAAGTGAATAGTTTAACGAAAAGCTCATTATTTCAGAACGAAACGACAACTGACAGTAACAGTGACACTGACAGCCGTTTTATGGGGAATAATATCACAAATAATAATTACTCAATGTACTTTTTCAACTCCGCCATTGTAAACAACGATTCACATCACTTGTCTGCCAATTTGATAGATCCATTAATGTCACTGTCACTTTCTTTTTTTATAAACACAAAATGAGCATCGAGATGAAACAAAAACCGTTATTTTCATTTCAAAATATTTTAATTATGCGGGAAATTAAAAATATGGTAAGTATATCAATCTACTCCTGGTAATGCTTTCTCCATATTGGAAAAATATTTTAAACCCTCTAAATTAATGTCTTTTTTCATGCAAATGAATGTACGGATCTCACCATGATTCTTTTCGGGCCAACAAGCCGTAAGTCGTTCTTTATGAGACAAGTCCGACAGATTTCTTTTCTGATCGATCTTGTTGCGGGGTCTTAGGGTGTTACTACACCAATCGATCGATCGTCGATTGATGCCATCAATCGACATCGATAGACGTTGATCAATTGGTGTGGTAGCTTTGGCTGATCGACGGATACCGTTCCACTAACTAATCGATCGGAGGCATCGGTCGACGTTGATCGATTAACTGTAACTATAATCCAAGCAGCTCGATCGACGTCGACTAATAAATTCTACCATTGATCGATCGTCGATTGACAATCAATTGATTGGTCGGGTAGAAATTGTCGATCGACGTCGACTAATCCTTTCTACCATCGACGATTGATCGATTGGTATGGTAACACCCTAAGACAGTTTTAAATTTTCTCCAGGACTTGTCATGCTTCATTGCATCGGCGCTTTTCTGTGTCAGCCACTGTTGATTCTGGGTTTCAGGAGTGGTAGTGGTTTGGAAATATCAAAAAAGCCCGACACACAATTTTCAAACCACTGAAGGTCAGAATCTACAGTGGCGACCACCAGAAAAGCGCCGAGGTAAGACAAATTCCAGAGTAACGATTCAAACTGTCTTGGATCCCATAACAAAAATAATCAGCAAAGAGCAGCTGAGGAGTAAGCAAAGAAAAGCCGTGTAGCGTAGCCTAAGGGTGTTACTACACCAATCGATCGATCGTCAATCGATGCCATCGATCGACGTTGAATGATTGGTGTGGTAGCTTCGGCTGATCGACGGATACCGTTCGACTAACCAATCGATCGATTGCCGGTCGATGGCATCGGTCGACGTTGATCAATTAATCCCGACTGTAATCCATCAGTTTCTTTCGATGTGTATTTACAAGAGGACGCGTTAGCCAGTTCGATGTTGCTGGTACTATTACTCGCGGCTAATTAAGCAGCTCGATCGACGTCGACTAATCCTTTCGATCGATGCCGTCGATCGACGATCGATCGATTGGACTGGTAGAAACTATCGATCGACGTCGACTGATCCATTCTACCATCGATCGATACCGTCGATCGACGATCGATCTATTGGTCTGGTAACACCCTAACTAGGCTTTTGGTCTGTTTAAAATATTAATAATCAAATTGATCATCATAGTCTGTTGTTATTGGTTTAAAAAAGGAAATTCGTAAAAAATCGTTTTGTGTCTATTTTGAACTGAATCACGTCTGTTTCAGCGTTCTACATCACAAATAAACACAAACAAATAAAGTTAAAAATAAAAGCGCAAGATCAACGTGTACCACTTTATTTGTGGTGGCCATACGTCCTAAACAAACTAGGGGTAGCAGTGCTGCCCTCTATTGACTTTGGAAAAACATCAACCGCGCTTTTGATAAGATCTGATTTATGTTTTTTTCTAAGTTGACTTTAGTACGTTTTGCTCTTAGTTTATGGTTCTCTTGCTCATTATTTTATGTGACCTAAGGCGTTTACCTAGGGGAGCGAACAAACGCGACACGACGCGACGCGACGCGATGCGACGTAATGTGACTAATAAATACTTCACGCGACGTGTGTCCTACGTTGTACCTACGTAGTCATTGTATTTATTTAGAAATAAATAAGTTGGGGAGTTTCATCATTTATAATTCGAAACTAAATCTGTTTATTTATAGAGTATTGTGACTTAATTACCAAGCACTTTCGATTATCTTGTTGCAGCTGTTAAACTTATTATTTAACCATCATTATCCAATTTCTATTGAGGACAGGTTGTTATTGACTATACTTTAAGTAAGAAAAATACTGGTACTTATAATAATAAATATTGAATTATTAATAAACTATTGTGTCGCGTCTCGTCGCGCAAAAAGCAAATCCGCACTTGGCGCGTTGGTTATCCACACATTTATTATGGCGACTACATAGGAAAAAGTACTACCAAGGACATTCCCATGACTGAATAGCAAAAAAAAACCAGTCAAGAGCGAAACGACCTATTTTAGAGTAATTACAGAAAGCACTTTCAAAGATACCTAACACGTTTTATTTATGCTTCTTTCACGCTTTATATCAAAAATTATTTAATTTAATTAATATTTAATTAAATATTGTTTGATCTCTGAGTGATGTTTGATCTATGAGTCTGTGTAAGTGTAATCAAAACCTAACTACATAAAGTTAAAAATTAAGGTTGCATAAAAATATTTCTATTTAATAGTTTTTGTTTTTTTTTGTTTTTTTTTTAATTTATTCATAACTAACTTTTGATCGCGACTACATAAGCGTAAATGTCAGTTATCGCGGATGCAGACAAAGACGCAGTTTTAAAAGTAGCCCTCCTACCTTTGGGTTCAAGTTTATTCTGTAACAAATTTCATTAAAACTATTCTAGTAGTAGCTGTGAAAGCGTAATAGACAAGAAAACACACTTTCGCATTTGTAATATTGGAATGGATAATTTGCGCATGAATTATGATCAACATCCACATCGCTAAACAACGTGCAATATGCATAAAAACGTAAGAAATTTTGCAGTCACATTATGGTTGTACAACAAGATCTACTTTAAAATTTCAATATTATACTAATAGAAGTACTTGAGTCTAACTTCCATAGCAATTTATTTAGACTATTTTCAGTGTCATCTTTCTATGTTTAGTCTAGCTTATCTATAAAATTCAAACCATAGCGGCCTATTACACAAGATCAACATACGTTGCGGTCACTGGGGTTCGCATAAACAAATATTATATTAACCTCAGGCGCATCTCTTAAGATGCTGACGAGACCCGAAAACAGGCTTATTTCAAACATAGCTCAATTTGCTTAGCTTGTGGCTACGGGGTAAATATTGTGTTGATCTTGAATATTTTCTGAGACTTTTTTGTTTCTGAAATTCGTATATTAATTTATTGATACAAAATCCATACTTTAATATTATAAATGCGAAAGTAATTCAATCTGTTACGCTTTCACGATGACAAGACTGAATGGATTTTGGTAAAATTTGGTAAGTAGATGGTTGGAATCCTGGGAAAGGACATAGGCTATTTTTTAACCGACTTTAAAAAGGAGGAGGTTATCAATTCGAATGTTTGTATTTTTTTTTTATGTATAATCGGGCATATCTCTGTCATATATAGACGGATTTGCAACATTCTTTTTTTTGTTCGAAAGGGGTTTATTCCGAAATGGTCCCATATAAATTTTACCAAAATTGATCCAGCCCTTTTTGAAAAAATCAACAAATTCCCAAAAAAATTACTTAGGACGTATTAGTTTCTTCAATCTTTGGAGGATGGATTTACAATCTCTTTTAAGTGTGTCGCCGTTTCTTAAGGGATTTGGATGTTAAGGCAACACTAAAAAGCGAAAAATAAAAGAAGAAAAAGTTTTATTTGAAAAAACTTTTTTAATCTGCAACTTCGTCTTAATCCACGATAACTGCCTATCACGTGGATGAATATCTATGATTTCAATAAGATATCTATATTATTGATCAAGGTATGATATCAAATTAAATAACCATTACGTGTCATAAATAAAAAAAAATCCTAAATAAAAAAATGCAGTCTGACAGTGACCGCGCTTAAGCTATAGTCACCGCCTTAAGACCCGGTTACCACCCATCTTTAATTACTAACCAAAAGGGGACCAAATAAACAATGTTTTCTGCGAAACTTATTAAAACACGAGTTGCATACAAGTTATTCCTTTGAAAGGGCAAAAGATAAATATGACAGACGTACCCGCGGGGCTTAACAGTTGCGTCAATAGTCGGTTATTCAATATGTGGTAACACCTACAAAATATTATATTATAGGATCTTTTATAAGAGGATTTCGTTAGGGATTATATATCATAACTAGCTGATGCCCGCAATTTCGTCCGCGTGATTAATAGTAATAATAATAATAATATGTGAGGACATTTTCACACACGGCCATCTGACCCCAAACTAGGGAGACCCTGTACTATGGGTGTCAGACAGCTGGTAAACATACACAAATACATTTTTTTTTTGTAAATGCATACATATATAGATAAACAACACCCAAACACAAGGCAAACACAAGTTCTCATCACACAAATGTTTACCCTGGGCGGGAGTCGAACCCGCAACACGCAGCGCAGCAGTCGATCGCTCAGCCACTGAGACAACCGTGTCGTGATTGTCAGTTATCAGTGGGTTTTTATCGAAGTCAAAGCATTTATATCAATTAAACCGGCACTTTTTAATTGTCAAGGAGTCAGTCAGTTAGTCAGGAAGTAATAATACTAATAATAATAATATGTGGGGACATTTCACACACGGCCATCTGACCCCAAATTAGGGAGACCCTGTACTATGGGTGTCAGACAGCTGATATACATACACAAATATATTTTAAATACATACATATATAGATAAACAACACAACAATAAGTTGAAGCTAGTTGATCGTTCCAAAACGTACGTAGGTCTCTATGGAGAAGAACGAGCAAAAAACTCCACGGACACTCTTTTAGATCAAGTTTTTACAAAATATTGGTTACATTATCCATGTTGCTTCTATATGTGAAAACAATGCAGAAAAGAACAATATAAAACATAAAAAAAAGAATGAAGATAATGAGATGAGCCATGGTAGTTAAGAGTTGACCAATCTCTACTGACAGCGCCCGTTCACGAACTTGATGCGTGGATCAGCACCATTCAACTCAACCATTTTGAAGGGAGCCGAATGATCCAACACACGCTCCACCATCAGCAAGATATTTGAGTGAGCATGACAATGCTCTCAATCGCCATGTTTATTTATGTCGACCGATCGGAACCCTAGTTTTTTTTTTCTAAAATAAAAGTAGCCTTATAACATTGGCTATCTGCCAGTGAAAGTCCCGTCGAACTCGGTCCAGCCGTTCGAGAGATTAGCCGGAACATACAGACAGACAGACAGACACAAATTTTTAATGTAGTTAATGCAAGGTGGCTACCCGCAGGCCACGCTCAGTAATACATAGGTAATTCCCTTTCCTAGTGGGTAAAACAAATACCAGAATCTAATAAGCCCTTTTGTACAAAGAAGCCGCATTACTCAATGTCCGACAGTTATATATCTTGAAAATAACACTGAAACAGCATAAAATCGTATCACAGACCCCGGAATACTCGGAACTTCTCAAACGTCGAGTTTTTAAGTGTGCCTCGATTAGGACACGTACAACTTTTGCACAACGAATGCAAGAATTCTTGCTGAGCCACATATATAACAAAGTCGTTAGATTGTGGCATTAGTAACTTAAGAACAAGCCAAGTTAAAAACACACACTCACACACATTCTCTCTCTCTCACACACACACACACTCACACTTCACATAGTGCCATTTGCGCTCATTATATTCCTGTTGATTAAATACCTAATTTATTTTTCTATATTTTTTTTTTCTTTCAACTGTATTTTTTTTTAATTACACTGGTTTGGACCTAGACATTGTTTCATGTGCTTCTTGAATGTGACAGACAATCCATCTGTAATGTAATGCGCATTTTTCTTTGTATGGTAATAACACCTAAGGACTCCACGAGCACAGTATAAGTATTAAATTTAGTACTATCCCACGAGACAGGCTCGACCTAGTGTGGAGTCCATTAACAAAATGCTTTCTTTGTGTCTTAAATTTGTTTTTCTATTGTGAACTTAGTTGTTAATGGAGACTATAAGGAAATGTAAAGAACTTTCTTTTTGTTGACAAATAAACAACATTATTATTATTATTATCATAATACGTTGCAGCCGCTATTTAATGGCTTGTCACGTCGCATATGGCAAAGAATCTATTAAGCTAATTTTTACTCCAAAAGTATCAGTTGTTTCCTAGGAATATTTTTTGGTCAACGTTACTTAGTTGGATTAATAGTATTCGTAATTAACAGCTATGTGATGATTTTTTTACACAAGAATATCAGAGAATCTACCCAATCACCGTTTGCCTGATAAAAGGTAATTGGGTTAGTACGTAAATAGGAAAAGCATCGTCACGGGGTAGTCCCAATGACGTTGCGTTTGCCACTAGTGCAATTTACACAACTTAAAGATTACCTTAAGCTGTGTTTTCCTTTACTGCTACGGCTGCTGTGTTTTATGCTTGTGAATACCACACATTAACCATACTTACTTATCTTCTAAATATATAAAAGCGAAAGGTCATTCACTCACTCATCACGAAATATCGAAAACCGCTTGACGTATAGAGATGAAATTTGGCAGGAAGGTACCTTTATAGTTAGAAGACGTCCGCTAGGAATGGATTTTGCGACACGGCTAGATTATGGAGGTCTAATGGCTCTCGCAAGTAAACTCTGGAAACGAAATCGCGGGCAGCAGCTAGTCTTAAATATAAAAATCTTCTGTGCGTGTGTATGAAAGTGAACTCCTCCTAAACGGTTGTACCGATTTTGATAAAAAAAATTGTGTGTGTTCCAGTGAATTCGAGGATGGTTTAGATTCACAATTGGACCCGGTAGGTGGCCCTGCAGTCGAGTTGCAGGACTTCTTTTTTATTTTAAGGGCAGGACAACGTCTGCCTTGCCAGCTAATATGTTATAAATGCGTAAGAGAGTTTGTTTTTAAGCTTTCACGGCTAAACGACTGAACCGATGTTGATGGAATTTGGTTCAGACTAGACTTTAAGCCCCTTGACATGGCTACTTTCAATAAGCGACTTTGTCTGCATCCTCGATAGCCGTCGCGGACGAAAGCAACATTTTAAATGCGAAAGTGGGTTAATTTATTTATTTGTATGTTTGTTTGTTGCCCGTGGGATGCAGTCTGGGTTAGAATAGCAACCCCCCCCCCCCCATTTCATCCCGAGGGTGTCGTCGAAGGCGACTAAGGGAAAATCCGGAAGTCGGGCAGCAGCGGCTTCATTGCGATCCCCAAGACGCCTGTCAAGCATGGGGATTATGGCAACCCCCCCCCCCTTATATGGGGGATGCCTTTGTTCAACAGTGGACGTCTTCCGACTGATGATGATGATGTTTGTTTGTTGCGCTTTCACGGGTGAACTATTGAACCTATTTTCATGAAATTTGGTAAAAAAAAAATTTTAACACATTTCACACACAGCTATCTGACCCCAAACTAGGGAGACCCTGTACTATGGGTGTCAGACAGCTGATATACATACACAAATACATTTTAAATACATACATAGGTATATAGATAAACAACACTCAGACACAAGGCAAACAAGTGCTCATCACACAAATATTTACCCTGGGCGGGAAGCGAACCCGCAACACGCTGCGCAGCAGTCAATCGCTCAGCCACTGCGCCAACCGTGTCGTCAAAACACTACTAAGCTTAAACCCCAAGAAAGCGCATAAACTACTTTTTCAATCTACGACTTTATCTACATCTGCGATAACCGACATTCACGCAACGAAATCAAGGCCAAAAGCTAGTAAAATATCAAAATCGAAATAAATAAATAAATAATAAATAAATATCTTGGGACAACTCACACACGGTCATCTGGTCCCAAGCTAAGCAGAGCTTGTGTTATGGTAACCAGACAACTGATATACATACTTATATAATTTATAAATACATACATAATATAGATAAACACCCAGACACAGAACAAACAATCATGCTCATCACACAAAGTTTGTCCTGGGTGGGAATCGAACCCACGACCTCCGGCTTAGCAGTCAGGGTCAGTGACCACTAGACCAACAGGCCCGTCCAATAAACCGGTCCGTAAATAAACTCATCTTTACCCGTTCCAAAAGAAAGCTAAAACCTCAGTAACTCACATCGGTATTGCTACGTCGTATATTACACGAATTTTATTATCCTTTATTACGTATTACCGCATTAAGTAGCTGTTTGGGGATTAAACATATTTCGCGTCGAAAATATGAGAGCTTTTATGAAAATGTATTTTATTTGCACTTAAATGAATACAATTCATGATTTTAATACTACCACGATTAGGTTACTGGTCTCTTGGTCTTATGATAATATATTTTGACATGTGTAAAAATAGTAATGAATGATAATTAATGTATTTTTGCATGAATATTATTATTATTGAAGGTATAGATTCTTAATTATTATTGAATATTGTTCTCTCTATGGGTATGTTACAGCAATCTACATATTATTATGATAAAAGCCCTTCTACCCGTGAGTGTCGTAGAAGGCGACAGAGGGATATTGACCAGAGGATGGGCAGCAGCGGCCTTCTGAGTATCATAATACCTAGGTACTGCGATCGCCAACATGCATCGGCCAAGTATGGCGATTACGAATGGTTTAGCCATTTAAAAATTTAAATGGCTAAACCATTGGTATGATGATAGCTCGATCCCAGGGCGGCTAAAAAAGTATCCTATGTCCTTTGACATAGGATACTTCTTTAGCCGCGAATTTGTCTGCATTCGCGATAACCGAGTTATATATTTTATAGTGCGTCCATTTATTTACTCTTTTCTCAATCTCCTATTTTGATGAGCTGGGACTTCAATCCGACACGATCAAGCGCAGATCCTGAAAACGTTGCAGACAGAGTTACTTTCGGATTTATAATATTTGTACCGTAGTATCGATTTTGTAAATACCAATAATAATAAATTACTTAACCACTTAAAATATCAATTGTCAAACTAAGCGTCTTAAAACCTACTAGATATCGCTGTCACATCTGCTGTTGACAGTTTTACTAAAACTTAGTAGTTGGCAATTAAAGGGGATGATTAATAATATTGGAAGTAGTTCGTGGGGAAGGAAACCTGAGTTTAAATACTTGGTATAAAGCTGGTCCTTTGGTACGGTCTACAACGAAAGACGACCAACATTCCGATTTTTAAACCATACCTAAAAATTAAAAAACAAAATTGGCACAAAATGCATAATTAAAATATTTTTAACGCAGTAGCTATGATTTATGAAATGCTGAAAAATTGACTATCGAAGTATTTTGTATCTATGTAATATACACTGAAATACAAACGGTTTTTCAGCAATCATAATATTATGTAAAAGTATTAAACGACTTTTGTTTTTAGTCGTAGAATGTCAATAAAAAGGGCTTTGAGGAAATAGTCGAAATAGTTACGTTACAGAAGGACCACAATATGAATGTCCACCCATGTGGACCCACTGATATTTTCACAATCACCACGTTTTCAGTGGTGATTTTTTTTTTTTTAATTAGAACTGTAGCCTAGTTACCTAAGTCATGATATCCCAAAGGCCCCTCATGCAAGCGGTTACGGGTTCAAATGTTAATGCTGAAACTGAGCAAGTAGGTACCAATATTATTTTTTCAATTCATATGCACTTTTTAAATGTATTTTGGACGTCACTGATATCATTCGGTGAAGGAAAAAATCGTTAGGAAACCTGGACTTAAACTAATATAAATCTGAAATATGAGAAAGCGTGGTGATTTATGATTGTGCCTTATATGTATGAGAAGAGATCTTTGCTCTGCAGCGGGACATTAATAGGTTGGTATTAATACTCAATACTCCTATATAGGGTGACTGGTAATTAGTGTACGATACTTAAACACGTGATTGTGTTCATGATAACAAACAACTTTCCCGAAGAAAAAATGTTTTTTGTACTGGTTCACTTTTATCACACTAACACATCAGCCGTACGAAATACTCGCGCGCGCGCTCCTGTGACCTTAAGTGAACCAGTACAAAAAAAAAATTTCTTCGGGAAAGTTGTTTGTTATCATGAACACAATCACGTGTTTAAGTATCGTACACTAATTACCAGTCACCCTATATACTCAATACTATATATACTAATACTCCATGCTATTACTAAACCAAGTAAGAGTCTAGCTTTCCGTAGATACACAACGCCGATCTAAAGTCTTCTCTAAAGAGGACGAACAATGCGTGGCCACCGCTGGGATCTAGAAGATGTACTACTTGAAGTTTAGTTGAAGTTTGTAGTAGCCATAAATTTCCTTAACTCCAAGACTTTCGACCTTTTTCTGTTTTATGTTTTCCGAGATCTAACAGTGACAAACATAAAATTAACGATGGCCTTGCTTTCCTTGCTTCCCTTCAAAATGGTTGAGCCAAATGATGCCGATCCGTGCGTCATGTTCGTGAACGGGCGCCGTTAGTTGGGGCTGGTCATCTCTTAGCTGCCTCGGTTATTCTAAATTTATTTTGAATTGTTTTAATATGATTATATTTTTATCTAAACCTCTTTTAACGTACACGACTTGTTACATTGTTCTCACATTGTACCCTAGATTCAATATGAATGATGTAACCGAAATTTGTAACATATTATTGATTTTAAAAGAGTGTTGTTCATGGAGTTTCTTGCTCGTTCTTCTCCATAGAAACCTACTGTTTGGAACGAGCAACTAGCTTCAACTTTCTGACTGACTGACTCTGACAATTCAAAAGTACCTGTAAATGGTTTATTTGAAATAAATGAGTTTGAGTTTGAGTTTCTGTCTTTTTTTTTAAACCTACTCCATACAAACTAAATGATTTTATTACCTACACTACTACCAAAATAACAGACTCTACAAAAATACGTGCGTGTGTGTACGTGTCTACGAGCCGCTCGAACTAAAAGCAGTTTCCAGAGCACATTCGACGCGGGAAGAGGTGAGGAACAGTGTTCGGAGGGAGGCGAGCCGTGTCGCTACTGTACGGTACCTTAGTACGGTATACCTATCTTTGGTGCGTTAACAAACATCATAAACTCGTAACGACCAACAGCCACCAAAACTTCATGTTAAGGGGCTATTAAACGACTTTTACAGATTTTAAACTGACAATCACGTCAAAATGTGCAGTGTAAATGATTTGAAATAAATATATGTTAAACTAGAACATCCTCTTAATCATTTAGTAAGTGAATATTTTTTATTATATTCATATTATATAGTTTAATTAATACGTGAAGTTGTGTCTGCTTACAGACAATTTTATTATCTATCTTTTAGTATACGCCTTTTTTTTTATTTTGAAAGAATACTACTATTATTTAATTATTTCGACTAAATTTTGAGAGTTTTGGACGCAGACTGCGTCCGTTCTGCATCAGTTCTGCGTCCAAAAACGCTTTAAGTTTAGTCGAAAAAAAATAATTATTGTAGTATTCTTTCAAAATTAAAAAAAAGGCGGTTAATTAAACTATTTAATATGAACTTATTCAAAAATATTCACTTTCTTTATGATTAAGAGAATGTTCTAGTTTAACATATATTTTTTTCAAATCATTTACACTGCACATTTAGACGTGATTGTCAGTTTAAAATCTGTAAAAGTCGTTTAATAGCCCCTTAAAGCACTTTATCGAGTGACCTTGAAAAGATTAATTTATGAACTTACGTTCTAAAATCCGTAATTTAGTAACAAAACATTATGAATGATTTAAGACATTATAATTTCATACATTTATGGACTTTTTTTTTCTTTATTAGTATGTCCAACAAAGAATACACCTAACATGCTGTATTATTAAGAACAACAACAAAAATCTATGTACTGCTTCGATTAAAGGAAACCACATCATGCAAAAACAAACAAAAGCTAACATATTGAATGATTTCGAAATTAATTGAATAAAAATAAAGATTAAAACCGAAGAAAACAAATATTTTATTTTTATTTTATTTATTAAGGAAAACAAACAATTACACACAGTACATGGTTAACAATAGCTTACAATCTAGGTTTATCAGTGCGTAACTAACTACGTTATCCACATGTTACATATTCGAATAAAAATTTGGAAGAGCACGAGTACAATATTACTAATTAATCATACAAAATACTAATTCTTACTGTAATACTAAAATGTATACATAATAATATGAGGATATGGTTAATCAACTGTTTTCTCGATAATTTTAAGTAAATCAATGCGAATTTTGTTAGCTGACAAAGTAAATAAATCTAATTCAGAAAAAAGAGTATTATAATTTTTAGCTAAAAAGGCGCGCGGACACCCGCCTTGGTGCAACAAAGTAAATAAAAATAGAAATAGCAATAAAACATTGCTAGGCAGGCAGTTCAACACTTACATGACATACCATTTAATTGTGTACGGATTAATGATTAGACAAGATAGCCCAGTGGTTAAATCACTTGCTTCTTAGGCACAAGGTTGTAGGTTCACAACCAAGCATAAGTTGATGTTCATAAGTAGATCTTGGGCATCATGGATATCGATGAAGGAAAACATTGTGAGTAAATCTCCCGCCCGCCATCACACGGGTGCAATAAAGATCAAACTATACGTATAAACCTTCCTTTTAAATCACTCTATGTATTGATGAAAACCGCATAATAATCCGTTGCGGAGTTTAAAAGATCTAGCGTACAGATAGCAGGAGCATCTTTGTTGTATTCTATGTAAAGATATAAATCTGAAATCGCCATCCGCTTTGAGCAAATCAATCATCAATGCTCACATGCCTGACTTCTCTTCATGAGAAGAAGCAGTTATATCTTTATAATATTACTAGCGGGCCGGGCAGACGTTGTCCTGCCCTAAAAAGAAAAAAAGTCCTAGGACTCGACCGCAGCGCCGGGTCCATTTGTAAATCTAAACAATTCTCGAATCCATTGGAACACACACAAAAAAAAACATCAAAATCGGCACCGCCGTTTGGGAGGAGTTCTTTTTTATACACACGCACAGAAGATTTTTATATATAAGATTATGAAAGGGGCTCAAATGCAGCAATATACTACTGTGAATTTACAGACTGTAACAGCAATTAGCTGACCCACCTCAAAAAAAATAGCATAAAAAAATCTAAAAAATTTTTTACAATACGAATCGATTGAATTTTATAATTATTTACTGCTAGATCGATCGATGGTCGATTATCGCGGATTAAAAAGTAGCCTATGTACTTCCCCAGGGTTCGAGCTATCTTTATGCCAAATTTAATTAAATTCGGTTCAGCCGTTTCATCCTGAAAGCGTAATAGACAGAGTTACTTTCGCATTTATAATATTAGTATGGATAAATAGTATGGATTTTATTTATTTTGTTGAAATGGTAGAAAAATATAAAAGTAATAAGAAATTCTATCGATTCGTATTCTAAAAAATCTCAACTATTTATGCAAACGTAGATCACCTATAACTGACTGTCTGTGCATCCTTGGACAAACTTATTTCGAGGGCAATAATAATACTTCTACAACGGAAGTAAAATCAGCTTTATCTGGTACATAGGTAATACCTACTAGCAGCCATAATGAAGTCAGGCTTCCTAACTAGCCTCATATGGAACCTAACACTATTACCTAGAACTGCTGGCTGACAGTTTAACTCTAACTAATCCTTTGGAGACCATTGGCGTGACTGTAGGATAGTAGTTGCTTATTGTACATTGCTCTCGACTTCAATACTTAGACAAATTTTGCTATGATAAACAGCGTATATTTTCAACTGACTTCAAAAAAAAGGAGGTTCTCAATTCGTCTGTATGTTTTTTGTATATTTGTTAAGCGATTTCTCCGGCAAATGTAAAGCTATTTTGAAAATTCATTTTTTCATAGATAGGGTATGCCTCAAGGGTGGTCCCATGTAAATTTTATCGAAATTGATTCAGCACTTTTGGAAAAAATCGAAATGATGACGATCTGTGATTTAGAAGCGGTGTTTTTAAATAGAAAGCTGATTTTGATTAGGGAGAAGTTTCTTAGCTTTGAACGAAGATCGAGTGTTTCCCATCCGTCTTCGATTACCCTGAATCACATACCTATCATTACACATTAATAACTTGCACATAATCATTACAAACCTTGAATTTATCAAAGCGTTCAAGCTTAATACAGAAAATAACTCTATCACATGAACCAATTTTCCCGGTCCTCACACTAACTTAATGAGTACCTTAACACATAACATCAAAGGGTAACCCAATTAGAATCAATTCAATAGTTTCGGAGATCAAAATCTCCATATAAAGGCACATCTTTATAAGTGGTTTAATTTATTAACTTTGATCTCTGCCTCTGGCAAATTACGGAGCAAAGCTTTAAATAAAACGCCGTTTGATTTTGTACTCTAGTGGCAAAAGGAAAAGGTTAATTTTGGATGTGTGTTATGTTGTGTTGACTGCTCCTTTGAAAGCCCTGTCACAGTGCAAATATTGGACAGAAGGGTAATAGGGTGTCCTTGTTAAGTACATGTTAATTTTTATAATTAGATAGGCATAAGTGTGTTATATTAATTTAATTTTCTGGGTTTTTCTTTTGCGAGAAATAAGTATAAGAAATACATGATCAAAGTACAAAAATAAATGTATAGGTTTATTTACCATTTATATAAAACTTTAAAATTTTCATAAATTATATGTTAATCATCATCAAGACGACCACTGCTGGACATAGGCCTCCCCAAAGGGGGGGGGGGGGGCTTGCCATAATCGCCACGCTTGACAGGCGGATTGGCGATCGCAGTAGGTATGGTTGTTACAAAGGCACAGAGAACGCTGCTGCCCATTCTCTGGTAAGTCCCTTAGTCGCCTCTTACGACACCTACGGGAAGATATGGGATGGTGCTATCCTTTACGTCCGACACCACACAGGCAAATTAATTATATAAATATGTATAACGTTACTTTGCTTCCGTGTATTAGAGCATAAGAAGTAGGAAAGCAGAAAATTGAGAATTTATCACCAGACTGCCTATTTTTATTGTTTAAAAATTGCTTATTCTTTGTAGATTTAGATAAAATTATCGTTGATGTTTTTGAAGTGAAATGAAGTTTGAAATTTTTAGCACTCCCTGTTAATTGGTCCTCCGGTCCAAATTACCCGTACAATTTGGTCCTTCGTCCCAAAAACAATACTACTACAATTACCCTGTCCCACAACAAGCGCGTACTTCGAAACAGCATCTATAATGAAGATAAACAGCAGAAAACAATATACGATACACAAATAGTGACAGTTGTAACAAATATTTGAAATGAAAAACAAATGTTTGTTAACGTTAGATGTCCTAAGCAAATAGCGTAGCCAGGATTGGCAAAACATTGGACGAACGTTGGTGGCTTATTTTTAGAAGGACCATGCGTGAATTTTGCTTTCTGCTTTGAACTAGAAAATAATCTGTTAATTTACTATTAAAAATGGACAGGTCTATTTACGAGGACCACAGTCTTCGGAAAGCACGTAAAGCCATTGATCCCTGCTGTCATTCATAGATTTATGACAGAACAGAAGCCAGAAAGTTTGATAAAAAGTCTTACCAAGGAGTATGGTGTTATCCCTTAATTGGGTTGGGAAGGTCAGAGAGGCAGTTGCTCCAAGAGAGACACTGGTAGCTGCAGCATGGTTGGACTGCAAACCATTCCCAACAAAGTTAGAAAAAGGCTAAGCACAGATGATGAAGATGACTGAACAAATAATTTATTATTCTTAATTGGGGAATTTTACTAAATTTTTTTACGTGAATTACTTTTCATAATATTTTTTTGCCATAATGAAAATCATAAATACACCTCTTACTTGATTTAACTTAACTGGATTCTTACAAAGGCATTCCTATTTTTAAATGACTTAAAAAAGAAGGGGTTTCTTAGATTAACCCATAATTATGTTGTTTTTTAGATGCAGAACGAATTAGTTTATAATAGTTTAGTTTATAATTCACAGTAATAGGCTTTTATTATTATTATTAGTTCTAAATACCGAGGGGTCAATACCCCTGGATGTTATTATTTGATCATAAGTACTCGTATAATGCACGTAAGGACCAAAATAAAATTTGTTGAACACAAACCCCGGAGTAGTGGAGTACGTTCAATAACTCCTATCCTAAAGTTAATCTGAACCGACTTCGATGAATTTACATGCAAATTGGGTCTCAAAACGGATCTCACTGAGCGCCCATAGTTAATGCTTAAGCAAACTTATTTTGATACCCCACCAAATTTGACTCCATCCTTATATCGGTGATGCCAAGGTGTACAATACGATGATGGTTTCTGATTTGAACGGTAAAGAAAAACCGGTATTTGAATTAGTCCGACAAATTGAATGTTGCATTCAAATTTGAAATGATTTGTTCTAAATGTGTTAGGTGTAAGGTTGAGATTTCCATGTCAGGTTGCTTCTAAAATATACTAGGGTTGTGTCATCGTAAGTTTTAACTTTTGAAGCTTTGGTAAGGACTTTCAAACCTCTAATATGTGACAAAGTGGTGTGACATGTTAGTTTTTAGTTATTATTAATAGTTTGCTTATCTCTAATTAGTTTTTAATGAAAGCACGTGTAAGATTAGTTTCTGAGAATTCGTCGCTTTATGTATATTCTGATAGTTAATTTAGATCTTAATTAGTGAAAACCGACTACCTATTAACTTGATAGATATTGTTGGTGGATAATTACTTAAGTTACTTAGGCAACACATTTTGAGGGGTTCCCTAAGAATAAATAGTTGTCGTACCTATACTATGGTGAAAATGAATTAAAGTTAATTATGAAAAGAGAGAAAAGAATGTAAGTTGTTACAATGCCATACAAAAATAAATCGTGACTAAAAAGAAATAAAAAAATAAATAAAAGTTTAAAAAAAGTAAAAACACGCTTTTTATAGAAAACCAAACTAAAAAATAGAAAATAAATTTTAATAAATTATTTTATTTTAAAAAAAGCGTGGGGTGCATGGTGTCAATAGTTATAAATATTTTATTGACAGATATGAGTAGAGTGATTATCATTTTGATAATATCTTAAAAAGCACCCCACGCTTTTTTTAAAATAAAATAATTTATTAAAATTTATTTTCTATTTTTTAGTTTGGTTTTCAATAAAAAGCGTGTTTTTAGTTTTTTTAAACTATTATTTATTTTTTACTTTTTAGTTTGGTTATATCTATATCTATAAATATTATGTACATTTATTCTACCAGGGGCGCTTGTGCAGTACCATCCTAGTATATAATAGCTGTTTTTTCGGCAACTAATTTTGAACGACTTATGTTTTTTTTTTTTTTTTTTTTTTATAATTTTTGTCAAATTAGTGTACTGTCATCGGTCCTCGATAAATCTACAAAGTTTGAACGAAATCTGGCCGTTTAAAGTGGGTCAAAATCGCGCCCAAAGAAGTCGGTTACAAACACTTATGTTTTTTTTTTGTTTTTTTTTTTAATAATTTTATCAAATTAGTGTATTGTCATCGGTCCTCGATAAATCTACAAAGTTTGAACGAAATCTGGCCGTTTAAAGTAGGTCAAAATCGCGCCCAAATAAGTCGGTTACAAACAAACATACAGGTGAAGCTAATAAAAAGCTGGTAACAAAAACTTGTGCGTTCATCCTTGCTCGCTGCAACACCTCTTCTATTTTGTATGCCAAAGACAATGATTATCCCAAGAAAAGGTTGTGTACAATTAGGCTGCTATTTCTAACAATCATGCTTAATTAAAGAATCTTCGACTTCAGAAAGGTTTTTTAATCGACTTCAAAAAGGTGATTTTATTTTTTTTATGTATGTTCGGGCATAACTCCGTCATTACATAGATGATGTTTTATAGTTTCTTCAATCTTTGGAGGACTTCAATCTCCGATTTAACTGTGACGCGCGATATAAAGCGATACTAAAAAGCGGAAAATAAAAACTTTTACCAAAAATTCGGTGGCGTGGCTTTGTTCTGTTTGCTGTTTTGTATTGCCACCGACTTCCGAAACTAAAGTAATGTGTGTTCTGTTCTAGTTATTTATCACTTTTTAGTTTTTGAAAGCGGTTGTTTTTTTTTTTAAGTTTGTTTTACGATCTGATTGGCTTACCGTAGATTTATGGATACCTTATAGCATACAAGCATATGTATTGCTTCCCAGCTGATGACTCCGATCTTCAGTGCCTATGCGACGTGTCTCCGCAAAACATGGCCCACCTTTCATCTTGCACCGTCAGTGGTGCCCTGTTATCTGCACACCTGAGGACTTAATGACTGGAAAGTGAATGGCGTTCCCGTTGACGTTAAAAACTAGATAAGTGCGAGTCGGACTCGCCCACCGAGAGTTCCGTCCAAATTCCCCATACAATTATTACCGCGCATACCTCGATGGTTGATTCATCATTTCCCCCCAAAATTGGGGGTTTTGCCATAATCGCCACGCTTGGCAGGCGGGTTGGCGATCGCAGTATGGTTGTTACAAAGGCACAGAGAACGCTGCTGCCCATTCTCTGGTGAGTCCCTTAGTCGCCTCTTACGACACCCACAGGAAGATATGGGATGGTGCTATTCTTTACGTTCGACACCATACGGACAACCTCGATAGTTGATTACGTACTCTAAATAAAGACTTTATTTTTTATGATACACGTTAACTTAGAAGTTTGGTTTTTTCACAACTCCAAGGGACTGTAGGCTTGAGTATATGGTTTTAATTTCTCGATACCTCCACGCGTTCCCGAGATAAAGGGTCTTGACAGACAGACGGACAGACAGACAGACAGATAGATAGACAGAAGGAAAACAAAGTGATCCTATAAGGGTTCCGTTTTTGCCTTTTGAGGTCTAGAACCCTAATGAGCCCGTATATTGTTAAACCTTAGGTACGAAAATGAATTTATTTCGTTGACTGTACCTTTCGTCACATTCGACGTGGCGGCACCAGGCAGATTTTTATTTTAATAAAAAGCAAAAGGAAATATCTTATGAACATGTAGACGTGCCGGCGACTCGACGTAGTGGCGACTCGACGTAGCGGCGACTCGACGTGGCGGCGACTAGACGTGGCGGCGACTCGACGTGGCGGCGACTCGACGTGGCGGCGATTAGGCGTGGCGGAGACTCGACGTGCCGGCGACTCGACGTGGCGGCGACACGACGTGGCGGCGACACGACGTGGCGGCGACTCGAGGCGTCGGCGACTCGACGTGGCGGCGACTCGACGTGGCGGCAACTTGACATGGCGGCGGCTCGACGTGGCTGCGACTCGACGAGGCGGCGACACGACGAGGCGGCGACACGACGTTGCGGCGACACGACGTGCGGCGACTCGACGTGGCGGCGACTCGACGTGGCGGCGACTCGACGTGGCGGCGGCTCGACGTGGCTGTGACTCGACGAGGCGGCGACACGACGTTGCGGCGACTCGACGTGCGGCGACTCGACGTGCGGCGACTCGACAGAAAGCACCGAGGCAACGAAGGTCAATGAGTCCCGCAGAAATGATTCAACTGAAATATTAATCAGGAAAGAACAGCGAAGGAGTAAGAAAAAAGCCGGACAAGTGCGAGTCGGACTCGCCCGATCCGTACAAATTTGTAGGTACATATACATACTTCCATACTCATCCATATCAACTATCCCTACATTTAATATTATAAATGTGAAACTAACTCTGTCTGTTAATCGGTTCTGACTGTTAATTTTGATGAAATTTAGTATGAAAACAGCTTGAACCCTGGGAAAGCACATAGAGTACTTTTTAATTTGGGACTTCGTCTGTATCCGCGATAACCGATATTCACACGGACCAAATCGCGGAAAAAGCTCGTTATAATTTTTTTTTTTTTTTGTATTTTTGTATTTATAGTGTATGACGATATTATTTGCCAAATTTCATAGTTCTAGGAGAGTGTGTTTTTGCGACATAAATGGCCGTACCTATCTTTTTTTCACGTTCACTTAGAAGTTTGATTTTTTTCACAGCTTCTGGGGACCGTGGTTATATGGTTTTAATTTCAACTCGATAGATCTTGACAGACAGACAGACGGACAACAAAGTGATCCTATAAGGGTTCCGTTTTTTCCTTTTGAGGTACGGAACCCTAAAAATATATTTTCCACTTCCGTCAATATCAAGCAGGTGACAGAACAGAACTAGGCCAATAGGCACAAAGGGGCTAACACACTGGGTCATATGTGGAAGCCCTGTTGCGAAACACCACGGATTATAATTAACATAGTTAATGGGTCCTAAAAAGTGATTTCGATAATAGGCATGGCAAAAACGCTTGAAAGCACGGCAATTTGGTCCAGTTTTTACTCCGCAGGGGCCGAGGGCCGCATAATAAACAGCTCCGGATCTAAACCATAAAATATATGCTGATTACTTGACATATTGCTGTTATTACAAGCAGTTATTACATTACGAGCAGACATTTCAATTTTATTTATTTGTATAGAGGAATCGAAATTCTATGCAACTTCAGTAACGGTCTTGCAGATTTAAATCCTCCCCGTATATTCTCTCGGTTCGTCTCAGCATAGAAAAAAGCTTTTTACAAAAAGACAACCGCCTTCAAAAAGTGATAAATAACTTTAGCACAGAACACACATTGACTTTAGTTTCGAAATTCAGTGGCTTTGTTCTGTTTGTTGTTTTGTATTGCCACCGACTTCCGAAACTAAAGTCAATGTGTGTTCTGTGCTAAAGTTATTTATCACTTTTTGAAGGCGGTTGTCTTTTTTGTAAAAAGCTTTTTATTTTCCGCTTTTTAGTACCTCCTTCTCATCCAAATCTATTAAGAAGAGATTGAAAGTTACTACAAAGATTGATGAAACTAAAACGTCGTCTATGTAAAATTTTTGGGTATTTGTTGATTTTTCAAAAAGTGCTGAATCAATTTCGATAAAATTTATATGGGACCACCCTTGAAGCATACCCTATCCATAAAAAAAAGAATTTTCAAAATCGGTTTACGTTTGCCGGAGAAATCGCGTATCAAATCGCGCACATACTTAATGCAAATTTAAGACTTATACGGTTTTCTCATGGATGCCATTGTCAGAACTGGACCAAAATAAAATGGGACCAAATATTAAAAAGCTCTTGAAAAATCTTAAAGTTTTTTTTATAGAATTTAGCTTTCGAGGAAATTATAAGGAGCGTACGTGGTGATCAATGCTCTCGTGCGTTCTGTGTTTGAGAAGAGGCCTTTGCCCTGCAGTGGGACAATTATAGGCTGTTTTTGGAGTTCCGTACAAAAAAACAAAAAACCGGAACCCTTATTAGATCACTCGTGCGTCTGTGTTCCTGACGTCACATCGTGCTACCGTAGCTTCGTACGCCCCACCGCGAATGTGGTGGTCGGACGGCGGTAGCCACTCGCTCGCCGACACCTTTAGCGTGCGCACACGGTCATCTCGTTATAATAATCAGTACCTAAGTACAATATACAGTTTTACTAGAAGTCTACGCAGTTTTATTCACTAGTCAAGACCACCAGCCACACATCTGGAGCTTGGCATTCAACAGTCTGTCTGTTCGTCCGTCTGTCACAGCCAATTTTCTCCGAATCTGCTAGACCAAATCAGATGAAATTTGGTAGGATGGTGTAATCCTATGACCCAAACACAGATGTGGAAAGTAAATAAATATTTTTTTTTAAGTAAGGGTCATTTTCGGGTGACAAAATGGGAAATTAAAAAATAAGTTTTGCAAACCTTACTGTGTTATATTTCAAACTAGCTTCTGCCCGCGGCTCCGTCCGCGTTCAAAGTAACTTTCCCAAGATACAATCGTCCAATGGCTTATGCTTGATTGTGTAAAAACATGCAAATTTTCTTATTCTAAATTTAGGATTGGATCCGGAGTGCTCAATATGGTGTCCAGTACCACATTATTGGGCAATTCAGATCCAGATCTATCTACCATGTGAAAAGGTGAAGGTAGCTGTTAGAACTGCTTCGTATGTGTGATCAGGGACACAACGGACTGTTTGTTCTCTACATTATACACATACAGAACATCACTACACACTCAATAACATATACTCAACATAAAACACAACATTAAATGTGGCACACCCATACTTTATAACCGCCTACCTAGCACGGGACTGGGTCTTGCTCTGCTCTCCACTCTAACATGCCATGTTTCTTTCATTCTTATCCTGTAGTAGTATATAAGTTATTTTGTACTCAAAATATTTTGCTCAATAAATTATTATTATTATTATTATTATTATTATTGTAGAGAACACGCAGGGCGTTGTACGATTTTTTTGCATGCTTGACCCATACGCTTGGCAAAATGCCTTAAACAACGTAACTTCAGAATATTAGAGGGATATTACAAAATACAAAAATACCGATCTCCGAACTACGTTGGAAACAAAACCTGAATATATCTTTAAACCTCGAAAACGCGGCAGATAATAATAATAATAATCATCACTGACAGGACTATTGTCGCCAATAAGCCTGACATAGTGGTGATAGATCGATTAGAGCGTCGCGCAATGATTGTTGATATAGCGGTTCCGCATGACGAGAACCTCGTGAAAACCGCGAAAGATAAACAAATTAAGTATCTTGACTTGGCTCGCGAGGTTGTCGACATGTGGGATGTGAATACAGCAGTCATTGTGCCGATAGTCGTTACGGCCAATGGACTAATTTCCAAGAGCCTCGACCAACACCTAAGGAGGCTCTCGTTGGGCAGCTGGATCAAGGGCTTGATACAGAAAGCGGTACTCCTGGACACGGCGCGTATTGTTAGGAGATTCCTCTCTCAGGAGCCCTGACCACCGGTAGCTTGGACCGTATTCCCGATACCGGTGGGCTACTATTTTTTATATTTTTAAATGTTTTTATTTTTCTATGAATATTTAAAAATGTAATTTAATATGGTATATGAAATAAATAAATGTGAATAATAATAATAATAATAATATGTGGGGACATTTTCACACACGGCCATCTGACCCCAAACTAGGGAGACCCTGTACTATGGGTGTCAGACAGCTGATATACATACACAAATACATATTTTTTTTTTGTTTAAGTACATACACATAATATAGATAAACAACACCCAGACACAAGGCAAACACAAGTGCTCATCACACAAATGTTTACCCTGGGCGGGAATCGAACCCGCAACACGCTGCGCAGCAGTCGATGGCTCAGCCACTGCGCCAACCGTGTCGTAATCCATCTATGCACTTGATACTCTCGAACAGCCAACATTTATAGCTGATAACGTGAAAAATATGGAGTGCCCTTATGAATATTATCCCACGGGAACGCATTATCGGGATTATAATGCGTTCTGTGGTTAAGGCAGTGCCATTGATAAAGTTCAAAACTAAAGATTTGTTAAAATAACAGTAAGGTTAACTATTAGACCAAAGGAACACATTACCGGGATAATCCAGGAAATGGTTTATCTATGTGCCAATTTTCATCCAAATCTGTTCAACGATTTACGCGTGATTGAGTAACAAACATCCAAACATCTTCACAAACTTTCACATTTATAATATTAGCAGGATAGGATGAAAGGGCTTGTTACGAGGATCTTAAATATATTTTTGTTATTATTCTAAACTAAATAGTTTTGATTTATTCATGAAAGAAGACGAAAATTTACCATTCCACCCCCCTGATCTACAAAACTAGTGAGCCTAAAATTTAGAAAAAAAATACAAGATATAGTTCATTGCTTGTAGATTACAGGCAAACCTAAGAATTCAATCAATTGATAATAAAGATAGTTCGTATGGTGTCGAACGTAAAGAATAACACCATCCCATATCTTCCCGTGGGTGTCGTAAGAGGCGACTAAGGGACTCACCAGAGAATGGGCAGCAGCGTTCTCTGTGCCTTTGTAACAACCATATTGCGATCGGCAACCCGCTTGCCAAGCGTGGCGATTATGGCAAAACCCCCCCTTTTGGGGGAGGCCTATGTCCAGCAGTGGACGTTTTCAGGCTGATGATAATGATAATAATAATAATAATGATAATTAAAATATATATTTATTTCCAAGAGCCTCGACCAACATCTTAGGAGGCTCTCGTTGGGCAGCTGGATCAAGGGCTTGATACAGAAAGCGGTACTCCTGGACACGGCGAGTATAGTCAGGAGATTCCTCCCTCGGGTGCCCTGACCACCGGTAGCTTGGACCCTGTTCCCGATACCGGTGGGCTACTATTTTTTATATTTTTAAATGTTTTTATTTATTTTTTTTACTAATATTTAAAAATATAATGAAATATGTAAATAAATGAATAAATGAGAATAATAATGATAATAAAGATTGAATAAAATCATTTGACTAAGGCATTGCACCGAACCCTCTCCAGGCGAGTTCAACTCGCACTTGACCGGGTTTTTTTTAGATCCACTGACAAATGAGAATGCACCTTTGCACTCATAGTTATAAGCAAATAATAATAATAATTTAGAAAGCGGTTCTCCTGGACGCGGCGCGTATTGTTAGGAGATTCTTCTCTCAGGAGCCCTGACCACCGGTAGCTTTGACCCTGTTCCCGATACCGGTGGGCTAAATGTTTTAATTTTTATAAATATTGTTTTTTTTTACTTATATTTAAAAATGTAATTTAATATGTGTATAAAATGAATAAATGTGAATAATAATAATATATGGGGACATTTCACACATGGCCATCTGACCCCAAACTAGGAATACCCTGTACTGTAAAGGGTCTCCCTAGTTTGGGGTCAGATGGCCACGTGTGAAATGAGTACAGGGTCTCCCTAGTTTGGGGTCAGATGGTCATGTGTGAAATGTCCCCATTTATTATATAGGTATATTATGACTATTGCACACACAAATACATTACATACACAAATACATTTTAAATACATACATGTATAGATAAACAACACCCAGACACAAGGCAAACACAAATGCTCATCACACAAATATTTACCCTGGGCGGGAATCGAACGCGCTACACGCTGCGCAGCAGTCGATCGCTCAACCAAAGAGCCAAACGTGTCGCTAATGAAAAAAAAATGTTAAAGGAAATCGCTTTTTATACAAAACATGCCTGTTTTTCTATATTTGTTTATTTCCTTACAGCCGTAACTCACATTCACAAACTATCACTAACTCATACTTATAACAAACAATTCCTTACCGAGCAATACGTAAAGAGGAATAAGACAAAAGAATGTAGGTAATATATAATCCTCTGTTACATTATGTGTTTTCGCTTCGTCTGCTTATATTGATCAAGTGATGCATAACACATAATATTTCCTGATAGTTTGAGTGAAGGGTACTGAATAAGTATTGCGATGTGACCCTTCTTATTACCGATTAATACGTAAATTCACTTGTCTCATGATTTCCACAAGTATAGAAAAGAAGGTTATATTTTGATCCTTGTCGGTCTATTCTGAAAAAATCTCCCATCTGAATTTTAGGTACAAACGAAGTGAGCTTAAGGTAATCTGTCAACCTCTAGGAGCGGCGTAGAGTCACCTCACTTCACTTACATACACCAAGGAAGAATTTTACAGAACATCAAAAGTGTTGCTACTCATTCTAATTACTTCACGTCTTATAAACAAAGATAGGATATAGATTTTGTTTTTGTATAACGTGAGCACGAGATACATGTGCATTGTGGTAAAAATAAAAATTTAAGAGCTTTATGATTTGCCAATTAAAAAGTACAAAAATTAGAAATATTGCTTAAATATATAGCGATGCTAAAATATTAAGTCTGATGAGTCTGGAATTTTGGATCTTGGTACTCTTTCTATATTTACTATATTTAACTGATAGAAAGCCACATTATTGCCGAGTTTTATGGTACTTGACCAGTTGGCACAATACAACAATTTGCAAAATAAATAAACGGTAAAAAAAATATTTTAAAAACAAGCCATTAACGCTTCATTGTTACAAGGTCTCTTTCTAGTTAATTTTGTGCAATCTAATTCTTCAATTTGTAGACCGTCTAAAGACTTAACTCTACTCAGAGCTACATACGCTTGTCCAGCAGCGAAGAGTTTTGAACCCAAATATACCACGGCATGTTCAACAGTGCTCCCCTGCATTTTATGTACTGTTGAAGCCCAGCATAATACTATGGGTAACATTCATCGTTCTGCGGTGCCGTGACTATATTTGGTCTGAAACTGCACTGATTTGGGTTGTATCACATGCATACCATCGTTTCCGAAGTTTATACGAACTGATGGAATATCAGTATCGTACATTTGTGCTCTACGGAAGCAGGGCCATATAATTTCTTCGATACATCCGATAGCACCATTAACCAGTCCTTTTGATACATCGGTGTCAATACATACATACATCGGTGTCGGCCGGTGCCATCGGCCATTACATTACCGTTCATCTGCTCTTGTTCGCTTCATACGTTGTTTCACGTTATCGAGCCTTTGACGTTTTGCATCAGTACTTTCATTGGCAAATTTCTGTTGCCGTTTCAATTTTTCCTTCGCCAATCTTCTTTTTTTTTGTGTTGCTGTTTCTTTTCCCATCTTAGTCCCACGAGTACCGAAGAATTATAGCGTCCACCCATTCAGAGCTTCGAATAAAAGGGTAAGGGCAAAATATACAACAGGGTGCGCCCTGGTTCCCTGAGATGGTGTTCATGACATCATATTAGACCCTGATGCCACTCATTTTTCGGCACGGCCTCACCTTAAATTGGGTACTAGAATTATGCGCCACTTGTTTCGGGTTGTACCTTACTTGTGCCTCACGAATACTGTGATCCGGGTTTGATTTTGGAGTTTTCCTTCTCCTAGACTGGTTGCAAACCAATGCTATCGACGCCAATCTCGCCGAACTACACAACGTTACCAAAGTAACTTAGGTATACCTTAGTTCAGCACAAACTGTCCACGCGAAGTGGTGTTCCTATGACTATATTCCATCTCCATCATCAGAGCAGCTGCATCGTACCATAATATTATTATATTGTTATCAAATTTCCGTAAGTATATCAACTTTCAGATTACTCGGTCCACGACAAGTGGTGACCCTATAAATACCGTCCAACTCCATCACCAGACCAGCTCCATCGTACCATATTATCGTATTGTCAACAAAGTTACGTAAGTACACCAAATTTCAACTCAATCGACCTACTGGATCTGATGTTCCTGTGGCTACGCTGTAACTCCTCATGACACCAGCTCAATGATACCTTGTTATTGTATTGTCACCAAACTTACGTAGTCATACCGAAATTCAACTCAATCGGTCCATGGGAACTAGTGTTCCTATGGGCACCTTCCAACTCCTCATGACACCAGGTCAATGATACCGTGTTATTGTATTGTCACCAAAGTTACGTAGTCATACCGAAATTCAACTCAATCGGTCCATGGGAACTAGTGTTCCTATGGGCACCTTCCAACTCCTCATGACACCAGGTCAATGATACCTTGTTATTGTATTGTCACCGAAATTACATAGACATACCAAATTTTGGCTTATTTGGTCCACAGGAATCGGAGTTCCTACGGGCTTCTTCCAACTCCTCATCAGATCAGCTCCATGATACCATATTTTGTATTGTTACCGAAATTACGACGACATACAAAATTTCAGCTCAATTGGACCACAGGAATCGGACTTCCTATAGGCATCCTCCAACTCCTCATCAAATCAGCTCCATGATACCATATTTTTTTTGTATTGTTATCGAAATAACGAAGACATACAAAATTTCAGCTCAATTGGACCACAGGAATCTGAGTTCTTATGGGCATCCTCCAACTCCTCATTAGATCAGCTCCATGATACCATATTTTTGTATTGTTACCGAAGTTACGAAGACATACCAAATTTCAGCTCAATCGGTCCACAAGAACCGAAGTTTCTATGGTCACCGTCCAACCTCATCATCAGACCAGCTCCATGGTACCATATTATTGTATTGTCATCCAAGTTACGTAGGTATACCAAGTTTCAGCTCAATCGGTCTATTGGAAGTGGTTCAAATCTTCCTTGCAAGATTTGCAAACATACATTCAAAAGTGAAGTTAAATAAAAGCTTGTAATAATTAAACGAAACGTGAGTATTGTATTGTGTTGTTTTCTCTTTGAGAAAGGTGGCCGTATGCCACCGAAACTACTTTTTGTTTTTAAACCGTTTTTTGACAGCTGGTGGTTTTGACAACTAGTGATTGCTTTGTGCTACTAACTAGTGATTTGTATCTATAAACTCTATTTACAATAGCATTAGACAGAAGTTAAAAAAGGTTCTTTTTAATGCACACTTTGTAAAAAAGTACAATAAGCATGTTAAAGTTACGATAGACATCGAATTTATTATAATTTATTTTTACAGTAGCTATCGCGCGTATTTGTAACCATTTTAATAATATTTATTTTCTAAAACTATGTGGCTTTCATTTAGTTGTATATTTAATTCCAATTTAAAATTACAGTGTCAATGCTAAAAACCTAACAGAAGCAGGGATGAATAATACCCGGAACGCTTTTCGTTTCACTGTAATTCTACCAAATTTAAAATGTTACATAATCTTTAAAATACTTTTATTCTGTATTATTATACGTCCATATTTAGTAAGCATTATAATAAATCTATTTATTAAAATTATATTAAAATAAGTTTTAACTTATCTTTGAAATAAATTGTTTTGCAGTCCTGCTTCTATGAGCCTCTTTTTTCTAATGCTATTATAAATGGAGTATAGTAGTATTGATAATCAAATTTTTGTAAGTAAACAAAAACAATTGTGATAAAAATAGGCGAAGACTCGTCATCAGACGTAAGTTCCATGTCGGGAGATGATGAATAAATTTATTGATTTATATAAAATAACAATGTAAAATTAACTTTAAAATTTGGTTGTTTTATTTTCGATGTCAAGTTGAATGCAGCCAAGACCCAGTCGTGTCTTCTCTCTGCCAAGAAGATGCCTTGCAATCTGGCCCCTGATTTCCGAAATATATCCGTTCCGATCACCGACCATCTTGAGCTTCTTGGCGTTACTTTGACGTCGAATCTCGGGTCTCGAATGCGGGTTTAAACCCGCAATAAAAATCTATTACCTAGATCATTTTCAAAATAATATATAGGTTTTAGGATTACATAAAATATTAAATTATTATTTCCGATTTATTCATTTAAAGCGAAGACATTCGATCATATCACTAAGTACGATAGAATAAAATATATTTCATGCGCTTATCAATCTTTATGTTTTCTGTAAAAACTGATATGCATACTGTATATATAATGTCTGTAAGACGTCATCAATAAGATAATCTATTGATGCACGGCAGTTTATATATTTATTTTAAAACGTATTTTAAAGTTAACTTTTAGGTAATCGGGAATAGTTACGTTCTAAGGCCGCTGTCAAAAAACTAATAACCCAATGTACAGGATGTAGTCGGTCGAATCCGACAACACAGTCAGTTTCAGTAAAATTCAGCGCATAAAGTGCATTTCTCAAATTGTTGAATATTTACTAATGGTACTATTTAATACAGTCAACGACTTGACTTTCACATGGACAAAGTCGCTGCCATAAGCTAGTTAAGAAAAAGATGTTTGGGCTGCATATCAAATGCAAAATGGGACATTTAAGTAGACATTAAAAACTTTTTAGTATTCCACGTATGACTTTTAAAGTCAACTTGAAAAAAGGTTCGCTATCGGACAGTTAGATAAAAAATTAAACAGACAGTTCACAGTGTGATTACCTTTGACAACCGTCTTTCTTTTATATTAAACCTGATTGAAGATTTAAAAGAACATCTTTTTATTAGAAATTATTATTTTAAGGTAAAATTATTCTCAAAACCCATTTAGTGAGTATGAATGCGATTCATCAACATCAATTATCATCATGTCAATCTTTAGACGCCCACTGCTGGGCGTAGGTCTCCCAAGGGTGGATTCAGCCGTAATCGCCATGCTTGGCCGATGCATTTTGACGATCGCAGTAGGTGTTATGGTTCTCAGAAGGACGCTGCTGCCCATCCTCTGGACAATATCCCTCTGTCGCCTTCTACGACACCCACGGGTAGAAATGGGGTGGTGTTATTCGCAGCCGGCACCACATGGTTTATGAATGTGATTATGGCAGTATAACAAATGTTCCTCAAGATATTTCACACACACAGGTAACTTGTGGTTTGAAAAATAAACTTTTTTTACCCACTTTAAAGGAAGGAGCCGGTTTTGAATTGGACACGTATTTTTTTAAATGTTTGACCTCGTATAACTCTTTACAGTGAAGTCTGGTTTCAATGCTCCTTTTCTTAATGGATAGTTTATACCTCAAAGCTGGTCCCATATAAATTTCATGAAAATATTCCACCTTTAGGGGTAGAAAATTAAGGTAGGTATGACTTAATTTGTTTTGTGTTATCGTTTCTTAATTAATAAAAAGCGAAAAAAAG
Source organism: Charanyca ferruginea (assembly GCA_947361185.1). Lineage (NCBI taxonomy): Eukaryota > Metazoa > Arthropoda > Insecta > Lepidoptera > Noctuidae > Charanyca > Charanyca ferruginea. Next base: position 58,940,777 of record OX376055.1, read on the forward strand.
CCTTTTTACAAAAAACACAACCGCCTTCAAAAAGTAAAAAAAAAATAGGATCACTGCCTTTATTATTATTTTCTTTTATCCTCATCATGTTGACAACAAATCAAATATTTCCCGACAACTTACTTGTCTGAACATTCAATAAACATCGATAACATCACTGACAATTTACAGAATAACCCCCAATCGATATAATGCGACATCAAAAATGCTCAGCTAAGCAAATAAGAAGGGATGATCGTACCCCTAGCCTCTTATATTGGTTTACCATGATATGATGAGGAAAGACTTTTAGATTACACGATACGATGACGATCAAATAATTATCACATTTCTTTTCTGAACTGTTAGGGGGTTCAGACACGAGGCCAGTTTGCAAGTCAGTTGACTTGATAAATCAGTGCCTGGAATATGTGCATTTTTTTTTATTGGTGGTCTAATGGCGCATCTTGTGTTATCCTATAAGTAATTACTGTTAAGAAACTATTGTTAATGTATTGTGTAAACAATTGTTGACTAACCTGTAAATTAATAAATTAACATACCTACTTTTTAGGAGCTGTCAAAAAGCTATTTTGTATGAGAATATACATGCTGTAATATAATTAATGTGCCAACTCGATTGACTTACTTTTTAAAGATTTTAAAGCAATTAAAAATCGAATTCTTGTTGATAAAAATAATTGTGTTTTCGGGGTTAAAACATAGTATGTTTTTTAAAGAAGTTATGTCTCAACATTTTTGGTTACATAAGCGTGTCTAGATTCCTATTGCACCAGCTTTATATACAGATGCATTTGATGACAGTTACATAAGTATGTAAGTTAGTCAAAAATGTTCGTGAATTACGGAACTGAATCACTGAACTGGCTCGCGACCTCGCTTCGTGTCTGGAGTCCATTAATCTCACGTAGTGATGAGGTTAACTGTCTGTATCTTTCATCTTCAAGACGCATTCTAAAATACAAACATTTTGGAGAGAAATAAAGGTAAGAGATAAAAGGAGACAGGTTAAGAAAATCAAGTAGCTCAAAAGTGTGTTAATAAGAGCATTATCTTTTAGAATATAATATTATTCGTATCCCATTGCAGAGCAATGGTCTCTTCTCATATAGAGAAGGCATTTTGAAGGCATAATTGCTCAAGGTAGATTGACAACTTCACACTACTAATAAAATTATAAGCCCAGGTTTCCTTTACCGATTTCAGTGACGTTCGAGATAAACTAAGAAAGTACAAGTACATATAAAATGGAAAAACTCATTTTAAAATTAGTACATTTTTTTTTTTGGGACAAGCCCGCCACACTATTCCCTAACCACTGTAACTCCTGTAAGCCAGAATCAACAGTGGCGACCACCAGAAAAGCGCCAGAGCAATGAAGCTCGACGAGTCCCAGAGAAACGATTTAACTGTCTTGGATCCCGCAACGAAATTAATCAGAAAAGAACAGCGGAGGAGTAAGAAAAACATATTTTCCACTTCCCTCCAAATCAAGCAGGAGACAGAACAGAACTAGGCCAATAGGCACAAAGGGACGTTTACAACTGGGAGAAATCCAGTTGCTAAGCACCACGGATTATAATTGACATAATTAATGGGCCCTAAAAAGTGAGCTTTTACATTAAATTTGATTCCAATAATAGGTACTATAGGTACTAAAAATTTGTACTTGCATGGAACTGTAAAGGTTGCATGTATTGGCACTAGTAGAAAGCAATGATTAAATGTTTCGTCTGAACAATCTGGATTCGATCCAGAACCTTTTTAACCGACTTCAAAAAGGAGGAGGTTATCAATTCGAATGTTTATATATTTTTTTTTTATGTTTGTTCGGGCATAACTCTGTCATATATAGACGGATTTGCAAAATTCTTTCTTTGTTCGAAAGGGGTTTATTCCGAAATGGTCCCATATAAATTTTACTAAAATTGATACAGCCCTTTTTGAGAAAATCAACAAATTCCCAAAAAATTACTTAGACGATGTTTTAGTTTCTTCTTTCTTAAACTTTATAATTTTATGAATGTCTTAGTTTATTTTTTTAAGTTTTCGTGCATAATAAAAGCTTGTTTTTAAAATATTTTTTTTACCGTTTATTTTAGTGTTGCCTTAACATCCAAATCCAATAAGAAATGGCGACATACTTAAAAGAGATTGTAGTTCTCCAAAGAATATTCTTACGCGATCTGAAAGCTTGTCGCGGCCGAGGACTATGCGTTAACGAAATTGCGCGACAAGCTTTTAAATCGCGTAAGAATATTAATATACTGGTTATAGATAATATATGTCTGTCAGTTAAACTGAACATTTTTGTAGGTTGTTACTTATAAAGTTTAAGAAACTACGAATTTTATGAATGTCTTAGTTTATTTTTTTAAGTTTTCGTGCATAATAAAAGCTTGTTTTTAAAATATTTTTTTTACCGTTTATTTATTTTTAACTTTTTAGTTGGACATATTCCTTAGTCTATCCATTTCCATTAACGCTTCATTGTTACAAGGTCTCTTTCTAGTTAATTTTGTGCAATCTAATTCTTCAATTTGTAGACCGTCTAAAGACTTAACTCTACTCAGAGCTACATACGCTTGTCCAGCAGCGAAGAGTTTTGAACCCAAATATACCACGGCATGTTCAACAGTGCTCCCCTGCATTTTATGTACTGTTGAAGCCCAGCATAATACTATGGGTAACATTCATCGTTCTGCGGTGCCGTGACTATATTTGGTCTGAAACTGCACTGATTTGGGTTGTATCACATGCATACCATCGTTTCCGAAGTTTATACGAACTGATGGAATATCAGTATCGTACATTTGTGCTCTACGGAAGCAGGGCCATATAATTTCTTCGATACATCCGATAGCACCATTAACCAGTCCTTTTGATACATCGGTGTCAATACATACATACATCGGTGTCGGCCGGTGCTATCGGCCATTACATTACCGTTCATCTGCTCTTGTTCGCTTCATACGTTGTTTCACGTTATCGAGCCTTTGACGTTTTGCATCAGTACTTTCATTGGCAAATTTCTGTTGCCGTTTCAATTTTTCCTTCGCCAATCTTCTTTTTTTTTGTGTTGCTGTTTCTTTTCCCATCTTAGTCCCACGAGTACCGAAGAATTATAGCGTCCACCCATTCAGAGCTTCGAATAAAAGGGTAAGGGCAAAATATACAACAGGGTGCGCCCTGGTTCCCTGAGATGGTGTTCATGACATCATATTAGACCCTGATGCCACTCATTTTTCGGCACGGCCTCACCTTAAATTGGGTACTAGAATTATGCGCCACTTGTTTCGGGTTGTACCTTACTTGTGCCTCACGAATACTGTGATCCGGGTTTGATTTTGGAGTTTTCCTTCTCCTAGACTGGTTGCAAACCAATGCTATCGACGCCAATCTCGCCGAACTACACAACGTTACCAAAGTAACTTAGGTATACCTTAGTTCAGCACAAACTGTCCACGCGAAGTGGTGTTCCTATGACTATATTCCATCTCCATCATCAGAGCAGCTGCATCGTACCATAATATTATTATATTGTTATCAAATTTCCGTAAGTATATCAACTTTCAGATTACTCGGTCCACGACAAGTGGTGACCCTATAAATACCGTCCAACTCCATCACCAGACCAGCTCCATCGTACCATATTATCGTATTGTCAACAAAGTTACGTAAGTACACCAAATTTCAACTCAATCGACCTACTGGATCTGATGTTCCTGTGGCTACGCTGTAACTCCTCATGACACCAGCTCAATGATACCTTGTTATTGTATTGTCACCAAACTTACGTAGTCATACCGAAATTCAACTCAATCGGTCCATGGGAACTAGTGTTCCTATGGGCACCTTCCAACTCCTCATGACACCAGGTCAATGATACCGTGTTATTGTATTGTCACCAAAGTTACGTAGTCATACCGAAATTCAACTCAATCGGTCCATGGGAACTAGTGTTCCTATGGGCACCTTCCAACTCCTCATGACACCAGGTCAATGATACCTTGTTATTGTATTGTCACCGAAATTACATAGACATACCAAATTTTGGCTTATTTGGTCCACAGGAATCGGAGTTCCTACGGGCTTCTTCCAACTCCTCATCAGATCAGCTCCATGATACCATATTTTGTATTGTTACCGAAATTACGACGACATACAAAATTTCAGCTCAATTGGACCACAGGAATCGGACTTCCTATAGGCATCCTCCAACTCCTCATCAAATCAGCTCCATGATACCATATTTTTTTTGTATTGTTATCGAAATAACGAAGACATACAAAATTTCAGCTCAATTGGACCACAGGAATCTGAGTTCTTATGGGCATCCTCCAACTCCTCATTAGATCAGCTCCATGATACCATATTTTTGTATTGTTACCGAAGTTACGAAGACATACCAAATTTCAGCTCAATCGGTCCACAAGAACCGAAGTTTCTATGGTCACCGTCCAACCTCATCATCAGACCAGCTCCATGGTACCATATTATTGTATTGTCATCCAAGTTACGTAGGTATACCAAGTTTCAGCTCAATCGGTCTATTGGAAGTGGTTCAAATCTTCCTTGCAAGATTTGCAAACATACATTCAAAAGTGAAGTTAAATAAAAGCTTGTAATAATTAAACGAAACGTGAGTATTGTATTGTGTTGTTTTCTCTTTGAGAAAGGTGGCCGTATGCCACCGAAACTACTTTTTGTTTTTAAACCGTTTTTTGACAGCTGGTGGTTTTGACAACTAGTGATTGCTTTGTGCTACTAACTAGTGATTTGTATCTATAAACTCTATTTACAATAGCATTAGACAGAAGTTAAAAAAGGTTCTTTTTAATGCACACTTTGTAAAAAAGTACAATAAGCATGTTAAAGTTACGATAGACATCGAATTTATTATAATTTATTTTTACAGTAGCTATCGCGCGTATTTGTAACCATTTTAATAATATTTATTTTCTAAAACTATGTGGCTTTCATTTAGTTGTATATTTAATTCCAATTTAAAATTACAGTGTCAATGCTAAAAACCTAACAGAAGCAGGGATGAATAATACCCGGAACGCTTTTCGTTTCACTGTAATTCTACCAAATTTAAAATGTTACATAATCTTTAAAATACTTTTATTCTGTATTATTATACGTCCATATTTAGTAAGCATTATAATAAATCTATTTATTAAAATTATATTAAAATAAGTTTTAACTTATCTTTGAAATAAATTGTTTTGCAGTCCTGCTTCTATGAGCCTCTTTTTTCTAATGCTATTATAAATGGAGTATAGTAGTATCGATAATCAAATTTTTGTAAGTAAACAAAAACAATTGTGATAAAAATAGGCGAAGACTCGTCATCAGACGTAAGTTCCATGTCGGGAGATGATGAATAAATTTATTGATTTATATAAAATAACAATGTAAAATTAACTTTAAAATTTGGTTGTTTTATTTTCGATGTCAAGTTTAATGCAGTCAAGACCCAGTCGTGTCTTCTCTCTGCCAAGAAGATGCCTTGCAATCTGGCCCCTGATTTCCGAAATATATCCGTTCCGATCACCGACCATCTTGAGCTTCTTGGCGTTACTTTGACGTCGAATCTCGGGTCTCGAATGCGGGTTTAAACCCGCAATATAAAAAAATATTAAATTATTATTTCCGATTTATTCATTTAAATCGAAGACATTCGATCATATCACTAAGTACGATAGAATAAAATATATTTCATGCGCTTATCAATCTTTATGTTTTCTGTAAAAACTGATATGCATACTGTATTATAATGTCTGTAAGACGTCATCAATAAGATAATCTATTGATGCACGGCAGTTTATATATTTATTTTATAACGTATTTTAAAGTTAACTTTTAGGTAATCGGGAATAGTTACGTTCTAAGGCCGCTGTCAAAAAACTAATAACCCAATGTACAGGATGTAGTCGGTCGAATCCGACAACACAGTCAGTTTCAGTAAAATTCAGCGCATAAAGTGCATTTCTCAAATTGTTGAATATTTACTAATGGTACTATTTAATACAGTCAACGACTTGACTTTCACATGGACAAAGTCGCTGCCATAAGCTAGTTAAGAAAAAGATGTTTGGGCTGCATATCAAATCTCGACATCAGAGCCATTTGGTCTGATATCCATTTTTTCAATTTTACAGGAGAGCAAAAATAAACATTTAAAATATTTTTTTGTTCTGTAATTTTGAAGATTTGGGAGTACAAGGCCGTCACTATTTATGCTTGGTTATTTGAGAATAGGCGTTGCCGGTTTTTATGTCGGTTTTCCTAATAAATCCGGAAGGAACCTTATTTTTATATCCGAGGGTAGGTACATCAGACCCATTTTTAAGGACGATGTACAGTGAAAAAGTTCCATATAAACTAAATACCATATGCCTCTAAGAATCTTATGTAAATGAATCTATTATGTTGAAATCAGACCATATGGCTCGTAATATTCACTATTTAGGTTCATAAATATACTGGATGATGTTTACACAGACCATTTGTTTAACAAAAAAAATGACGCGCATAAAAATAATACATTATTTATGTTAACGTCAGACTTTATGGTTCGGGGCAGTGATCTTTTTAATTACGAATTTTGTTACGTATGTCAAAATCGGACTTTACATTATCTAAAAAAAAAAGATAAATAGGACTTACCTAATTATAATACTATTTGACTCGTATATACCTTAAAATACTTTTAATATCGTCGAATATAAAGCCTTAATTCGCCCCAGATCAGACTCTTTGGCTCTAAGTTTATTTGATTGGTATACAGTCTATTGTTAAATAGGTCCTATTAGCCTAATTCCACTGGAGTAGGTAGGGGATATAAATGAAATTATTATCTTACTATATCAGTTTGATTGATGATCGGAATCAATCAATTAATCTCAATCAGTTTTTCTAATAAAAGAGAGCTCTCAAGCAACAAAAAATCAAAGAGAAAAAACAGGTTTGAGATCACAACTACACCAAATAACAAAAACCAAAACATTTAAAAAATATTCTTAGAACGATTTAAAATAATAATAATATCGAAACAAATCTCACTCTTCATTATTCTCTGGAAAATCACAGGCTTCTTCTTGGTGTGGTAGGTTTTTATAAATATAATATTAGTCCTGGAACTGTTCAGGTATCCAAACAGCTAATGTTTGCAGATCATAGATAGCTGCTCGTCCGGACTGCTGGATATTAATGCCGGGATTCTTCAGGGGTCGGTGCTCTCGGCAACATTGTTCCTGCTGCATATTAATGATCTGCTAAAACCCAGTACCTTTGGGTATGCAGACGACAGCACTGTCGCTGAGAGATACGTGTCCGACGCACGAGCTGGTGGGTCGCAGATCCAGTCTCTCCGGGAAGCAATGGTTGAGCGCTTGAACTTGGCTTTACAGGCTGTCTCTGAATGGGGCGATGCCAATCTGGTCAAGTTCAATGCTGCTAAGACCCAATCGTGTCTCTTTTCCGCTAAAAGGAGCCAATTCGACCCAGCTCCATCTTTCCGAGGTGTAACCGTGCCGATAACCGACCGACTTGAGCTTCTTGGTGTTACGTTAACATCTACCCTCAATTTTGGCCCTTTCATAGAGGCAAAGGCTCAAGTGGCTGCCAAAAAGTTGGGAATCCTAGCAAAGGTGAGACTTTACGCCGGAACAGCTGCTTAAACTTTATCAAGCGCAAGTTCGGTCGTGTATGGAGTACTGCTCTCATCTTTGGGACGGATCTGCCAGATACCAGCTTGATGCCCTAGAGACAATTGAAAAACGAGGCAAGAGGATCATTGGCAATGAAAGGCTCGCTGAGTCAAAGCTCCAAAGTCTTGATCATCGACGCCGAGTTACTGGCCTGTCGGTTTTCTATCGGTTGCATTTTGGGGAGTGTGCGACAGAATTGCATAATTTAATTCCGCCGAGCCCGTTTCATCATCGGACCACAAGACGTACGGCGATGCGCCACCGGTACATGGTGGACATCCCACCCACACGCACAAAACGTTTTGGGAACACATTCATTGTGCGTACTGCTAAGGAGTGGATTTCCCTGCCTAAGTCTGTGTTTCCTGATAGCTACAACCTAGGAGTCTTTGAGTCAAGAGTGAATAGGTTACTTCTAGGCAAGCGTGCTCCATCTTAGACCGCATCATCGTTTCCCATCAGGTGAGATAGTGGTCAAACGTATGCCTATCAATTGATAAAAAAAAAACAACATACAGTCGAATTGAGAACCTCCTTCTTTTTTGAAGTCGATTGAAAAACGTTTCTCTTTATCCCTTTTTTGCTCATATCCAATATCGGAATCCGAATAAGATATAATGGGAATATAATCATTATCTCCTACACTGTCTTCGCTATCAAAATTCTTGCTGGTGACAATGAGCCTAAAAAAAAGCGGATACGTACCTAATTTTTTTGTTGAATTATTAAAAGTAAGAACAAAATTTGTAGTTATAGTTACATTTATAAAGTATATTAAACTAGTTTAATGTCACTTATCGCGGTTGCGGAAGTCGAAGTCAGATAAAAAGTCTATGTCCTTTCATGGGGTTCAAGCTTCTTCCATACCTACTTTTAATAGTAATGATAGTATTTTCTTACATTGGACAGCGTCATCTCTGTTTTTCAATTTATGTAATATTTTTCGGGTGCGATTATTCATTGTTCACACTTAAAATAATTATTTAAAAACCTATCGAAACGAGAGATCGTACAAGTCGCCGCAGGATTTTACAAATGCGAAAACTATCCCGACGCAAACGAACAGCGCGCGGAAGGAGAGGTGACGTCGCATGTTTATGATTTATCTCTGTCCCACGCAGTTATAATTATAGTGCTATCTCTTTTTCAGTGAATCTTGTCACTTATGCTCCGAGTCATAAAGACTGTTGTTAGTTAATGACTTTATGAACTTGAATAATATCCGAGCTACAAGGTATGTTGTTAATACGAGACCTACAAATTACATTTATTTTTTGACTTATCTTTACATGATACTGCAAAAATAATATTCTGGTAATTTTACTCACGACCATAGAATTTCAAATGAAGATCAGACTCATTGGTTCTAATGTATGGTGGATATCCGACTATTTTTACGTAAACGAAAATGTTATTAAAGGGAGATACAATTAAGTTGCCTAAACAAAAAGAAAGAGAAAAAATTTTTAATAAAGATTCAGTTAAAATACGATTTTTGCAAAAATGGGACATCCGACCTTATCGTTCTGATGTCGAGAAATGCAAAATGGGACATTTAAGTAGACATTAAAAACTTTTTAGTATTCCACGTATGACTTTTAAAGTCAACTTGAAAAAAGGTTCGCTATCGGACAGTTAGATAAAAAATTAAACAGACAGTTGTGATTACCTTTGACAACCGTCTTTCTTTTATATTAAACCTGATTGAAGATTTAAAAGAACATCATTTTATTAGAAATTATTGTTTTAAGGTAAAATTATTCTCAAAACCCATTTAGTGCCCACTAACAACCTTTAGACGCCCACTGCTGGGCGTAGGTCTCCCAAGGGTGGATTCAGCCGTAATCGCCATGCTTGGCCGATGCATTTTGACGATCGCAGTAGGTGTTATGGTTCTCAGAAGGACGCTGCTGCCCATCCTCTGGACAATATCCCTCTGTCGCCTTCTACGACACCCACGGGTAGAAATAGGGTGGTGCTATTCGCTGCCACACGGTTTATGAATGTGATTATGGCGTTATAAGAAATGTTATTCAAGATATTTCACACACACAGGTAACTTGTGGTTTGAAAAATAAACTTTTTTTACCCACTTTAAAGAAAGGAGCCGGTTTTGAATTGGACAAGTATTTTTTTTAATGTTTGACATCATCATGTTCATACCTCAAATCTGGCCCTATATAAATTTCATGAAAATTTTCCACCTTTAGGGGTAGAAAGTTAAGGTATGACTTAATTTGATTTGTGTTATCGTTTCCTAATTAATAAAAAGCGAAAAAACCTTTTACAAAAAACACAACCGCCTTCAAAAAGTAAAAAAAAAAAATAGGATCACTGCCTTTATTATTATTTTCTTTTATCCTCATCATGTTGACAACAAATCAAATATTTCCCGACAACTTACTTTTCTGAACATTCAATAAACATCGATAACAACACTGACAATTTACAGAATAACCCCCAATCGATATAATGCGACATCAAAAATGCTCAGCTAAGCAAATAAGAAGGGATGATCGTACCCCTAGCCTCTTATATTGGTTTACCATGATATGATGAGGAAAGACTTTTAGATTACACGATACGATGACGATCAAATAATTATCACATCTCTTTTCTGAACTGTTAGGGGGTTCAGACACGAGGCCAGTTTGCAAGTCAGGGCCTCAAGTCTGCTATTACAATAGTGTCAGAATGGTCTATCATTGATTTCATAATTGTTGATTTTGACAAGTTTGGTAAATTACTAATATAATGGCGTCATTATGACTTTCCAATGGTCAACCACTGACAATCTCGTACAAAATGACAACTGAATGACTGACTTAGGCGGTAATCTGCTAAAATTTTAACAGTTCCTTTGATCACTGACCTACCATTAGAACGTCATTGTGCAGTCATTGCTTTTATTTCGCCCGACCAATGATTGACCATTATGAATTTAGCAGATTACGAACTTTTATTAAAATGACAATGGGATCGTGTTGGAGTGACGAAATTATAAAAATAGCAGACTTAGCCCCCTGTTGACTTGATAAATTAGTGCCTGGAATATGTGAGGTAGACCACCAATCAATTATTATTATGTAAAACCATAAAAGGCGCATGTTGTGTTAGCCTTTAAGTAATCCATACTAATATTATAAATGCGAAAGTAACTCTGTCTGTTACGCTTTCACATCGAAACGGCTGAACCGATTTTGATGAAATTTGGTATGAAAATGTCTTGAGCCCCGGGGAAGGACATAGGCTACTTTTTAACCAGCCACTTCGTCTGCATCCACTATAACCGACATCCACGCGGACGAAGTCGCGGGCAAAAGCTAGTAACTTATAAATGCACTGTTAAGAAATTATTGTTAATGTATTGTGTAAACAATTGTTGGCTTACCTAAATAAATTAATAAATTAAGATACCTACTCTTTATGAGCAGCCAAAAAGCCATTTTGTTTGAGAACATACCTGCTGTAATTTATGTGCCAACTGGATTGACTTACTTTAAAAAAAATCAAAGCAATTAACCTTCCGAATGTCTTATGTTACACAGTCCGACATAAGCAGCGGAGGTTTGACCTTCAACACTTTCGCCCGACAGTCGTTGAGTTAAAAATCGAATTTTCCAGTTGATAAAAATAATTGTGTTTTCGAGGTTAAAATATAATAATTAGGTACCTGTTTTTTAAAGAAGTTATGTCTCAACATTTTTGGTTACATAAGCGTGTCTAGATTCCTATTGCACCAGCTTTATATACAGATGCATTTGATGACAGTTACATAAGTATGTGAGTTAGTCAAAAATGTTCGTGAATTACGGAACTGAATCACTGAACTGGCTCGCGACCTCGCCTCGTGTCTGGAGTCCATTAATCTCACGTAGTGATGGGGTTAACTGTCTGTATCTTTCATCTTCAAGACGCATTCTAAAATACAATCATTTTGGAGAGAAATAAAGGTAAGAGATAAAAGGAGACAGGTTAAGAAAATCAAGTAGCTCAAAAGTGTGTTAATAAGAGCATTATCTTTTAGAATATAATATTATGAGTATTCCATTGCAGAGCAATACAGGGCTTGACTGAATTTTTTTTGGTGTCACCGTATCGTAATTAATTTGTATGACAAGAAGTAGGTACTAAAAAGCGAAAAGAAATTTTTAACGGAAAAGACAACCGCCTTCAAGAAGTAAAAAATAACTTTAAATTCGCAAGTCGGTGGCAATACAAAGGAACAAGCAAAACCAAAGCCGCCGACTTGCGAATTGAAAGTTATTTTTTACGTTTTGAAGGCGGTTGTTTTTTTGTTACTTTTTTTTATAACAAGGGTTTATTTGAGCTAACGCCGTCAGTGGTCGATGTGTTCTTTATTATTATAGAAGTGCTAAATTGCGTTGCTGTGTTTATTTTCAAGAACCTCCTATAACACAAAAAATTCATACATCGATCCGGTACCGTAAGGGCTCAGCAGGTTAGACCTCTTACAGTACCGAACCATATTCATACTTCCCATACAAACGCTCGTACGCAAATACGGCGTTATAACAAATTATTTTCCAAAAATTTTTAACACACAGATATATTGTGGTTTAAATCTAGGATTGTATGAAGCCAAAAATAAACTTTTTTGAGAAACAAATTCAGTAAACACGTCCGTAAATCAGTTTTTTTGCACAATTTTATCTGAACTTTGGCCGTTCATAATGCACGCATACATTGAAAAAGTAAAAAAAACACCGTCATAGGAACCTTGCACATGTAATGGAGATTCTAAATTACAAACATTTTTACCAAAATCTGGTAAGACTTTTTCAAAAACACGTACGTCCTGGAACAAGTTTTGTGTAATTTCCGCGCGCCAATTTGTCTGTGATGTTATCATGTTCTCACTTCTCACCCACTCGTTTGTTTTCGAGCTTTGCGTTGGTTAAAACCAATTTTTTTTTCAATCACGCTCCCGTTGAAGTTCGTTCGATGGGAATGGGCGCTCTTACGAGTAACCACTGGATAGTCACGATATTTAAAGTTTTAAGTAGAAGAAGAAAATATGGTAACAAAGAAGGTTGGTCGAAAGAGAAAATGGTCAATAATTAACATTGAAAGATTGGCAGCATTTTCACAACACACTTATTACGTTTGCATTAGAAAAACAAATATTTTATATAAAAAGAAATTGTTATATCAACTTGTATATTACCGATTGTTTGTTTTACGTCTAGAATTACTTATAATTAGAGGTACGTAGGCGGTGTGTACACGTGCCTGAAGACAGATTAATTCTGGTAACTTGATCTTGTCCAATGGTCACACTTTAATAATTTAGAAAAAAGCTATATTTTTTGCTAACCTCGCTTGGGTGTCAAGTACCAATGTGATTTTTAAATTTCATGTACTTTCTAAGTTCATCTTGTACGTACTGTAGAGACTTGCCCAACAGAGAGGCTTTATGTAATGAAGCCATAACTATTTAGTCTACGGTTAGAACCTTCTGGAAATATATTTGAATAATGTAGAAGGATAGTTTTTATACTATGACATGTGATGTCAGTTAGTCCCGGCTAAGCTCAGAGCTGCGGTCTATCTAAAGTTCCTCTCGCTAATCTGATTAATATAATCTTCTACAAGTTATTCGTACCTTTCATTTAACGTAGCTTAGACGTAGGTCTAAGTAGCTTAGACGTAGGTATTACTGTAGAGTAATTCGTACATATGGTACAAGTGTAGTCCAGGTGCTACAAATCATCACTGACATCGGTGAAGGAAAACATCGTGAGGAAACCTGGACTTATAATTAATGTAAGTCTGAAACCGCCAATTCACCTTGAGCGCACGTGGTGATCAATGCTCATGCCTTCTCTGTATGAGAAGAGGCCTTTGCCCTGCAGTGGGATAATCATAGGCTGGTATTATTATTATAAATGGGTTGTCCGTGTGGTGTCGGATGTAAAGAATATCACCATCCCATATCTTCCCGTGGGTGTCGTAAGAGGCGACTAAGGGACTCACCAGAGAATGGGTAGCAGCGTTCTCTATGCCTTTGTAACAACCATACTGCGATCGCCAATCCGTCTGCCAAGCGTGGCGATTATGGCAAAACCCCCCCCTTGGGGAGGCCTATGTCCAGCAGTGTCGGATTCAATTAATGGTAATTTATTTCAATCAGTGATCGACTTCAAATATGTTTACTAAGTGTATAAACTTATCGACAGTGCAATAATGTGGGCACACTGCTGAACATAGGCCTCCCCAAGGGGGGGTTTTGCCACAATCGCCACGCCCACCGCCCACGTCCGTCTTTCGGCTGAAATGATGATGATGATGATGATGAGGAAATGGGTTTCAATTTGTATGTTTGGATATACGGACACGAGTTTTACACTATTTGGACAAACACTTATCAGTCAGTGGTATTTTGTAAAAACCAAGAAGCTTATAGGTAAAAGTGGAGACAGCACTCTGAACACTTAAGTGAAACCAACTATGAGCAGACGCTCTCTTTCTGAATGCATACATAAGATAAAGAAAACACATATCACTATCTCGTTTTTGCTCAGGCTTGCAGACCTTAATCGGAGGTACTAAACCATTATTGCAGTCGTGAATTCTAAAAGACATCTAAAGAAGATGCATCTAAAGAATCAATGCGGTTTGAATTTCGAAGCATATTATTCCAATAGATTTAAACTGCTATCAATTTTAATGTGTCTGCATACTGACTATGGGACTTTGCTTGCAAAATTTGGTTTTCATACAAATTGATTTCACTTGCTTGCTTCGGATGAGTAGGTTTGGTAAGACATGCGTCTGCGGCGACTTTTGTTTTTTTTAAGAAATTTCAAAGAAAACTTACAGAGCGTGTTGCGAGATCACTCCCCACTGCGATTCACACCAGTTGAGGATGTATTTAAATTCCTAACACTAGTCTTTAATTAAGTAATGTTGTTATACTAACAATATGGACTCATGTCTGATGTAACGAATTTGAATTTGAATTCAAATTCGTTGAAATTGCGTAAAAAACAAAACATACAGTCGAATTGAGAACCTCTTCCTTTTATGATGCCAGTTAAATAAAAATGGTTTAAGAGCAGTTCATTAAACCATTTTTTTCCAGTCTCTCCCAGACAAAGCGTTCCATGCATACGTGAAAGTCATAATTACTTTGGGTGAATAAGTAATTAATCTCGATGAATGTTTGTAGGATTTTATGTGTTATTTGACGGAATACTGAGTAACCACAAGCATAAATAAATATGCTTGTGTTTACCCAGTTTCCCGTCTCATCATTTCAGCCGAAGAACGTCCACTGGTGGGCATAGGCCTCCCCCAAACGGGGGGCTTTGCTATAATCGCCACGCTTGGCAGGCGGGTTGGCGATCGCAGTATGGTTGTTACGCAGGGATAGAGAACGCTGCTGCCCATTCTCTGGTGAGTCCCTTAGTCGCTTCTTACGACACCCACGGGAAGATGTGGGATGGTGCTATTCTTTACGTCCGACACCACACGGACTACACACAAACGGATTTACCGTCTAATACTTTCAATATCTATATTCTTCACACGCTAGGAATATGGTTTTCTAACAATCTTCTCTTGCCCTTCTCATACCGCCGTTTACCGTTCTTCCTTTTAATTCAGTCCATTCTTCTCTGGAACGCGCTTCCTCTCGATATCAGGACGGCCACCAGTCGGTAGGTATAAATTTTAGGGGACAATGTAAATTTCTTTTCAGCACAAATAAGCAGCATCGTCTCATAAACCTCTTCTCTGTCCTTTTAATTGATCTTTGTTTTTAATATTAGCATAGGTATATGTTATATTAGATATGTATGTGTAGTGTTGCCCAAGCTACTCTACCTGTTCGTAAGGCCTCGGTGTCTACAAAATTTCAAGTATCAGTTTGCCTGCTTTGATAGGTAACCTTGGGTCACGGGTCAGAAAATTTTATTTTAAATATTCTAGTCTATTCTTGGTGGGGTTTACGTTCTTAACTCCTTTTTTTAAGGCCACTTCCCGTCATTCAAAAGCTGGTTTTTACCTTGGTCAGAGGACTTATCCTCTGAACAATGCTTACCAATTGCTTGTTGCCAATGCTTACATTGGCATCTATTGTGGTAATGCCGCTAGCCTCTTGGGCACATTCCCAAATAGCGGTGATGTGGAGGTATTTTTTGATGCTTTATAATTTTAGTTTTAATAGTTATAGGTTTTCTTTTTTATTATTCGTGAAATATTGTACATAAATATGAATACATAACAAGAGTCTCTAGAGACATTTTACTTATTGACTAGAATATGTCTAGACTATAATAAATTGCCCTTCAATTTTTAAAACTAAGTAATTCTATTCATGTAATCTGCTGTTATCATAACAATAACTAAGTTATGTCATCATCAAAACGGTTTTATTAATGAATTTATTTGCAAACAAAAGCTTTACAAATTCAACATTTTATTGTACCCCAATTCCAAATTGGTGAACAAACTAACAAGTTTATTTATCGAATGCCGATTCACGAATCAAAATAAAATATTGCAAATAAAAAAACGAATAAAGCCAATGAACAGAACGCAATAAATTGTTACTATTAAAAAAATAAAATAAAAAAACAAGTCCAACACCCGATTCACAAGTTTGGCAAAGTTCAGTTTCCGAGCGATTACTCTTCAAGACCCTATGCCTGTCCTGTTCTGGGGTATACGCGCATCCCCCTCTAACAGATGACTCGAGTCAAAGCTTTCATTTACCTAAATCGAGTTAGGGGACCAAGAAAACAAGAAAGAGCTTCGCAGTGTCGTCATCTGTCAGCGGCCGGCCACTTACTGCGACAAAATTTATTTACTTGTAACACAATCGAAAATGATCCTTACATCCTTTTACATTAAACACATGATCAGTCCTTTGTCCTGAGGTCCGTAATGCCAATCTCTATTTGCGGTCGCTGAAAGGATTTTAAATCGTATCTCGGCTGCATAAAGTGCATGTGAATGGCAAATTAATTTGTGAATCTGATCTTGAAGTCACATCCCACAATGGAGCGATAAGGGCAAAAGACAAACGGGCCTTTTTGGTCGGTTTGGGTTCAATGGCAACAGCATGTGAGAAGTTTTTATAAAAGTACTCACAAATATAAACGGCATCCACCTCAAATAATGTTCTGGGAAACCATCAATATTCGTATATATATTTGTAGCTTTTACAATAACGTCCATTGCTTAACTTGAAAAACTTAGCGCAATTTCAGAACCAACAGTTTTTGATCAAGAATTACTGGAAACTGGAACTGGACTGGAACTGGAAGACAACCCCAAACATCATCATCATCATCATTTCAGCCGAAAGACGTCCACTGCTGGACATAGGCCTCTCCCAAGGGGGGGTTTTGCCATAATCGCCACGCTTGGCAGGCGGGTTGGCGATCGCAGTATGGTTGTTATAAATGCACAGAGAACGCCGATGCCCATTCTTCTTTCTTCTTCTTTTATTCTTCTTTTATTTTTATTTTTTTTAGTCGTCTCTTACGACACCCACGGGAAGATATGGGACACAACCCCAATATAGCTGGGAAAAGGCTAGGTAGACGATGATTATGTTCAAATTACTTCTTTAAAAAAATTCTTAATTCTCGTGAATATAACACACCATGAAAAAATGCAAAAGACAACGTCAGAATATATGGACCAATAAGTGCAATTGTGAACAAACGAGGTAGCCACTTATAAAGTCTCATAATAAAATGCTATGCACACGTTCCCCCGACTTCCTCACAGCTCCAAAACGACTTGCATCTGATATATTTTCATCAAATTCATCTTATTTACCCTTGCTTGCTGAGCGTCGAGTCAAATCAAATTTATTTTATCAAAATTCGCTCTGATAAGAATATATTGCGTTGAAAGTTTGTAAAATTGTATAAATATTGACAGGCGTTTTGCCTCAAGGCTAAGTTAGCAGGGTCGTCGAGGGTCCTCTAACGTGAGGGTCTGAGATTTCAAGGGTGGAGATCGGGGTTTATTAAATTAGTTGGCAATATAGGAGCGTCCGTTTTGTCTGTTTTTGACAAATAAATATGGTTGAGTGGTTAGCCGGGTGCCGTTTAGATAAACGGCATTTGAGCATTCATTTTCTTCGAACAACGTATTAAGAAATATATAATGTATGTGCATAATGTAGCGCATGCTGTGCTTTTCAATAAGTTAACCTTTTGACAAGACATAACGAAAGGTTGAGAGCGGTGAAAGAAACGGAAGAAGGCATTTGCCCTGCGGTGGGACAGTACGGACTTAATAAATAATAATAATAATAACCTGTTGTTCTCCAAATAAGAGCCTTATGTACATTAGTCCGTGTTTCACAAATAGAAAGCTGTCGTCCACATTTTCTAGAGTTAAAAATCCTTACAGTAGGTCGATTCTGTAAAATTCAAACAAAAACTCGCATCTCATTTACATAAGGTTCAAAATGACCTTGATATATTTGACACTTTGAATCGGGTTCGAGTGCGAAGTGAGCGCCGAAGTGACGGGGAAACTACCTTACAGAATGCCACTTCTAACGTCATCTCATACTTTATCTGTCAAAATCTCCCTGTCAATTTAGTTCAACTCGCTGACACGCTCGCAAGGGTGGCGATAGTGTAAATTCGAATTATCAACAGAGTTCTTAGAATGCCAATCAAGAAACTCATAGCGGATTCAGATTCGCAGTTTAGAACGAGGTCTTACAGAATCACACCCCAGTACCCAGTCACTACGTTTTAGTCGTCTAAAAAAGTATATACATGAATATGAGACATACGAAGAATGACTGGTCAGGGAGAACACACGTAGGAAAGATTTAAGAAGTGAAAAAACTCCTCTATTTATAAATATTGTAAAACAGAATTCACAATATCAAGCAATGCAGATATTTAACAAGTTACCTGTAGACTTAAAAAGCTTGATTCACACATCCTCATTTAAAGTAAAGCTTCATACATCTATATTGGATAAATGTCTCTACTCAATTGACGATAATGTCGTCGATAATATCGTAGATAATGTCGTCGATAATATCGTCGATAATATCACATATTATGTGATATTACCATGCGTTTTTCATGTTTTAATTCTGTTAATTACATCGTTTTGACATATTCTTGACATTATCGTAGGTACTTTAGCTTTATAGACATTGCCCGAGTTGACATTTAATTTATTGTATTACTGTGAATCTGTTATTATTATTTTTAAGTGGCTAATACATTGCCTATTATTTGTAGTATTTATTGAATTGACATTGAATTAATATTATTGTAAAGTATCATCATCATTTCAGCCGAAAGACGTCCACTGCTGGACATAGGCCTCCCCCAAGTGGCGCCACATTGACCGGTCCCGTGCGACTCGCATCCAGCGGATCCCTGCAACCTTTACCAGGTCATCGGTCCACCTAGTGGGAGGCCTTCCAACGCAACGTCTTCCGGTTCGTGGTCGCCACTCCAGAACTTTTCGACCCCATCGGCCATCTGTTCTGCGAGCAATGTGCCCTGCCCACTGCCACTTAAGTTTGGCAATTCTTCGGGCTACGTCGGTAACCTTGGTTCTCTTGCGGATATCCTCATTTCTGATTTTATCACGCAAGGAAACTCTGAGCATAGCCCTCTCCATTGCCCTTTGGGTGACTTTAAGCCTTCTGATGAGGCCCATTGTGAGCGACCACGTTTCGGTCCCGTATGTAATCACTGGCAACACACACTGGTCATAGACTTTCGTCTTGAGACACTGCGGTAAGTTGGACGAGAAGATACCACGCAACTTCCCGAACGCTGCCCAGCCGAGTCGGATTCGACGATTGACCTCTTTCTCGAAGTTAGACCTACCTAACTGGACCGTGTCCCAGGTAGACATAATCGTCTACAACTTCGAGTGTAGAGTCTCCGATCTTGATAGGAGTGGGTGTTACATGGGCATTCAACATGACCTTGGTTTTGTCCATGTTCATTTTAAGACCCACTCTTTCGGAAGCTCTACTGAGGTCACCGAGCATTGTACTGAGGTCCTCCATGGTCTCAGCCATGACCACTATATCGTCGGCAAACCGAAGGTGAGAGATGTACTCGCCATTGACGTTGATGCCTAGCCCGCTCCAGTCCAGAAACTTGAAGACATCCTCCAATGCAGCGGTGAACAGTTTCGGAGATATGACGTCTCCCTGTCTCACACCTCGCTGCAGAAGGATATAGGTTCCGAGGTCTGGTCCTGAAGCCGGACTGACATGGTGGCGTTTCTGTATAGACACTTCAACACCTCGATATACCGATAGTCGATTTGGCACCGTTGGAGAGACTGCAGTACAGCCCAAGTCTCGATCGAATCAAATGCTTTCTCGTAGTCCACAAACGCTAAACAGAGAGGCAGGTTATACTCTTCGGTCTTCTGTATAACCTGCCGCAGCGTATGTATGTGGTCTACGGTGCTAAAGCCTTTTCGGAAACCGACTTGTTCGGGAGGCTGGAAGTCGTCAAACCTGCGCGCGAGACGATTCGTGATGACTCTTGAAAACAACTTGTAGACATGGCTCAGAAGTGAGATGGGCCTATAGTTCTTCAACCGAGCATTGTCGCCCTTTTTGAAGAAGAGTACCACCACACCTCTGCACCATGCCTGTGGCGTTTTTCCCTCGAGTATGACGGAATCAAACAGCTTCTGAAGGGCCTTAAGTACCGGTTTTCCACCCGCCTTCAGGAGTTCGGCCGTAATTCCATCATCACCCGGTGCCTTGTTGTTTTTAAGCTGTTTCAGAGCCATCCTAATCTCGTACAGGCTGACGTCCGGGATGTCTTCGGTATAGTGTTGGGTTAGTCTAGCTCTTGGGTCGTTCGCTAGATCTACAACGGGTTTACTGGTTGACGTGTACAACTGCCCATAGAATCTCTCGATCTCCCTCAAAAGCTCCGGTTTGGCGGACACAATCCTGCCATCGTCGGTCTTCAGTTTCGTGAGCTGGCTCTGCCCAATAGCCAGATCCCTTGCAAATACCTTGGAGCCTTCATTCTTCTCAATTGCGTCTTTAATACGTTCGGTATTAAAGCGGCGGAGGTCGCTCTTCAAGGATTTAGAGATCCGTCTATTTAACTGCCGGTATTTCCACGCCTCATCTGAAGACTGCAAGATCATCTCACGCCGCTCCTTCATAAGCTTGAGAGTACGATCAGAGAGTTTTTTGTTCTTATCTGCACGACGTGTCTTGAAGAACTTAGACCCAGTCGTATGGACAGTTTCCACGAACTCGTCGTTGTATTCGTCCACTGAGCTTCCTAGGCACTCGAAACGATTCTGGAGTTCGAGCTGAAAGCTCTCGGGGTTTTGAATCTGGACCTGTGCTGGACGGAGCGTAGACTTCATCAGTCGAGACCTTTCAAGCTTTATATTGATGTTCAATGTGCCTCTTACCATGCGATGATCGCTCCCGGTTTTCACCGAATTGATCACAGAGACATCATTGAACATTTGCTTCTTGGTTGACATGATGAAGTCAATCTCATTTTTAGTTGCACCATCAGGGCTCTGCCAGGTCCACTTTCTGTGCTCACGCTTTCTGAAGAAGGAGTTCATCATATAGAGGCCCTCCTTCTCCATAAAACTAGCCAGTTGGTGACCCCGGCGATTCCGACGTCCAAACCCAAATTGCCCCACATGCAGCTCATCACCGTCTCGTTTGCCCAGTTTCGCGTTAAAGTCCCCCATGACAACGGTGAAGCGAGTTTTGAAACCATGCATGGCTTTAGAGATATCCTCATACATGGTCTCCACTACGTCGTCGGGGTGTGCCGAGGTCGGGGCGTAGACCTGTATGACCTTCAGCGAATATCTTGAGGATATTCTGAGTATAAGGTACGCCACCCTGGTCGACACACTCTCGATCTTCACCACGTTGTTCACTAAGGACCTGTGGACGATAAACCCAACACCACCCTGGGACTGCCGGTCACCCTCTCGGAAATAGAGCAGGTTGCCGGATTTCAGGGTTATCGTGTCCTCCCCCTCTCTTCGGACTTCAGATAATCCCACAATACTCCATCGCAGCCTGCTCAATTCCTCTTCGAGTTCCGTTATCTTCTCGTCGGTCCGGAGTGTACGCGTGTTGTATGTTGCCAGGTCAAGTCGTCGGTGTAGGCAGCCTGATCCCTTCCGGAGATTCTTCGCACCCCTTGCCACGCCGTAACCTCGACCGCTACCATAGTCGAAGCTAGACGAGCTGCCGGGTACTAGGGGCCGTTTTTGTGTTGCGCTATTCATTTGGGGGGTTTTGCCATAATCGCCACGCTTGGCAGGCGGGTTGGCGATCGCAGTATGGTTGTTACAAAGGCACAGAGAACGCTGCTGCCCGTTCTCTGGTAAGTCCCTTAGTCGCCTTTTACGACACCCACGGGAAGATATGGGATGGTGCTATTCTTTACGTCCGACACCATACGGAGCGGATTGTAAAGTATAATATGTTCAAATGGAAATTGTTACGTATATTTTTTTTTATTATGAATGATTTCAGATTTTTTTTTCAATGTAAATTGCTATCGAATAAATTAAATTGATAAATTTAAATTTAAAATTAAATTGTAAAACCTTTGGACCACGACGTCAAAAAAGGAAAAACGTGCCCTCGTATAAGTATGTCATGTAATTGTGACCGTGGCATGATGGGCACATTTTGGTTTGTCATGTATCATGACTGTAACGGTAAAAAAGGTTAATATTTAATTACCTAATAATTTACTCTGTTAAGCATGTTCTGTATACAAGTTTAAATCTAAATGGTCCATTTTACGCGGCAGAACTTTTGCCCACAGTAGTACTATCGATTCATAGAGTTAAACTTAAAAAATAAAAGTATTTTTTATTATTCAAATTATTAAAAAAATAATCATCTACTCCTCTTATAACGGTCTTAAACCCGTAAAAATGTAAATAACTTTTAGGTAAGTATTGTGTTTCGTTAACACAGGACCTCGCGCAGTCAGCTGTTCACGCTGTATCACTATTGGTTCGGGGTCGCTAGTTTTCCACAATTCTAAATCCGCCGATTTTAAATAATTTATTATAATTTTTTTATTAATCGATTGTACTACCAAGACAAAATCATTTGGATTCGGGTAAATAACCACTAAAATTTCCATATGTTTATTTGTTAAATAAAGGCTTTAATATTATAGATTCCAGCTCGAAAACAAGATGATGTGTTATTAAATTTACTATTGAAATAAAATTATAAGATACAATACTGTACGCAGAACACGTCAATGAGACATCGCATCTCATTATTTACCCCCACAAAACATTGCTTTCAGAAGAAAATAAAACATACATATTTTCTTAAGAACATCATTCGTAATTTACAAGTTGTTTGTGTACTGGAACATCAAAATAACTAATTCATTTGGGACTAAACTCTTACGTCAGAGCTCTTTGACATGGGTCCAAAACCGTGACTGTACTTATCTATGAGATGCCACGTAAAAATGTTTTTAGGGTTCCACGATGTCGTTGGAAAAACGAAATTCAAATTATGAAAATTATTTATTCTTGTCTCGCAGGGATTGTAGTAATTAACAAGGCGAGTATAAAAGGGAGGTATAATTAGAATACGATGATTCATAAAGTTCTTATCAGCCTACGTCTGGGGTGGAGCGTTGAACTGGCGATTGAAAGGTCGCGCATTTGAACCCCAGTTGCACTATTGGAGATGACACTTTCAGATTGCAAAGGGTTGAATTACTTTGAAGATAAACACGATGTAGCTTTTTTATCCAGACATAACTAAATTGGTAGTAACTAACTGAATGATTTTCCAAAAAATAAATCATTAAGTAAATAGTTGCTAATGAATTTATTTGTTTACCCAGTTGTGTACACACACTACTTATACTACTAGAAAAATACAACACGAAGCTATAGGAGATTGGAAAGAAAGAAACACATCGTAGACATCGATGAAATATCAAATCCGAAACCGAAATATATAGGTTTTTTAATTAAGTTCTTTTTTCTCATCATTTTTACATTCTTGTTTTAAAACGTTGCCCAACATTAGGAACTTTTTCTGTATCGTGGGTGAGTTTATACCCTGACCACTCAACCATATACAAACATATAATCTCACATACCTACCCTAACAGTAGGCCGATTCTGTAAAATTCTAACAACAACTCGCATCTCACATCGCTATTCACTCTCACTTCGCATAAGGTTCAAAATGACCTTGATATATTTGACACTTTGAATCGGGTTCGAGTGCGAAGTGAGCGTCGAAGCGACGGGGAAATTACCTTACAGAATGCCACTTCTTACGTCATCTCATACTTTATCTGTCAAAATCTCCCTGTCAATTTAGTTCAACTCGCTGACACGCTGGCGAGGGTGGCGCTAGTGTAAATTCGAATGATCAACCGAGTTTTTAGAATGCCAACCAAGAAACTCACAGCGGATTCAGATTCGAAGTTTAGAATGAGTTCTTACAGAATCACACCCCAGCCAGTCCCGGTAAAATAAAATATTTGTATGGTCTACAGATAGTTGTGTAGGCCATACAAATATTTGTTCCGTGCGGGAATCGAACCCGCGACACGCAGCGCAGTAGCCAATCACTCAGTCACTGCGCCAACCTTCTGGGCCTCAAGTCTGCTATTACAATAATGTCAGAATGGTCTATCATTGATTTCATAATTGTTGGTTTTGACAAGTTTGGTAATCTACTAATATAATGGCGTCATTATGACTTTCCAATGGTTAACCAATGACACTCCATTGAAAGAAATGACATGGAATGGTAATCTCGCACATAATGACAAATTAATGACTGACTTAGTTTACGAACTTCTTACTACTTCAGATTGCTTATAACACTTATAAATAATATGTAAAAATATATATAAATGAAATCTGGCATTAATAAATATTCAAATTTGTTGACAATGTCATTATAACACAATTCTAATACGAGACCATTGACCGACCAATGATCGACCATTATGGATTTAGCAGATTACGAACTTATAGCAAAATGACAATGGGATCGTGTTGGAATGACGAAATTATAAAAATAGCAGACTTGGCCCCCTGGTCTGTATTTTAAGTCAGTGAAAATTACTAAGAACTCTTCCTACACTCACACCTACTTAAGTTTCCTACATATGTTTTCGTAACCCTTTAATATTACTGTGGCAACTGTTCGATAAAACTCATTTCTTTCCAAAACTAAGAAAATCGTCAAAGAATATTAATATAGGGCAGAACTTTTGTAATCATTTCGACTCACACTTGACTAGTTATTTCTTAAGTGTGTCGTGGAAGTAACTCAATTTGTTCATGTCAATTGGACTCAGGCTTATGATGACGTCACTTATTCTGAATTTTGTAAGAAATTATTAACAGTATTATTCAACCAAGAGGAAATTAATATCGAAATAAAAGAAGGGCCGACCAAACTGATAAAGATAATTTTATAATTTTCTGCCAATTAAAACTTTTAAATGGTGAAATAACATTGGGACATTTCCTTGAAACATTGCGTTAAAAACGTAATTTGAAGGTTTTTTGAAGGTTTTTAATTAAACTAAGTAGTAAGTATAACTTGGACAGCATTATACCCTGTTCACAATAAGATTAGACATAAACACAAACCTTTTTTACAGTCCCTTCAACCGATTTTGACTTCTATTCCGTAGGCTTAAGGATGACATTAGAGGCAAAACAAGTGGTTACAATACAACTGTTTACTGCATTTGCCATTTGTCATGCTACCAACGCAATATAAGTCAAAATCGGTTGAACGGACTGTATAAAAGGTTTTTGTAAATGTCTAATCTTATTGTGATCAGGGTATAGTTAGGAATAAATGGTGTGGAAAAATCAATGGTGTGACAAACGAGAAAAAAAATCCTGTTTGTCATACTGGTGTGATAATCTGGTGTGACTACGAGTCGGCACTGGTAATGGCATAATTTGTAAAAGGTCAAAGTCTAATATTTTTTTTTTCTTTAAAAAACTTCTTACGCCTCGTAAAGCACGTAATGCCTTTGGTTCTGGTTGTCATTCGTAGATCTTTGACAGTCGCGACGGGAAGTCAGAAGCCCGAAAGCCTAACAACTAGTCCCACTATCGTCTCTAGTCTGGGTATTTTCTTACCCAGTAACTGACAGGCAGTCGCTCCATGAAAAACAATGGTATCCAGCTGCATCCAGTTAGACTACAAATCGACACCAACATAACTGGAGCTAGGTAGAAAAGGGCTAGGCAGATGATGAAAGGGAGAACTTGAAACACACCATATTTTTTTTATATCGTGGTTTACCATAACTCCGGCAAATATTTGGACAATTTATTTATTTATTTATTTATCATCATTTCAGCCGAAAGACGTCCACTGCTGGACATAGGCCTCCCCCAAGGGGGGGTTTTACCATAATCGCCACGCTTGGCAGGCGGGTTGGCGATCGCAGTATGATTGTTACAAATGCACAGAGAACGCTGCTGCCCATTCTCTGGTACGTCCCTTAGTCGCCTCTTACGACACCCACGGGAAGATATGGGATGGTGCTATTTACATCCCACACCATACGGATAACACGCACGGACAATTACGCCATTTTAATTGGCGTAATTGTCCAAATATTTGCCCTAATTACTTAGAAAATGCTTAATCATCTTGATTGCCTTTTTTGATAATTTTTATTCCTTTTTATCCACTTACTGCATTCGCTTGTGAATAGGACTTTCTTCATCACGTCAACTTTCAGACGACTGCTGGGCATAAGTCTTCTCCAAGGGGGGGTTTTGCCGTATTCGCCATGCTTGGCCGATGCATGTTGGCGATCGCAATAGGTGTAATTTTACTCAGAAAGACGCTGCTGCCCATCCTCAGGTCAATATCCCTTTGTCGCTTTCTATGACTCCCACGGGTAGATATGGAGTGGCGTTATTCACGGCCGGCACCACAAAGTTTCAGGACTTTCTTACAACTTTTATAAATACACAAGTTGTATGTAAGTTTTGTCTTCTGTGCTTAGTCAGCCTATACCCTTCCATACTGCACACGTTTATACACATACAAAACTTTATGTTGTATAATCAACCCCTGAAACACATCTAAAAAAAATACTATAACACGACGAGACCAACGCAAATGACCAGCACTTCTGTCTACCCCAAAAAACGTAGCAATACTTCATATTTCTTCTCTCCAGACAAAACATGGTACTACGATATCTCAAGACGAATGCCTCACATTTGTCTTGACGATTACTGAAATAGCAAAGTTAGTGGCCATATTATGTTATATCTGGCCGGAATAGGGCTCGTGATGACTTATGTGTTGAGTTGTTTGTTGTTGTAATGCTTCGGTCTGTTCTCGGATGGATTGAGCGTTTAAGGTGAAAACGGCAGGGTAGCCCGCGAAATTTAAATTTTCTTTCGTTTTCTTGCAATTTTCAGCTCATTATCTTGTTGTATTGTAATAAAAAAAATTTTCGCGGTAGTGACAAGTATACATTTCCAGAATTAAAGTAATTAAAGTCATCAACATAACTTGCAATATAAACATAATCCTTACAAGTCATATTTTCATTAAATAGGCACATTTACAAGCTATGCACGATTTTTTTGTTTATTAGGTATCATACAAGCTGGTACTGAGCTTCAAATTGCAAAAACCGTAAGAAATTTTCGCGGGCTACCTGAGAGCGATCCCCTTAAAACGCATGCACGTATAGCAATTTTCAAATACGTTGAAATCGCCCACACAGAGAATCAATCTCCTCGAATACTTTTCATTCATTAAGGGACAATGACTTCAAATAAAACTGAAATAAAGTTGAAAATTAAGATAATAAATGATGGTGCAACACGACGTGCGTAGGAAAGCCGTTGGTACTGTGCCTGATGTCTCTCCGATCGTGTCAGATTGCCGTGCCATCGGACTATGAGAGTGAGGGAAGAGCAAGTGCATATGTGTGTTTGCGCACAGTCTTGTCATCATCATTCTGCCTAGCCTTTTCCCAATTAAGTTGGGGTCGGCTTCCAGTCTAACCGGCTGCAGCTGAATACCAAGGTTTTACATGGAGCGACTGCCTATCTGACCTACACAAACTAGTAATTGGGTAACACCACGGTAACAAGATACCCCACTGGTTGTCAGACTTTTAGGCATCTGACTACCCATAACGAATGCCAAAGGTTGTCGAATGACAGCCGGAACCAAGAGCTTCACGTGCTTTATGAGGCACGGAGGGAACTTGGTATGAAATCGATGGTCACCCACCCATCTACAGACCGACCGCAATACCTTGACTGATGTTGGATAGTGTTCAGGCTACATCCGGAGCAGTTTAGTATGCGGACCTTGTGGAAACTAGAACTAATTTCCGTGCGTTCAAGCGATTTTGCCATACCTATTATTGGAATCAAATTTAATGTAACAGCTCACTTTTTAGGGCCCATTAATTATGTCAATTATAATCCGTGGTGCTTAGCAACTGGATTTCTCCCAGTTGTAAACGTCCCTTTGTGCCTATTGGCCTAGTTCTGTTCTGTCTCCTGCTTGATTTGGAGGGAAGTGGAAAATATGTTTTTCTTACTCCTCCGCTGTTCTTTTCTGATTATTTTCGTTGCGGGATCCAAGACAGTTGAATCGTTTTTCTGGGACTCGTCGAGCTTTATTGCTCTGGCGCTTTTCTAGTGGTCGCCACTGTTGATTCTGGCTTACAGGAGTTATTACAGTGGTTAGGGAATAGTGTAAAAAAAAAAAAAAAAAAAAATACTGATCGATCAGTTTGGCTTTTAACTAGTCACGAGCTCCTTTGGTTTGCGCACATACTTGACCACTATAGTATCTCCTGCGCCTGCACTAACAATGTACCACTCAAAGGACTAGGTCCGAAAACCAAATCCAGTAACCTAGAACATCTCCTACGTACTTGTCTAGTATCCATTAAGATTGACTATCGTGGAGGAAATTCAGTCGAGAGAATTATGTACATGTTTACCATCACACATTTTGGTAAATATCAATATTTAATTCATACTTACGCTTCATTCTGTGGTGTCAAGGTAAAGGGGGATGAGTCTAAAAACACAACTTATGACCAGAGGCTAATAAAGAAAACAATTATTTGTTTTATAAAATAAATGCAGTTTAATCAAAAATGAATAGAAATACTTAATACAAATTTGTTTTAATTTTCATTTATCAATTAAGGTGTCTTTTATGTGTATCTGAAAAATATTAATAATTATTAATTATTAAAATAATTGACATATCTCCTTTTTCCATAACAAAAAGAAAAATAAAAAAGAATCCTTCTAACGACTTGTCTCTTTATGTGTTATTTTATTTATGTATCCATTATTGTCAGTTTACAAATATTATACATAAAACATCACACCTGACTCCCACTGAAGTGGGCCGAGACCATGGCACGTCAATTACTTCGTTCCAAGCAAACCTCTTTTGCTTCTTCATTCATCAACCTCTTCATGCATGAACGCTTCTAACAATTTTAAAAAAGAATGGAATTAAAGTAGGTACGATAAATGCAAAATGCCAAACATAATACTGTAACTTAATCTATGCTTCGCTGAACTCCTCGATATCAGGATCTATATCTCGTGTGTTTGTATTGGTTTCTAATTTATTATAGAAGTCATGGCAACTATTATCAATTAAATGAAGAATACTAAGAAGATCTCGTTTTTTTTCCTGACTTATAGGCACTGGACGTTGATAACATTTCTCGGGATTCATAGATTCAGTTGATTTGCCTCTTCGACAGAAAGAAATCTCCTTAAAGTCGGTCAAATCGTCCAATTTTGTTTTAAACTTAATAACACCTGGTTCATGTTCACCACTGAATCTAAACCATTTTACATCATGCCATATGAATTTTTCGCCAGATGTATCTACTTTTCGCAGCTGCAATGGGCCTTTATACAATTTAGCAAAGTTCAAAAACATATTGTTATCCATTATCACGACAGAAATGTTTGGGCTAGTCACTCTGACCAAGTTGTACCAGTCTCTCGGCAAATGTATAGCCATATCAGATTTCTTTTTCTTTCGTTCGATTTGTGCATGTACAGAATCGCACTCCATGTGCGTATGCCCGGGAACTAAAAACTTGTGGTTTATCAGCAAACCTGGTTTCATTTTGCTTATGCATAAAAACATAGCAGTAACGTGGCTATTTTTGTTTTGTCCGCCACACGTATCGGAATAAAAGGTCACTTCTTTTACATGTGATGGCAGTGTCATCAAAAAACTGTAGAGACACGATGCTATTTGATTAGCTCCACGTCCTCCGTCAGCTTCGCTCCACATATAGCAAAAGCTCTTTTTGCTATAACAATCGTAAACTGTTAAGTTAAATGTCCACAGTAGCCTTTTGTAAAAAACGATATTTGTCTTTAAAAAAGGGGTTGGAAGACATTGCTGGAGATCAAAACAATAAACTCTTTTATCATCGCTCGACTCTTCTTTGTCCTTTTTCTTCATAGAATATCCTGCATCGGCTTCTGACTGATGGACCTCAAGTTCATTCTTTAAAATATCTGAATCTGGCGGCGAAGCTAATTTAATTTTCATTTTGTATGCGTCGCATGTATTGCAGGTGTCCAAAGAAGGTTTCTTAAAAGATAGACCCATGGTACGAAAAATATTTCCAAAATAGGTGTATGATACAGGATTGGTAACTTTTTCTTTGTACATTTGGTACATTATGGTTAGTGACAGTCCTGTCGGTAAATAGCGTTTGTTTGTATGACTTCGGCTGTAATGCGATTCGTATAATGGATAAGAATTAATGTGATCCTTAATTGCCTGTACTGCATCATCCCCTATCTTATTAGAAGGTGCAAGTGATCCACGTTTATCAGGGCTTGGAATTCCTGTTACCCTTACAGATTTCTTTTTTATTGCCACTTCGACACATTTATTAGTTATTCCAAATGTTTTCAAAAAACATCCCTTACAGACTTCAACAATAGTGCCATTAACTTTTAAATTGTAAATATGATTTATAGTCCGTAGTTTAGGTTCGCCATTTGAATTACGAAGGCGTTGGCTCTTCTTTGGTATATCTAAAATCAATGATGACAAATAAGAGGAACGTTTGTTATAGTCACCCAATGCCCATATTTCATTAAACAATGATTTTTGGGTATCTCCATCAATTTTTTCTGCACATTTTTTACGGCAAAGGGGTAGAGGGGTTACTTTTCTTGATTGTATAATTTTATTTGTTTTCGTTTTATAAGTCAAACCTTTGTTTCGTTTCTCTTTAATTATTTTTCGTAAGTTTGTTCCTTTTCGTTTTCGCCGTTGATTATTTTCTTCAGGTGTACTCGTAACTTCAACGTTATGGTTATCATTTCCTTGAAAAGAAGACTCTGATGAAGAGCTACTACCTATTTCAGGAGCGTATGTCCTATCAGTTACACTATCATCCGAGCTGAAATTGGCTGACTCGATTGGCTCTGGGGTAATTCGTAAATCGTCCGCATCCTCCAACGTTTGATGACCTGGGAAAAAAATGCAATAATAAGTAATAATAATTTGTATAGAAGAAAAAAGAAATAAATAACGCTTGTAAACGCTATATTCAAAGATGGAGAAATATGGGTGTTAGAATACACCTCTAATAGGAATATACAGGCGTGAGTATTTATGTTTAAAAAATCAATGAGTCATATTTATTTTGTAAGTAAATAACGCATATAATCGAAGTAGCTCAATAACAAGCATTAGAATTTAATTACTAACCAGTGATTAATATAAATACTAACCAGTTGGCAAACCATGGGACTGAAATCCTAGGTCAGAAGGAGTGAGTAGGTCTTCTAACATTTGGGCAGCCTGCAATTGCTCTTCAGTCACCTCACTGCTAACTCCAGATATATCAACAGACGTGCTGCTGTGATAGTCTGCTACACTGTCTTGTAGATCTGTAATATTGCACAACTTTTTAGTAATGTGAGTTACCTATACCTACAATACTCGCGGCGAGCGCCAGTACCTACATACCTACTCCGTCGCTCAGTTCGCGATGTCGCACAGCACGCTAACTAATAACTAGGTACTAACTTAGAATGAGATTAGTAAATCTCATTTATCTAACAACTATAAAAGAATAACATAATGTAAATTACACTACTAGTCCTTCAACGTAATAATAATTTTAAAGGTTAGAAAGGTAAAAGTTATAAAACAAGCATACTTACGTTCAGTGGGACTTTCATTTAGAGCCAGTGACATTATCTTATGAATCCTCTTCATTTCTATAGGTTTTAACACTCAAACACACACGTAAACCAAAATTTAGGGTTTTTAAACAGGTCAAAACACGTCAACTTCGCGCGCGAAATGCAACTGACGCTTAACGATAAATACGAATTTAGGCACGAGTCGACTTATCTCACTATGCCTAATTTTATAAGTAAAGAATTAGGTATGTAATAAGAAGATGACTACACATAACTCCTTTTTACTTTTAAAGTTTTGCTATTTATGACTAAACTCTTTTTGTTATTTGAGATTCACGAAATAAAAATACATTATATTGACTCATCTCCTTTTTACCGTAATACTTAGTAATATATTTTATCCAACTGCGTAATTATCTCATTTTTCAAAATATCTGACTCATCCCCTTTTACCTTGACACCACAGCATTAATCACGAACATTATTGACTGTCCAAAGTTTTGTAACAGACCCACTAAATTAAGACAAGTCTTCACTAACATACTATGTTTAGTGTTTGTAAACAAAATAATACTGATGCAAACTAAGTTCTCCTACGTTATTTTGAATCATGTTTAATAGAAATCGAAAGTTTCGAGGAAGTATCGGCAGCATTATTGTCTTGAGCAAGTGTAGTGTTTGAAAGGGATATAAACTCGACTAAGATGCGGCTTTAGACTAGGTTTACAATCATAGTAGAACTGATTGCCTCCTCAAGCACTAGAGTTACATAACTATAAGCAGTATCACTCGTTAGACTAGGGGTCTTTCTGAGACTCTTATTTGATGAAAATGAAGAACATCATAGATTGAGAACAACGGATTAACTCACCAAGGCCAAGGCGGCCAAGGTGGCAACACAGTGAGTTAATCCGTTGTTCTCAATCTATAATGTGTAACAATATTCACGTTTCGTTTAATGAAAAACATCAAGCAAAATGTAAACAAGATTATCATTTTAGAAAATTAATTAAGTTTAAATAATAATAATAATAAGGAAGGCCGAGAAAGACAAGCAGATAAAGTATCTTGATTTGGCCCATGAGGTTGTCGACATGTGGAATGTGGACTCAGCGATCATTGTGCCGATAATTGTTACAGCCAATGGCTTAATTGGCAAGAGCCTCGACCAACATCTCTGGAGGCTCTCGTTAGACGGCTGGATCAAGGGCTTGATTCAGAAGGCAGTACTTCTGGACACGGCCCGCATTGTCAGGAGGTTTCTCTCTCTGGAGCCCTGACCGCCGGTAGCTTGGACCCTGTTCCCGATACCGGTGAGGTACTATTTTTTTATATTTTTAAATGTTTTTGTTTTTATATGAATATTTAAAAATGTAATTTAATATGTATATAAAATAAATGAATGTGAATAATAATAATTTCTTTATTTGCATAAAACATGGTGGGTGGTGGGTGGGTGGTTTTGCTGGTCGAATATCTTATAATATGATAGTCATATAGTCCTCCTGATTAAACGGTCATAGCGGTCAACCGCTGCGGACACTAGCCATCAACGTCATCTGTCTAACCTTTTACCTACTACATATATTGGGGTCAGCACCCAGTCTTACCGGATGCAGCTGAATACCAGTGCTTTATATAAAGCGACTGCCTATCTGACCTACACAACCCAGTTAGTAGGTAACACGATACCCCTTGGTTAGACTGGTGGTCTGTCTTTGACTACCCATAACGACTGTCAAAGATCTACAAATAACAGCCGGGACCGACAGCTTTACGTGCTTTCCGAGGCACGGAGGGGTCTCGATATGAAATTGATTGTTATCCATCCACGGATCGAGAGTGGCAAGCATAACTTAACCACGATCGAACGAGCCGTACGTCTTTTACTTAGCCACGAGCTTCAGCTCAAGCTTGGCGCGAGAGATAATTTAGACTGTACAAGTTTGGTGTTCACAAACACAGGTTCCCGATGGAACGGCAAAACTACATGACCGGAGAGAGATTTGGCACAAGACTAACGTTTATCATACTAATTCCCTAACTTCGAACTGCTACCGAGAAGTTACCAAGAGAAAAACCCTATAACACTTTTCCCAACCCAGGAATCGTACCCGTGATCATGCTCAGCAAACCCGCTTACAACCACGAGACCAATGAGGTAATCAATCAATGGCCACTAAATCAAAAACCAATCATGACGTTTAAAAGTTAAACATTTGGTAATTAATTTAATAAAGTGAGCAAAATCAGGAACAGCATCAAGTGAGCAAACACTTGACCAAAATATTATAATAACGGTTGAAATTAATATGGTACGAGTATAGACAAGTACCATTGACATTGCTGGGCAAACAGCCAATATAACGAGACCTGAAAATTATGAAACCACAGATCACCATCACCAAACGTTGCTAATGTTGTCTTTGATGGAGGACTTAGTAATCTGGGAAGAGTAGATGATTATTTAAAAAGTTTATTTAACATAAGAACATGGTACCTAGGTATTAATACAAATTTTAATCTTAAAAATCTAAATAATAATATTATTATGTACAATTCCAAGAAAAAGACAAAGGAGCTCAAAGGGCATCATAAAACTCGTCCACATAGCTGCCAACGGGACACGTGCCCAACAGGCTGGGAGCATTGCCACGCTATATGGCCGTGCTGATTATTTGATCCAAGAATAGACCAGCCTTCGAATTGACCAGACATGAAGAGTCGGCCAGCCGGTTGGCGATGTCCCGGAAAACAATATTGGCACTCGGACCCCATGGTCCTAGAGTTTCCATCCCAAGCGGCTCAAATATATAGCTACCAAGAAGGCTATTATATTTGCGTCGTTTCAGGTTTTTGGATGATTATTTATTTTTGAAAGCTTTGTTATATTGTTGTTTTCTGAATGACACCGTTGGATTTAATTACTTTTCGGACCGGATCTTAATACAATTTTCTCGAGGCAAAGCTTGGGTTTTATTCCGACTTAAGGCTTAGTAACGTTTTTGTGCCATTAAGGATATTGTGACAATCCCAACAGAAATATATAAACAGAAAAAATTGTACAATAAACACAATTTTAGCTTAATTAAATTATTGATACATTTAACGTTAAAATGTAAAAACAGGTAGCTAAAATGTTTCTCATTCCCATAAGGTACATGAATGAAGATGTAAATGAAAATGAATCACCGACGCTACACGAGTCCGTATTTAAAATATCACTTAAACTCATTAGCTAAAAGCGGTAATGAGTACCTTTCAATAAATTTACATCCCGACCCCTGACGCCCAGGGTTCCGTATGTTACACGAATAAAACCAGTCCTGACCGGGGCCCGCATAATTTTCGTGTATTCTTTGTGAATTTACTCTCACATTTGCAATTCTGATCGGGACATCCCGACTGTGACGTTTTAGCTACCAAATTGGTGACATTTGCTATTCGAAGCCAAGTTTTATATGGAGGGTAGTTTTAAATATTGCTTACGCTGTCTATGTGGATAACTGTGATTTCCATTGGTATTACGCTATATGGATGATTTACTATTCTGATTCGACGATCCGTTTTGACATCTATGTGTTCCTGGTGGCTCTCAATGTATTTGACCGTACTTTTATTTCAATATCAAAGAATTTATTTCGTAGAAAAATTACCCTGTCGTCATCGTCAGATTATTTTCTTTTCAAAATCTTACCCTTTTGTGCTTCTCTCAATTTCTCAATGACATTATACACATACTTCGTGCGCTGTAATAAAGAGTCCCCTGGAGTATAGTATGGTCATAATGACTTGGCTTGTCACGTTGAGCGACTTTACTTCTTTACACCTTGTTCTGGTAAATTTAGGTTAATACCTGATTAATTAAGTGTTATTATGCTGCATGCTCCGTCACCACAAATACTTCATCACCACATAAAGGTGAGTTTGCTTTCGTTCGAACCAATCGTCGGAATGGGCAATGGGCAGGCCACATCGCTCGAAGATCTGATAACCGATGGGAAAGAAAGGTTCTCGAGTGGAGACCGCAAACCGGCAGACGCAGCGTTGGTAAACCTCCCACTAGATGAACCGACGACATCGTCAAGGTCGTTAGTAGCCAGTGGATGCAAGCGGCAGGTGGTTGCTTGTAGTGGTGTTCTATGGGGGAGGCCTATGTTCAGCAGTGTACGTCTTTCGGCTGATGATGATTCGCCGAAATTACTGGTCTGATTCCACCAGACAAACTACCAGAACTTCATCTCTTCTCAATTTAGTTTTTCAGAGCCCTCAAGTCAGTCAGTCAAGTCAAGTCCTCATCCAACCTATTTTAAATTCTGAACCAAAAATATACCAATTAATTACACAGCTACTCACAAAGCCAATTTCGCAATTTAAAACTCAACACTTCAAATGTTTGAAATCAAATCTTGGTAACATTATAATTCAGTTTCCTTTTCAATAAACTTATTGGTGTTCAAATGTTTTCACTCCAATGGGACTCGGGAGCGCGTTAAAAGAAATAAAGCCACGTAATTGACTAGCCAGTGTTGAGTCAAGGAAAAATGTGGATAAAATTAGAAGGGCGTCCCTTTGTCTCCTTGCTAGCCAATCAAACCTTTGTATTTGATAAAATCGTACTAAGAAGCTGTAAAAGCTAAGGATTTTCTGTAGAGTATTGTTCCGGAAAGTTGTTTCGTATTAATAAGGGTGTATGTGAAATTATGCGAATAAAGTTGAAGGTATATTTGGGAGTGAGGGTTGTTTAGTAGAGTATTATAATAGTAAGCTTATTTTATATGTAGTGTTTGGTAAAGTTGCGAACCTATGTCATTTAAAAAATACACCATTTTTTTAATTAAACAAAGACAAGCGTTATAATCTGCTTAAATTTTCCCCAACTATGTATCTGACCTATCTAGTTTCTGGAATACAACATACCCCTAGGTAAGAGCGTTGGCAAACTCCCAAACTTCTGACTACCTGTAACGGCTATCAAAGATATATGAATGACAGCTGAGACGAACATTTTTACATGCTTTTCTAAGCACGGAGGAGTCATACTACAAACTTCCGAATTCTAAACTGTTGCAGAGAAATTCCTAATGAAAAAAAGTAATAACACTGCCTGGACACTGGGAAGACAGTCCCAATCCACTATTGGGACTGTCTTCCCCAGAGATCGCCAACCAGCCCGGCCTAAGGTGGCCCGCATACAACCGCTGCTTCTTAAATCGTTAGTCCATCGTGCTGCAGAGCGTCCCATACTAGGCTTGCCCAAACGTTTCGACTGTAAAGCGTGTCTACTCCATGTACTATCTATCTGCAGACATGGTATGCCCACTTTCATTTCAGCGTGCTGATTTGAAGCACAATGTCATGTCAGTTACTTTAGCTCTCTGGCGAATGACTTCATTGCAAATATCCACCTGAGAAACCCCGAGCATGCGATGCTCGGGTTTTCTTAGGTGGATATTATGCATAGCGCACTGAGCTTGAATTTGTGGGCCAAGCCTACGGTGATTATCCACGTTTCGGCTCGTCAGTCATTACGGACGCACTGGTCTGTGGAGTCTGGACTATTTAAAGATATCACGATGCTTTTCTAATGCCGCCAAGCAAAAGCGTATCCTTCTGCTCGCCTACTTCTCGAAGTTGTGCCGTCCCAGTTTTATAGTTTGGCAAAGATATGTTGCACAACCTCGAGAATAGCGCCAATTACGACTATGGGTCTCGAGAAGACATGACCAACGGGGCATTACAAGCCTTATAATAAACATTATTTATAACGACAACAATTAACAATATCACGACAACAACGACTCTTCTATCTTCAAAGAACCAAAAAACATGTACAAGTACAATGTTGTTTTATTCTAAAATAAGCAAACGAGACCTTGACACGACAATTTTATTAACATCAACCATATTGATTCAATATCAATAAAAACTCCGCTGTCTTCTAACAATACCGACAAGAAAGCCAATTTCATAACCTCGACACAACAAAAACCAAGAGAAGAATACTCAAGAATATTGATGCCATAATAAAAACCTGCCATAAATAAAATTAGCCTAGATTTCTTTTCAATAAAATCCCACATCACGAGAAGCGGTAGAAGGATCAACTGTCGCTGGAGTGAAAAATAATTTTCCATCGCTCAGCTTGACGCGGGAACGATTATGTGATCAAAGGGTCAGGGGCTATAAATATATAGTTGCGGATATTAAAAGTGCTTTCGAACGAGAATAGTGTGTCGGATATAATCATGGTGGGGAGAATCGGCTTTGTCAAGTTTTAAATAAGGTTTTCTTTGATGCCGGCAAAATCTAGTGGGTAAGCTTTGCTCGGAAACTTATTTATCGTTTAGATATCGGTTTACTAATTAAGTTTGCCTTCTTAGATCTGTGTTTAATCTACTCATCTGCCTAGCCTTTTCCCAAATATGTTGAGGTCGGCTTCCAGTCTAACCGGATGCAGCTGACCCGTGTTTGAATGATAACGTATTCAACGAACAATGAAAAATAGACAGAAGATATTCTTCCAAAATGTTTTCTTATGAAAGTGATCTTGTGAACTCATTAGACTTGTATTCCTTTGTGTTCCAATTGATGTTTGTAACATTTAGTTTATACGTGGTAGAGATGGGTGACCATCCCTTTCATATCGAGTTCCCTCCATGCCTCGGATAGCACGTAAAGCTGTTGGTCTCGGCTGTCATTTGTAGATCTTTGGCAGTCGTTATGGGTAGTCAGAAGCCAGAAAGTCTGACAACCAGTCTTACCAAGGGGTATCGTGTTACCCATTAACTAGGTTGTGGAGTTCCGATAGGCAGTCGCTCCATGTAAAACACGGGTATTCAGCTGCATCCGGTTAGACTGGAAGCCGACCCCAATATAGTTGGGAAAAGGCTAGGCAGATGATGAGAAATGGGCCGACTAGCCGACTGGCCGACTAGTCGCCCAAACCGATCTTTGCTTTCGATGATGTTCGGGTAACATCGGTAATTCGGTAATGTTCGTTTCGCTGCCATGTATACCTTGCTTTTTGTTCTAATTCTGTATACGTAAAATTACACTAAAGTCGATGAATTACATACAATGACCAAATACTCATTCCAATCATCATCTATCAATTTTAAGATGCCGGTAACACTTGGGGAGTCGCGTCCTCATTTGAAGCATAAGTACTTGCTACCGGGTTCGCTGGACCCAGTATATAATGTTAAGATTTTTCCAAAACTGCATAATAAACGTAAATGTTTACTTTCGTATAAGGATTATATACGTTTAATAAAAGATACTAATACTTATAGTTTATACTTACACAGAAGCTGTTATAAAAATATACTATTTTTCTGCGTAGTTTTGTGTCAAGATTTAGGCTAATCGTTGTAATTTCTATAATTACTTATTTTTACACAACTATAATGTACTTACTGATACGGAATAACAAAGAGAGATCAATCATCACGGAAGTATAAAAACAAACAAAAAAATATATATATTCTTTGGAGTAAAACACACTTGTCAACAGTCTTCAGACACTTTGTACGTAAAATTTAGTTATTATAATTTGTACAAATATGCGCCACAAATTGGTACACACTTTGTG
Organism: Charanyca ferruginea; assembly: GCA_947361185.1. Lineage (NCBI taxonomy): Eukaryota > Metazoa > Arthropoda > Insecta > Lepidoptera > Noctuidae > Charanyca > Charanyca ferruginea. The sequence continues at coordinate 58,980,308 of OX376055.1, forward strand.
CAAAAAAACTTTGACTTTTCTATACTTTTACCACTTACATAGGCCACTAATCACTTTTCGTCCTCTCACTGGTGGATTGGATGCAGCAGTTGGTTATACTTGTGGTATTATATTTCGTACACGGTATTTCATGTGCTAAAAATATTTAAATAAAAAGAGAATAAAAAATATAAAGAATATAAGAAAAAGGTTCAGTAGCAGTAGTACTAACATTATGTAAAAATCACTTACGTATTTAGTCGCTACCGGGTCCTGCAGACTCACATACACTTTTTACATACGTAGCAGTCACTTGCAGCGCGTTAACTGACTACCGACGTCGTCATTTGCTGTGCTACACTATCGATAAAAGGTACTAAGAGCCGCAAAGTCATATTCGGTGAATTTGAAGAGATATCAAGCAAAATATGAAGGACTGGGTCCGTTGGACCCATTAGCGACTTTTTAAGTGTTAAGGCTCGTGCTGTCGCAGTCACTTTGACATAAAGTGGCAGAGATAGCACGAGAATTGTTAGAAAGACAGTTTATATTATAATGAAAATGCCTATTTAATTAAAATTGAGTCACGTCGTAGAAAAAGAAAAAATCGCATGTAAGGACTTCCTTAAACAAATTGGAGGATGGTTCCCGTAAAGTCACTCTATTTTAAACATACCAATATGATAAAAGTTATGGGCCGACTAATCGTTGAATTTTGCTGACTATTCGCCAGCTACAAAACATGGCCGGTCTAATCGGCAAATCTCTAAAGTTAATAATTTAAATTCTACTCTTAGTGGCGTCATTTCAGGAATTATCGCCTGTCGTAAAGTTAAATGGACGATAATTGTCACGTGCGTACACACATACTAATTACTCAATTAAATTAATTGCTACAAACACGTCCTTATGTACGTGATCATTAGTCTCCATCGCCACAAACATACATACATACCACATGAAACTAAATACTTGGGAAGAACATGATACTTGACGAATAACTACCTGTACTCGGTGATAGAGACAAAGTTTCATCGCTGAAAGGTCCAGCGGTGTAAATTCTGTGTCGAATTTCTTAAATCAGCTGTTTGTTGCAAAAGTGCAAAACGTACGTGGACAAAATGTATAGAAAAGCTTTTTTTTTATAAGTGACGATGAAATGTTAACCTTAGAGTGACAGAAACATGGGAGAATAATAATGCCGTTTAATCAATTTCGGCCACAGTGACTGCAGTTCGAACTTATCATCATGGCAGTTGGCTTAGATGTACTGCTCTGATGTGACTGGCATATCCCACCAGACCAGTGCAGGACTGCGCTGGTACACCCCAATATGCTGTGCCCGGTAACACCTACGACGCAGATTGATTAACGAAGGTTGAGGAGATCGTGGTATATGTTCGAGCGAAGACCAGCTGGACCTTCAGGTCGAGAAGTTGGAGTCGCGTCACAACACGAATGTCAAGTCGTTCGTGGTGCGAGTTCCGACTCATTATTATGTACCCTTTCTCAAGGAAGAGTTTTGGCCGAAGGTTGCCGTATATCGGCGATTGCGTGGAAAGTTACGCGATATCACGCAGCAATAGTACAATTATAGATTGTTAATATTTTTGTGGTTTTTATACTTATAAAAACCACAAAAACATTAACAATGCCTACCATGCAATGTAATACCTACTTAGGTATATTATGTTATGTGTCTTTGTTACCCGAAATAATTTATATTTTTTAATATTATATCCAACTTTGGCTGAGAAACTTCAAGCGCAAAAAAATATGTACTGAATCTATGGTAAACGTTTGTGTCACTAAATATCTTCCACCGATCGAATACACTATATATTAATTTAAAACCAAAATCAAAGCCAATCAGTATCATAATAACAATGTGGTTAGTAGCCCAAAAAAAGTGGCCAAGTGCGAACTCGACTCGCACATCCCGTACCACTGTACAATTTTTAACACTCCACACAAAAAACCGTTTCTGGCGTGGTTATTTGTTGTTATAGCGGCTATAATAATACCCTGTGTGAACAAAATTTCATGTATCTGACTATAATATTACGGCTCAAAAAATAAAGCCCTATTTAAGACAGATAGCGAAGTCTTAGTAATAAGGTCTTATTTAGGACGGAACCTATTTTATTTACCACAGGACCCTAAAAACAAAACGCGTTCCAACATCACCCTTCAAATGTGTACATTGCTATAATTATTATACCACAACGTGCAAACAAACAGCTAATTTCACCCAGTAAAAGCAAAACCAACAATTTTTATTAAACCGCAGAACATATTTTTCGTAAATACATTTCCCTCGTTTCCTATTACCCTTTGTCTTAGCCGGGATAATCAGAGATAAATAAAAATAACGAATTACCCTCATTTCGTTTTTGTTTATACCGAAATCTACCTTCACTAATATGCTTTTGGAATATTAGATAATATTTTGTTGTCGTAGTGAAATGTACCAGCATTTCAGATAGGCCTAGTGAAATTATGCTAATTTGTTTTGTCTACATCTGTTTTTTTATTTGAGCATGATTATAAACTAAACATAAAATTAAAGTTTATTTTCAACAATATTTTTGGGTATAATAGCTAGGATTAAATAATAATCTAAAGTCTGCCACACAAATTTAATAATTACCTCGACCTTGCGGGCAATATTAACATTACCAGTCCTATGTTGAAAATAGCCCAACAATACAATTGGCCTATATTCTTATACTGCCTAATATTGCCTCTACCAAGTGAATCCCTTGAGGATTTCGCAAAACATCATTACGCTTATTCTCATACGATATATAAGTAGGAGACACTTTACGCAAAACAGCATTTGGCATGCGTCGGCGCCCAAGGAAAAATACAAAAAGCAATTTCTAACAATTTAATTCCGGTGAATTCTCAACAATATCTTTCTTAGGCAGTTTGCATACTTGAAATTTCGCGACTGTATTTTCATCGTTGTTAACTGTGATCATTATCATACCTTACTTCAAAACGGTTAATGTTGCCAACATAATTGTGTTTAACTAGGTACCTAATGCACGAACTCACATTACATATTCCTAACCGTTTTGCTAAATAACATCGAATGGGGGATTGTACAGAATGCCTCCTGTTATTTCTACCATTGTGGCTACGTCATATTAAAATGTTGAATAAATTATTTCGTGCTCAACTGAATGGCATTATAATTTGAATGGAGATAATGAGTGTCCCTTATTGTTTGTTAAATTCACTGTTAATCGGCTACGAAAATGGTGGAGTTCGGGGAACTATAGCGCGGGAGAAAATGAACACTGCAAAAGTTCTCTGAATTGTGATTGAAATTTAAATAACATTGAAATAATTAGTGCATGCAGCATAATGGAAGAGTGGGTAAATGAGTGTGCGCGATTTATAAATTAAATAGAATGTGATCTCAACAGTAAATAACTTTAATTTCACAAGTAATTGCCACAGACTTGCGATTCTAAAGTTATTAGTTAGTTATATCAATTGCCTAACTGGTCTTCTCAGCCGTTGTTGGGTGACACGATAGATTATAAGACTGGTTTTCAGATTTTCTAGCTTCTGACTACCTACTTATAACAAACAAATGTTAAAGATTAAACAAAGGCTTCACGTGCTTGCCGAGGAACGGAAGGGTCTCGGTATGAATTGGATGGTCACCCATCCACAAACCGACCGCGGCAAGCGTAGCTTAACTATTATGATTGGTCGATCCGTAGGTACGACTTTTACTTTGCCACGATGTATCGTGAAAAAGTATTTAAAATATTTAACAGATTTAAAGCTCCAAAACGGCGCAGAAAGTTTTATGGAGCAACAAAAAAAGACCAACTTTATTTAAACTTTCATCGCAACATTTCTTCTAAAACAAAAAGAAAATTTGAAAAGCGAGCGCATTTTCAAATATTTACTCTGAAAGAGATTCATTTCGTCGAAGCTTTTAAGATCCTTAATTTGTAATAGGGCTGGGATAAATCTTCACTTCTTTTGTTAAATTTTTCCCCTCGAAACTCGCTCGAACCGAATGTCACGCCAGCGTCACGATATCTCGGAATAATCAGTCGAATCCGACGTCAAATAGCTACTCGTAAAACGTAGAAAGAATACTAATCTTTGTGTCTGTCAATTTTGATAGCCCATCTATGATTCGGAGCCGTTCCCTGAATACGAATTCTACTCAGGTTTTTTTTGTCTACAAGTGATTTAGAAGTGTTTCCTTTTCCACTTATCTTTATGTCAGTCATAATAGTACCTTGTACATCAGGCTTTGCATCGATAACATGTCTGGAATTTATAGTTTACCTAAAAAAAATTATTTACTTCAAAACATTGCTTATAGTAAAGACATGATTAAATGTCAAAAATGTATCGTTGAGTAGACGTTACTTTCCTAAAGTTTATGTATAAGGTTTTACGTTTGACATATTTTGTAAGTATCTACAGTAATAAGTAGCCTCTCCTTTGATTGATTATTTATTTATTTAAGCATAAATAAATAACTGTCCAATACTTTAAAAATACTTTAAAAACAGTACTTTAAAAATTCATGCATAAATAAAATATTTTAATTAATTGAACCTGAGAAATCACTCTTTTATGTAGGCGTTGTCGAAACAACGAAGGTTTGTAATAAGCGTTGAGATCACTGATAACATGCAAATTCAGCAATTACAACGTTTCTTAGACGATTTCACATACAATCTAAAAATAAAACATTGATAACAAACTTAACACGTTAAAATTGATGAAACAGAACAACTAACAATCTAAAAAAATAGAATCATGACATTTGTGACACACTTCAATGTGTGGCTAATTTTCATACAGAATCAATTCACCAGCTGGTCGTCCCTCATTTCCAGATGATTTCTCCTCACCGCTATCACCATGAAATAAGAACTAATAGATTGCACATAACATAGAAAATAATATTTTTCACTAACAAATTAAAATAAAACATAAAATCATACAAAAAGTAACGTTATTACCTTTATTTATTTATTTATACTTCATGCACAAAGGTACAAAGGTGGACTAAATGCCTTAGGCATTCTCTACCATTCCTACCTACCTACCTTTTACTTACCTTCGTCGATAAGACCAGTCATGGTAGCTACAGGGTGTTCGGGTTCGCCAAACGAAAATCATCACTGTCAGTCGCCTGGGCTTAGGGTCGACTTAGATTAGCCAAAAGGTAAACCGCGTGAGACATTTAAATGATCGCGTTTTTTTTTGAATGAGCGTCATCGTTTCGACGAAGGTTAGTAATCTAGGGTTAAGTTTGATTATCATCTGCCTAGCCCTTCCTAACTATGTAGAGGTCGGTGTCTTGTGTAACTGGATGCAGCAGAATAGGTGGAAATTGGCGCCAGTGACAGAAAAGTTGAAAAGGAATTGTTTATCTTGGTATGGGCATGTGAAGAGAGGGGATGAAACGCATGTGACCAAAAGAGGGAAGAATATAAGTGTGGATGGATGGAGACGGAGAGGTAGACCAAAGAAAACATGGATGGATTGTGTGAGGAATGATGTGAATGAAAAGGGAGTCAGTGAAAGCATGACTGTTGACAGTAGGTCGATTCTGTAAAATTAAAACAACAACTCGCATCTCACATCGCTATTCACTCTCACTTCGCCTAAGGTTGAAAATGACTTTGACATATTTGACACTTCGAATCGGGTTCGAGTGCGAAGTGAGCGTCGAAGTGACGGGGAAATTACCCTACAGAATGCCACTTGTTACGTCATCTCATACTTTATCTGTCAAAATTTCCCTGTCAATCTAGTTCAATTCTCTGACACGCTCGCAAGGATGGCGCTTGTGTAAATTCGATTTATCAACCAAGTTTTTCGAATGCCAATCAAGAAACTCACATCGGATTAGATTCGAAGTTTGGAATGAGGTTTTTTTTTTACTATTAAATAGGCTTGCGGTATGAAATGGATGGTCACCCATCCACGACCTGACCGCGGTAAGCGTAACTATACCAAGACCGATGAAAACGTATGATCACATGTCATGTTTATGTGCTATGCAAAATTATAAAATACCAGCTTTTGCCCGCGACTTCGTCTGTGTGAAGATCGGTTATCGTAAATGCAGATGAAGTCGCAGATTAAAAAGTAATTTATGTCCTTCTCCAGGGTTTAAGCTATTTTCGTACTACATTTCATCGAAATCGGTCCACCGTTTCATCGTGAAAGCGTAACAGACAGAGTTACTTTCGCATTTATAATATTAAGTAATGGATATGGATAAAATAATAAAGTGTGAAAGTATTCATGTGGAAGTATAGATTAACACAAGCTATAATCTTTATGGAAAAAACGTATTTGTTCTAAAGACATGAAGACCCTTTATACCATAGTTATCGTTTATTTATACAGACATTCTGACCTCTGTAAAAGCAGAATCAGTTTGAATTAATACAGCTTCATTATCACTGGTATAGCAATGTTTCGACGCACATTGCTCATTCTCACGGTCAAGTTGCCCAGACATGTTCCAAGCGAAATGTTAATTCTAATTGACTTAAGACGAATGAAATTCTAATGAGATATCGTTTGATCCTAGACGGTTGCCAAATACGATAGTTTTGGTTGAATACATCAAAATGTGCGTACTGTAATATTTGAATGTCTTGAATTTTCATGAATAATAATTATTATAGTTTGTTAATATTTTGGTAGGGTTTTCTTATCATAAATATTCAAGACACAGCAAAAAGCTTCTGAAATGTTATGTAGATTGAAATCACCTGCCTACGTTTTTACGTGTCACGTCAATTTGTATTTTTGTTTGTCAAGATCAAGAGGCATTAATCTAATACAAATTAAGGTCTATAGAGGTGAAATTGTTTTTTATTTTCTTTGAAAGAGGTAATCTTTGAGAGCATTGCCCCCCTAGCCATATTATCCAAATTGTCAATCTACAATCGATAACGCTAATAGAAAACTAATCAAATGTATAGGAATGACGTCATCTCAACGATAAGTCACGTGATCGAAAAACAAAAATGTATTACGACGAGGCGTTAATTATTGTAGAAAGAGAAACGATACGAAACGTTTGTAACTTCGCTAAGGGGGCAGCCGCCTTAGCCAAGTTACAAACGTTTCGTTTCGTTTTTTGAACCGATTACAAGAAATACTTCACTGATAGATAGCTACAGTATTGCTAAGTCATCTTCCTACCCATGTCCCATGTAAATGGGGTCGGCGCAACATGTTTTCTTCTTCCATTCAGTCCTGGGTTGTGATTCTGTAAGACCGCAAGCCTATTTAATAGTAAAAAAAAAAAACCTCATTCCAAACTTCGAATCTAATCCGCTGTGAGTTTCTTGATTGGCATTCGAAAAACTTGGTTGATAAATCGAATTTACACTAGCGCCATCCTTGCGAGCGTATCAGAGAGTTGAACTAGATTGACAGGGAGATTTTGACAGATAAAGTATGAGATGACGTAACAAGTGGCATTCTGTAGGGTAATTTCCCCGTCACTTCGACGCTCACTTCGCACTCGAACCCGATTCAAAGTGTCAAATATGTCAAAGTCATTTTCAACCTTATGCGATGTGAGAGTGAATAGGGATGTGAGTTTGAATTTTACAGAATCGACCTACTGTCAATCGTCATGCTTTCACTGACTCCCTTTTCATTCATATCATTCCTCACACAATCCATCCATGTTTTCTTTGGTCTGCCTCTCTCTCTCGATCCATCCACACTTATATTCTTCCCTCTTTTGGTCACATGCGTTTTATCCCTTCTCTTCACATGCCCATACCAAGATAAACGATTCCTTTTCAACTTTTCTGTCACTGGCGCCAATTTCCACCTGTGTTGTCGAGCCTCATAAAATTAGTTACCTTACCAAATAATGGCCGACGTACTACTGGTACTCAGCGTCAATGTTGATATATTATCAAAAAGACACACAAGACGGAATAAGTTATCTGTGAACTAGACTGCTAGAACAATTATTACCTATAGTGTTTGTACGCAAAATACGCTGACACGTGGAGTCCTTGTCTTGTAGACGTACTACTATCAATAGTGTCCTAAATTTCAGGTAATTCCGCTCAGCTATTTAAGCATAAAAGAGTAACAAATATCCATCTACATTACGAATGAGATATCAATTTAGAAGAAACTAATCTATACTAATATTACAAACTGGAATTTGGGTTCGTCTAGCACCTTCACGGCTAACTACTCTACTGATTTTGTACCCCAAGAAAGGGCATAAGCTACATACTTTTCAACCGACTTCAAAAAGAAGGAGGTTCTCAATTTGTTTTTTTGTATTTTTGTTACGCGATTTCTCCGGCAAATATAAAGCGATTTTGAAAAATCTATTTTTTTTTATGGATGGGGTATGCCTCAGGGGTCGTCACATATTAATTTTATCGTAATTGATTCAGCACTTTTTGAAAAAACAGACAGAAAGCAAAAAAATATACATTTATGATGTTTTAATTTTCTCCAACCATGTCCTTTCAATCTCTGTTTTGACTGTGTTACCGTTTCTAAATGGATTTGGATGATAAGGAGGTACTAAAAAGCGAAAAATAAAAAGCTATTTACAAAAAAGACAACCGCCTTCAAAATCTAACAAGTGATAAATAACTTTAGCACATAACACACATGACTTTAGTTTCAGAAGTCGGTAGCAATACAAAACACCAAACAGAACAAAGCCACCGACTTCCGAAACTAAAGTCATGTGTGCTTTTATAATACGAAATTTTGTCTGCATTCACGCAGATGAAATTGCGAACAAAAGCCAGTTGAATTAATAATAACAAGGCTTCTTTCCTTAAGAACCATAACGGTCTTAATTACTACGATATCTCACATTGCATGTCCCAATTGTAAGTAGAAGTAATAAGCAGAATTCTTAAGCTAAGCATTCCGACATCACAACACGTGATCGGTCAACTCCCAAAAGGGCAATTTGAGGGCCTACTTACTGACATGTCAGCTAAGATAAGGGTTCGCTTGCGTTCGACGGATCGATTTAACTGTGCAAACTCGATGCTAACTCGCACAAATTTATTGTCGCCTTATCTGTGAGTGACCTTCTCGTGAGGGTCTTCTTGTGAGGGGCTCGTGGCTAAGTTAAAGTGGTACGGATCGGTTGGCCCTGGTTAAGCTACGCTTGCGGCGGTCGACGCGATGGGTGACCATCCATTTCGTATCGAGACTCCTTTGTGCCTCGGAAAGCACGTATAATCTTGGTATCTTCAAAGTCAAAGTCAAATTCAAAGCATTTATTTCAATTAAACCATCACAGGCACTTTTGAATTGCTCGTCCCAAAACCTAGCGTAGGTCTCTATGGAGAAGAACGAACAAGAAACTCCATGGACTTCACGAACTTCAAGGCACAAGTGAACTGGTTCGTCCTAGGCAAGCGTGCATCATCACTTTAGATCAACTCATCTGATCTATTAGAGTATGAAAAAAGAAATTTTAACCCGTTGGTCTCGACTGTCATTCGTAGATCATTTTGCAGTCGTTATGTGTAGTCAGACGCCAGAAAGTCTGACAGCCAGTCTGACCAAGGAGTATCGTGTTGCCCGGTTACTGGGTTGTGGAGTTCAGACCGGCTATCAGTTCATGTAAAATACTGATAAACAGCTGCATCTGATTAGACTAAAAACCGACACCAACATAGATGGATAAACGATGAGAGTGACCTTAAGCGTATCGCATTCAAGCTTTATAAAAGTAAATGGATTGGTTGCTGATTTTCAGAAATTAATTCTTACTGGATTTGCTTTTTCCATATTTTGCGAATCAGCTTTAAAAATATGTTGAGTCACGTACTAGATTTTTTGAATAGCAATATTCTTTCTGTCATATTGGTGTCAACTATTCACAAAGGTAGCTTTTATAGCCTGAACAAGTACTCTATTTGTTTATTCATCTTCAGTCCATATTTTATGTGTACCAGCATCTTTATTCCTTGGAGAATAGTGTTTATGGTATCTCTCGTAGCCTACTAGCTGTCCATTACTTCAATATTCCCTGAAGCGACTCTCGCGGCACCAGAAGAATAAATATTTAGAACTACTTCGTCGGTGGATGTAGTAAAAATATTCTTGTCACTCATATTTGAATTACTGTATATATGCGATGTCAAATTGGGTAATAGTTGTCAAAACGCGATGTCTTCATAGACTTTTTGTACGGCAATAGCTATCTGTGGGGTCACTTATTTGCCATTACTTGACTCACTGTTTATTGATTTCAAAGCAACTAAAAATACAATTTGTAGTTCATGATTAGCCGGAAAACGTTCATTGTTGGGGATCGCAGTGAAGTTTTTGAGTACACGGAATCCGCTGCTGCCCGACTTCCAGATTTTCTCTTAGTCGCCTTTTACGATACCCTCGGGATGAAATGCGTGGGTGCTATTGTAGCCCGGTCACCTCACGGACAATTATGAAGTTGACAGTAAATTAATAGGTCTTTTAAAGCTAAAACAATGTTTTTTTAGGGTTCCGTACCTCAAAAGGAAAAAACGGAACACTTATTAACTTAACCACTTTCTTGTCCGTCTGTCTGTCAGTCTGTCTGTCAGGACCCTTTATTTTGGGAACGCGTAAAGGTATCGAGTTGAAATTAAAACCATGTACTTAAATCTACGGTCCCTTGAAACTGTGAAAAAATCTAACTTCTAAGTTAACGTGTAAATTAGATACGGCCTCTTATATCGCAAAAAACGTACATTTCGACACTCTAAAGAAAATCAAAATTTCAGGTACTTTCCGTTGACCTAGAACTATGAAATTTGGCAGGTAATATCGTCTTATACTATTTATACAGGGAAAAGTCTGAAAACTATACATTTGCAATTGAATCTTAAAAATTATATTCATTATTTATAACGAGCTTTTGTCCGCGATTTGGTCCACTTGAATGTCGGTTATCGCGGATGCAGACGAAGTTCGCGTTCGATGAAAAAGTACCCTATGAAGCACATACGGTATGAAGCACTCCAGGGTTCAAGCTATACCAAATTTCATCAAAATAAGTTCAGCCATTTCGTCGTGCTCACGTTACAAAGAGAGTTACTTTCGCATTTATAATATTAAGTACTAGCGACCCAGCCCGGCTTCGCATAGGCCTATAGCTTTCCTCGATAAATGGACTATCCAACACAAAAATAATTTTTCGATTCAAACCAGTAATAATAATAATATGTGGGGACATTTTCACACATGGCCATCTGACCCCAAACTAGGGAGACCCTGTACTATGGGTGTCAGACAGCTGATATACATACACAAATATATTTTTTTTTGTAAATACATACATATATAGATAAAGAGATGAGAGAGAAGTAGATCCTGAGATTAGCGCGTTCAACTAAACAAAGAAAGAAACTCTTCAGCTTTATAATATTAGTATAGATGGATGGTATGTTATGTTAATGTGGTAGTACAAATTTGTACGGAACGACTTTGAACGGGCTCGCACTTGTCCGGTTTTTTTATTAGAGAATTTGTGTCTTGGAATTATTTTCTAACAACAACCCAATTGCTATCCAAGATAAGTAAAAGATATCATCAGAAGAAAGCTCCAAAACTGATATTAGTTTGTAGGCAAGTAACATTAAATATTTTGTGTATCGTAGTAATCTAACACGTATTTCGTTTTGCAAAATCGCGAGAAATCTGCCGATCCGTGTCTGTATTAAAATAAGTAAGTCGTGTGTGTGCTATTTTGTAAAGGATGGAATAATCAAACTATATTGAGGGGATGAGACGATTTATAGCATTTTTATGTTTTAACTAGCTTTTTCTATCGGATTCACTCGCATGTGCTCGGAAATTATCCCACGGGAACGTAACACCGGGATAAAAAGTATCCTATGTTCGAAACCAGGTCATAGTCTGCCTGTATACTTAACTTCATCTAAATCCATTCAGCCGTTTAGGCGTGATTGATAAACAAACATCATCATATCAGCCGCAGGACGTTCACTGCTAGACATAGCCCCCCGCCCACCCCTTAAGATTTCCATAAGAACCGTTTGGAAACGACTTGCATCCAGCGAGTGCCTGCGGTATTAATCAGGTGGTCCGTTTCATCAAACAAACAGTCTTTCACTTTTATAAGTTTTATAATATTAGTAGGATATTACGACTGTCATTAGAGAGAATAGTAAAACTATGATGAATTAGAATCTCAGACGAAAAACAAAATGATTTGTTGGCAGTCTAGCTACCAGGAGTATACGAATAACATGGAGTACTTACTCGAATGTAATCGATGCAGACTTGAGAGCATTCGCTCAAAAGAAAGGCGGCCCAAAAAATCTTAACTAATAGGAAAGATTTGTTTGATTATTACGATTTAACTCAAAAACCGACTTCAAAAATTCTTTCACAATTACAATTCTACATTAGGTCAAAGTCAAAGTCAAAGTCAAATCATTTATTTCAATTAGACCATTAAAGGCACTTCTGAACGTCATATTGTAAAATTTGAATCTAGTTGTCCATTCCAAATGGTAGTTTCGTATGGAGAAGAATGGGCAAGAAACTCCATACATACTCTTTTAAAAAGAATATTGTTTACAATTTGCATTTACAAGAATTATAATATATTCTGTTACGTGAATACGATGTACCTTACATAAAAATCAAATATATTGTATGTACAAAACATTACAAGTTAAGAAATGACAGCAAATGATGTACAGACACATAGTGTTCACATAATTACAATTAATAATACAGTAGACGACCACTCCTAATATAACAAACAATCAATAGTGTGTGAGCCAGAGTAATCTATTTAGTACACTAAATAATACAATTATAATTATATTATACAAGTACAAATACATATTTATATATATAGAGTATAGTTTTAATTAGCAATCAGTATGATTTTTACCCGACTACGGCAAAGCCAAAGGAGGGTTATGAGTTTGACAGGCTATGTATGTATGTATGTATGTATGTATGTATGTATGTATGTTCATCTGTTCGCTCATTGCTCCTAAACTACTTATCAGAACTGAACAAATGAGGTATCGTTAGAAGCGTCTTGATTGTCCGCTGGTTATAGGCTATATGACGTGTCACCGAATTTAATGTGGCGCCCTCTGGCGGACAAAAAAACCAAGATTCAATAAAAAAATGAAGACAAGCATACCGTGTTTGGTATCATTGTAAAGGGGTTCACTAGTACCATTCAAATATATAATATTTAGTTGTGACTTGTCACAAATTATTTAAAAAAAGGAAAGATTACCAAATAAATTAAGATACGCATACCGTGTTTAGTATCAGTAGAAAGGGGTTCACTAGTACCTTTTAAATATATAATACTTAGCTGTGACTCCAAAATGGTTTAAATAAAAAAAAATCAGTTTAAAAACTAAAACCCGACTACAACAAAAAGTGATCTAAAAAGTACGAAACAAGAAAATATTTCACACAGAAATCAAGACATAGGTACAAAATGGTCAAGGTAAGCCGTGGTTGCATGCCATTATAATTCATGTTTATCGCACTCATATGGGATACAGGCATGCCACGGCTTACCTTGACCATTTTGTACCTATGTCTTGATTTCTGTGTGAAATATTTTCTTGTTTCGTACTTTTTAGATCACTTTTTGTTGTAGTCGGGTTTTAGTTTTTAAACTGATTTTTTTGATGGTTAGGTACGTAGTTAGGTATCCCTGAGTAACATCCATACTAATACTTAACTTAATATTACAAGTGTGAAAGTTACTCTGTCTGTTAAGTCTTTACGAGGAAACGGCAGAATAATTTGGTATAAAGATAGCGTGAACCATGGGGAAGAACCACTATTATATTTATTTCGTGGGAATAATGTAGGCCACTTTCGAATACGCGACTTCGTCTGTATCCGTGATAACCGATAATCATACGGACGCAGTCGAGGGCAAAGTGCTATAGTTCGATATAAGCGGAAAATTGAGATCACGAAATAGAAAACATAAAACGAAGATTGAAGATCTAACATGGCCGAAAACTAGACCGAAACCTAGCAAATATTTCAATGTTCCCACGTCCTGTCAGGGAGACCTGTGACAAATCGTTTGATGTATCATCCATCATCATCCATCGTAACCTTTTAAGTAAACCTGACTCAATTTATTTTTTTATTATGTACAGTCGAGCAAGCTATTTAGTGTAGGTACAGGTAAATTCATCATTCCACTACACTGACAGTTTGTAGCTTTTATTTCAAGGTTTAGGATATTTACACGAATAGTAAAAAAGAAAACCTATAACAGCTATTTAACTAAAAAAAACAAATACAATAAGGCATCAACAATTTCCTCCACAATGCCTTCACCTGGAAATGTGCTGAAGAGACTGGCTGGCTACATTGCCACGTTATATGGCGTTATATTATAATCTCTGGTAAAAACTAGATTTCCTAAAAATAAGATGATCACTCGGACCCTGCGACCCGAGTGTTTCTACCGGCTTGGAATCATTCAAGATAAATTAAATATCGATATAGCAAATAATGAAATTATATCAAATTCCTGGTATACTATAAAAATAAAACAATTGTAATTCTATAAATCAAAATAGTAATACAATACAGTGTACGTACGGTCACCAAAAGAGATAAGTATCCATGTCATCGGGAATAATTGAAGTTTACTTAAAAACCGATGGGTGTTTATGAATAAAATAAAATACAATTAATAGAGAATAGTTCAATTATTAAATTATAATTCATTTAAAAGCCTCCATTGGTTTCTAAATTAACTTCAACTATTCCCGACGACATGGATACTTATCTCTTTTGGTGACCATAAATTAAATTAAAATAATCATTAAGTGAATGTATCAGTAACCGGCTATGGATAAAAATGCTTGTTACCGAAAAGACCCTTTAGTTGAAAACCCTTTCAACCGGCTTTACATTGATCAGTTTGATCATGGTAAACGATACTCATGATCTTGTAAGCTATCTATTGCTTCTGATTTTAAAAAGGTATGATTTCAGACTGCTTCTTTAGCGACGTACCCTTATTCAAAGGCAGTGTGTGTAAAATATTTTTTTTTTTAATAAAAAAGATAACCGCCTACAAAGTGTAAAAAATAACTTTAAATTCGCAAGTCGGTGGCTTTAGTTTTGCTTGTTCTTTTGTAATGCCACCGACTTGCGAATTCAATGTTATTTTTTACTTTTTGAAGGCGGTTATGTTTTTTGTAAAAAGTTTTTACCCGACTACGGCAAAGCCAAAGGAGGGTTATGATTTTGACAGGCTATGTATGTATGTTTGTATGTATGTATGTATGTATGTATGTATGTTCATCTGTACGCTCATAGCTCCTAAACTACTTATCAGAACTGAACAAATGAGGTATCGTTAGAAGCGTCTTGATCGTCCGCTGGTTATAGGCTATATGACGTGTCACCGAATCCAATGTGGCGCCCTCAGGTGGACAAAAAAACCAAGATTAAAAAAAAATGAAGTCAAGCATACCGTGTTTGGTATCATTGGAAAGGGGTTCACTGGTACCTTTTAAATATATAATACTTAGCTGTGACTCCAAAATGGTTTAAATAAAAAAAATAAGTTAAAAAACTAAAACCCGACTACAACAAAAAGTGATCTAATAAAAAGTACGAAACAAGAAAATATTTTACACAGAAATCAAGACATAGGTACAAAATGGTCAATGTAAGCCGTGGTTGCATGCCATTATAATTCATGTTCATCGCACTCTATGGGATACAGGCATGCAACCACGGCTTACATTGACCATTTTGTACCTATGTCTTGATTTCTGTGTAAAATATTTTCTTGTTTCGTACTTTTTATTAGATCACTTTTTGTTGTAGTCGGGTTTTAGTTTTTTAACTTATTTTTTTTTACTTTTCGCTTTTTAGTGCCTACTTCTTATCATACAAATTAATTACGAAACGGTGACCAAAAAATATCAGTGATCCCCTAATATTCTACCCTTGGGGGTGGAATATTTCTTGAAATTTATATGGGACCAAATTTGAGGTACCTATACACTATCGTTTAAAAAAAAAGAAGTTAAAAAAAGAATGTTCATAATAACTACCGGGCCTAACTATGTTAAATGTTTATGGGACCAAATGGCAACTATTCCGCATCGTACTAAAGAAGAATCACGTAAATCGGATCTCAGAGCGTACATACATAAAAAAAAAATACCAATCGAATTGAGAACGTCCTGCTCTGCATACACGTTTTTTTCTTTCATACTGTCCTGGACCTGTAGACAAAATCCCTTTTCAGTTAGCGTTAACACCAACGGAATAATCAAAATGTATGCAGTTGACATATTTGCATCACGTGACATCTGGTAAGCAAACGTCACCTCCATACAATTTGACTTTTCTGTTGGCGTTAACGCTAATGCGTCACGCTTTCACTGATTCCCATCTCCTTCATATCATTCCTCACACAATCCGTCCATCTTTTCTTTGGCCTTCCTGTTCCTCTTTACCCATTTACATACGTTTCATCTCTCCTCTTTACATGCCAATACCAAAACAAAATAATGATTTCCTTTCAACTTTGATCAAAATTAAAAAACATTAAAACGTAAACAAAAAGTTACAGATTTCTGTCGCAATGAAAACCGAATCATACCCACCTCTATTAATAACACAAAATAAAAAGATAATAATATTTTTCTCATCTCATATTGTCATCATAAATTGTATAGGAGGCGGGAGTTTTAACAAAAAATACTCTAATCCCCGCAGTGGAAAACCCTTTGTTCATAAAATAGGAAAAAAGTAGGTTTTTCTCATAAAGGTTCCGTATTTTTTTTGGGTAATATAAGGTAGGTAATCTCTGTTCTTGTCACTGCTGTTATTAAAATGTGTCCACGATTTTTAATGTTATTTATTTTTATCTTTCTGCTTTTATTATGAACACGACGATTACCTACGAATATCAAAATGCTTTATTTATTTTTTATGGTTGAACTAGAGACCTACCTCTCCTTTCCACAGGCAACAAAGCATTGATTATACGCCTACTTAATTTTATTTTAATCAGAATATAATTATAACTAGTTGCTACATTCTCATATTTTAAATACGAATTTGACCACAAAATTAGATGAGTTGAAAGATGCGTTGAGGTATTAATAGAATTTTCTTATTACATTGAAAACTGAGGAGGTAAATATGACTTTATTAGCTTGATTAAACTGTGTTAACTTAGCTATTAAAAGTATTTGAACTAAAATTGTTTTTTTTTTATACAATTTTGAAGGGTCTTTTTCGCGTAGCTTAAGACAGTTCCATCCTAACCTAAACTTATAATGTACCCTAAACTATATGACCTGGGCCATAAATTTAAACAAGACATCTCTTGCATCGTCACAATTCAGATTACTTAAAATTTGGTGAAAGGTGCCAACATCAGTCTTGTCCAAATTCAAAGTCCTGAGTATATAATAATAATAATGTGAAAATCTACTGGGACCGGACTATAATCACAGACAAAACTATTCATTACAAATAGACCTGACATCACCGTTCATGAAAAAATTAATAAAACAGTTTACCTAATCGACATAGCGATACCTCACTCACAAAATATTCAAACAACAATTTCCGAAAAACTTAGTAAACACCAAGACCTCGCCATAGAGACAAAAACCCAGTGGAAAGCACAAACAGTCCATATCGTCCCCATAGTACCTACTCTCATCCACCGGTATTGTACCGAAATCACTAACACAAAGCCTTAACACTCCACACATGCCAACTCACACACTTTACATGCTTCAAAAAGCCACTATACTCAACACCTGTCGCATAACCCGAAAGTTCCTGACTTCCTCTACTCTCTCATCCACATTTTCAATTTAAATTTCCCCTTACACACTTGGCTCCGGCCCGTGTATAAGGTCTTCGACTCTCTTTTACGAGAAGAAAAACAAAGAATCGATAATAATAATAATATGTGGGGACATTTTCACACACGGCCCCAAACTAGGGAGACCCTGTACTATGGGTGTCAGACAGCTGATATACATACACAAATACATTTTTTTTTTGTAAATACATACTTATATAGATAAACATATCTCTTCTTATTGACTCATATCGGACACATTCCATTAGCAAGTGGTGTAAATCTTCGACCACTCCACACTCCTCACGGTTGGGTGATGATACTTTCTTCATTAAAAAGCTAAATTTTCTACATAGAGTGTGCCCGGATCTGAGTCTGTGAGCTATAACAAGTAATTTCCTATTAGATCGAGTCTAAGTTTGTATAATTCTCTTTGATTGATGATCAAATCGTAAATGTTTATTGATATAATTATATATAAATCTAAATAATAATATTATGATTGTAAGAAAAAGGCAGGCGAGCTCAAAGGGCATCAAAATACTCGTCCACATCGCTGTCAACGGGACACGTCCCCAACAGGCTGGCTGCATTGCCACGTTGTACAATGCAGTCAGCCTGTGCGCTTGGCGATGTCCCGAAAAACAATATGGGCTTTCGGACCCCATGGCCCTAGAGTTTCTACCCCTAAACGGCTCAAATATATAGCTTCCAAGAAAGCGCGATAAGGATATTTGCGCCGTTTGAGGTTTTCGGCACCTGCAGCAGTCTAAGTTAATTTAGGAACAGTACTTAATTATTAGATAAAGTCCTTATAACACTTACTTGTATATCTATCATTATCATCGTCTACTTCCTACCCTTGTTCGATGTTACTAGGGTCAGGCGCAACACGTTTTCTTTTTCATTCCCGTCCACTGTCATAATATTACTAACTCCCTTCTCTTTGGTACCATACTTCACAAAATTCATCTATCTTTTCTTTGGTCTTCGTCTTCCTCTCCTTTCATCCACATTTATACATAATCATAACTCTTTGTAACCGACTTCAAAAAGGACGAGGTTATCAATTCGGATGTTTGTACTTTTTTATGTATGTTCGGGCATAACTCCGACATATACTCGTATAGACGGATTTTCAAATTTCTTTTTTTTGTTCGAAAGGGGTTTATTCCGAAATGGTTCCATAAAATTGATTCAGCGCTTTTTGAAAAATGCAATAAAATCCATAAAAAGTTACATAGATGACGTTTTAGTTTCTTCAATCTTTGGAGGACTTTCAGTCTCTGTTTTAACTGTGTCGCAGTTTTTTTAAAGGATTTAGATGTTAACTCTCAATTCACTAGGTGAAATACATTTACGTAAATACCTTCTATGAGTCCCAGGGACTCACATATTTTATGTTATGTTTTTCTCAATTAAAACAACTATTGCGAGTATTTAAATGTTTTTTTTTTATAACCATCTTTATTGTTTATTAAATAATAAGTGTAAAATAACAAATTGATAATAACTAAATATATCGTCTTACAAATTAAACAAATTCAACTTATCAGTCTCAAAACACAGTCTGTTTTTTAAACTGCTACAAAACTAACAAGTATTCTATAATCAAAAAAACTCTTTTCATTATTTAACTCTTATAGATATATAATATCTAAAAAACAAAACTAAAAGGTATGCTTCTATATAAAAATAAAATACCTGCATGGGGTTTTGATCGCTATTTTTGCAGCGTTGGCATTTCTTTGAGCAAGCCAAACATACAATTATACGTTATTTTTTGTGTAATATTTTCTCTCATTCCTGGGTAGTTCTGTTCTGATGAATATGTGAGTCATTGTCACTCCCACTTTCATTGTCGAGTTCTTGTTGGAGCCAAGAATCCAGAATCGAGTCTGCACAGTTGTCACAAACATTTAGTGATATACGGTGATGTGTCATTATAAAATTCTATAACAAAAAATAAAACATACTTAATTTACAAATATCTAATAATATTGATAAGAATTAGACAAGTGACCATCCAAATAAATTGTCAAAATCATAACACAAATAACTAGTATGAGTCCCTGGGACTCACTAGGATTAATTACTCACCAAATACGAGAAGCAAGTGCACATCCGCTTGGCTTGGAGTTGCTCGTGACACTACAGGAAGGTACTGAGACTGGGAGGAAACTAGTCGCTAAAATGTACGAAATATGCACACTTAATCTTTTGATGTCAGTCCCTGGGACTCAGGAAGTGAATTAAGAGTTAAGGCGATACTAAAAAGGGGAAATTATATCAATGATAAAAATGCTTGGCATAATGCTGGTCCTGCTCCACAGCCTCTTTAGGGAATTTCTTAATTGCAAGAAAATTATGTTGCTCACCCCTTATTATTGACATGAATAACGTACCGTTATTATTATATTTACTTATTATATTTTATCTGTCGAATGACATACTTACATACATTGGAAATTTTAGCTTTGTATAAATTAATAGCATTATTTCAATTAATATGTAAATGTGAGAACTATGGATCCATTTATTTATTCAATGTGTTTGACATAAATGAGCATGGCAGTTGAGAGCATTGTCATGCTCGCTCAAATGTCTCACTGATGGTGGCGTGCGGGTTGGATCATTCGGTTCCCTTCAAAATGGTTGAGCTAAGTGGTGCTGATCCGCGCGTCATGTTCGTGAACGGGCGCTGTCAGTTGAGATTGGTCATCTCTTAACTGCCATGGCTTTTATATTAATTTATTTTTAATTAGAATGTTTTGGATTTCTCTTCACTTACATTGTTTTCACATATAGAAGCAACAAGAATAATGTAGCCTGGATTTTGTAAAAGCTTGATTGAAAAGAGTGTCCGTGGAGTTTCTTGCTCGTTCTTCTCCATAGAGACCTACCCTACGTTTTGGAACGAGCAACTAGCTTCAATTTTATTTTGACTATTCAAAAGTGCCTGCAAATGGTTTAATTGAAATAAATGCTTTGACTTTGACTTTGACTTTGACTTTGAACATATAAATTTAAAAAAAAAAAAAAACGACAACCGCCTTCAAATACCACAAAGTGATAAATTACAGCACAGAACACAGATTACTTTAGTTTCGGAAATCAGTGACAATACAAAACCACAAACAGAACAAAGCCACCGCCACCGACTTCCGAAACTAAAGTAATGTGTGTTCTGTGCTAAAGTTATTTATCACTTTTTAGGTTTTGAAGGCGGTTGTCATTTTTTTAAAAAAAGATTTTGGTCTCATGCATGTCATACCATATCCATTGTTAAGTCAGTACTCACGGTTACTGGATTGCTGAATGATTTCTAGTTCGAATTTATTCTTATTTAGTTGTTCCAGGGATCTCTAAAAGAAAATGGCAGAACACATTACATTCTCAATGCTCTTAACGAGTTTTTAACAGTTAATCCGACATTCGATACAGAATTGGTTCGTTTGTGTAATAAAGAATTAATTGATACAAATTTTCATACAATGAGCAATATATAAAAGCAATTTTGCAAGTCATGTACAGGAATGATGCTGTTTTGAAATGTTTTGCGGGAAGCAAAGTCTGCTATTTTTATAATTTCGTCATTCCAACACGATCCAATTGTCATTTTGCTAAGACTTCGTAATCTGCTAAATTCATTCCACAAAATTTCCAGTGTTAGTTTGCCGGCGTTCCTGTCCTCCGTCCACAGCACCGAAAAGTTAACCACAAAAAACTTATCCTCGTCACTGGTTGACTTTGAAGTGCCGTGCTTGACTGATGCGGTGAACGCCTGGAAAGTGGCTTGCCCAAATACGGTTCGGCCCGTGAACCCATCTTCCCAGAGACAGTGGGATAAGCCGCTCTGCAGGTTGGTACGGAATAAACTCATTAATACGTCCACTTATGTCGACACTCTTGCGCAATCCCATATTCCTAGCACGTCGTGTTGTGCTGGGGCGGCTGCTGCAGGTGCGGAAAACCTCAAACGACGTAAATATAACAACCTTCTTGAAAGTTATATGTTTGAGCCGTTTGGGGTCGAAACATTAGGGCCATGGGGCCCGAGTGCTCACCTTGTTTTTAGGGACATTGCAAAGCGGCTGGTCGACTCTTCACGTGACCAAAGGGCTGGCCTTTTCTTGGGCCAAAGAATTAGCATTGCCATTCAATGTGGTAATGCTGCTAGCTTTTTGGGCACTTGTCCCATTAAGAGCGATGCGGACGAGTTTTTTGATGCCCTGTGACCATTGTACATATTATGTGTTTATATTTATTTTTAAGCTTTGTATATATTATATTTAATTATTATTAATAAACAATTGTATTTACATAGTATTATTTGTTATAATTTAAAGATTATTCTGTAATACTTACCTATCATAATTCATAATGGTCGATTATTGGTCGGTCGAATTAAAACCAATGACTGTGCAATCACGTTCTAATGGTAGGTCACTGATCAAAGGAACTGTCAAAATTTTAGCAGATTACCGTCAGTCATTCAGTTGTCATTTTGTATGAGATTACCATTCTATATATTTTTTTTTCAATGGCGTGTCAGTGGTTGACCATTGGAAAGCCATAATGATGCCTGTTTTGAAATGTTTACTGTTCTAAATGAAAACAGAATTAAGTTCATACTAATATTGCACATGCGAAAGTAAAAAGTGTCTGTTTGCTTGTATATTTCTTTGTTACAATCACGGCAAAACCACTGCACGAATCATATCGATATCTTATTTGTTATATTCTAACAGTTTTTCGTTTGGCCGCAATTTAGTATTGATACGCTTGCCTAGGGTAAACCAGTTCACTCGTGCCTTGAAGATACACAGATTATATTTATCGGGAAACAGAGAGGCGGAAATTTGTATGGATAAGTGCAACTGGAAGACGTATTTATTGTTATTTTGAAGTACCTTCTCGCTTTTCTTTACTGCTTAAATAAAAATTTGATTCCAAGTTAAAGTCAAAGTCAAATCATTAATTTCAAATAGACCATTAAAAGGCACTTTTCAACATCAAATGAGAAAAAAATGATTCTAGTTGACCATTCCAAAAGGTATTTTTGTATGGAGAAGAATGGGCAAGAAACTCCATACTTACTCTTTTAAAAACGATGTTAACAATATTTGCATATACAGGAATTATATAATTATACGTGAATACGATGTACCTTGCATAAAAAACACTATATTAAAGTCTATACAAAGTATTACAGATTAAGGAATAACAGCTAAGTTAAGTACAGTCAGCAAAAGAGATAGGTATGCAGGTCATAAGAAATGGTTGAAGTTTACTCAAAAACCGATGAATGTTTTCGAATGAAATTCAATTAAATCATTGAAATGTTTTTACTCTATTAATTAAATTAAACTTTATTCAAAAACATCCATCAGTTTCTAAGTAAACTTTAACTATATCTAACGACCCTGCATACCTATCTCCTTTGCTGACTATACATAGATACATAGTGTTCACATAAGATTACAAATGTTGAAACAGTAGACGACCACACACATACAAACAATTTATGTAGCCCCAGTGTAAGTTGAAAAAAAAACTTATATCTAAATTCCCAACTTCCTTGCATAAATAATGAACAAAACCGCAACCAGTCAATGGCGCATTACCATCAATGGCGCGTCATCATCGCTTTAGGAAGCAAAACACACAATGTGACCCACTTTCGATGGCATACATCATTAAATCAACAAATTATGTGGTAACAACTCTTTGAAAAACACCATAGAAGATTTCGATCGGGAAGGGATGGGTGCTAAATAAAATAAAATGGGAATATTATCGAATCGTACCCGCTGTGTGTAATGTGCCGTGAGGAGGGTACGGGTTAGAAGTGGGGTGGAGTCGCAGAGTGCGATAAAGTTGTGGTTCGACTTTTGTCTCGACTGGTAACTGGAAATGGACTATACAACACAAAAAAAAATTCAATTCGAACCAGTAGATCCTGAGATTAGCGCGTTTAACCAAACAAACAAACTCTTCAGCTTTATAATATTAGTATAGATTTATTTATAATGCACAATATTTATACGAATAATAAAAAATAAAACTTATAACCATTAAACTAATACAATAAAATTAAAAAAAACTCCACATCGCCGTCATCTGGGAATGTGTCCAAGAGACTGGTGGCATTTGCTATCCTAGTATTGCCTCTGACCAAGGTAATAACCAGCTTTCGGATCACGGGAAATGTCAACCAACCGTTTGAACAGTTTTTTCAGAAGATGTGGGGTTCCAAATTATCCCACGACCCAAGGATATCAACCGTAATCGGATTTTGAAAACATTATGCTTGGCGACACAAATAATCATGGCAGGATTTGTACAAAAAAATAAAGATGTTTAGAGAAAGTTGAAATTCTAATTCTTACGTATTTTCTTGGGTACCTAAAGAGTATCTTCAGGCATTTACAATATTTTTAACCCTAGAAAGCTAACGTTCGTCAAAATGACGAGCATCTAATAAATATCTCCCTCTTCCTTTGTAATGGTTTTACTTACAAAATCGCGGTTTTGCGCCAACTTGGTGACCACTAGACTGCGTCGCGTGGTGGCCATGTTTGACTGGTAAGTACTTTAGTTTTGGAGATACCTAATGCATGCTCGTCATTTTGACGAATGGTTAGCTTATGCGTAACTTTTAGACCTGCACTTTGTGTTGACTTTTGCTTTGTTTTTATTTATTTATAACGTTGGTAGTGAAATATGGCTGCAAGGTTGATCACAGATGACGACATGGTTCCTTAATTATATAATGAAGATTATGTCAACACAAAATATGATGTTTTTTCTGATAGTAAGAATGAGGATGGGTTGTGGATTGATGTTTTGTTATGATGGGTCACTAACTCTTCTACTATTCAAACCGAAGCCAAACAGTATAATAATTTGTTGTCCTCGTGTGACGACGAAGAAACTGTGAACCCAACATCTAAAAAACCAAAAATGATAAAGTTTTACAATGCCACAATAGGCGGTACATTTGACCAGATGTGTTCAAATATATAGCATATCTTTAGGATATGCTCATTATATCGAGTATCGACTTCAACGTCATCGGCCATAATGTCTTGGTTTCTGGAGAAAAAACACGTAAAACGTTGGCATGAAATGCCAATAATGCTGGCCATAAGACACGTGCTCAAGGTCAAGGTCAAATTCTTAGTCTTCTTCTCTTTCTCGTCAAGGGAAAGTCCTTTGATACCTGAACACGCTTCAACAAGGTAAAGAAAAAGCTGCAGTTTGTGTTCCTATAAGAAAAGGCACATGACAAAGAATCACTGCAGTAGTTCAGAGTTTCCCTAGTGGCGAACATACAGTAGACTTTTACCCAACTTGTGCCAAAAAAATCTAAGTCATTTAATTCTTACGGTTAATTTTAAGGTTTTTTCTTTATAATACAAATAAAAAACACGAGATATCTAAACAATAGTTTCTAATTTTGACATTGTAACATTTAATGCCATATTGATCTCAAAGTAACATGTGAAATTTAAGATTTGTGATTTAGTACTTCAAAGTTTATTAAATAATCATTTTTGTAATAATAATCTTTAATTAATATCCCATATTTCCTATATTTATAATAAACATGATCTAAATGAAATAAAATTTTAATAAAAACACATTTTAAAAATGATCGTCAAAATGTCGAATGGTTAGCTTATTATAGAAGTTTAGGAACGTTAGCTATGTAGGGTTAAAACCCCGCAACAAAAAGAGAATACTTTAACGAAGAACTCATTATTTCAGAACGAAACGGCAACTGATAGTAACAGTAACACTGACAGCCGCCGTTTCTCAGTTCTTACACTGAAATTGCATCCTTTTATGGGAAATAATATCACAAATAATGATTATTTTTTTCCACACACTTGTCACATCACTTGTCTGCCATTTTGATAGATCCGTTAACGTCGCCTGTAATTTTCTTTTTTTATAAACATAAAATGGGCATCGAGATGAAACGAAAAAGTGTTATTTTTCGTAATATTTTAATTATGCGGGAGTTTAAAAATATAGTAAATATATCAATCTACTCCTGGTAATGTATTCTTTACATTGGAAAATATTTTAAACCCTCTAAATAATTTTTATACGAATGTATGAATCTCGCAATGATTCTTTTGAAAAAAATTAAAACACAGAAATTAATTTAGCATTGCTAATGTTTTAACAAAACAAAATATAACCCCCTCCAAAATACCTAATGTCTTACCCATGACATGCCCGCCACACTATTTCTAAACCACAACAACTTCTGGAAGCCAGAATTAACAGTGCGTCTCACCCACGACAGTAATAGGTAGGTTTTTTAGTTTTTAGTATCCCATTGCTGGGCAAAGGTCTCCCCTTTCTCCTTCCAAACTTCCCGATCTAGTGTAATCTCTACCCATGTTTACCCCGCCAACGTAACCAGTAAATCTATTCTGTAAAATTCAAACAACAACTCGCATCTCAATTCGCTATTCACTCTCACTTCGCATAAGGTTCAAAATGACCTTGATATATTTGACTCTTTGAATCGGGTTCGAGTGCGAAGTAAGCGTCGAAGCGACGGGGAAATTACCTTATAGAATGCCACTTCTTACGTCATCTCATCCTTTATCTGTCAAAATCTCCCTGTCAATTTAGTTCAACTCGCTGACACGCTCGCAAGGGTGGCGCTAGTGTAAATTCGAATTATCAACCGAGTTTTAGAATGCCAACCAAGAAACTCCCAGCGGTTTCAGATTCGAAGTTTAGAATAAGTTCTTACAGAATCACACCCCAGATCATCACACCAACTTCGCCGCGGTTCGCCTCATTAGCGTATAAAACCTTATTCTATAATAGGCAATCACTGTGTTGTTTATTTTTTCTTTACCCGTTTTACAAAATCCACGTTACCTACTCCATTACACTTCTTGTTCAAATACCCAAAACTGTCACTCTCATAAATCTACACTCGTCGATACATCTCGTTGACAATCCGCGGTCACGTCGCGGTCGTGTCGCCCCCGTTTCGTACCCCTCATCTCGTGCCCTTCCCGACTCGTACAATGCGAGTTATGAGCCGTGATGTGATCGCGGACGTCACTATTATTTCCTGTATGCGTGTGAGTTTTTCTGTTTTGTTTAGATAGATTTATGTCTGCAGTAATTTAATAAATTGCAATGGTATTGGAAAATGTTTTGCTAACGAATTTAGTGATAAGTGGTTTGTAAAGAGAAGTATTGTGTGTGTGTGAACAAATAGAAAGTAAATATGATTGTTGCTCTGAGAATAATAATGAGCTACTTTTATTTCGTTATCAAAAATCTGTAAATAGTTTATTTGAAATAATCTTATTACTCGGAACTGTGTATCTTATGCCGTCTGTTTTATTATGAGGAAAATTGATGGCGATTAGATCTGTACCGCTATTTTGTATAAATCTCCCTAGGAGAATCAGACAAGTATAACCGTAAGTTTACTTCGCCTAAATTCGCCAAATTACTATTCTGACAACATTGACTTTGCAACATCGTAAACTACAATCAATTTAAAAATGGTAAAACACAAAAATAAAAGAATAAACATTTATTTCATTGAAACAGAAAGAATCAAAAAGATCTTTTCTATTGTCAAGGCGTCGCTCAATTAGTCAGAAAGTTGAGATACCATTAAAATACAAGTTCACTTACATTACAAAAGGAAAACAAATTTATAAGTACGAGCATTCTTTTATATCCTGTACCTATCTCATGTTATTACGTCAGTTGAGAACACATTTCACTGAAACCTACACAAGGCAAGAATTGTACAGGCTTCCTATAGTGCCAGAGGCAGACTCCGAGGCACATGAAGACTTGTAAATAGAAAGCACTTTTATAATTTCGCTTGGATATTTGCGAACTAACTGTTCTGGAGCATAGGAAATAGAAAAATATGCGTTGAAACATCTGTGCAGCAGGATGAGGCAAATAAATTAAAATCTTATGTACAATACATTTCTTGTCCATGTGGTGTCAGATGTATAGAATAGCATTATCCCATATCTTCCCGTGGGTGTCGTAAGAGGCGACTAAGGGACTTACCAGAGAATGGGCACCAGCGTTTGTAACAACCATACTGCGATCGCCAATCCGCCTGCCAAGAGTGGCGATTATGGCAAAACCCCCCCCTGGGGAGACCTATGTCCTGCAGTGGACGTCTTTAGGCTGAAATGATGATGATGATGATGACATTCCTGAAAATCTAAAAAATCGGATTTGACGTTTCATATTTGAACATGAATCAACGATTGATTTGTGTTTTTGAGTGAACTTTTTAAATATAAAGTTCAACTTAATGCTTACTATAAATGCGAAAGTGAGTTTACATGTTTCTTACACTTTCACGGCTAAACTGTTAAACCTATTTTGATGATCTTTGGTACAACCTAAGCTTAAAACCGAAGAAAGGCTATGGGTTACTTTTTAATTCGCGACTTTGCCTGTATCCGCGAACCGAGAACCAACATTCACGGGGACAATGTCGCGGGCTAAAGCTAGCTAGTTATAAATAAATCATTGTTACTTCAAAATTGATTCACTAGGTGATAGGAAAAATTTCCAGTGTTAGTATGCCGGCGTTCCTGTCCTCCATCCACAGCACCGAAAAGTTAACCACAAACATGTTATCCTTGTCACTGGTTGATTTTGAAGTACCGTGCTTGACTGATGCGGTGAACGCCTGGAAAGTAGTTTACCTAAGTACGGTGAACCCATCTTCCCAGAGACAGTGGTATGAGCCGCTCTGCAGGTTGGTATGAAATAAACTTATTAATACGTCCACCAATTCTGCTGAGCGTGCCCGCTTGCTGGCTGTGGGTGAGTGGTAGTCGGGCCTGTGGCTTCAGGCACTGCCGTCACCTAACATAGGTACTATGCTATGTGACTCTACATTTCGGCTCGCTACATGCCTACGTCTGGGCGCTCCTTGCGGGGCCCCGCATCGCTGTCAATGTGGCGAAGTTGTCGACTGCCGCGGTCACCATGGCCTTTCCTGTTGTAAAAGCGCACGCCAGCATTAATGACATCATCCGTCGTGCTCTTGCCTCCGCCGGCGTGCCAGCTGTGTTAGAACCTAATGGCTTGCCACGTGACGATGGTAAGAGACCAGATGGAATTACCATAATGCCGTGGAAGTTGGGTAGACCTTTGGTGTGGGATGCAACTTGTGTCGATACCCTTGCGCCATCCTATCTTCCTAGCACGTCGTGTTGTGCTGGGGCGGCTGCTGCAGGTGCCAAAAACCTCAAACGACGTAAATATAACAACCTTCTTGGAAGTTATATGTTTGAGCCGTTTGGGGTTCAAACACTAGGGTCATGGGGTCTGAGTGCTCACCTTGTTTTTAGAGACATTTCTAAGCGGCTGGTCGACTCTTCACGTGACCAGAGGGCTGGCCTTTTCTTGGGCCAAAGAATTAGCATTGCCATTCAACGTGGTGGCAATATCAGCCTAAAGAAAACAAGTTGTATAAATTTTAAGCCCCCACGCAAGAAAATATTCAAAAACACACACACTGTACCGTTGGCTGCAGCTGTAAGCACAAAATTTTGTCACACAAATGAAAACATACTATTTAAGTCTAAATTATTGTTTATACTTAGTATGGTGGGCAGTTTGCGTTGTGTGATTTAATTTTATTTGCACGCCGGTTTACTATCATCATTATCATCATGTCAAACTTGAGACGCCCACAGCTGGACATAGGCCTCCCCGCACCAAGGGGGGGTTCAACCGTGACCGGCATGCATGTTGGCGATCGCAGTAGATGGTATGGTACTCAGAAAATATCCCTGTGTGGCCTTTTACGAAACCCACGTGTAGAATTGGGGTTACTAAAACAACCAACAAAAAAGAATCTATCACATAAAAATAAAGAATTCACCACAAATTACCATCTAAACAATGCTACAACACAGTGACCACAATTTCTAATAAATTTTATTTGTCCCACAGCTCACTGCGTGTTGGTCACTGAGCCTTTTGTGTTGGACACACTACATTAACCCTTGCGCGCCGATTTTAATTAATAACACAATAAAATATTACGGGACAGAATTATTATGTTTATGCGCGAATTACGTAGGCTACTGCCGGAGGACTCAAAAAAAACCGAAATTATTACAAACTAATTTATTTAAGTAAAAGTACAATTATTATAATTAAGTGAAAAAATCAAATTGACTCGATCGATGGTGGATACGAAGTGCGCGGGCGCGGTCACGTAGACGGTGTCGTCGGCCTCTTGTCCTGTGTCAGCAGATTCCCCTCGCGACAACAGTGACGATGCGCACGCGCCGTGCCTCGTGACTCTGTGTCAGCGCTTTCCTTACTGGTAATGCGCGTAACATCTCCCCCCTCAGATCGACGACTATTTCAGATTTTGAGATGAAATATCGTCGAGAGCTTGGATTGATCTTGAGATGCTGGTTGGTTCATGCGGGATGCAGGTGTTTCAGGTTCGGTGTAGGTGGCTTCATCGGGAACTGTCATCTGTTTCTTTCGGCGAATATAGATTCGGTATAATAGTATTGCTCCCACCACAAATGTAAGTAGTAGTGTGCCATAGAATGGTATTGTGGTATGGTAGATAGTTGAGATTGGTTCAATGTAGATTGGTTTTTGTGAATCTATTCTATCTTGAATTTCGTGCAGCTTCTTTAAGTTGATGGCGTTAATTTTAAGAGGTGGCATGGTTGATCCTTCGATGTCGTCTGGCACGTTGCTTATTTTCATGGGTTGTCCTCTGATGTGGTCATTGATGTTGACGATGGTGAATTCGTCTGTTCGTAGCTTGCAATTATGTGGAATAGTGGCTAGGAAGCTTCCGGCTAGGGTCATGGATTCTTCTTGTTCGCAGATTAACTGGACCTGTGTTGGTTTCGGGAACACGAGGGCGTAGCGGCGGTCGTCTAACTTTTCCATGGCGGGTTTCGTCAGGCTAATTGTGATCGTGTTGCATGACTTGTCCGGTATCTGTCCTCCGATAATATCGCAGATGCAGTCTGGATGGGTTCTTATTTGGTGGTTGAGGTTTTCTTCGCAGAGATATTCTGAAGCTACCTTCGGGCATTCTGCCTCTATGTACGCGTGAATGTTTCCAGTGATTGCTAGGAATGGGAAGGACGGGATGATGGCTTGCCTATTTCTATTTGGTACAATGACTAGCTTATACAATTGAAATTTTAAAGGGGACGTTATGGGAAATTTAAATGCGAAAACTATTTGATTCCCGCTGTAATAAGCTAAAGGTTTAATGATATCATAATATTCTCTAATGTCCAAATCTAGTAATTGATCTTTATTATAGAGCGCACTTAGCTTGCGTATCATATTGCTAAGTATTTCTGTACCTAACATGGAATGATGAGTGTGCGGTTGACCGGAAAGTGCTATCGCATTCTCTAACCTACTTAATTCGTTTAATAAACTATCTATGTTATTGCTAATTATTTGTAATATTTGCGAAAACTTTGCGAATTTTATAAGGTTGTGTTGTTTATACTTATCGGCGTCGAGTAAAATATGCAGACTGTCATTTAATTGTATTTGATTCTCGGCAAGTTTCGTAATTATTTTTGTGTGTTCATTCATCAAGCTTTTGCTCAGACTTATATGATGATTTAACTCAATGGCTATCTGTTGCTGGTTATCGTTAAGACTTTTAAGGGCGTTATTATATTGGAGGGCGTCTGTGTAGTCTAAGTTTCCCGTAATGCTCTTAATTACAGATCCGAGACCATCTACTAAACCTCTCTTGAATCGATTGGGCTTTAAACTTCGTAGATGAGATGAAGTTTTATTTAATTTCATGTGTAAACTGTCTATTTGAAGCTCGTATAGAGTGCGGGTATAATTGTCTAGTCTGTCTGTGGCCTCAGTAAGCTGACCTCGTATTTTATTAATGTTGTTGTCTATGTCTGTTAATTCTATGTTCTGAAGGAATGTATGGTAATGAGTGATGAGTTGCATGGGCCCTAATTTGAAGGGTAGTAGTCCGGGTCCATTCTCAAGCCGTTCTAGATTAATCTCCTGGCCTCGTATTAGGCTAAGAGTCAGCATCAGGGGTATTCTGCAACAATTTCGCGGTTTTAGGGACACGTTTTAGTCTAGATTTAGCTATGGGTCCCTTTTTTTTGGAGGTGTATATATGGATGGGTAAATTAGCTAGGACAGTGTCTTGGGTGTATCTTGGTGCGAGTTTTGATCTACTAGCAGAGGGATTAGTAATGAATATTTGTTGGTCGGGCTCATAGTCGACCTCGTCCTCGCGGTTTTTATTACGACTCTCTATAAGCGTTGTTCGGTTAGCAAGGGACGTCTCGTTGATTAATTCATATACCTTTTGCATACGTTCTTTATGTGTTTCGGTATATTGTTGTAGTAAGTGTCCGGTCAGATCTATGTCGGTCGGGTCTCGTGGGTCGGTGTGTCCAAGTATAAGGTCGTATGGTTTACATCGTGTAAAGGAATGGATCGAACTATTGTACGCTAGGATAGCATATGGCATCAGGTGTATAACTGGCTCATCCTTGTATTTTAATTTCAAAATACGAAGATGTTCCAATATAGTGGAGTGGAAGCGCTCGATATTCCCGTTAGCGTTTGGTGAGTATGCCAGTGTTTGGTGATGAATTATTTTATGCACTTTGCAGAACTCGGAGAACATCTGGTTAGTAAATTCAGTCCCTTGATCTGTAATAATGGTTAGTGGTAAGCCATGATGCGTGCTAAAGGTTAGTAAAGTTTGTATGATGCTAACTGCAGTCCCATCTCGTAGGAGGTATGCTTGACCATACTTTGAAAAGGCGTCTATGAATGTTACGTATTTTTCGTTCTGTGCTGAAAAGGTATCCATATGTATTATTTCGAAGGGTCTGGTGGCAGGGGGTGCTATATTAAACTTTTGCTTTATGGGGTTTCTATCGTACTTTGCTTGTCCACATATTGTGCAGTCATTTATGAATTTGGTAATGTGTTCTCGCATTTTAGGCCAGTAATATTTCACAGACAATGCTAAAGTGCATTCGTTAATACCACGGTGATTAGTTTTGCCCTCGTGGTAGTGGCGAATGATTTCCTGTTGCTTCAGATATTCTTTAACATTTTCAAGTTCCCTTTTTGCCAATACCAATTTCATACATGAACTTTTAAAGTGATTTTGTATAAGAGGGATTATTTTGTACATTGCAAGGGGTGGATTTATTAACAAAGCGGTTTTGATTTTAGGGTTAACGTATTCCTTAATGGCATTAACCAGATCCTCTTCAAGATTAGATTCGGATAACTGAACGGATGTTCGAGTGTGGGTGTCGAATGGCTTAGTCGCGATAGTTCGTTTTTTAATGTCGCCTACTACGGTCAGGCACAGCTGTCGGTGGTATTTGTTAAGTGGTTCGTCAGTAATGGGTACTTCAAGTATAGGGCTTTCCTCGGAGGTATGTGCTGTCAAGGTGTTAGAGTCAGCCAGGGATGGTAGTCGGTCAGTCGCGTTTGCAATCATAGAACTAACCTCCTCGTTACAGATCTCCACGCGCGAAAGGGCGTCGGCATTGGTGTTATGTTTGCCCTTTTTGTAGATAACGGTAAAATCGTATTCACTTAATTTTAACCGCCACCTGGTTAATCGTGAATTTGGTTCCTTGAGGCTCATGACCCACTGTAGTGGTTTATGGTCTGTTACTATTTTAAATTTACGTCCAAAAAGGTAAGGCCGAAAATATTTTGTTGCCCAGACGATGGCTAATAATTCCTTTTCTATTGTGCTGTAATTTACTTCACTTTCATTAAGTGTCCGTGAAGCGTATGCTACGGGTTTGTCTGAACCTATGGAACCTTGCGATAGTATTGCACCGATTGCGAAATTAGAGGCGTCCGTAGTTAATATGAACTCTCTGTCAAAGTCTGGATATTTAAGGATTGGGTCATTTGTCAGTAGTGTCTTACACTTCTCAAAACAGTTAATGTAATCTGAGTCTAATGTTATTTTTCTTCCTTTCTTTAGGCATTGTGTCAAGGGTTTGGTGATACGGGAAAAGTCTGGAATGAATTTTCGGTAGTAACCGAGAAGTCCGAGAAATTGTTTAATCTCTTTAGGTGTTTTAGGTATGGGGTAATTTTGAATAGCTTTGATCTTATCTGGGTTAGGCTTTATCCCTTCGGTACTGATGACATGACCTAGGTACGCGGTCTCGAGTTTTAGGAACTCTGATTTATCCAGTTGGATTTTGAAGTTGGATTCTCTTAGCCTTTGGAAAACTTTCTCTAGGTTGTTCATGTGCTCCTGGAGAGAGGTACTGAATATAATGATATCGTCAAGGTATACTAGACATATCTCGTTTTGGAGTCCTCTGAGTACGTTATCCATTACTCGTTGGAATGTGGAAGGGGAATTCTTAAGTCCCATGGGCATTCTTAAAAATTCGAAATGCCCATGTTCAACATTGAAAGCGGTCTTGGGAATGTCATTAGGGTTCATTTCGACCTGATAGAAGCCTGATGCTAAATCGAGGGTACTGAAATATTGACACTTGCCTAACTTGTCCAGGACGTCTGTAATATTCGGGATAGGGTATTTGTCGTCAATGGTTTTTTCATTCAGCTTCCGAAAGTCGACAACCAAGCGCCATTTCTGTTTTCCAGAGGCGTCAACCTTCTTTGGAACAACCCAAATGGGTGAGCTCCATGCGGATTCTGAGGGCCTAATTATTCCCTGATCTAACATCTTTGCAATTTGATCACTAACTTCCTGCCGGTGTATGAATGGGTATCTATAGCTTTTAGTGTAGATCGGAAGTTCGTCGGTTGTCTTAATGTTATGTTTTATCTTGTTAGTAAAAGTTAATGCCTCGCCTTCAATATAAAAAACATCAGCGTACTTTGAACATAGTGCCAATAAGTTTGCTTTTTCCTCCTCGTTTAGGTGATCGGTACGTAACCTGGATGTAACATCTTTAGCGCGCGACGGCATTTGCTTAGAGTTAGTGCACTCGACGTTGAATATCGTTGCCTGGGTAGCATGGTCTAGTGAAAATATTATATCGTTATTGGTTGGATTAGTCACCTCAACTATACCGCGGCTGTTATAAACGGTGGTCAGGCACTCAGATACGATACAATTACAAATTATTTGTTCCTCTACAAAAACATCGCCATCCGGTGCGTTAACAGGTAATCGAATTAATTTGGAATTCCCGGCTGGTACAATTTCCTCATAAAGATTTAAATTTCGGGAATTATAAATTTGAATAGGATTAATAGCAAATTTAGTTATCAATGTAAGATCTTTTAAATCTAGTTTAGCCTCCCATTTTGTCAGCAAATCCATTCCTATCAGGCCATCAAAACGATCGTGAAATTTGTATACGAATAGTTTAATTGATTCCGTGTCACCGAATTCGGGAAAGCAGGGTAAATTAATGGAGTAGTCGTTTCTACTCGTGGCATGAACGTTTGTAACTTCGAATGGGTCGTAGTTAAGAGGTATATACGAGAAATAATTCTGGACTGCTTCTGGGCTAATAAATGATTGGTTTGCACCGGTATCTATAAGTAAGTTAAGTGGAGGGTTATGAATACGAATATACGGCAATTGCCTTTGCGTTTGTAAATTTAACTCTATCCTGAGTTGTTTGACTTCGGAGCTTTCTGAAAATCCTGGCTAGACGTGTGTGGCTGTTGGTCAGCAGGCTTGTCCTTGTCATTACTACCGTCAGTCTGTTGCGGTGTGACGTCATAGTTACAGTCATTGTAGTAAGGGTAGTCAATGTTGTAGTGTCCATAGTCATAGGGGTCCATGTAATAGTAGTCATATTGGTCAGGGTAATAAAAATCATCCCAATAGTTCGAACACTCGTTCACGTTAACGTCGCGAGTTTTAAGATAGTTAGAAGGTGGTGGATTTCCCTGTTGGGCCCAATTCCAGCTGTTAGTAGCAGGCAGGGGCCTGGATACATAGTGACTCACGCCGCTCATCGGTTTGGGACCGTTATTTGGTGGATAAGGGTTTCTTGGGGGCATTCTGAATCCAGAACCACCCTGATTGTTATTAGGCGGTGGTGCGCCGAATACTTGTTGCGTACGAGTCGGGCCACGTGGTTGCATGTTATACGGAATAAACGGCATTCTAAATTGATTCTGTGGCGGCAAAGGCCGTAACATAAATTGCGGGCCCTGCGGTCTAGATGGGCCGGCCATATTAAAAAGATTAGGTTTTAATGGAACATGCATATTGTTTGATTGGACAGGCATTTTAAAATTGATTTCGTTCCGTTGATTAGATACCAAAGATTTTTTATCCATTAAGCTATCATTCCTGTTCTGCAAATACATAGTGTTACTCTCCTCATGTACGAACTCTAGAGCCTTCTCAATGGTTTCCGGTCTCATACATCTAATGCGCGCACCTAAAGGATCTTTCAAACCGCGGAGATAGGCCTGCAAGGTTAGTTTACGATATAAATCGCGTTTGGCTGTAATAGTTGATTCCAGGGTATCGTGCAATGAAACGTATGTCATGACGGTGCTGAAGAGATTCTGGCAACGCTCATAAAACTCCTGCGGCGTGCCGGAACCTTGTGTTAGCAAAGCCAAATCGTTATAGAGAGCGGTCTCGTCTCTCTGGTCGGCAAAGTTATTAATAAGAGCACTACGTATGCCTACCCAATCATTAGGTATACCATTAGCGTTAATTAAACGGGCGGCGGGCCCCGTGACTTTATTCAGTACGCCGTTTAAGAACGCTGCTCGATTTATATCCGGTTGACCTTCGCGAATAAACTGAAGTGCTAATTGATCACACAATTTAATGAACCTGGTAAGTACATTTGGGTTCCCGTCAAAGTCGGGAACTAAGCGGAGGGCTTTAAATATATTATCTAAATCGGCCATCTCGGGTTCAATATTGGCGTTAATATTACGTCTAGAATCTATACTTCTATCCCTGCTACTTTCTAACCTAGGTGTACTCAATCTACGTGGATAAAAAATGTTGGATAAAATTATATAGGACCTACATACAAAAAGGAAGCAAGCAACCACTGAGAAAATTCAGCGTACTTACATGAACATTCTGGTCTTCGTTGAGCGGTATCGATATCTGGATCTCCGGCGTAGTCTCGTAGTTCAGGATCTCCCGGTGCAACGTTGAAAGTCTATCGTAGCGAACGCGGTGCGATAAACCGGTAATCGCAAGAACGACCCGGGAATCCTACCGACTGCGCCAATTACGTAGGCTACTGCCGGAGGACTCAAAAAAAACCGAAATTATTACAAACTAATTTATTTAAGTAAAAGTACAATTATTATAATTAAGTGAAAAAATCAAATTGACTCGATCGATGGTGGATACGAAGTGCGCGGGCGCGGTCACGTAGACGGTGTCGTCGGCCTCTTGTCCTGTGTCAGCAGATTCCCCTCGCGACAACAGTGACGATGCGCACGCGCCGTGCCTCGTGACTCTGTGTCAGCGCTTTCCTTACTGGTAATGCGCGTAACACGCGAATGATCATAACAATTTAGTTATGTGCAATTGGTTTATAATTAAAGTTTTGTATTGTATTTGACAGGTTGTGTATGGTCACAGCCGGTATAACCGGCCATGGGTCTTAAAGAAATCTGATACGTACTCGTGACGGTGGCGTGGCGTCAAAAGGTTAAATAGGAACTGGTAATGATTTTGCCTCCGAGACCTTAGAATAGAATAGAATCATTTATTTCTGAGTATATGGTACATTAAGGTTTAATATTTAAAAGCTTTGTTTTTTTTTTCTGAATTACAATCATATGACATAATCTTTTCGACACCTACAGAAGTAGTTACCTAAATCATGCAGGGTTCTCATTTCAGGATAAAACGACATCGAACTCATCTCATTCCAAAAACAAATTATTCTGACCCTTTAAATTTCAAACCATTCAATACCAACAAATAACAAAACAAATAGAGTTGACCCTCTAGATGTCGCATAAACTATCGCCAGCCATCCCTTTCATACTTATCAAATTTCCGTACTCAAAACCGCAACGCAGCGCGCCCAAGCCTTTGGGTAACAAAATTGTATACGAAATTAACCCAGGAATAAATTAAAGGCTATTGTTCGTGAGCACAACTACAGAATGATTTGGTCTCGATTTAAATACGAAAGCGTCACAGAACAAAGGTACTCCTAATCTGAAACTGTGGAAGTTTGTTACAAATGCCGCGTTAGAAACTGATTTTCTAGTTAAAAGATACGGTGTGTTTTGTCAGGTTTATTTCTGGTGATAATTTTATTGAAAGTTTTATTTTAAGTTAGGTAATTAGAAGTTTAATGTGTCGAAATAAGATACATAGAATCTGTTATTCATCAAGTTTGCGGTACAGTAGGCCTAGTGTGACAATGCAAACGTATAATTATATTCGTTTTGAATCGACTTTAAATTGGAAATACGATCACTTATTCTATCATATGTAAGGTGGGGACGACGATACGATACGATAAGAAAATAAAATACTGGTAAAATTAGTTCATAAGAATATTTTAAAACTATGAAATAAATCCTAAAAACTAAATAAAAAAGAAAACAGATATACTAAAGAGCATATAAATGTAACAAAAATAAAACACCATGTGAAATATTGGTTTTCTAACTTGTGAGAAGAGCGGCTACTTATGGCGTCATAATTTATTATTAGTAATGCTCGATAAAAACAGTTATACCAAATCCTGCCATGATCTTTTTTTGTGCTATTACCATCCCCACCCTGTTTGTATTTTTTTTTTAAAACGTTGCCTTTTTTTTTTAAACCTGTAATTTCTCCTCCATGGGTGCGTTTACAAACATTTAAACTCACATACACAAACAGAAACACAAATATTGTTATAATTTTTTTACGACATCGACCCTGGTTTTTGCCCGCAACTTCATCCCCGTATTTTTTTACGGATCTCAAATTTGTGGATTGTAAAATGTGCTTACTGTACTCAGGAATAACGTAACTTCTTATTAGCAAAAGAATTAACAAAACAGTCGTTCCGGAGATATGCCCGAACAAAAACAAACTTAACAGTTATTTATAATATGTACTGATTATGATTAAGCACAAATAGTATCACCAATTAATATGAAAAAGACATCGAACTAAAAGAAAAGCACAATATTTATTTCTTTAAATAGATGCACTATATACGAATAATATTTTTTATAGTTCAATAGAACTATAAAAAATAAAAATATACAATAGGGCATCAAAAAAATCCGTCACCTTGCGTCATCTAGAAATGTGACCAGGAGAATGGCGGCATTGCCACGTTGGACAAAAAACAATCTAAAAAAGACTGGAAATCAAATACTTATCTTTTTTTGTTAACTGTTTATAAGTAGAATCTCTAATTTTGGTTTTTCATTTCAAATATATTATCGTTGGTATCCTAATAAACACAAAATGTAATGTAAAAAACTTCCGGACCCAACTACATACTTTTCTTAACATAGAACATCAAATTAACCCCTAAACGCCAACACAATGCGAAAGAATGCGATTTAGGGTTGGGTAAAAGTCACGCGTAGGTCATAATGACCGTACGCAGCAGTGGACGTGTTAATCTGACCACAAGGGTCACATTAATATGGCTTAG
The DNA here is from genome assembly GCA_947361185.1 of Charanyca ferruginea. Taxonomy (NCBI): domain Eukaryota; kingdom Metazoa; phylum Arthropoda; class Insecta; order Lepidoptera; family Noctuidae; genus Charanyca; species Charanyca ferruginea. The sequence goes on from OX376055.1 coordinate 59,019,818, forward strand.
AACACTGACACAACATTTTTGGGGAAATGTATTATATTTTCATTTATTAAATGAATATGTACTTATATTTTGAGAACACACAAGCTTAGATGTTTTGTAATGTTTGAATAATAATTTTAAGCCATTCCTTTTTATAATTTACACCGCCACGACAAAAAAAAATTGGCTGTCTGTAAAGTCGGTTTACGGACGATAGTTTTACGTGACAACGTCATAAAGAAACATAATGACTGACATATAAAACATTAGCAAATAATGTTTTTTTACAGAATTGCACTGCAGGCGATATAGTCGCTTGTTCCGCGCTTGCACGCTCAGGGTCAGGCGGAACGTGACACTTTTTCGTGCGTGCAGCCGGTGTTCATCGATTTATAAGACGTTACCACGTCAAAAAGGCGCCAAGCTAAGTTACATACTCTATGGAGTCGTGAAAGTGCTGGGTACTTTTTGGTTTGTCATCTATACATATAATTATGTCGCGATCAAAAGGTTAAAAAGCTTTGCCCCACACTAGGAATTTCTCCTGGGATGTGATTCTGTAAGATCTCATTCTAAACTTCGAATCTGAATCCGCTGTGAGTTTCTTGATTAGTATTCTAAAAACTCGGTTGATAACTCTAATTTACACTAGCGTCACCCTTGCGACCGTGTCAGCGAGTTGAACTAAATTGACAGGAGATTTTGACAGATAAAGTATGAGATGACGTAAGAAGTGGCATTCTGTAAGGTTATTTCCCCGTCACTTCGACGCTCACTTCGCACTCGAACCTGATTCAAAGTGTCAAATATTTTTTGTTTGAACCTTATGCGAAGTGAGAGTGAATAGCGATGTGAGATGCGAGTTGTTGTTTGAATTTTACAGAATCGACCTACTTGTTCTGGTTCAGGAAAAATGGCAATATGATAATTTTTTTACAGTCAGGCTTATTGCCATGAATTACTCAATTTGGTTGGTTGGCGATCTCTTGGGAAGGCATACGTTCAGTAGTAGACGGCAATAGGTTGATATGATGATGGCTCAATTGGGGAACACTTAGACACCACCAATTAAAAAGAAAAGTCATAAATTTTGAACGATAATAGCAAGTTGGGCTTCTCCCAGTTGTAAGCGTCCCTTTGTGCCTATTGCCCTAGTTCTGTTCTGTCTCCTGCTTGATTTGGAGGGAAGTAGAAAATATGTTTTTCTTACTCCTCCGCTGTTCTTTTCTGATTAATTTCGATGCGGGATCCAAGACAGTTGAATCGTTTCTCTGGGACTCGTGGAGCTTTAATGTTTTGGAGCTTTTCTGGTGGTCGCCACTGTTGATTCTGGCTTACAGAAGTTGCAGTGGTTTGAGAATAGTGTGGCGGGCTTGTCGCATTAAAAAAAAAGTTATAAATGACCAACTATTTATTTTTTATATAGAGCAACATAATGTTTAATTGAACATTTAATTTTAAAATTAACTTCTCGGGGCTAAAATAAAATGTATATTAAAGAAGCTGTGTCTTGGAAATATTGGTCAATGTTGTCACCGTCAACTACCCAATTGTCATATTTTGACCCAGCTTCAAAACTTGGTGCCTCGAATCTCGGATTATGAAACAAAAGGCAGATAGCTCTCGCGGAACATTGAGAGTGAAGCCAAAAAAGCAAATACAAATTCAAAAGCGAATACCTACAACGCGCTTCGTGCTGTACTGACACAAGTTACTATAGCACGAAACGCCGCATTGTTAATAAAAATAAATAAAAATACAAATAGAAATTAAAAAACTAATACACTCACGAGATTGTAGGTATTCGCTTTTGAATTTGTATTTCCTTTTTTGGCTTCACTCTCAATGTTCCACGCGAGCTATCTGCCTTTTGAGTCATAATTTGAGCCTCAAATGGTACAAATATAATAGCCTACTTGAAAGCTATATGTTTGAACCGTTGGGGTAAAAACTCTAGGGCCATCTGCTAGGGGGTCCGACTGCACATCTTGATTTTCGAGATATCGCCAAGCGGCTGGTCGACTCTTCACGTGACCAGAAGGCTGGTCTATTCCTAAGCCGAATCAGAATTGTTCAACGTGGCAATGCCGCTAGCCTCTTAGGCACGTGTCCTGTTGTAGCGCTATGGACGAGTTTATTGATGTCCCGTGTTTCGCAACCCATCCCTTTATTTTTTAATTGTTCCTTCATAATCCTAACTAATATTATAAATGCGAAAGTACGTTTGTTTGTTTGTTACCTTTTCACGTCTAAACCACTGAAACGATCATCCTGAAATGTTGCATTAAGTTGTCAGGTGTACAGAAACGAACATAATTATCTTTCATCCCGAAAAAAAGTACTGTTCGAGACGAAAAAAACAATAACGTTCATTATGATAATAGATGGCGCCACTTGTCTTTCGAATCATTATTGAATTATATTATTAACCGAATTGATAGTCCAATTCTTTACGCGAGTGAAGCCGAGGGCAAAAGCTAGTTTCATTATAATCCATACTTCCATACTTTATTAATTAATATTATAAATGCGAAAGTAACTCTGTTTGTTACGCTTTCACGATGAAACTGAATGATTTTGATGAAATTTGGTATGAAGACAGCTTGAACCCTGGAGAAGGACATAGGCTATTTTTAAGTCTGCGACTTCATCTGCACCCGCGATATTCACGTGGACGAAGTCGTGGGCAAAAGCTAGCTATTCACAAGTTTCGTTAAATTCTGGTTAATTGAAAGTAAAGAAACATTAAAATATTTTTGTCAACATTGTGTTATTTATTCAGTTTATGTCACAATTACCTTAAGTCAATTCACATAAAACAATAAACAAAGTCGTAATCGTAATACTAAACGTTTAACCCTTTTAGTTTACCCTGCCTGTGACCGCAGGGTAAAGGTTTATTATTAAACTGTTAACTTGGGGTAAGTTTACTATTGCTATAACTGTTTAAGGTGACTTTTATTATCAATTCCTTTTAGGGGACGTCAAAATGTAACTTATTCAGTTATTTGCTTGTTCTTTGGGACTGTTTTCGGGTATTTTGAAAAGTCGTTAACAATTTAAGGTTGTTCAGCGCGCTATGGAGTGAAGCTATGTTTGTGGATTTCTCTGGTGGATAGAATTCACAATGAACTAATTCGTCAGAGAACTAATAATTTCACTAACATTGCGCGTAGAATCCGGGCCAGCCATGTCTGCAGGCGGACAGACAGTAGATGGAGCAGACACCGTAGAGTGGAGACCGCGTTTGGGCAAGCGTAGTGTGGGAGATACCCTGATTGCCATGATGGACCATTGATTTGAACAGATGGCTCCTGGCTGCCCAAGACCGGGTGTGTTGATGATCTCTGGGGGAGGACAACGTTCTGCAGTAGACGGCAAGACGCACATATAAAAATAAAGCTGATGTTAAATACTTGTGTTGAATGGTATTTTCGTGTAGGTATACAATTAACACATAACAAACTTATTTTAAGATTATTTTTTGCTCTGAAAGTCATACTAAAATACTATTTGTTATTGTCCCACTACAAGGCAACGGCCTCTTCTCAAAAAAAAGGCACGAAGGCATGATCATCACGCTTGCTGAAGGCAGACTGGCAATTCGACTTTTATTCATGATAACTCTAGGTTTCTCCGCGATGTTTTCCTCAGTGATTTCATGTGCCAAGATAACCTAATAAAGTACATAATTATGAAATTACAAAAGGCACACTGGTACTTGCTTGTGTCCAGTTGCGACAACCGCGTGCATGAGATGCGGCGGGCGATTATCGCGACCTCGGCTAGGTTATTAGTGTTTTAAAAATAGTCATGTATATTCCTGATAAATAAAATTGCGAAAAAATTCACAGTCACAGAGAATCAAAAATCCATGTTGCAGAGAAGCCAGAGAAAGATCAGAATGGTGTATGTTGGAGGAGGCCTTTGCCAACTGGCAAACGACTTACAGAAAATAAAGAAATACCAAATACGCGAATAATTTGAACTTGTAAAAAAATATATAGGTATACATTTAAAACAGTGCAGTAGTGCAAGAAGCAAAGTTGTAAATCTATTGTCCGAATAAAAGGCTATTATTATTATTATATTCCTGATAATCTCTGTTAAACTTACCCGTCAACCTACCTACTTACATACCTATTAGTTTCTGCGGCGGTATACTAAGACCACGGAACAGATAAATAGAGTCTACAAGTACGTAGGTAACTATTATCTACCACAATATTAATTTTAGAAATTAGAGATTCAATATCCATACCTACTTACTAGTAGGTACATTCCGGCAAATCATAGGTTCAATCTAGGTAGGTAGTTCCTATTCTAACAAAAATATCTTTCGATATAGGTAAATACGGCAAGCATTCGTGATGATGCGATTTTACCACGAAAGTGTGAAAGCTTTTTTTTCAATATTGGCTACGTCTGATTGAGTTTCAAATACTTACGCGATACTGTGCTCTGAAAACCTAACCTACGCACAAAAATATTCCAGTGCATATAAAGTAGGATAGCTTATATCCTACTTAATATGCACTAGTATATTTTTGTACTACTAACAGGCAACAAGAAAAAATGAACAAAATAATTAAAGAAACTACAATTTTAAAGAAGTGACATCTATAAGCTAACGTCTGAAACAACACGCGTTCTGCGTTGTGAGATGAGAAGTTAATATCAAAATGAACGTAAAGATGGCGCTGTTATAAAAATGAATTAATATTCGAAGAGGTTATATGTAAAGCATCCATTTTTATGATATTTTTATTTTTACACCTCCTTGACTTGTAATAGTCGTGCCCATTAATTACCAGCATGTATTTTTGCCTCAAAAGTTAATCCAATCCAATCTTAATAGTGTTAACAATAAAATACATTTTAATTTCATAATAAAACGCCAACATTACAAAATAAAAGTCTTTATTTCAATATTTACACAGAAGTTATGTATCAAATTACTTATTTGAGTAGGTCCTACACAAATATAATATTATAATTATTGTTTTTTTTTTTCAGTAAATATAATAGGTGTTTTAGAATGAGACAGAAATAGAAATAGACAGTTTATTTTAGCATATAAAGTTGAGTCTTTAATCGTTCCTTCTTTTAATGCAACTTGTCAAAGTGATAATATGAAACACTACTATAACGCACTACAAACATAATTTGTATGATGATGGAAATTATTATCAAGACATTTACGTAATAATAACCTGTAGTTATAAGATCTTATTTGTTCTGCATTTTCTTTCAAATTAATTGATGTAGAGAACGGATAGTCTAGGTTTAAATCCTTTAATGTAGGTCTATTGCAACACTATTTTTTCTAGTCTGTGTAAAATATTAATACTGTATCATGGGATGGACTCATCTCAAAATAATCTAAACAGTATTTGGAATACATTAGTGCCTAATAGAAATACTAATAATTTTATCACAATATAAATTCAGTAGGCTTCCCTCAGTTGTAGGCACCGAGGATAGCATTCTGAAATTATAATTTTATAATTATATTTATTTATAATATTTTATATATAAATTATAATATTGTTCCCTGTACTTAAAGCAAACTTAAATATTACAATTATTTAAATAGTAAAAATTCGATCGTTCAATTATTTTAAATGCCTGTATGAAATTAATGATCAATGATAAAATGAACTTGGTCTTACATAGTTAAAATATGTTTATTATTGCTAGCATAAAACATACGAAACATTTAGTATTTTTAAATTAAAAAATAGTCAGACGTTGACAAAAAAATGATCTAAACAAGTCAACCTATTGAATTTATAATACAAAATTCTCAAACATCGTAAGTATTGAAAATGGTTAAAAATTTATCCATTATGTGTGCGTGATGAATTTGCTACTTTCTGCATTGTGTCTTGACTAAAACTATTTAGAGCACCCACTACAGTTTGCATGATGCCAAATCCTAGCCTCAACTTGAACTCAACTAATCTATGTAAGAAGTTAAAGAATCCACCTTGTTCGCCTATGGGAGGAGGATATGTTACAAGATCTGGATCGTTCCATGGCTTTTTAGTAGGAGCTGGTTTGTCAGTTGACACAGAAGATAAAGTAGGCATAATAGTTGATGTCGTTTCAGATTTCAAATCAGTCGTTGTTTCAGTCACCATGCTGCTAACAGTACTCGGTGGAGAGTTTATAGGACTACTTTTTTCAGTCACATCAGTATTACTTGATGGGAATACTTCATAGACTTTGAACGTTTTAGTAGTTGTTTCTACATCAGTCAATATCTCTGTTTCGGTTGTTTTCTCATTTTTGCTGTTTATTGGGATTGTTGACACACTTTCAACAACTTCAATTTTTGCTGTAGTCGGAGCTTCAGTTGATTTAGCGGATTCAGGTATAGCATAAACTGTAGTGACATCTTTCGGTAGTGCTGTGACGTCATCTGTAATAATAGGAGCAAGGTTCCTTATGGGGCCATTGTTGTTGTACACATCATTGATTTCATTACTAATGAAAATATCTTTGTTATTCTCTTTTTCGGCTAAGAGTTCTTCTAATGAACCAGAAATACTACGTCTCTTTCTTAACTTTCTAGGTCCATGTTCGGGTACAACTGCAGGTGTAGCTGAATCTACAAGTTCCTTAGGAACATTTCCAACTACAAATTTGTTGTCTCCAGATTCATCACTGCCATCACTGGCGCTTGGATTGTCGTCATATTTATCTTCCTGACTTGGCTCATCATTATTAGAACCTAGGTACATTGAAGTTGGTGAATAAGTTACAGAGCTGCTTGTTGTTTCACTAAAAAACTGACCTTCAAAAGGGTAAACTGGTTTGAAGTCAGATTCTGCTGCTGGTTTTACACCGTAGACTACAGAGTTCGAATTGTCATTCCCATAAGCTGAAAGTCCTGTTGGGCCTGTTTGTGGCGCAGCGTATATAGGCTCTACAGCAGGATACGGAGTATAATTTGGTTGCTGAGGTTTCTCATAATTATATTTCCCTTCTGTGGTGTAAGCATGCCTAGTCTCATAATGAGGACTATAATTGTTCATCGGTTTGGAATAAACAGCAGCGTGAGCTATTCCTGTCTTTTGTTGAGCGTAATGTACTTTACCATAACTTGGATGAGGTTTATACCCAGGTGTAACTTGTCTGTACCTGATATCTTGTTCCTTCTTTACGGGATACCGGTTGATATGAGCAGTTTGGCCAGCGTAAGGATTCAACTTCTGTTTAGCGTGAGCTGGCATGCCAGCTAACACAGTTCCCAGCATTTCTTCCTCTGCTTGTCCATTGCCATCGTTAGCATACTCTTCAGCATTATTTCTGTAAATGTCGTCGATCTTATCAACCTCAAAGGTTCTACGTACAGGAGTTGCGAATGGGTATAAGAAGTATCCAGCAATACCCACTAAACTTGCAAGGCCTAACATACCTACACCTACAGACGGCATCACTTCTCTAGACAAGTAATTGTAGATCTGGGTTGTAATAGCGCCAGTTGGTGCTACTGCTGGTTTTTTACTATTTTTATTTGATTTAGTTTTATTTGCCGTTTTAACATCGGATACAGAAACCTCTGTGCTTGGTTTGGGCGTCGATGTTTTTCGTTTCTTAGTTTTATTCTTTTTTCGAGTTGAACTTCTCTTTGGTTTCTTAGTTGTGGCTGGTGGTGTACTAACTTCTAGTTCTATTTCTTGTTCTTTTGCTTCGGTAGGGAGTAACGCAGATTCACTAATAACAGGGGGTGCTAATGTTGTGCTAGTTTTTTGTTTGTTCTTATTTTTCTTCTTTGGCCTAGAAGTTACTGTGATCACCGGTGTTGAAACTGGGGCTTTCGTTTGTTTTTTCGTGGTTGGTGCTTCGGTTGTTGTTGTAGTAGTAGTTGTGGTGGTCGTCGTCGTACTGGTAGGACGAGCTGATGTGTTTTTATTCTTTTGTACATTAGACAGAACTGTATCCTTAATCTTGTTGTAGACATTCTCACTTATAGCTGATCCACTGGCTACCAAATCAGCTTTGTTTGTACTACCAATTATGGGACGTTTTGGTATTTTGTTATTTTGAGGTCGTTTTGGCTTGTTCTTAGACACTGCAGGTTTAGGTTTCTTTGTAATTTCTTCTACTCTTGAAGATTCTGTTGTTGAATTTTCTTTTGCTGAATTGCTTAATGAAATCCATGTGGAGATACCTTCATTAGACGTCGAAGATTCGTTAGGAATATCGCTTATTTTGTTCTCTGTTTCCAATTCATCCATGGTGACAGGAACTGCTACACCGGGGTGAGCGTTTTCAGGTTCATCGCTATTTTCTATTCTTGTTTTTATTTTATGTTTTACTTGTGTTTTAAGTTTGGGTGGTATTCTGGTATCAGCAATAACTTGTGTTTCAGTCGTGGCATTAGGTTTATCAAGGAGTTGTATGGCGACCATTTCCATAGATTCTCGTATCGGAGTCTTTGTTTTGACATTGCGAGAAGATGTTTCAGGCGTGGGGGTTGCTGTTTGTTCAGTCTGGACTGCATCTGCATTTTTCTGGATCTCCCTGTAATAAGATAGAAAAGTAAAATTAGCATATTTCAATCATATACTTAAGGCAATTTTGCTGAAATAAAAATACTAAACGTGATACTCGTAGTGTAAAACGTTACACTGACTAGTAATTAATCCTTATGGTTTTTACATGATTTTTGTGGTATTACCATTGTCTATCATAATTATACATAATATATCCAGCCTCGATAATAATAAATGGTATAGACCCTTGTTATTTGTATTTTTATGTTTATAGGTACAGACAGCGTCACCCACTGAAAACCCCCTTTCCAAAGAAATTTCAATGTGTGGACCCCCCTCGCATTGAAATTTCTTTGGAAGCAGTTGATGACGCTGTCATGGAGAACATTGATCTAGGCATATTTTTACCTTGTTTTGGTACAATACATTGTAAATCCACTCTTATTTTTAGGTTTCCAAATTTTTGAGCTACACTCCCTACCAACATTTTTATCCGACATACTCAGATGCGTCAATTACGATGGCTAAGTATTACTTACGAATAAATGTGTAAGAAAGTCATTAGCAATTTTCATGATCTGAAACTACTTAGTTTTATGATATCAAATTCAACTGTGTTGAAGAATATTGTTAGATGGTCTGTATTATATTAAACACATAATTGAGCCTAATACTATCAAAACAAGCTAACAAAAAAAATGTAATGACTTTAATCTAATTCGATATGCCAAAATATTATGTCTTATTACTATAAGGCTGTAACAGTTCAATTACATGCAAAACTTTTGCTAAGAACAAATTAATAAATCAGTGTTTACACACACTCATAACAACCTTTAGACGACCACTGCTGGGCATAGGAAAGGGGGTTCAGCCGTAATTGCCATGCTTGGCCGATGCATGTTGGCGACCGCAGTAGGTGTTATGGTACGCAGGAGGACGCTGCTGCCCATCTTCTGGTCAATATCCCTCTGCCGCCTTCTATGACACTCATGGGAAGAAATGAGGTGGTGCTATTCGCGGCCGGCGCGACACAGCCTTCTTTATACAGTATTTTATCACATCGATGCCATTTACAGAATAATTAAAATCATCAACATGGAACTCCAAGTAAGAAAAGCTCATAATAATAATAATAATAATTAATATGTGGGGACATTTTCACACACGGCCATCTGACCCCAAACTAGGGAGACCCTGTACTATGGGTGTCAGACAGCTGATATACATACACAAATACGTTTTTTTTGTAAATACATACATATATAGATAAACAACACCCAGACACAAGGCAAACACAAGTGCTCATCACACAAATATTTACCCTGGGCGGGAATCGAACCCGCAACACGCTGCGCAGCAGTCGATCGCTCAGCAACTGCGCCAACCGTGTCGTCATAAACCTTTTTGTACTAAATTCTTACAAATAAACTGTTCTTTCTTTCTTTCTAAAAAGCGCGTAAACATCATATTATTTTCGTCCGACTTTAAAAATGAGGAGGTTCTACATTCTACACGTACAATACTTATATATATTTATTAGGGTTCCGTAGCCAAATAGCAAAAAACGAAACCCTTATGGATTTGTCATGTCTGTCTGTCTGTCCGTCCGTATGTCACAGCCACTTTTTTCCGAAACTATAAGAACTATACTGTTGAAACTTGGTAAGTGTATGTATTCTGTGAACCGCATTAAGATTTTCATACAAAAATAGAAAAAAAAAAACAATTAATTTTGGGGGTTCCTCATACTTAGAACTGAAACTCAAAAAATTTTTTTTCATCAGATCCGATCATATTGGTTGTCTATGGATAAGTCTTCAAAAATGATATTGAGGTTTCTAATATCATTTTTATCTATACTGAATAGTTTGAGCTAGAGCCACTTCCAAAGTGGTAAAATGTGTGCCCCCTCCAGTAACTTTTAAAATAAGAGAAAGATAAAACTAAAAAAAATATATGTTGTACATTATCTACCATGTAAACTTTGAACGAGATCTAGTAAGTAGTTTTTTTTTGATACGTCATAAATCTTAAACCGCAATTTACCTTTCATTCAATCAACTCAAATATAAAAATAAAAACTTTTATATTAAGTTACTAGCTGCTACGGAACCCTTCATGGGCGAGTCCGACTCGCACTTGGTATGAAATAAATATTGCAATATCAATAGTGTAAAGTTTCACATTGTTAAAATCATAACAATGTTTTTATTATTTGAATCATAACCAAACTATCTTTCAGAATCTGGGTATCTTAATTTCAATTAAACAATTAAAATAATAGTGCTAAAGATCATGCAAAATTAAAAATATATAACACGGCCATTCTGATATGTACCTACTTCGTTCTCGAAGTACATTTCTGATAAAACAAGTTATTTCATGATAAATTTGCGACGCACTAAAAATCGGAAAAAAATATTTTTTACAAAAAAGACAACCGCCTTCAAAAAGCTAAAAAATATTTTTTACTCATCACTCTTTATTTATCGGTGGCAATACAAAACAACAAACAAAACCAAAGCCGCGAACTTGCGAATTTAAAGTTATTTTTTACTATTTTAAGGCGGTTGTATTTTTTTGTTAAAAATTTTGCTCATTGACGGAAGATGTGCAGAAGATGTGCCTATTTAATGAAAATATGACATTTGCGAGCTTTTCTAACTTAAAGAGTCATGTTGATTATCTTATAATTATTATAATTCTGTACCTAAATGAATTGTATTATATTTTTAACCGACTTCAAAAGGAAGGAGGTTATCAATTCGAATCTTTATATTTATATATATATATTTTTATGTATGTTCGGGCATATATCTGTCATATATAGACAGATTTGCAAAAAATTTTTGTTCGAAAGCGGTTTATTCCGAAATACAGCCCTTTTTGAGAAAATCACCAAATTCCCAAGAAAATTACTTAGACGACGTTTTAGTTTCTTTAATCTTTGGAAGACTTACAATCTCTTTTAAGTGTGTCGCCGTTTCTTAATGGATTTGGATGTTAAGGCAAGACTAAAAAGCGAAAAATAAAAAGTTATTTTCAAAAAAACAAAAACCGCCTTCAAAAACTAAAAAGTGAAAAATAACTTTAGCACAGAACACACATTACTTTACTTTCGTAAGTTGGTGGCAATACATAACAACAAACACAAAGCCACCACCACCGACTGAATAAATGAATTGTGTAATTGTAATGAATACTAAATGAATTGTATTATATTTTTTTATTACAATACAACCTGGTAACTGAGCTACAATTTGCAAAAACCAAAGAAAAATTGAATTTCGAGGGCTGCCCATTGGCATCCCCCTTAACAAGATCTAATTACTCTGATTCGTGATTGGTTAAAAGTTTGATTTCGAGTCACATGAGCATGAGCACATGAAAGAGCCAACCACCATGTAGCCCGAATTACAGTCGATGTGGCCGAAATTCGCTAGATGGCATCATCATCATCGTCTTTATGCTGGGACTACATTAACGGGCAAAGATTCGTGTCGCGTGTTCGCGCTGTAACATCGTGTAACGCGATGTTCTTGTGTACAATAGGCGGGCAAAGATTCATCGTGCCGGATTGTGTTGTTCTCTTGTGAGACGTAGGTTGTAACAAAATGGAGGAAATAACGTAGGTGTAGTCACCCAAGCGAAAATTGTCGCAACAACTGCCTTTAATACGCATTGCAACGATCTACCCGGTCACACTCATCGCCGTAGCCCGCAAATGTACTCCCAGCATTATTAGAGGATTAGGTACTCGATATCTGCGGTACTCACGAGTTTCTTTTGTTTATCTCTGAAATAACCATGAAAATAAAAACAACATGCTTTTACGGCGCTTTATTAGTTATTAAAAAAAAAGTTAGACTAAATAAATTATTTTTGTACGACATTACATATTATTTCTAATAATAAATAAGTATTTTTTTAATTATTTACAGAACAATAGTGACCTATTTTTTATAATTACAGCATTTGTATATTAATACGTACATAGTTTAAAAAATCTAATAATAAAATTGTAAGTTTAAAAGAAATAACACTAAAGTACTCTCAGACTTTAACTTAATCCAAAATAGATAACAACTAAAAATTGTTTTATTTAAAACTTAAATAAACTCGGTTAAACGCCGAATACTCAAATAAATAGTTAGTAGGTATTATTATATAAGTAGGTAAGTGGCTTAAAAATAAAATATTTATCAACTTAATTTAATACAATGAACGATTCGTTTAAAATAATACTGTTATTCGTCAAAGATTTAGAATCTTCGCCGCTAAATGTCATTAGCGCCATCTATCATATTAGATTAGTGTTATATTTAGTTGGTACATAGTTAACTCGTTTCTTTAATTTTTAACAGATGGCGTAGACATATTTATCTAAAAATGATTATCACTACCTCAGATTATGCAAACAATGCCAGATAGACCGCGCGGAACACTGACAGTGAAGCCAAAAAAGCAAATACAAATTAAAAAACGAATACCAACAACCTCGTGATTGTATTCGCTTTTGAATTTTTATTTGTACTCGTATTAGTTTTTTTAGCAATGCTTCGCTTCGTGCTGTTCTCTTATCACTACAGCACGAAGCGCGTTGTAGGTATTCGCTTTTGAAGTTGTATTTGCTTTTTTGGCTTTACTCTCAGTGTACCGCACGGTCTATCTGCCTTATATTTTATAATCTGAGCACTACACTATAACTGAAACGCAATTATTAACCTTTTTCCACCACAGTCATGTATAGATGACAAACCAAAATGTGACCCACACCACCACGGTCACGACTACACGACTGACTTCTATAAGTTATTCCACAGAGTATGTAACTTAGCTTGGCAGCGAGGGCACGTTTCTGCTTTTTTGCCGGATCGGTCAAAAGGTTAATTTCACCGTTTTAATTGATAAAAAAGAATTGTATTATAAATCAAAACAGGTATTAAAACATTACTTCGTTACGATTGTAATAGGTCTACTAAAACCAGCTAATGCGAAATCTTTCAACAATTTATTTAGTTACCTCTAAAAGGCTTAATACACTTGTACGGTCCACCCGTACAATATATTTCTTTTTAGGTTAAATAAACAGTTTTGTACCGCGTGCGCAATTTACTTTAGTTCGCGTTCGGTCTTCGCCGCGTGTACTCACTATCAAAATATTGTAGCAGTTCGATATACTAAAATTATCATTTTATCATAAGTGATCACTGTATCAATTAGCTATGTCATTATATCAATAAAGTTAGCATTACAAACTCTACCTAACACAATTTATCATTTATAGTTGTCCCGTACAACACTCTACAATTTGAAGAAAATCTATTTACGAACCAAAGCTAGTCATCACACTACTCTAAATTGATATCTAAAATGGACATATTTAGAATTTAATTAAGTAAACCACCAATTTACACTAAATCTGATTCAATGTTCTACCTGCGATTACATCTGCCGATTTCCTAAAAAGATTTTCTACAAATTGTATAGTGCAATAAGCCTTTAAGGTCGGCCATACACGGGCATGCAGTCGTAGCTTGAAGCAGTCGATCCTTACTGCTTCAAGCTACGACTGCATAACAACCTTCTGTCTTCTACGTACACACATACACGGAACAGCTCGAGCTACGCGACTGCTTCGGGCGTTCGGCAGCGCGGTGAAATTTTATCGTGCGGTTAAACAGTCACCAGGCATACACTGACTGCTCGAGCTGTCGACTGCACTCACGCAGTCTCTCCGCCCGCAAATGAAATTGTGACTTGTTGCTGCTTGTGACTGCTCTAGCAGCTATCAATGGCAGCTTTAAGCTGTTGACTCTGCACGAGCGATCCGTGTATGTTGATCACTGGCTAACAGCTCGAGCAGTCTGTGTATGGCCGACCTAACTTCAATCTTTTTTTCCGTTATCATCCAATAAAACACAGGTTCATCCAATTGTAAGAATAGATTTAAATTAATCAGACTTGAATATACAATAACGTGTTAATTACCATTTTCGAAAAATGTAAGTAATTTTGATGTGTTACTTAGTTTTAGCATAACACAACCATTATTTTTCCTTGATAATCATAAATATAATATTGGTTATTGAAAATCAACAATAAGCAATAAAAAAATATCAGCATCTAAAGTCATTGGTTATTGTAATTCTGAATATAATATTGCACGGTTTTCGGAACACTTGAAATTATTTAATTATCTCATAATTCATTTTCCCTTTTTTAATTTTAGCGTTCCCTTCAAAATTTGTAATTTTATTGGATTTTGTCATAGAAACCAATGTAGCAGGTATTAAAAATAGTTATAACGCTTTAAAATCTGACCCACTGATTTTAATCTACCTAAATTAACGTACATTGAACGTCTTCTGGTTATGCTAAAAATACTGATTTCAATGAAATACTGATTAATAGTCGGTGCACCAAAATTAGTCAATAAGTCAACCCCTTATTGATAATTATTTTTCATAAGTCGTCGAGTCCAAGCTTCACGTTTCTTCCTTTTTGTTTTACGACCATTGAAAAGTATGTGACGACTTTGATCCTGTTTCAAACTATTGGTCACATTTTTCATCCATTCCTTCAACTTGAAAAATAAAGTAGGTTTGATGCCTCCTTTCTGATTACTGTCCGTGCTTGCTCTTTCTTCTCCAGGAACCAGACGCCGGTTATTCGGGAATGAATGTAAATGCCATGTTTTTAAATCGTCATCCCAACGCCATTCAGGTTTGTATACATGGATAACTTTAGGAGCTTCTCTGCCATATGGTAAAAACCATGGAGCAAATAATGCAGCAAATCCTGATCCCGCAAATAGTAAACCTAGAGGAGCTAACAGTAAAGGAAACAGACCAATACTTAAAGGATTGATAGTCGCTAGCCAGCCTAAAGCGTCTAATGCTGGCCGGAAAAAATCAACTACCGATGAAAAACTAAATATATCATCATCTGAACCTCCTGAACCACCTGGGGCAATTATAGCAGAGCTTGGTGAAGAAGCAGCTCCAAAACCACCTACTTCATCTGATTCGGGTTTAATAACGCTATTTGCAGAATGATAGTTAGTCAATTCTGTGCCTTCGACAGACGCACTCTCATCGTCTTGTTCTTGATTTTCATCAGAATCGAAATAATCTTCATCTTTGGATGAATCACCACCTGAGTCATCTCCTAAACCTAACCCAAATCCTCCAGGAAATAAACTCTCGCTCTCTTCCTCCTCCGATTCTATAACAACATTCTTATTTATTACATTTGTGTTCACTGCAATATTTAAATCTGGACAAGCCTCTTTAGCTTGACCTTGAAAAGTGTTATTTAAAGTTAAATAAATAGTTGGACAATCTTCAGCAGATGGACTATATTCTTCAGGTCTTATAACTATTCTATCAGTGTAAGAATTTACTGGTTCGAAAGTTGAAACCTCGTAAGTATTTCCACCATTATAATTTGGAACATTATTGTGGTATTCATAATTAGTAGGTCTTGTGTTATAATTTGGGCGATGTGTTGTGGATTTCCGTGTAACTTGTTGAGTCCATGGTTTTGGGTAACCTAAGTTTGTTATGATTGGGGTAGGAGTTGGTATATTCGTGTGGTAATATGGAGGTCTTGTAGGGCGTGGGCGAGTATTAATTACCTGAATGTTAGGGGAGTAGGTTTGAGACTCATCGGAATATGAATATTGTGGGCGTTGATTATTGTACATATTATTATCACTATAATAAGGGTCATTGTACATATCGTTTGGAGGCCTTGAGTATCTTTTTGAATTTATTTCACTTGAACTTTCTGTACTTGTGTCATCATTTGGAACAACGCTACTGAGCTTCGTAGTGTCTTTGACACTAGTTTCCGAAGTACTAGTTTCGTAGGAAAAATTCAAGTCATTTAATTTGGTTTTGTCCCTCCATTTAGTGATAACTTTTCTAATTGCCGGTTTTTTTCTATCATGAGATTCTTCTTCACTTCTATTTTTCACTGGTTTCGGTTTGTGTTTCTTTTTTCTTTCATGTGAGTTGACTCGGATCAAGCGACCTGTTCTATTACTAACATTACTTGTTTTTACTTGTCTATTGGAAATGTTACTAAAAGGGTTACTGGCATGTGTTTCTTTAGTGCCATTGGCATTATAAGACACTTTACCAATTCTGTTATTACTAATGTCTTCATTCGTTTCATTTACAAAACTAATGACTTTAGGTGCTAACTTAAAACTATTTAAACTTAAATTACTAAATGTATACCTTATTGGTGGAACTGTAGATTCTTCATTCTGTGCCTTAATGGCGGGGGTTACTGAGAGCTCCTCTTGAGGTCGCGAATAAACCGACGGACAAACTAAAACTACTAATAAAACTAAAGTCCACTTTAAACACACACTTTTTCGCCTCGTCATCGTATTTGTCGCGAACTTCACCTGTAAAAAAGAAAAGATATTGTTAATGATAATAATTCAAAATCATACTATTCTTCTGACCGTATTTCCGTCACAGTGGCCAGTCTCAATCGAGACAAGCCAAGTGCGCAGGTTGTCGCAGGTCGCTATTGACTGTACTCTCCTTCTTCTCTCACACTCATAGTCCGATATATCATATAACACGACCGATGAGAGATCAGGCGCAAAACCAATGACTTAAGGCGCTACCCCGACCAGAAGCGCGTTTTACTTCGTTATTCAGGGGCTATTAACCCATTCATTAAGAGAAACAAACTACATATAAAAGCACCCTAATGTACCCTATATACACCTAAATCTCCCTGCATAAAATGACTAAAACAATTTAAAACATGTATCTTTTGCTAAAGTTGACGTGCTATTAATTTGAGGATTACACTAATAGATATGTAACTTTAAAATCTTTATAATTCATGCTTTATTCTATTTTAAAAGATCGTTTCTCTTTTTATAACAAAAAAAAACAAAAATTGTGCGAATTTCGATTCTGCGGCAAAGAGGAAATGTATAGTCAAGGTTATTTGGTTAAGGAAGCGGCTTAACGTGCTTTCCAAGGCACGGGCATTTTACTGACTTCCAAACTCTAGGTTGCTATTGAGATTTTTTTAATAAAAATACCCAATTAACACTTTTAGCCCGAGCTGGGAATCAAATCCAAGACAATGGTGATGTTCAGCAGTCACGCCTGTGACCATGAGACGAACGGAGTAGTGATCGGAGTGGGGTTTGTCGACATAACAGTACTTGTAGTAACCGTGGTAAGTGGTAAAAGTGTTACTGTAAAATATCAACATGTTGACAAGGTTCGGTCGTTTTCACTCAATTAAACCAATAGCTTTACAGCTAATTTAGTTGTAATAATAATATATTGTAGTATGAAGAGAACTTTATGAGTGAGAACTTATTTGACGAACGGTTGGCGCAGTGGTTGAGCGATTGAAAGCTGCGCTGCGAGTCGCGGGTTTGATTACCGCTTGGAACAAATATTTATATGGCCTACAGATAGTTATTTGCCTGTGGGGTGTCATTTCATCCCGAGGGTGTCGTCGAAGGCGACTAAGGGCAAATCCGATAGTCGGGCAGCATCGGCTTCAGTGTACTCAACAACTTAACTGCGATCCCCAAGACGCCTGCCAAGCGTGGGGATTATGGCAACCCACCCCCCTTTATGGGGGAGGCCTTTGTCCAACAGTGGACGTCTTGAGGTTGATGATGATGAGATAGTTATTTCGGGTCTGACTGTTATGGAACAAATTATATTATTTTTAATCGGACAATTATTTTTACACCCTGGCGTGTCTACAATAATGTACCAAATCCATTGATGGCTCTTACATGCTATATTTATTATCCTAAAAAAAAATACTGAGAAGAAAACTGTCTATTCATGACCCAGTACAAGGACACGATACAAGCTTGTCAAAGTAAAGTTCAATGACCCAAATGCCCAACATTCCCATTTCAAAAATAAACAAACAAGTAAAAAAAACCGGTAGAACACCAGTAAAAAACTATCCGTTAACCCGAGGGTTACCGTTAAGCCGGCCATAATATCGGTCAAGGCTATAATAATATACTTTAGACCTGTTTTAATAATAATTTAATCTAATGGCTGTATGTCTATAAAAATACCGGTCAAGTAAGACACGGACAGGTAGGATTGGGTTCCCATATTTAACACAAGTAGGTTGTTACGAAAATTCATCATCATCATCATTTCAGCCCAAAGACGTCCACTGCTGGACATAGGCCTCCCCCAAGGGGGGATTTTACCATAATCGCCACGCTTGGCAGGCGGATTGGCGATCGCAGTATGGTTGTTACAAAGACACAGAGAACACTGCTGCCCATTCTCTGGTAAGTCCCTTAGTCGCCTCTTACGACACCCACGGGAAGACATGGGATGGTGCCATTCTTTACGTCCGACACCACACGGACTAAAACTTTGTTAGGTCCATCCGAGTCTTCTATTTGTGAAGCATAATCATTAGATAGCAGATGTTCTATGTGTTCTCTGTATCTGCTAGCGTAGCCTGTGCTGAACATTTTCTTCTCGACGCCTCGCAGTCTTGCCAACGCGTTTGTGTACGAGTCTGGCATTTTACTTAGCGAGTCTTTCCACGGATTACCGGGATTTTTTCTATCAGTTACGAAAATTGGTTGAGCTGAATGGTGCTGATCCACGCGTCATGTCCGTGAACGGGCGCTGTCAGTAGAGATTGGTCAGCTCTTAACTGCCATGGACTTTGTTTTGCTTCTTTTTTATGTTTTGTATTGCTAGATTACCTTTATAGTTTTCACATATAGAGGCAACAAGAATCATGTAACCAGTACTTTGTAAAAAACTTGATTTAAAAGAGTGTCAGTGGATTTGCTTGCTCTTTCTTCTCCATAGAGACCTACCTACGTTTTTGAAACGAGCAACTAGCTTCAACTTTCTGACTTACCTGCGTGTTAATGGTTTAATTGAAATAAATGCTTTGACTTTGAATTGTTAGCCACAGAATAAATACATATAATCTCTTTTTCTTGAAACTATTTGGAATTGATGGCTAATTCCAGTACAAATCTCTTTGGTGAAAATCATTGGTCACCTAAGCGTAACTAGTTCTTTTTTTAAATATTTTTAAAATGGAACGGTGACTGTAGCGTTCTTTTTAATTTATATTAGAAATTAGATTATAAAGCTAAGCATTAGATTAGTATTATAAAGCTGATGAGTTTGTTTGTTTGTTTGGTTGAACGCGCTAATCTCAGGTTCGAATTGAAAAAATATTTTTGTGTTGGATAGTCTATTAGACTAAATAAGTCACTAAACTAAATAGACTATCCAACACAAAAAAAATTACAAACGAATTAGACTATAGATAAATAGGCCCGGGCCTAAGCCCATGCGAAGCTGGGTCGGGTCGCTAGTACAAGATAACGTGCCGCTCACACAGCTGCTATAACCATGAACTATTTGAATACTTCGGTGGTGCACATTTTAGTACCACACTCTCCGTACAGCCCAAAATTAACTGCATTCGTTTTTTTTATTTCACACGATCAATAAAATGCTTCGTGGGCGAAAATTTTACACTGCAGCCGATGTCATGGAAGCACTTCGGCGGTTATTTTTCGATCTTCCGCAAGATAAGTACCTACATTATTTAAATGTTTCGAAAGCTGGTTCACCCGAATGCATAAGTGCATTGAGGTTGGAGGGAATATTTTGAAAAGCTGTAAATAAACTTTTTATAATTCTATTTTTCATTTCACTAACAATTTTTGGAACAGCACACGTAATACATAACGACACCTTTTTTGTATGAGGTGGAGATCCCCTTTAATGTCTAATTTTATTTATTTTTAATATTTTTTGTCATAGTAATAAATACTCTGTGAAAATTTCAAATGTCTACATATTTACGGTTTTAAGATAGAGCCCTGTGACTAGCGGACTTACGGAGGGACAGAGAGACATCGAAGTCTCAGTAATAGAAACCCTAAAAAGAGGAAAGGGATATTGGTCCTTGGCAAAAATTGACAAAGACACTGTCTTCATCACAAAACTTTTGTGATTATTTTACATTAGGTACTTTAATTGACTTAGGATACCACACAAGGTAAGCCAATTAGGCAGACGAAATCCTCGATTTGGTATGTTAAACAGTAGCACTTTGCCCGTGACGGCCCCTCCGCGTGAATTTTTTTAAGGATCCCTATTTTCTTCAATTGATATATATAGCCCATGTTACTCGCTAAAGATGTAGCTTTCTAATAGTAACAGAAGTTTTGAAATCGGACTCGTAGTTTTTGAGTTTATTCTTTTTTTTTAGTTTATTTATAAGCACCACAACAACAGCACTGTCTAATTCAAATAAAAAAAATATTTAAAATCAGCATTTCAGTAACTATGCAAATAACAGGTATGCATGACATTGGCAGAAAAAATTCAGACAAAGAAGAAAATCTAAAAAGTGTGTCTAGTAGAATTAAATCCAAAACACTACAAAAAAAAAACAAACAAATTGAGCTATTTGGGCTATTTTTCGCACTGGGAGCGTCTGTATGAAGCGAAACTCATAGAGAATACTTAGAAAGGGTAAGCAGTCGAGTTGGATCGTTCATTATACATATAACCTTGTCATACGTGTCAGGGAGCTATTAAAGGTGGTAGTTAAGGTGGATGTTGGCCGCAACTCACCTGACCTTAAGTGATGATGCGGCCTAAGGTGAAACACGCTTGCCTAGGATAAACCGGTTCACTAGTGCATTGAAGATACCCAGATTATATGTATCGGGGGATAGAGAGGTAGACAGTGAATTCCACAGTCTGGCAGTTCGCACAATAAATGTGGAAACAAAGCGCTTGGTTTGAGACCGTGGAACTTCAACCGTACTTCCCTGCTCGACCGGTGATGGAATGGGGATGGGGGAAAAGTTGTGCAATTCCAAAGCACACTCTCCGAAATGTACCCGATAAAAGACCGATAAGCTTCCTAGGCTTACGTTACAATATACAAATTTTTCCTTTTTGTAATATTAGTGTAAATGTAGATAGGTGTAAGAAAAAAAGAAAGAAGCAATGCCATTTGGACGTGAGTCACCAAAACAACTTTAAAAAACCACAAATATTTATAAATATTTTAAAAGCATTGTGGTTTCTATTCAATTATGAGTAAAAACAAAGGATAAAAAACCCACTGCGGTTTGAAAATAATTTATTCTTACTTCGTTTCGACTCCTTTCTTTATGACTGATGATTCACAAACAGACATTATATTAATACAGGTACCAATTCTAAGAATACTACTTTCTCAAGATTATCTATTTAAGTTTTGACCTAGAGAAGCATTAGTACCGGTTTAAGAGGATATAACTGATGCTGACAAACTAGCATTCAAAACTATGCATCAAGATTACTAAAGGGAAAAAAGTAAAGTAAAATAAATAAAATTTAGTTCATCGCAATGTCATCATCATCATTACAGCCCAAAGACGTCCACTGCTGGACATAGGCCTCCCCCAAGGGGGGATTTTACCATAATCGCCACGCTTGGCAGGCGGATTGGCGATCGCAGTATGGTTGTTACAAAGACACAGAGAACGCTGCTGCCCATTCTCTGGTAAGTCCCTTAGTCGCCTCTCGCCATCGCAATGTATTTTCTTTTTATTTTATAGATTTTATAGCCCTTAAACAACGAGTGATAAAAGATACTTCAAACACTGCTATATCGCGTTAGATGACAACAAGCATTTTTTTTAACCGACTTCTCTTAAAAAGGAGCTTCTTAGTTCGACGCGTATGTTTGTATACATGTATGTATGTATGTATGTTTGTCCGCGATTATCTCCCGTTTGGCTGAACCGACTTTGATGCGGTTTTCAGAAAAGCGTTTGTTACATTCTAGAGAAGGTAGTATACATCAACTAGAAATTTGTTCTGCGCTTTTTGAAGAAATCAACAGAAACAAAAAAAATATTCATAGAATACGTTTTCATTTCTTCCATCTTTGGAGGACTTTCAATCTCTGTTTTAATTGTGTTGCCATTTCTTTCTGTATTTGGGCGATAAGGAGGCACTAAAAAGTAGAAAATGAAAACTTTTTATAAGAAAGAGAACAGGAATGCTTTTTACAAAAAAGACAACCGCCTTCAAAAACTAAAACATGATAACTGTGTGTTCTGTGCTAAAGTTATTTCTCACTTTTTAGTTTTTGAAGTTTTTCTGTTAGCGTTAACGCCAACGAAAAAATCTAATTGTAAGCAGTTGACATATTTTCATCACGTGACATCTGGTAAGTAAACGTCAAATCCATAAAATTTGAGTTTTGGATTTTGTCTGCAGGCCCTGATCTTAAGGGGCTATTTAACGACTTTTACAGATTTTAAACTGACAGTCACGTCAAAATATGCAGAGTAAATGATTTGAAAAAAATATATGTTTAAACTGGAACATTCTCTTAATCATTTAGTATTTTTTCGACTACACTTGGAGAGTTTTGGACGAAGCGCATACGATTCTCTGCGTCCAATACTCTCAAAATTTACTAAAAAATTAAATAACAGTAGAATTCTTTAATTAAAAAAAAGGCATATACTAAAAGATAGATAATAAAATTGTCTGTAAGATGGTGTAAGTTTCGTTTAATTTTACTTGGTAGATTTTGTGTGATTGTCAATGTTTTGTCCGCGTCAGACACTACTTCACGAGTTAATTAAACTGTTTAATATGAATATAATAAAAAATATTCACATACTGAATGATTAAGAGAATGATCTAGATTAACATTATATTTTTTTCATCAGTTTAAAATCTGTAACAGTCGTTTAATAGCCCCTTAAGTGTTGATGCGACCAAACCTGGATCATGCTTGCCTAGGATGAACGACAGCGATAGAAGTCGTTATTACATTAAACTTTTAGATCCTAATTATTGAGCACAATCTTAAAAAAACACGGAACAGATTTTAAATCCAGATATTTTCAACTCTTAGCTATCACCTAAAATGCTGTATTATTTGGTTTATATTTAGAGAGAATGTAAAAAAAAACAGTGTTAATCAACTTATATTTCTGACCGTAGCACATCTATGATCACTGATTAAATACCTAGATAATTAATGAGAAGAAAACTTTCTTTGATTAAGCATAAATATCTGTAATGAGCAGAAAGTTTATAATCAAAGACAGCCATTTAGTAGAAAATGATCTTAAAGTTATGTGAACCAATTTAAAGTTGAAATGCAGTTTTGTACTGTACTGTCTCATAATTATAGTTTTTTATTCAATAATATGGCACGAAAAGGACTGCAGTCATCAAAGGATCATGGCTGGATTTGTACAAAAAAAAACAGATGTTTAGAAAAGATCAAATTCTAATTCTTATAGTCTTGGGTACCTAAAGAGTATCTTCAGGCATTTACAATATTTTTAAAGCCATATATTCCATATTTCTAGGTTCCATTTCAAAAGTTGTCAGTAGTATTTGTAAATTTATTTATTGAATATTGTTAGTATGATTAGTTTTCTTTTATTGAAATATGAACCCCTTTTTGGATAAAGGCCTCCTCCAGCTCTTTCCATAAATCCCTGTCCTTGCCTGTATTTGTCCAGTTGTTTCCTGACACCTGGATAATGTCATCAGCCCACCGACTTATAGGTCTACCCGCATTCCTCTTTCCCTGTGCACCTTTCCATCTAGTGGTTTCTATGGTTCATCTTTTGTCCGTGTAACGTGTGATGTGTCCAGCCCACCTCCATTTTATTCTGAGTGCATGTGTGAGAGCGTCAGTTATTTTTGTTTTTGTCTAATATATTTATTCTTTACTTTGTCTATTTTCCTGAGCTTCAACAGCATAGCCGTTTGGTTATATTTAATTATATTTTTACTTTATTAGTATACAGTATGCATGGCTAGAGACCTGTATCATATATGTAAATGAAAAATACACAGGTTCGTGGAAGAAAGAGACAACGCAAGGTCACTGACCGCGCGGCCATGACCGACTAGTTTCGACTACTATACTCGACGCATTACTGACCCACTTGTATACTTTTAAAAGTTCCCGTTTTTCCGTTACGTTTTTATATTTAATTACGGGACATTAATTTTTTTTATGCATAAAAAGCCTAATAATGACGTTTATGTGCTAAGAATAGCAGTAAGTTTTGCTTATATGACAAAAAATTGAGGGTAATGTGTTTAGGTTATTTGCAAAGCAGCTGGAATTAGACTGCATGAATCACATGACGGTTAACAAGTTATTTTTGTTTTTTTTTTTGTTAATCAGTTATATATAAAACCACTAGTTTCTGCTCTCGACTTCGTTCGCGAAGAAGTCAAGTAAATTAAAAAATCGCCTACTTACCGAATTTCGGTCACGGCGACCAATCTTAATAGAAACTAAATCATCAATTACACAGAAGATATTATTGTGCGCAAACACAGGTGCAGAACAGGGAGGCTCTTCTCTCACTCTCATAGTCCGATGGGACATTCGGAAATTCTAAACGAGCAAAGTCAAAAGGTATACCTACCATAAAAATATAGCCTATGACCACAGATATAGATAGACCTAGATAACGCAAGAGCAACTACTTCGCGTGCCTAGTTTCGTGCCTAGCTTACGTACAAAAATCGTAAGTAAAAAGATAAAGTAAACGTTTCCTTCCATCGGTAAGTCATTTCGTGATTAATATTATGCGTAATTAATTTTAAAAAGCCATTATTTTTAATCTAATTCCCTCAGTAATACCTGGTAATACCAAATTTAAGAAAAACAAAACATTGTGATGTCATAATAGGTAGTCAAAAAATGGCACGTTTGGTTTTCATACAGATCGTGATACTGGCGTAATCTAGGGTCTATCTATATCTGTGCCTATGACACTCGGAAATAGAGTACCTTCCAAAAGTTTTTGGCTTCCAACTAGCAGGCACAGAATCCAGCACATCAAACTACAACGACCTGTCAAATTTCTTTGATAGATTTTCAACTTTATTAAAAAAGAAAAAGTTCATATTCAATTCGGAAAATGACAACGCCAGATCCTGCCCCACCCATTTACAGAAAATATAAATTAATTAAATAATTGTAATGATTAAAAAACTATTATAATAAATTGTTTTTCTTTAGAACTTGCCTGCGTTCTTGGCTTGTTTCCACGAGACAGGCTTGATCTAGTGTGGAGTTCATTAGCAAAATGCTTCCATTGTGTCTTATATTTGCTTTTTTTTGTGAACGTAATTGTTAATGTGGTCTACATTAACAATAAAGATATATGGAAATGTAAAGAACTTTTTTGTTGGCAAATAAACAACATTATTATTATTACTTGCGGATTACAAATCAATGTTAAAAGGAATTAATATACAGTTTTTTTATTTAAATTAAACAGAAACGGCAAGTCATTAGAACTAATGTTAAAGTTTTCAGCAATAAATAAACAGTAAGATGCTACATATTGCAAGCTTGTACATGACTTTTATTGAGTGGGGCAAAGTTCTATAGAGTTTCTGGCATTGTCCTTTGACAGTTTGATATGGCTTCATGTGCAGGCCTCTGTACATCTCCCAGATTACTTTACAAACCAAGAAACTTTACCCCTATTAGTACCTACTTTAAGATCTGATTTATTGTGCCTACAGACTAGACGTCAGTGCAAATGTACGAATCATCTACGAAAATGGGCAAACAGCAGTCTAAAGAGGAGACTCTGACCGTTCAAAACGCGGCGGCTGGCAGTAACCAAGTTACAGCAATAAGTAGATGTACGTATATACCCTTAAACCACATATTACGTCAGCTAGAAGACCTATTGTTTCACTACAAATAAAAACGTATCTAAAACTAACGTAAGTAAGGTACATTTTGTATCTAAAAATTGGACCAGCATTGAAAGTATCTGGTATCCACATCTTTTCAACTACAAAGCCTTCTATATTCCCAAAATTTCATGACAAGACTCAGATCTTAGACCATATATAAGCATGAAGGAAATAAATATATTGTAACCTATTATTTCTACGCAAAGTAACCAGAACTTTATTATTTTAACTTATTAAAAATGTACGATATTTACACGAATAATAAAAAACAAAATCCTATAACTAATAAACTAAAAATTTAATACAATAAGGCAGCAACAAATTCCTCCACATCGCCGTCATCTGGGAATGGGCCAAGAGACTGGCGGCATTACTACGTTGGATGACAATGTCTAAATTCTGACCAAGGTAAAAATAAGCTCTTAGATCACAGGAAGTGTCTACCAACTCTAGACATTTTCTTAAAATAAGATGAGCACTCTAACCCCAAAACCCGAGGGATACTTTAACTTAGTTCTCAATACAAAATCTTTGCAGGTTAAAAATACACGCTGTTTAAAAAAATCTCATATAAACTTTTTACAAAAAAGACAACCTTGTATTGCCACCGACTTGTGAATTTAAAAGTTATTTTTTACTTCTTGAAAGCGGTAGTCTTTTTGGTAAAAAAGTTGTTTTTTTCGCTTTTTCATGCCTTAAAATTTTAGTCATCCCTTAATTTTCTACCCTTAGGGGTGTAATATTTTCGAAATTTATATGACCATCTTTGAGGTATTTACTATCAATTAAAAAAAGAATAATCAAATCGGACTACACTAATTAAAGTTATGTGTGGTCAAACCACACCATGCCATTTTGAAGTCGGTTGATAATAAAACCCTTTAAATCACTGTAATACTGACACAATTACAATGCATTAAATATTTATTTATATTATTATCCGAGTCGTAAAAAAGTTCATTTCACTTACGATAACGCACGTTCAAAATTTTCCTTTACTTTCTACGGAACAACTTAAAGCGTTTATAATCAACATTTTTCTTGGTATCCATAATATCTGCCATATGTGGGTGTCACCTGCAGAAAGCTATGTATTTATTTATACTTCATGCACAAAAGTACAAAGGCGGACTTATGTATTATAGGAGGTATGCATTTTAGGAGGTTCGTGGACCGGTTTATCCTAGGTAAGCGTGCTCCACCTTAGGCCGCATCATCACTTAAGATCAGGTGAGTTGCGGCTAATTAAGTTCTATTCACACATATCAGGGCCTTGCCCGGAACGTGACAGGGCCGTGGTCATGCTAACACCGTGCAACCGACTCCCGTCAGAGACATTCTGTTCACACACATCAGGGATTTGACCGGACTGTGGACAGGCAGCGACATTCTATCTGTGTCCCTCAGTCACCATTTTGTTTTAGACAAAACGCTAAAATAAATAAATCGTAAAATCGTACAAAACGCTATAAGTATATACGTACCGCCTCTATTAAAGACTCGTCATTCATTTATTTATTTTTTTTAAATCGACGTACTAGGAAAATATCGGCTACTTCACGACACTGTGCACGTCACGGCGTCGGCCCGGGCACTGAAGAACGAGTTCATATAAAATATACCCACCGATATTTTTTTTAACACGAGAAGTTCCCCGGTCCATCCCCGTCCCGGACACGGCCCTGATATTTGTGGACAGACCTTTACTCTGCTTAGAATCATATAGCCATTAATAGGGGGCCATAAGGCAGTAAGAGCGTAGATACAATTTTCCTTTTAAGTATTTTTGCATCCGCAGCCTCCTACTTCCCGCTGCGAACCTGCTACGTTTATCGTACTTGACCGTAACATTCAACTACTTAATTGCAACTTGTAAAGTACATTGACATTGAGTGCCAAGTCATAAAAGAATAGCGTAAAAAAATAAAAAATAACTTTAATACTTTAAAGATATTTTACGGTGCGAACAAAACGTTACAAAATATTCCAAATACGAAAGGGCTAAGTTTGGATCTAGTACGAAACCCGCCATAGAAAATTATTATTATTATTTACAATTCCAAGAAAAAGGCAGCGAGCTCAAAGGGCATCAAAAGACTCGTCCACATCGCTGTCAACGGGACACGTGCCCAACAGGCTGGCAGTATCGCCACGTTGTATGGCAATGCTGATTCTTTGACCCAAGAATAGACCAGCCTTCAGGTCACATGAAGAGACCAGTAGCGTGAAAAGTATCTTTTATAGGTTATTTCTTTTATATTTCTCTGGAAGGCAAACGACCCACATTGTAGATATGTTGCTATCCCAGACACAAAGAAGAAGTGTCTCTGGTGCCTGTATTTACACTGACCTTCAAATCGAAATACTGCAACAATGTTTAGCGGGCGAAATAGGTAATCGTTGTAGTACTTCCCCTGACGAGTTCCTTCGCAAAGAGTTCTATGCATCAAATTAGTGGGCTAAGAAACACCGACTAGTTTAAAACTTATTTTAGAACAAATATTATTTATCATTGTTGCCAAAACAGACTTTCAAACCACGTAAATGAACTCTCAACAGCACTAAGTGGAGATGGCGGCCTGCATCACATGCGCTTGAAGCGAAGTGACATCCCCAGTCTGAGCAGTAGATTTGTATAAGGAGAGAGTTTTGGGATAAAGAAAGGAACTCTTAAAAACATAAAACATACATTAACAGATGAGAAATCTAACAAAAGGGTGGCTTATTGTTCTCTTAACAAATTGCCATAAAGCAGAATTCAAAAAAAAAAAAATTTGCCTGTGAATATAGATCCAATATTAGCAGGAATCACACAGAAAACATCTGACACGGATGGAGAGAGTCATCTTCATAAAGATCCAAAATAATTATGTAACATTTCTCAATATCAAAGCATTTATTTCAATGAAACCAGTTACCATTCCACCACAGGCACTTATGAATTGTAAAGAAGTCGATTAGGTAGACAGAAAGTTGAACTAATTGCCGACTACATTAAGAATTGCATTTATATATCTCTTAAACAAATAAAAAAAACATATCATTTACGAATCATAATTTTGAAAGTTGCAACTAGCATCAACTTCAAGTTCATCAGCCCTACTTAAAACAAGTTTGATGTAATCTGTCTAGAAGATTGTACATGATAAGTAAATAGCTATGTTTGAGCTAATGTAGATCTAGATTTAGTTTCTAGGTCAACCTTTCACGTTACTGCTTATCTGATTTCGGAAGTGTTTTCTATCACGCAATGCCGTTCAGAGATCTAACCAAGAGGCTGACAACATCAAAAACATGCTGACAGGGCCGGATCATCCTTAAGGCAGAGTAAGCAACTGTCTAGACTTCTAGAGACCCCTCATAGGCAAGGGGCCTCGAACACCGAGAAAAAAATCTAAAAAGTAAAAATGAAAACATAATGTTGTAAAAACATAGCGTAATTATAAATATAATGAATTGGGTTAGAAAATACGTATTTTAGGAAGTTAGAAAAGAGAAAAGTTAATCCGGTTCTGCATGCTGATCGAAATTCACAGAAGTTAATGACAGACTTACCACCGGTCACTCGAACAAAAAAAAAATGTGATAAATGGCCAAAAGAGCGTAAGCAACTCTGATTGGATGCTTAATCTATCAAGAACCAATCAGGCAGCTTACGTACGGTTGACTGCATGTCTCATTTCATCACACATTTCTTGCTCGTTCTTCTCATAGAGCCCTACGTACGTTTTGGAATAGTCACTACATTCAACTTTTCTGACTAACGCCTTGACAAATTAAAATTGCCTGTAAATGGATTTTTTTTTTATTTTTTTTTTATTTTGACTTGAACTCTCTTAAAGTTTGTCAAGCCATAATATTTTATACATAATTAAGCGTTTTGAATCTCAGAGTCACACAGCGACCCATGGAGGGAGCAATGCTCGAAGTTTCTTTGCGCGATAAACTCCAGAACGAGGAAATTCATCAAAGAACTAAGGTTACCGACGTAGCTCTCAGTATGTGCAAGTTGAAGAGACAATGGAGAAGCCACATCGCTCGAAGAACCGATAACCGATGGGGAAGAAAGGTTCTCGAGTGGCGACCCCGAACCGAAAGACGCAGCGTTGGTAGGTCTCCCACCAGATGGACCGACGACATCAGACATGGACATGGTCACAAAGAAAAGAACGAAGAAAGTAAGATGTGATGATGAATTTTGTGTTGAATTTCATTCGAATAACCGTAAAAGTAGGAATAATAAATAACTGTAGCAGCAACAACATTTTACACTTCTGAAAAACCGCTAAACCGATCATATTGAAAGACAAAAATATAGCTAGTAACCTGAAAAAGGACCTAGATTATCTCGACTGCGTGTGCGCTGCGATAACCAACATTGCGAATGAAGTCACGAGCAAATTTTTGGTAAATATCTTCTAATATAATTTAAATGGAACCGAAACCATGCAAATCTAAGTCGCTTAAACTTGCGAACCATAGTTATTGATGATTTCATGTAACTGCTAGAAGAACAGATACTAGAAAAGCCTCATCTATTCTCAGCACGCAGCTCGCAGCTCGTTTCTGTAGCGCCTCAGAAATGTTTGAAGAGGCCCGCACAGACGGCTTTCAAGCAATAAATACGCAAAAAAACTACCTCGCTGTAGTGCGAAGTAGTCGTGGCGGAGAGGTATACTCCAAATATTAGGAATTTAATGCGGAGGTTGATTAGGTAGGAAACATATTTTTCTACCTACACTCTGTCCAATGGTTTAATCGTTTTTGATAGCTGCAACTAGTGAACAATATTCATGTTTTTTGTAAAAACTGATACGCATACCTGTATTATAATGTCTGTAAGAGGTCATAAATAAGATAATCCAACAAGATTAGGCAGTTTATATGTTTATTTTATAACACATTTTAAAGTTAACTTAAGGTAATCGGGAATAATTACATTATAAAGCAGCTGTCAAAAACCAATAACCCAATGGACAGGGCATAGTCATAAATATACCATTCAAAATTAACTAACACTAGATATAAGCTGTGTGTAATGCTAACAAAATATGGAACACTATTGTCCGAAATAAATGAATTTTATTTATTTTCTATATGTTCTATTCTTAATCCCAGGTCACACATCTAAAACATTCTTGAACACCGCTTCCTCACATGTCTTGCACTTCACCCAACCGAGTTGCGCATAATTATTATGGTAATGATATAACTGACGCGCTTGCACGCGTTCCCATTTCTACTTCTGCTTGTTTTTACTAGGAGAGATTGCTTGCTTTCGAAGGGTAGCATTAGGCATTTAACGGTTATATTTGTATAGATGAGAACTTCATTGCCTCTGTTTATAGTTAAACTGTGGAGACTGTAGTGCCAAATGGAACCTAATTGGAATACTTTTTCCATATGTTTTATTCCAATAGGCATTTGGCCGCAACTCACCTGATCTTAAGTGATGATGTGGCCTAAGATGAACCGGTTCACTTGTGCAGATCACTAGTGTTAACTTTTTTTATATAAGTCGAACTTGGTAGTTCTACGGGCTATAATGCATACTCGTAGTTGACAACGGTATATTGTAATTAATGTTTTTGTCTTAAGTCGCTATATCTCTTTACAATAAATCTATTTTATACGGTTGGCGCAGTGGTAGAGCGATCGACTGCTGAGCTGCGTGTCGCGGGTTCGATTCCCGCACGGAACAAATATTTGTATTCCGGGTCTGGCTGTAATATGTGACTGTATATGTGACTTTATATTTATATATACCCATCCACGACACAGGAGAAATTGCTAGTGTGGGGCAAAGTTTAAAAAAAAATCTAACCAACTCATGCTCGCGATTTTGTCTGCGTGAATGTCGGATATTTGCGCGGGTCCCTAATTCTTTTTCTAAAATAAAAGTAGTTTATATTATCTACTCATTATACCATTAGCTAGACAGACATCATTTTTAGAAATTAGTTTTACGGCGTAAGTATCTTTTAAAATAAATAAATAAATAAAAATCTTTATTCGAGACCATACAAGATCCATAAAAAAAAAACACAATTAGAAAAAAAAATACAAATCAATAAAAAAAATAGTACAAATAAAAGATAAAATTAAAATAAACAATAAAATTCATTGATCAATAACATCCAGTATAAATAATAAAATAAAACAATAAAATCCATTAATAAATAAAATCCAAAAAATTAAAAAGGAAATTACAATAAAAATACGTTATCATTTGAAATCCAAAAATAAAAAAAAATACAGTACAATCCATTAAATATTCATTGAAGTCTATTTAAAAGCTGTGAACTAAAATTTTGTTTATTTATATAGATTCCAAACGTCTCTTTCATATGACTAAGTGCTTGTGTATCAGCAGATTTATCGATTAAATGTAATGAAGTCAATGCGCATAGCCGAATACAATCAAATGGTACAAATTCGTGTTCTTGATTCTAATCATGACTGACCGAATTTTTAGCATTCTTTGTTTTAAAAGAAAGAAAGAAATAAGTGACCGTGGCATTGACTTTGTCTAATGCATCGTGAAAACATTTTCGCTATTTGAACTACTTATCGGTTTTCTTAGTAAACCGCCATTATTTTAGTTTATTGCAATAATGGTTTGTCTAGTCTAAAAGAATGACTATGCACTTGTGTCTTATCTCATAAGAGCAATGAATGCTATCTATGTCAGTAAGTAATAAGATCCTCTTGATTGGCTCTCATTAATCTCTCTCGATAATCCCATTGCCAGTAAAGCGCAGAATTGTCCATAGGCCCTTTGTGGCCGTGTTCATGGGTAAAATAGACTGTAGTGATAACTGAGCACAGGGTCATTAAATTTAAATCACCTGGTTCTAAAGACTCTATTCAACGTCTGTTATTTTCTCATTGCATTCTATTAGAGATTTTATCATTATAAGAGGCATGTAACACATAACCGTTTAGTAAGGATTGTTTTCTAGAAAAATGATTGTACTTGGAGCTAAAACCCTGCAGCGGTGCAATAACCCAACACTACAAACCATAATAAACAGTATGTATCAATACACGATAATTTGTGTGCAATGCTATACCATGGTTGGTCCATCATAGGCGGAAACACTTTCCAATTTATGTCACTCTGCGCTTCACAACACACGAAAAGTGTACAATCAATTTTCGTTCTCTACGTCTATGCCATAAAGTCGTTTTTTGTCAAATTAAGAGAACGTGTTATGTGTGGTATCAAGTGTTATTTTTGATGTCGATACTATATGTTTTTTTAGTTTAATAGATCGTGACATTGTCTTTTAGGTCTCCGTTTCCGTGAACGCCCTTTATTGCATGATAAAGTAAATATTTTTATGGTATGTGATTAGCAAACGTTAAATAACGCAATGTTGATGATAGACTCCTAAATTGAGCGGGACTCCTAAATTGAGCGACTATGGGCTATCAGCCATTAGCAAGTAAATAGGCCTAAACCATTATAAATAATGAACCGACGTCCTTTTTTGTGTCATCATAAGTGCAAGGTGGCTCAATTGAATAGTCAAAGAGTGGCATAATGAACGGTACAGAGTAGGAAAACATAGAAGAAAACCTGTTTAATAACTATATAGATGCAATTATTAAAGTTATGGGTGACAGTGGTGATAATGAGAATGATATGGCATCAAGCAATGAGTGTAAAGACACTAAGCTACTAAATTACAGACAAAATCATAATTTAAAAATAAGCAGATAAGCAATAATTTGAAAATATATGCACGTGAATGAGTTTAGAAATATAGAGAGTGTAATCTTAATAACAATTAGCATGTTAATTAATTTACAAAGGGCCAACGTACGCAAATCAATCTTGAAAATGAGCAAGCTGCGAGTATAACGGCAGTATAAGTGAACATGACCAGGAAACCAAAACATAAACGTATTACTACCACAAAAAATGACAGGACCCATCGCCTTACACTCATTTCCCTTTCTCAAACAGAGCAAAGAAAGCCATCCTTTGCTTGTTATGGTACAGAAACCATTCATTTAAGGCTAAAGTGTGCCACTTCGCTCACGAACACAACGGGACTTTAATGGTCACAATGACTGACACACATCTACCTTTTTATGTTTTACAATTGATAAATTGAATTAGTTTTGATCACGATATTAGTCTGTTTCACTTTTATGCTGATCATCATTATCATGTTTTCTATTTCTTTCAATAAGATTGTCAGCTGTCTGCGAATATTTTAATATAACATTGGTATTATATTAGTAGTAGTATGAATGGTGTCCGCAACTCCACGTTTCAATGCGTATTTTGCGTATAGTGGTATTATATTTTTGTTTTATTTTATGGGGTACTGATCAAGATTCTTATTTGACTTAATCAGATATCTATTCTTAATAATACCTAATTAACCTGTATTACCCCGCAGCTCGGCTTAGGTCTTAAACCCTTTCGCTCCTACCTTTGTATTGCCCTCTCCGACCAATCTTCTATATAAACATGTCTTACGTAGCCCGAAGTCAATGTGGCAATATATAGTTATATTTATGAAAAGGAGTATCTCCTAGCAATTCTAGCGGCTCTATTATGAACTTTCGTTTCAGTTGCGCCAGGTTTTCTTTCCTTTATTCCTCAAATTTTTCCTACTTCAACATGTTTTGGAAGTTAGTAAAGAAAGCGAAATTTTTTAGCACTTTACGAATTGACACTAATGAATAAATAATGTCACTATCACTAACAGTACCTACCTACCAGGTAAAACCTACTTCACACAGTTGGCATTTAAACTTGACTGTGAAATTCATCTCTTGCTATTAAAGCCGTTATTTTTTTTCGAAATTGCCCGGTCGCGTGCCAAATGGCAAGTGCATGACAGATTCTTTAATCCATGATAATCGAATATTTTCCAGTTTCACGTAAAGCTACTATGTTAACTATAAGAACCTTCAGGTTACTAGATTATTGCAGCAGTAAGATCAATGTAAAAAATGTATTGAAACGAGTAGAAGATCGATAGTTAAAATCGGAAACAGAACTTAGAACAGATGACACAGTAAACCTTGTTGTAAGAAAATAAGAGTACATTTGAAGAGAATAAAATCAATACTAACAATAAAGAAAATACCTAACAGTTACAATAAAATAATCATTACGATAATCTAAAATGAAAACATGATTTCTAAACGTTAATCAATTCAAGCTCTAACCAATATTATTGAGATTATTTATCAACAATAAAAACATCAAATCTCTCCCGGATGAACGGAGAAAGCGTTATACGACTATATAATAATGAAACAAGGATAACGTGTACTAAATGAAAGTGCCCTTAAAACGCAATAATCTTTGAGCGAAAGTAGCCTTGATTCAGTGTAGGGAAACATTACACCAACATAGAGCTAAGAATGCTTACACAGAGCTTAAGATTGATTTGAATGTATTAATTGCCAACGGAGCTATAAGTTCAATATTTGACAACACCCATGTAGTCTATACTCTATACTAATATGAGTAGAGTAGTTTTTTTTAAATCGTTTTATTTGTTTGATCTCTGGAAGTCCTACTACGATCTTTCACTGATAGATACGTACAGTATTGCTAATAGTATGCTATGTTTTATCTAATTCGGACGAAGTCGCGGGCATAAGTTAGTATATCATCCTTAATCATTACTATAAGTACACCGTTTTTCTAAAAGGTTTATAAAGTCTGATGTGACCAGCAAACAGTTCAGTAATATTCAGAAACATTTCGATTTGGTAATGCATCATTTTTTAAAGTTTATAAGGTTATTGACTCACTGAATTAATTCATTGGTTAGATGAAGCGATAGGATCCGAACAAACAACGAGCAACCAAATAACCCACGTTCATACCATCACAAAATAAAATTGAGTAGAGCTTCAAGCTCGACATTTAATATAGGCAAGGCATAATACAGGCAAGAACAAACTAATGGAACATTACAGTAACAATGTCCCATTTCTAAGAAGACAAGACAAGAGTAGGTACAAGTACAGCTAATGTTTACATCTTAAACAAAACGTTACACAGCCTTTAAAGTCCAAGAGGAACTTTCACCTGTTGTTATATTTTGTTTGTACACACTGTTAGTTGGTGGTCAAGATGACATTGTTGACTTGTAACGAGGTTAGTGAAATGTTACGAGTTTTATTTTTGAATCTATGCATGATGTATTTTTGTTACGTGTTTTTGCAAATGTGGCCTGTGGCGATATCAAGAGTGTCATTCATCATCACCATCATTTTAGCCGAAAGACGTCCACTGCTGGACATAGGCCTCCCCCAAGAGGGGTTTTGCCATAATCGCCACGCTTGGCAGACGGGTTGACGATCGCAGTATGGTTGTTACAAAGGCACAGAGAACGCTGCTGCCCATTCTCTGGTAAGTCCCTTAGTCGCCTCTTACGACACCCACGGGAAGATATGGGATGGTGCTATTCTTTACGTCCGACACCATACGGCAAAGACACAAGAGTGTCATTACAAAGACCATATTTAAATTAGAATACTGATGATATGAGCGTGAGCGTGTTACCCAGTAACTGGGTTGTGGAGGTCCGACAGGCAGTCGCTCCATGTAAAACGTTGGTATTCAGCTGCATTCGGTTAGACGACCCTTAATATAGTTGGGAAAAGGCTAGACAAATGATTATGACTGATGATATGAGTGTACGTGAGATCGCTTTTGGCAATGTTGGGACTCCCCCTAAAAGCTTTAGTCCAGTACTCAGTCGATGTGATGAAGAAATTAACAACTAGAGTAATTTCAAAGTGTTTTTTATTTTATATTTCATTAAATTCTTAAAACTAGAGTTAATATTCCAACAGTCAAATAACTTTTATCTGAAGAATAATAATTAAACAGTTTTGCATATTTTCAATACAAAAGCTGTCACACTGCCCTGTATATTCCTCCGTTCCAAGTTATCTCACAATTGGAGATGAAAAAAATAAGAATATTTATTAAGTACTCGTGTAATTACTAAAAGGCCTCTATATGTTATCAAGATCATTATCATCATATTTCAAAACTGGCAGACGTCAGATTCAGAATATAACTTAAAATAATCTTATGTTTCAATTTTTTAGCATGACATATTATTCTTCTTTTACTGTGATTTTGAAAAGGCTTAGCAATATTGGCAATACTATAAGTCATTTGTTTTTTGTTAATCATTGCTATTCTACAAATTGCATAACTCTATGCTCTCTCCGGTACAATGTCAAGAATTTAGCAAGTGCGCACGAACGCATTGTTAAGTGTGTTTCAGTGACATGTTTCACGCATTGCTTGTACTCAGTCTATGACCGGTCGTCTTTTAATTGTTAAGCGTACCTTTCGCTTTTTACATTTGTGTAAATTATATTATTTTTTTCAGGGGTATTTTTAGATTACTTAGTCTTGAGGACATCCCATCGCCTTTGACATGGCAGTAATGTCCAAGTTTGGGATTCGCGGACATATTTAGAAGGTACGAGCAACCAAAAGTACTTATAGATGTTTCTGTAGTAGCATAAGCCGCTATGCGTTATTACCGCTGTTTATAGACATTTGTAATACCAGAGGCTTTGCAGATGCAGAAGTTTTCTTGTCAAGTTGATTGTAGTTGTCATTGAGTCAAAGTACACTCTTCTGATACAGAGAAGAAAAAGAAGAGCCTTTATATTTGAACCACAAAAAACTATGCCCCCATCTTCCAATATATTCGACTATAAACTTCTACGAGATGATATTAAAACACATTATCTATAACTTTGAGAAGCGTTTCCACATAATTTACAGTAATATTTCCGTAGGTACTTCAAAGTACATAAAACATAGCCTTCAAAGCTTGTTACCGCAACCCTTCGAGATAAAATTAAATGGTGGTTGGGTGATTCTACGCAGGGCTATTAAAATCTAAAGTATCCTTTATTATAGCCGTGTCGTTGGACGCACTTGACGGCAAGAATGTACCGTGGATAACAGGTTGCTGGCTCATCGGTTAGAGAATCATAACAACCTAATTACCTCATTTCACGTTCATACGAATAAAATTAAAGGAAATATTACTAAGTAAATATGTGGGGGCAAACTAGAAATATGCCATAATATTTAATAAAAAAAAATGAGCGTAGAATGCCATAAATTCGTCAAAAGAAAAAAAGAAACGCATTCGAAACAAAAATTTCAAATTCAGAACACAATCCAACAAAAACGGTTGAACGCACCGCATCACAAAAAAAAAGTCTTAACTTACCGTTAATTAATACTTGAAACGAACTAAACGTAAACTCGCGATTACCCGTTGTGATACGCCCGGGTACTACCGTGTATACCGACAGACTGGCGACCGAAGATGCATAACGGTATGTCGTGCCACTTCCCCTACTGGGACACACAAGACACAGTGAATTCCAACAAGAACTGTGTCGACACAGGTAAACTAGATTCCGTACCCTTCGGAAGAAATTAGAAGTTCAAAAAATGCGGCCTCGATTAGGTTTAGTATGTAAATTAATTTACTGTTTTCCTGAGATATGAACAATGTCGATGGATCTTAAAATTCTTTGGATGCTTGGTTATTGACGCAGTTGAAGACTGTGAGTTACTTCTTAAAACAGTTATCGATGCCTAATTCGACTGATAATAATCGAGTAGGGGTCATCGGTTTGGAGGAAAGAGGTCTCATTTGGGCATTATTTTATAGTAACTCAAACTTAGTATAAGTGTACGGCAATGATGTGGAAGAGTGGTGACTTCTAATAGCATTGTTTGCTAAAAGGGAGGCTCGAAAAACGTTAAAATATGATAAATATGCTAATGATTATTAACTATTTTGTATTTATTTATGTATATTTGAGACATGATGTGTGTTAGGATACTACAGCCAGGACATGATATGATTAACTTCTTCTTCACGACGAATCATCTTCAATCAAGTTGGTCATCATCTGCCTAGCCTGTTCCCAAATAAATCGGATTCGGTTTCCAATCTAACCGGATGCAGCTGAATACCAGTGTTTTACATGGAGCCACTGCCTGTCTTAACTCCAAACCCAGTTACTGGGTAACACAAGACCCCTTCGTAAGGAAGTTTTTTTTTGAGTTTCTGGTTTCTTATAACTACTGTCAAAGATCTCTGTATGTCAGCTGAGACCAACAGCTTTACGTACTTTACAGAGAGGGGTCTCGACTCTCAGTTTAAAACGGATGGTCACCCATCGTAGCTTAACTACGATCGATCCATTCTTATAGCTTTTATTAACAACGAGTCTCTCCAACCGACTTTGGTGAATGATTGAATCGTCACTTAGCTATATGTATAATTAAACCAAAATCTCCAAACTTCAACAAACTCTACCTTTAATGTAGTAACAATGTACACTATTAGTAACCATAAATTACGGATGTCATAACCATAGTACTTAAGTTTACTTATCCATATTACATAACGTAAGTTCCGAACTTACGTATTTGTAAGTACGGTCAGCGACAACGGTCAATTAACACTGTTACTTTCACATTATTTCATTAAAACAAACACACAACACACATAATAATATTATACTGGTCTTTAAAATTTCAGGTATTATCAAAAAGTATATTAAATATCTTGATTTTACATTCATTCCGTATATCCTGTATTTTTGTGCTGTCAATTAGAATTTAAAAATCCAAAAATATTAAACAAGTTTTATCGTTGGCCGTACTTCCGTTAGTTAAGATTTTAAATAAATAGAATGGCGTAAGTCAAGCATATGAAAATGCCAAAGTAATTGAATGTAAGTTATGCGAGTGCATAATCAATTATGGTGAATGTACAAGTCTTCATTTTATAAATTAGATAACTCATCATCGTTTCCCCTTTTCACGCCGGTAGTCAACCAAACAAAAGCGTTTAATGTAAATTAGTTGCAATTGTCACTTGCGTCGATTCCTTTTCCCCTGAGGGCAGGCCATTAAAGCTGCCAATTCTCTAGCTAATTACTTAAATTCAATGAAGATTTTTGCTGAATAGACTAAACTTCAAGCATTTAACTTTTAAAACTAGTTTCAAGTCGTCATCGAATGAATTCGCTTTGAATCTATGCTGTAGGAGAAATCAAGTCAGAAGAAGAAATCAAAATCAAATTCAAAGCATTTATTTCAATTAAACCATTTATAGGCACTTTTGTATTGTCAAGGATTCAGTAAGTTAGTCGGTGAGTTGAAGCTTGTTGCTCATACCAAAACTTAGGAGAAAAACGAGCAAGATATTCCACGAACATTCTTTTTCACCGACGAATTAAAAAGGAGGTTCTCAAAACGACATGTATTTTTTTTTATCGAGTTTTTACAGAATCCTGGTTACATTATATTTTTAAAACGCGCGTAAATTTCGGTTGTCTGTGGGGTTTTAATGGTTTTGCGCAGTACATACTCATTTTTTTGTAAATAAAGCCTATGTTACTCCTGACAACATTAACTATCTGCCAGTGAAAGTCTCTTGAAATTGGTACAGCGAATTCTTAGATAAGCCGTAACATACAGACAGACATCCAAACAAAAATGTTAAAAATAAAATTTTGTTATTAAATTATTATTAGAACCCTGTAAATATTCAAATGTATTCAGTAAAAATCTGTTATTTTAACATTATAAACTGACGCGTTAATTTCATTTATTTCGAGGATAGAAATCGATAAACAAAAAATTACCTAATGTGACAAATTATCAAACGTGTATAAGTTATTGACTAAACTACCAACAACCAATTACCAATTACTTGCGATTAACATGAGATTTCAAAAAACTTGAGGATTAGGCCGATGCTCAAGAGCTGTTTAAGAGCAATTAGCATATTTCGTGTCTATTAAATAAATAAATAAATAAACCTTTATTTCAGACTAATGTCCATAGTTGTGTTAGTATTTTGGTGTTAGTAACAATATTACTTATGTAAATAGGTTAGTATTGTTAGTTTTCGTAATTACTTATTTAATTACAATTTTAAACCTAAGACAGTCCCCACCCAGTGGCTCTGGAAGGGGCAATCCGGTCTGGCAGCAATCATTTTCAAAATGCTGTTGTCACTACCATGCAGGCGCTGCAGTAAGGAGGCCGCTTTCTTTCGCATGATGGCGTGAAAACCATCTGTGCGAGCCTCCGCGAACATCCCCGACGCACTACAGCGCCATGGTAGTCCCAACAGCATCCTGATTGCATTATTAAATTGAACACGCAGGGCATTGTAGGCTCGGCGCGTACATGACACCCACAGGCCGCTCGTGTAAAACGATTGACAGAACGCCTTAAAAAGTCTATTGACAGCCGATGCCTACATTGCATCTCGTAACAAAATGTTACTCAATTGTAAAATATATTGTAAAGATTGTTAATTTTAAATTTAATTCTTGTATGGTTGTCTCTTGGGTAAGCAATAAAGATTATTATTATTATTTTGATCAGAGGACCCATCCTCTGGTCCATGCCCATAGCAGGATCCTTCTGACTACCATTACATCTACTGTTATTGCCAACATGCATCGGCCAAGCATGGCGATTACGGCTGAACCCCCCTTAGGTGAAACATATGCCCAGCAGTGGGCGTCTTAAGGTTGACATGATGATGATGAGCATACATTCTAACCGAGAGTTTCTAAGTCTATTGCTTTGAAGTCTTAGAAGACGAGAATCGATATTTTTTTTTTATTATTTTCACCCTTTATTGTCCCACTACAGAGCAAATGCCTCCCTTTCTCCTTTCCAACCCTCTCTGTCTAGAACTTGTGTGGACCAATTCCTCCTGTAAGCATCAAGCTCATAACGCCATCTTCGCCTGAGTCAACCACGATGTCGCTGGACGTTTTCCGGGACCCACATTGGGGTTGATTTAACCCATGATCCGTTCGACATGCGGAAAATGTGGTCGGCCCAGTCCCACTTAAACTTGGCTGCTTTTTAAGTAACGTCGGCGATTTGCGTCTTGGAGCGCCGCTCTGTATTCCTAACGCGGTACGTTAATCTGTCTGAATGGATAAAGATATGTGTAAAATCAGGGACAAGTGGATTGAACGGCGTGGAAAGCAGGCAAAGGTAGGATGCTTAACATGCGACCTACTTTGACTCATTAGCTGTAAGAACGTAGGTGTCTATACAATTAAGTATTTGTGTAATTAGCAGGTAACATTAATTACCAGCCAAAAAAGTATTTTATTTCTAATTTTGACTAAAAGATGTCTTGTGCCGTGACGTCAATATTCTGCATCGCGGTGGTAAAATTTCCCTGAAAACTTTGACACCTGGGTGTCATGAACTGTCTTGATTTAGCTTTAAACACGTTGTTTTAATCCGTTTTAAGTCTTCTCCCAAGGAGGGGTGTGAGGTTGTGAGGTGGAGGGGCTGATATAATCCCCATGCTCGGCCGGCATCTCGAGGATCGCAGTGAGATAGTCAAGTACATGGAAGCCGCTGCTGCTCGACTTCCGGATTTTCTACGACACCCTCGGACTGAAATGAGTGGGTGCTATTCAGGCCCGGACAAACCACGCGCAAAGTAATGTATTCTGAAGTTATCTGAAGGTGGTAAAATAGGAAAATAAACGATATCTAAGTTGACGCATCTACACACGTCAAACCCCGTTTAAAAAATTTCATAAGTACTGTATCATGATACCTACATATATTTTCAATTTAGCTATCAAACAACAATAAAATTAACACACTTGTGTAAAATTAACAAGACTTGTTAAATTGTTCTCACATTGTGCCATTAGATTCAACATGAATGATGTAACCTACATTTGTAAAATATTATTGATTTTAAAAGAGTGTTCATAGAGTTTCTTGCTCGTTCATCTCCAAAGAAACCTACTGTTTGGAACGAGCAACTAGCTTCAAGTTTCTGACTGACTGACTCTGACAATTCAAAAGTGCCTGTAAATGGTTTAATTGAAAGAAATGATTTTGAGTTTAAGTTTTATTTGACAAACGTGGCTTTTTAAAATTGTTTTGTTCTAATAGAAAAAAGCTCACCTAGCCTATTTCACAAAAACCGACATCTAGCGTTAAAACGTTCCAGTACTAAGTTAAATTTTAGTATAGCGCCATCTACTGC
Source organism: Charanyca ferruginea (assembly GCA_947361185.1). Taxonomy (NCBI): domain Eukaryota; kingdom Metazoa; phylum Arthropoda; class Insecta; order Lepidoptera; family Noctuidae; genus Charanyca; species Charanyca ferruginea. Next base: position 59,063,165 of record OX376055.1, read on the forward strand.
GAAATCAAAGAATCAAGTTTCATTCATACTATCATACGACGCTTGCAAGTACCCCTAGTTATTAACAGATGGCGCTGTCTTTTGCATTTTACAAAGTATTTTAATTTGGCAGCGGTGGACAAATGGACCTTACTTGATGAATGGATTATAATTTAATACCATCATAATATATTATAATTTAGTAACTACCATCGACACATATTTTGTTACTTCGGTTATTACACAATGCCGAAAATTAAAATCTTTCTCTGATAAAATACCAGCATTTATTTTGCTTACACGATGTAAACGCATTGATTTTCTTTTTTACAGTTTAATATTTGCTGTTAGTGAACCAATGAAATAAATAAACAACATTTTGCTTCCCTTTCAACACAAACACTCTTCATAGCCCCATGCTCGTCACGACAAGATAATCTCTTAATTAGAGCGACAGTTATTGGACGTGTCTACAGAATCGTGAGAGATAGCATCTGTTAGTACTAAGTTGTAACTATTTACTTACAAAGGTTGTAGAGTCATGGTACTCAAACTTTTTGTTCTTTGAAGTAACTGTTTGTTCCAATTGAATTCTGCCTTTAAGTACATCATTATTATCAGTGATTTAAACAGAATCACTAAGAAGATTAAACGAGTGAGGAGTTCTGTTAAAGGGATGGTTCCCGAAAGCTCATTGATAATATCAATTATAATCATCAGTCTACTGGTCATAAATGGTAATTATGGTAATATTGGGGATATTGGCAGGTCATGGTCAATAGGCAAACCGGAGGACAAAAATTAGCAAACTTAATAATGTTGACTACCACTGGACTATGAATAGATGAAATCGATAAACTAGTTGGAAACGTGAGTTAGAAAAGTGAATTCACAGAGGAACTTTGAGGAAGATCGTGAACGCTAGCATGGTTTCTGTCTTTAACGCTCAGATTATGAAACAAAAGGCGGATAGACCGCGCGGTATTCGCTTTTGAATTTGTATTTGATTTTTTGGCTTCACTCTCAGTGTTCCGCACGTTCTATCTGCCTTTTGTTTTGTAATCAGAGCTTTAACGTATCTTGTAATCAGAACTTTTCGTTCCTTCATAACTTTAATAATAATTCCAGCCTTGTCCTAATCATTATAAATCCAGGTTTTCTTACGATATTTTCCTTTACCGATGCCAGTAACAGCCAAGATAAGCGTAGAAAGTACATATGAAATGAAAAAGTCACATTGCATGGTATTTATATCGTGCATGAGAGGTACAGTCACCAAAAGAGATAAGTAACCAGGTTTTCGGATACAGTTAAAGAAAACTTATAAACCGATAGGCTTTTTGAAATGAAATTTAATTTAATTAAAACTGTTTCATCATCATCATCACTTCAGCTTACTAATGGTTCAATTAACTGTTTAGTCTCTATTAATTTTATTTTATTTTATTCAAACACATTCGTCGGCTTCTAAATAAACGTCAATTATATTCGAAGGTACCGGTTACTTATCTTTTTGGTTGATTGTACATAATTTCAAGATAAATACAAAATATTAATGAAAAGCTGCGACTATGGTTTCAATAACTTTTATTAAAGAAGATGTACAGTTAGTAATAGCAATTAGCTGAGACACCTTTGCATTAATGGTTGAGATTGTTTAGAACACAAATCGATAGAAATTTATAATTCTTTTAATTATTTTATTTACTTTGCTGAAAAATTAAAGAATTACAAAATTCTATCGAATCGTATTCTAAAAAATCTCAACCATTTACGCGATGGTGGGTCATCTAATTGCTATAACTGACTATACTTACCTTGCCCTATAATTTCAAAAGTTAACTCGGCAAATAGATGTAATCTTCTAAAGAGTGTAGATCGCCATCAGCTGTTGTTTAATTACTGTTATTATGATACAGCTCACACGTTTATGATCTTTGAGCCTAGCCACCTAACCTTTTATATTTATTGAAATCAAGTCCAAGCGCATGACAACGACAGTGAGAGTGCTACCTACACTGCACGAATTTGTAATGAGCTGGAAAATAACTGAATTGCTTTCTCTTGCCAATGTAAGGACATCGATTGTTTCTCTTTATCTTCATTTGATTGTCATTATCATCATGATATCTCATGTATTACTATTTGATAGCATTTGAATAGACATGGACGGAGGCTAATGATTGAAACCGAAAATTAGAACCTACGAAGCACCAAAAAAGTCGTCTAAATAACCAACTATAAATAAAAAGGTTGCACAGGAAGGAGGAGATTGGCACACTAACAAAGAAATGCGTTAACCCTGCAGTCAATGAATAATGATGATGATGATGAAGCAGAAAAAGTAGGGAAAGAGAGAAAGGAGCATTCTTTTTGGGAAAGAAAAGAGTGAAACATGCATGTGTATTTCAAAATTGACATAAAACTACAAGTTTTAATAGCCTATGACGTGCATACGAACCAATATGGAGAAGAATGATAATAAGTATGAAAATAATACGTTTACAGAATATATTTTGTTTCGCACCTTCTTCATAAACGTTTGTAGTCCAAACACGTAATGTTTTAAGCTTTCGTTGGAAATATGCGGGGTTATATTTTGTGCTCTTTGATAATGTCGCGATGCAATCAGCGTATGTTGCTTTCTCGTGACAAAGTTCACAGTTAGCATTTAAAAATGTAAAGATTATTATTAAATTTTGTATACGAAATTGAGTTTCTTAGGCATACGTTAAGCATTTCTTTGGGCATGTAGGTAGTTTAAGCTCTCTGGCTTTACGATCAGAGAGTACATGAATTCCAATTTATCCTTCTGTGAATGGTACTGTGCAAAATGGACCTTATGCCGAATAAAGAAGTTATAATTTTGCAGTATCAGTAATTGGTGATATCGACCATTTTTTCCAAAATGATTACAAAATCATTATCTTTTGACATGAAGAGATTACCATTTCATTTCATAGGTACTTTTCTCTTATCTCACAATAGATTCGGGGCTCTTTAAATTTAATCACTGTGACCACTTTCTTCGGTTGTCAATCAACAACTTTTTGTCAACGCCAAATTATAAAGGTAACTACTCTGAACAAAAACAGTCTCTAACCCTTTTTCGTCTCGTAAGTACTTCCAAGGTTGGTTTATTTAGAGGTAATAGTACCAATACCTGATGTTTTTTTGAAAAGCAACCGATAGCTATCCGCTTCTTTAGAGAAACTCGTGTAAAAAACTAATAAGGTAGTCCGTGTTGGTGGTCCAATGTTGCGTCATTCAGTGTGTACTTTGTTATTACAATCAGTACCGATTGAATACAAATAATGGGTTCATATCGATGACTACGCAAGTCTGACAACCAGTATTACCCAGTACTGGGTAAGACTACTGGTATTCAGACTCATTCGGTTAGACTGATAGCTGAACCCAATGAAAAGACTTTGCAGATGATGATATTGATGGATGAATTTGCAAGTCTATCTACAATGACAATAAACACACTGACTTTAATTATTTTATGATTTTTCCTATATATAATTTGGTTTTTATGCAAGCTAAGTTACGGCCTGACTTTTACAAATAGCCCGATTTTTTTTCTTTTACGACTATATGTCTATATAGTTATGACAGTTTTATATCCCTTTCCTTTAGATGTTGATTTAATTACGATTTACTATGTTTAACTTCTAGTGTTTAAAAGTCCGTAAGTTATAAATTGTATTTTTTCCTTGAATTTTACTGGCGTTGTTTGATCAGCTGAACTTCATAGTTATTCTTGGTTTTTTAAAATAAAGAATCATATACCGACTTCGTAGGTGAAAATTTTATTACTAATTTTTTATCTATGAGTGAAAATAAGAAAAATGTTTTACAAACCGGTGTAAACCACCAGTTAGAACCTAAGAAGATTGCATTTTCTTTGTATCCAATAAGATGTCCCACTCCACTAGTTTATTATGATCAAAACCGCAGTACCCAAGTAGCCAGGGTAATTCAACTTTCCTACTTTAACCATTTGAAGATTAACCTGTTAGTTTATCATCAATGGAATCCAAAAATACCCTTATTTGTAAATAGTAAAAATGGTAATACAGTAAAATAAAAGTCTCGAACTTGAGCCTACAAAATGCTGAGAAAATTATGTAAACGAGTTTATAAAAGATTGGCCAGAATAGGCTATTCTACTTCATTATAAAGCTGCTGTTATAGTAGTAAATTACTTCCTTGCTCATCCACGTACATTTTTTATTGCATTTACTGTCTCACTCGTGGACAGTTCTTAAGTCCTTCCTGTACTTACTCTTTTTCGCGCCTGCTCGAAACTGCTTTCGAGGTACGGTCCGGGTTATCACGTCTATTATATTTATTTTATTATTAGGTACTATAATGTGTCCATGGGCTGTTCGGGCTAGAATAGCACCCAACCATTTCATTCCGAGGGTGTCGTAGAAGACGACTAAGGGAAAATTGGAAAGTCGGGCAGCAGCGGCTTCCGTGTAGGTACTTAAGAACTTCACTGCGATCCCCAAAACGCCTGCCAAGCGTAGGGATTATGGCAACCCCCCCTCTCCCTATTCGGGGGAGGCCTTAGTTCATTCAGCTGTGGACGTATTCCGTGTAACAAATCTTAAACAAGTTTATTATTTAACTTTTGATTTATCACGTAAAAATTATGCGGATTCACATAATTTTTAGTCACGGCTGAACTAGTTAAATGGTAATTAATAAAACTTGCTTACAATTGTTTATGGTTATTACGATATTGCGTATATTTTTGCACACATGCGCAGACGGATAAAAGTAAATAAACAAGTAAATGGCAAATAAAATTTTATAAGAAAACATCGTGAGAAAATCACCCATAGCTCTCACCTATGCACCTTGTTAAAACGACAATGACAGTCGTTACGTCCAAATTGCTTCAGCAGTTTACTATAAAATTACATCTACAATGCATACAAACATAAAATCACACTTCAAATTCACGGACTCCGTCATCTTTATGGCTGCAGTAAGATTTTTTATATACTGATAATTTCGATAATAATTTCGAAATTATTACGAGTATTGATGTTTTAAAGGAAAACCTCAAAATTTGTTTTTCGATAATTTCTTTAACTCTGAAATATTTCTGAAGAATTTCAAAAACATCGAAATCATCTATCAATCAATATGCTCTAGCATGTATTACGTTTTGTAGTAGTAATAGTAAGAAAATAAGAAAAATAGCTCACCTGCCAATATACATTTGTCCAGCGTAGTGCCTATCTGTACTCGTTCACTCCATTTCATCAATAATTTGTATCACTTTCCTTTGTTTCATAACACTATTTCTCTTCCACAGTACCAGCAAAAGTACTTCTTTATTACGATTCATAATATCATCGTCATTTCTTATAACCTTTGTAAAGGTTACAGCGTGCAAAATTACATTTACCGTTGCTAATCCAATTGTCTCGTCTCCATCTTCACAATTTTCGTCGGAACAAAAAGCTATTAGAGATTTTCAACCGCAAATTATAATTGTGTTTAGCAAATAATAGGTTTCTATGCAAGTATCAATTACGTCGTCTTGGTTGTAATCTTATCTTTTCATTGTGATGATACTCAATTACTTAACAAGCTGATACTTGGTTCTGATGACTTAATAATCTTGAGAACTGACTGTCTTTGGCTTCTTCGACAGAATTTCTATTGGTAATATTATTTGCTTTCTCTAATAAATCAGTGGGTTATATTTTCTACATGTGCAAGAGTGTTGCAAACAATGAGAGATGCCAATAAAGATAAACGATTTTCCTTTCTTCGATCAATTCGATCAATCAATGATTACCAGCGTTGCGAATTGGTGCAGGTAAAGGCTTGATCGGTGAAGACTGAAAATGCAGCTCTCTTGTTGATGCACTTCGTACTCAGCTGAATAAAATAAGAAGAATGTTATAATTTCAACACAATACTCCTTTTAGAAAAAAAGCTGACCAGTGATTCAAATTTTGTTCGTTATCAACTTGAATGTCAATGAACCATTACATCTTTTTGCTATCCTTACTTTCGTTTTTTTTTTGCTTTCGTCCTCTATTTATATTAATATTTCCGTCTTCAATTTCCTCAAGTGTTCTTGATCTGCGGTTTCACAAAGTTATAATCTTGTTTCACATCCCTCCAAACCGGTTGGTTCCAATCTTGATACGATTAATCCGCCACCATAAAGTTTCTTGTATCTTATAGTTTTTGCTTCGTCAACGGAATCTGCAATAAAAGTATTGTTTGTTATAAGTAACAGTTTATGTGTGTAACATCTCGACAGGTTTCACTTTCTTATGTTTATGATGTTTACATCATTTGTATTGATTGCATGTATGGGTATTGCTAATAAACCGATGTATTAAAGTTATAAAATAATGGGGGTGACTAATATTCAGGAACATTAGGCCCCCAAAAATAAAATGTACTTAAATAGTAGTATCAGTAGTATTTGATTTGGTTTAGTAAACTTAATCCAGGATTGAACTACAACATGCTAATCAATTTATGTTGTGTATGCTAAACGATACAATGATAAGTAAAATAACACGAAGGTTTTTCAAGCATTGCTATTGAATGGGGCTAAGCTAACGCTGCCAACCTCTTGGGCGACTGTAGGCAAATTTTTAATGTCCTATGAGCTCCTTCTTTTTTTGACATGTATATTTTTCAAAGCATTATATATTAATAAGTATTGCATATTCATTATGGATTTTAGTTGAATAAAACTGAATTTTGAAACAAGATGTCGAAGAGGAAAACATAATACACACCAGAATTTCTTGACAATCAAACTTAGCTAGAATAATTTCTTCATAAGTCGAAACGCTAGCTCGAATCCCATTCGAGTATTTCTCCTGCTTTCTCACTAAGAAAGCACGCACGTATTCAAATATCACGTAGCATACTTAAATAGCTTGCCTTATGAATTACAAGTAATAGGCTTTAAATAATGGTAAGTTAATAGTAATTTATTACCGGAACATTGTTAAGTTAATTAGCAGAAACGCAATATTTCTCTTAGTAGCTTTTGAAACTGGTCGTGAAGCTTAATATTTAATAGCTAGTGTACACATTATAGTGACTAAAAATACGGCATTACACGCGATTGAGTAAAGCTTGTACTGTGAAAAATATCTCTTGAAACTAAATGAGTAATTACGATTATTTTATTGTTTATCATGTACTTCAAGAACATGATAATACTTAGAGGAAAAAGCCAGACGGATCGATCGACCACGGTTAAGCTACGCTTACTGCGGCTTATCCGTGGATGGGTGACCATTATTTTAATACCGAAATACCTCCGTACAGCACGTAAATCATCTGGTCCCGGCTGTTATTTGTAGATCTCTGACAGTCGCTATACGTATTCATAAGCCAGAAAGTCTGACAAACAGTGTTGCCAGTGAACAAGACGATTTGAGGAATCCAATCCAGTATTTACTAGCCGTGTGGTGCCGGTCGCGAATAGCACCACCCCATTTCTACCCGTGGGTGTCGTAGAAGGCGACAGAAGGATATTGACCAGAGGATGGGAAGCTGCGTTCTTCTGAGTACCATAATACCTACTGCGGTCGCCAACAAACATCGGGCAAGCATGGCGAGTACGGCTGAACCCCCCTTGGAGGAGACCTATGCCCAGCAGTGGGCGTCTAAAGGTTGACATGAAGATGAATCCAATATTTGATTATGGACATGGAATTTAAAATAATGTTTTCTTTTTCATTTAAACTTTTCCGTGTTGCAGATGCACAGTCTTTACGTAACTAAGTTGTGTTGTTTGTTAGAATTGCTAACGGCCATACATCGTACTTATATTTCTCATACAAATCAACATACAAACAATACCATGCAATGTTTGTATTTTAAAATCCGCACTTTCCGTTACCTACCATTTTCTATAAGATGAATGTGGGAACCATAATTACTTAGAACATAATGAAGCCTTTACTTTGTTTGTAAACTCGCGTTCTGGCAAAACATTGCTTTACAATATGAAACTGTTGCACAATAAAAATAAAGATTGATTTTGGATGGTTTATATCAGAAGTGGTTTTAGAGTAAATCGTGTAATGTAATGACTTTAATTTGTCCCTCAAAAGTGATGGATTGTCGTGTGCTGTGAATTAGTACGGAACGGTTGAAAATCTAAAGTTTTGTTCGGTTTCAAAAAGATTTATTCGATTTTGGCGACTCTACGAGTGCAGAATTGTTTAAATTCCACGTAGCCTTCTTTTTCATTTTTGCAATAGGATTGACAAATTATGAACTAGTTCTTTAGAAATAAATATCTTCCCTAGAGAGTAACAGTAAAGCCCCATTTACATGCTGCAATATAGTTGCCTGTTCAGTATATATTAGTTTGTTATTGTTTAAGATTATTTTGTGTATTTTATCTATGGGCCACAGTTGCCGGATAATAAAGTTATGATTAATATTAACGCAAAAGTTGAAGCAACAATGAAAGTTGCACCGTCTGAACAGGGTTTAGACGATGCAAGCAATTGGTTGCTTCAATTTCATTGTATGCAGGCGCGAAACTTGCATCGTGCAGATGGGGCTTTAAACTCTATTATAAATATACATCCCACAGCATTGCCTACTCCAACAACCTAATTACATTTTTTTGTTTTTTAATTGGTCTACTGGTCTGATTCTAAAATATCTTTCTCTATTAATAGGAAACTACATTACCATGAGTACTTTATTTTATAATAAAATCTATTAGAGATCCGTAAAAAAAATTCACTCGGGCAAAAGCTAGTTAAATATGACCCTATAGTTAGAAATTGTTAATACATTTTAAGTTTTTCGAAACCAGAATATGGCTTGTAAACATTTTGTTCAAAAATGATTTGACTTTGACTTTGACCGGGCGGTCAAAGTCAAAGTCTCGGAGAATCGATTCAACTGTTTTTGATCACGCAACGAAATTAGTAAAAAAAGAACAGCGGATGAGTATAATATTTTCGACTTCTTTCCATAGTCAAGCAACTTCCAAGCAGGAGACAGAACAGATTTAGGCTTAATTGGCACAAAGGGACGTTTACAACTGGGAGATGCCCAATTGCCAAATTGCCAAATTACAATTAACATTCATAATTGGTCTTTGAACTACTGTTTAGTAATTGCTGTTAACATAAACCGAGTCTCAAAAATATTACTTTGATCTTTATAACTGTGGCTTGCTTATTATCATCATTAACTGTCCTTATAGTTCAAGTACTTTGTACTTTTTTACCTTTTCTAAAATACGCAAAATCATTCACATGCATCAAGAGATTCGAATCAGAATCTCGTTATTATAATTATTATTTCTTTTATATATATTATCCTTATACGCACGGGTAACTAGAAATTCAGGTCAAATATAATCATGTTCTCTCTGTGTTGTTTTAGTCACGAATTTTGGTACTTAAGATGATTTTCCAAAAGAATCGTTTTATTCGTGACTTTTGGTAAAAGTGCCTTGCTGAAGATAAGTGTATGATCTTCACCCATGATGTGGCTAGTTCATGGGCAAAGAAGCTGATCTTTGAGCTGTAGCTGCTCTAAGTAAATTGGGCTTTTATCTTTAGAAACAACAATAGAGGACAAACTCCAGGTTTTGTTTTACTAGGTACTCCAATGTAATTTACCGCCACACGCAGCAGTGATAGGTAGAAATATATTTAGGAGAGGTTTCTCTCTCTCTAACGTTACAACAAGATGATTGATTGACAAATGCCTTATTAAAATTGAACTTCTTCTTCTCATCGAATCAATATTAGTTGATGATTTTTAGACTACTTTGGCCCAGCAGGTGGTCACTTTATTCGCGGGATCGGTGGCGTTTTTCATGTCTTACATAGTGCAGGTGTAGGGCACCTGCACTCCACCAATCCCGCATAACTACCATTGATTCGAAGACAAGAAGAAGTTTGTCCCTACACTTTAGACTCTGAAATTAATAGGTCATGAGTCATCGTCTGGTCAGGAGCACTGTACTCGTACTGAGTATGGATGAAATCTATGCCTGCCGCTACAAACATAAGCTACCCAAATAGGGATTTTGCTAGGTTATGTTTCCAGTGAGTAATAAACAAACTAAGTCTAGATAACAGGAAGCATTTTCACGTCTGAACTGTTTCGGGATTAAAAATATAGATAATAATAAAAAGTATATTTATACGACTTGCTCCCATCTAAATCTACGACTACTGTGAAAAAACAGCTAGTAGGAAGCACAAACATCTCAACGACGTAAACCACAATATCATCAAACAGATAACAGTAATTACAAAGAAATCCAATACACGAATGCCCTTAACCGACAAGATTATAGATGATTACGACGATCGCTTACCAGAAAACGATATGCCTCGTTAAACTGGCCTAGCGAGAAGGCAAGCGCCGGCATCAGCTGACTGTAATTATGATGCACAATTTAACATAGAATTTTTCTTTGGAAACTATAAAAGATATGGATGAGATTGAATAGAACTCATTGATGTAAGAGTAAATGAAACATAAGTCTAATTTATGTTATGTTCAATAATGTTAATTTTACATATAATTTCCATTTGTCCTTTTTTGCGTTACTCTAAATATATCCATGGGTGTAAGATCTAAATGCTGATGTAAGTTCGTTATTTATTAATTTCATGATGCTTTCGGTCGTTCATGTTTATTTTTTTGTGACAAGCCTGTCACACTATTCAAAACCCACTGCAACTCCTGAAAGTCTGAATCGAGAGTGGCGACCATTAAAAAGCGTCAAGGCAATGAAGCTCGACTAGTCCCAGAGAAACGTTACAGCTGTCTAGGATCCCTAAACCATATTGATCAGAACAGAACAGTGGAAGAGTAAGAAAAACATAGTCATTTTTCACTTTCACCACGACGACTACTCAATCCAAGAGCAAGCGAAGCGTGCTTGGAATCTTGGGACATGGACAGTTTAGGTTCAAAACGGATGACGAGGGCCAGAGCGAGTTTTTTCTGGTTTTTTCACACAAAAAGTAAAAGCGTCGTTTCTACTAGGTATTTAGTTTTTATTTTTATGGCATCTCTCCGGTCAACCTGGGACGTTGTCGGCTGATTAACCGGACTTTCCTGAGATGCGAATTTAAAGCCACCGGCCAGCAGTGCTAGTGCAGCAGTATACAGGGTAAAATACTTATAGACTAAGCAACTACACGCTAAGGGTACCCCTTTGTGGGTTACAGGCCTTGGCTTAGGGCGTCGCTAGGGGAAGGCAGCAAAGGGACAGGCTGGATCGGATTTCACTGTTAACGGCAATAAGATGTGTATGTTAATACTCCGTAGAATCACTTTTACCATTTTTTACCTCTGTTCTGTGGGTACAGAATTTACATTATACCGTACTTATTTTATGGGAATAGGTCATGTTCCCAAGCAGGGTTATCGATTGTTTGAGCACCACGATGGCTTATTGTTGTTGTGGGAAGTTTAGAATAAACGGCTTTTTGTTTGAACTCCAAGTGTTGGCTTAAGATGATAGTTATTATTTTTTTCAATAAAGATATATGAAGATATGGGCTAATTAATTAGGTGCTGCTATTCTTAGAGTTCACTTTCACTTACGAGCTTAAGTATTGTAAGTAGTTGGTTTTATTACGTTGCGTGGCATAACAGATAACGTTATACACTATATTTAGCTTTTAGAGTTCAATTACCAAGAAACAATCGATTATGATTACTATATTTAATTTAATTTTATTTTTTTTCGAAGCATTTGAACACTTGTCTACCCATGCCATACCATGCCATGTTTTGTCTCTGCATCACCCCAAGGAAGACTGGTAGCAAATGCCCAAGGTATTAAGTCCGCCTTTGTACAATGTTTTTTTTTACATTTTGTGCATAAAGTTCAATAATTAAATAAATAAACACTTGTATCGTGTAACCCAAAATTGTCTGATTTTAATAATTTCAATTAAAAACTGTGTACACCCAACTTTATGTACTGAAGCTGGTAGTTTTTGTCTATTAATTTGAAAGTTTTCACTATTGAAATATGGATAATTGTTAATTTGGGTGATTGTTCATTCGAGCGAACGTTCTCTAAGTAACCGTTCATTCGGGCAACGTTCTTCGGTCAAACGGTTATTCGAGTAAACGTTCTTCGAACAACCGTATATTCGGGCAAACCTCGCCTAGAAACCGTTTACTCAGGCAAACATTCTTCAGTAATCGTTATTTTGAGAAATCGTTTATCGGTCTTAGTTCTCCAGCCAAGAGAACGTCGGACAATCGTGACGCACTCTACTAAACGAAGCTGTGTATTTAGAGAGGGACATTGAATATTTTTTTTTACACGAGACAATAATAAAACATTGCACATTGACGATGCCGCAAGCTAATTCGCAGACTTCACAGTAAATAAAGTCTGCCATTTTAATAACACGACTCGATTTGGTTGCGTGACTGGAACAAACTTAATGCATAAAATTCCAAGATCAGTCACATTTGTTTAATCAAATAAACTTCGTAACTAACTACCGAATGGTTGTAATTTCTTGCAGAAAGGAAAACATTTGTGACAGGTAATTTGACGACACGCATATTACTATGTATGAATGAAATATTATTTCGAAATTGAATACAAGGTATTGATATTTTTCCTATAATATATTGATCTAGTGTAATTTTGATAAAAAAAGTGGCTCTAATAAAATTATTTATTAAAAAAAATTATTATATTATTTAAAAACTTGCTAGTTTTTTCTATAAATAATTATCTTTGCCCGCAACTTCGGCTGCTTGAATTTTCTTATGGATCGACTACTGTTTTTCATCTGTCTGTTCGCGATAAACTCAAAAAGTACTGAATAATTTATGAGGATGGTTTAAGTGTGTAATTTTTAATCTTCTGTGTAAATTGGTTGAAATATGACGATGATTCCCGTGCGAAGACGAGGCGGGTCGCTGGTTAATTATAAAAAAATCGACGATGAGCAAAACTAACGACAGAGGGAATCCTAGGGATAACCCTAGGATTCCACAGGAAACACGATTTCACAGTTTGAAAATAATTTCAAACTGTGAAATCGTGTTTTTGGCAATAAAGATTTATTATTATTATTAAGTATGAGACCAACTACTTATTGAACTATTAAAATAAAATTTCATTCAATTTGATTGTTATGATATGGAACAGTTGATTTTATTATGTGGAAAATTTAATGCAAGTGTGAGTGAAAGGGACGAATGTATCGGGAGAGAAGGTGAAAAAGATGATGTGAGACCATAAGACAACGAAGACGTGTACTGACGTATTTTTTTTAAACAAATTTATATTGAGTTAATATTTAAAGGCGGTCAACAAAATCCCGTATAACTTTGCCCAAATATGTGCCTTGAGGTACACGTGCACCAAAGCGTAGAAAATAAATTTTGTACTTTTATTCATAAATCGTTTTTAGCTAATTATTAAAATGTAATACAATAAAAAAATGTGGCAACTATGAAAGCACGATTGCCTTTTATTTGGTTGTCACTCGGGTTGACATTTCGTAAATGTCATTTTGTTTTGTTTTTGTTGACACTTCACACATGTCATTTCGTTCATTTCTGCGTTTGACAGAAGTAAGAAGAAACTTGACACTTGTTTTTTTAATAAGTAAGGTGGTTATTTCATAGAGTGCTAAAATGGCGTCCTTTTTATTACGATAAAAGTTATTTTATTATCTTCCCCGGGCAACTATATGATTAATTTAAGAGTGCAATATTATTCAGTGTAATCTAGTGTATTTTATGCCACTAAGTGTACCTTCTCTACAAAATTGGGCAGATATTGATGACATCCTTTGTTTTACTCTGAGCCGACATTCCATTCTATTTGCCAAAATAAATAGTTTTAAAGCACCTAAAATGTAGCCATGTACCTATTCCCATGCTCTCTCTGCTAGGAAATACAGTCGCGTTTATCACAAAGATTATAAAGATAAACATTCAAAAGCCTGAGGCTCCAGGCTATCGAGTCGGCGTTGGGCTATAAACATAAGTTATTTACTCTAAGTCAAGTGCAGTGGCCTACTTGCAGGTCACTTTCTAGGGAATGACTGTCCCGCTGGTCTCGTAGTTGCAAGATCTACTACCGTGCTTGAGGTCTTGAGTTTGATGCCCAGGTCAGGTACTTTACCTTCCTCCTTTCTCCTTTCCTTCCTTTCTCCTTTCCTTTCTTTCTTCTTCTGGTGTCACACCATCAAGTTCCAAACTATTATTGGGTGTTTTCATCAGGATTATATCAGTAGCAGCATGGAGTTTGGAACTTGATGGTGTACACCCAATAATACTTTATTGTTGGGTGCTTCCATCAGGATTATGTCAGTATCAGCCTAGAGTTTGGAAGTTGATGGTGTGACATCCTGTGCCTTGGGTTGGACTTTGATAGTGAGGGGAAAACTAAGTGCAGCTCTATTTGACCACACGTTATTACTCTACATATTATAATAATTATCTCCTACTTATACCCTGTTCACAATAAGATTAGAAATTTACATAAACCTTTTTTACAGTCCATTCAACCGATTTTGACTTATATTGCGTTGGTAGCATGACAAATGGCAACTGCAGTGAACAGTTGTTATTGTAACCACTTTTTTGCCTCTAATGCCATCCTTAAGCCTACGGAATAGAAGTCAAAATCGGTTAAAGGGACTATAAAAAAGGTTTGTGTTTGTGTCTAAACTTATTGTGAACAGGGTATAGGTACTTGGCATGTCTCAATTGAGATGGGCTGCCGTGACTGCGGCACCGCGCTATTGGGTTAGGAGAGAAATATTACTTTCTTAGGACCAATGCCAGTATAATAGAATATTTTTGGAAAACCTTCTGGAAAAGTCGATAATTTGGATGGTATTTTTGTATTAAAATTTTAATAAGAAAACCTAATACCTAGAGAATAATTTATTGTGATTGGCTCTTACGGGCCAAATTTTCCTACCTACTTCTTGATGGGCGTCCAAAAACAAGTATCCGAATTATGAATTATAGTGTATTAAGGAAAAATTGTCGCGTTTTAGTATGTAGTAGAATCTAATCAGCATCTATACCTATCTATCTAGATACACTAGTGTGTTAAAATACAACACTACCTAAATATATACAGTGACAGATAGTACGAGTGAAAAGCCGATTTTCACTCTAAAATAGGGATTGAATACTACCAGCCCATTTATTCATGCAAAATCGTGATCGAATCGAGCACAGTGCTACCGTGTCGTGACTGACCGTATAGCCAGTGTCAAAGACGATGCGAATTACGATACGGTTCAGTCTGATCATTTACGTGCAAAAAGATCAACACACTAAGTGATACTTAACAACAATTTTCTTCTGAAGTCATTTTGTGGCATCAAGATGGTCCTTCAAGGCGGATCCGTCTCGAAGGACCAATAGTTCTATGGCATCATCTACTTTATTGTGCTTTCATTCCACAAAAAAAAATATAATTGAATATATGTGATTGTGTGAAAATCTATCATTATCGGTTGTGGTCGGCTTTCAGTCTCACTGAATGCAGCTGAATACCAGTGGTTTACATGGAACGACTGTCCGGCTGACCTCTACCATAGTTAGAATGGTTGTTATACTTTCTGGCTTCTGTCAATGATCTACGAATGACAGCCGGGTCCAACGGCTTTATGTGCTTCCCGAAACACGGAGAAGCAGTTTTGGTAAACAAGCTATATCTCTGGGACTTTTGGTCCGATTTTGTAAAATCTTTACAGGAAGCTACAATATGCCTGAGTGCTACAAACTTTGTTTTCCTAGATGACCTGGCAAACTATATCCGTTTTAAAAATTAAAAAAATGTCTACGACAAAATCTCAGATGTACCAAAAAAAAAATACACAAAAAAATCATATAAACTTATCAAGCCGTTTGATTACGACACTATGACACGAGATTTTTATTTTATATATTTGATTAGATTATCATATAAATATGGGATTTACAAGAAAATTCGCTCGGACGAAGGCGCGAGCAAAAGCTACGACATAAAACATAAATCACTTTTTACTCAAGTTCTTTCGCATCAAGCTATTACGTATACCGGGAGCTAACCATTATCGAAGGCCATTACGCCGATCTTTATAAGAAAAAGCAATTTCACACAGTAAATGACAGGTTTTCCAATAATTAATTCATATATAAAATCTGCATATCACTACAACTTGCTATAACGTAGTTTCACATCTAATTTTACACTCTAGCTTTTGCCCACGAGTTGGTTCAGTGAATTTTCTAACTAAACCATTTTTTAATTAACAAAATATGACCTGTATTCAGGAATACCGCAGCTTCTTATTAGCAGAGTCAGACCAGAGATTATCACGATCAAACAAACCAACTTTTTTAGCTTTATACTAGTAATATTACTACCACTATCCTCGCGGCTACGTTCGCGTGAATGTTGTTACTTATATAATGTTTATAGTAAAATATAACTTATAGTATTAGCGCTCATACAAACAAATTCTTCTTTATTATATTAGAGATTTACGGTTTACGGTTTAAGATACTTTATTTCACTCAAAAAGAATAATACATATTCACTTCTATGAGGAAAAGAAAAACACAATAATATAAACTTATGGTAACATTTGCAAGACATGGTGCTTTAATAGCCTTTTAAAAGTTGGAAGAGATTTTGATTCCTTGATTACTTTAGGTAATTGATTATAAAGCTGTGCTCCCTCATACACAATAGTCTTTCTGCCATAATTTGTTCTCGGTGCTCTTAAAATTATATGGTTAGCCTGTCTAGTTGCAGTGCGTTTGAACTTGTAATATTTTTGTAAATGTTATTTGTGAATGTATGTCTCTATTTATTATTCTACGCACAAGTACGCAAGTGTTATATCTAAACGTTTGTTCAATATTCATTATTTTTGTTTCTTTAAAAACCCTTTGAGAGGGTGTCAAAAAATTGTAATGAAATAAAACATTAACGATCTTATTCTGAGATGTTTGTAGGTTTTTAAGGTTAGTTTTAGCAGCACTTCCCCATATTTCGATTAAATAACCGAGATGTGGATTTCTCATTTAAATCAGAAGACTGAACATGATATATACGCATTTCTGAGCGGCAAAGCCGTGAATAGATTGATTGAATTGATAATTGTTGACTTGTAACAGTTTCTGATTGTATGATTGCATATTAATTAAATCAATGGTATTATATATGCAAATTGATTGGTTAATTGTATTTAATTGAAGCTCAGTGGTGGCTTGAGTTTAATTGAATTTAAATTTAATTGGTTTCATTGTGTATTTTTACTAAGAGAAAAGTTACAGTCTTATTACCTTTTATTATTACTTGAATTATTTAAGAATTAAAATCTTTTAGGTACTTATGAACGTTGCTTCAAGTTGATTAGTGATTATTATTAAGAAACTTTTTTATGTAAGAACGTTGGTTGAAGTTTAGAGTAATTTTTCTTCCTAGTCTTATCCTCAGACTACAGTCGCGACCAATTGAGGTCGGTTGAAGTTTAGTAAATCTTCTTCGTAGTGTTATCCTCAGACTATAGTCGTGACCAATTGAGGTCGTTGTATTGAGCGCCATCGCCCTCCATGCTGGACGGTTTTCGACCATACTTGGAAATTCCCTTTGCAGACCTCTTTCACCACATCTGTCCATCGGGTTGATGATCTGTCACAACCACTTTTTTCTTCCCCGAAACCAACTTTAAATAAGCTTTTCTAAAGCTTCGCTTACCTAGGTCAGTAATATTCCCTAGGGATTGAGAAGAGAGAGGGGAGAATTGGCCTTCAGATAATTAGAGTCTACTCTAAGCATAAGTTTAAGATGAATTATGAATTAGAATTGAGCTATTTTTGTTGGATATAAATGTAACGAATACGGTATATTGAGTTCTTTTGTCGAATTAAATTATTTTAAGATGGTGGGTTGGCTCATTTGTTAAAAATAACCTTATTTATATACCTCTTTATTGCATTTAAAATCCATAAGCATCTATCGGCACAGACCACCGTCCCACAGCAATTACTAAGATTTTTTGGCTTTGGAAGCAACTCCACTTGTTCCTGTCAATTAAAGCCACATATCACAAAATATAAAGGTTACAGAAGGACCGCTCTTCAAAAATAATAACTTAAACTTGCCAGACTCACTAGGGCTGCTACTATAGTGACTCTTGGTCAAATCATGTGGTTTTATTTGTGACAATATGAAATTTTATTGACACTGGTTGGAACTCTTTGCAATTCTTTCCTTTTTTCCAACAAAATTTTCCTGTTCTTCAGGAAATGTCAATGTATCTCATTTATACATTTAGACAACACGTGACAGTCGAGACTAAAGTCTGATTGAAACTGCTTAAGAATGCCTATAAACGTAATGTCAATGTGTGCGTGCGAAAAATGGCGGTTTGTTCTGAGTGGTCTCTCTGCTCGGGCGCGACGCAGCCTTCTGTACTTTGTGCACATAGGTAGCTGTCTCCAGGGTACCAAAGAACACCATTGTACCCTAACAAGACAGCTCCAGCCCTGCCATTTAAATTGCCATATTCACGCGTTCCAATGTCATTAAAGCCCAGTTTCCAATGTACGTGTCTTTTAAATTGTACCTAAGAATTCCCACACAGTAAACCTTATTACATTTTTTTTACTATGTAAGTAATACTTAATTGCTTTTTATTAATGAATGGGCTATTCCGACATCATAATTAAAGCGTTTGGAGGTGTGAAGTAATTTATAGGCTATCGTAAATTATACTCATTTGATTTAATATAGGGAAGTGTGCACAAATCATATTGATAGTACCGATTGATATTTTCACGAGTCGATTAATATTTTTCTATTTAAAATATTAATCGTATGTCCCGCACGCATTAATATATTTGGATCCATTAAAATAATTTTATAATCTCAAATACAATACTCACATTGTTGTTAAAAATATTATTTCTGTTATTTATTTAAATAAATAAATTAAATTCATTTATTTCAGGCAAGTTTAACCCCATTGTATACGGGGTTAAACTTGCCTGAAATAAATGAATTTGAATGAATTACCTGTTGCTGTAGCAACAATCATAATAATAATAATAATAACATCATAATAATTTAAATTATTATAAAATTCATATAGATTCAAAATAAAATAAAATACAATACAATACAATTTAAATTAAAATGCAAATAAAAATAAAATCAGAAGTAGTAGTAGTACATAAATCACAAAATAAAATAATAAAATTACAATTTTCGCTTCGGCATTGGCACAGCTACATGTCTTCCGGAACAATGCCGGATGAAAGGGCAGTCCAACCTACCCCCAATCATCGCCAAAACGGTGTTGGAGCTAGCCCGTGCGAACATCCCCGAGGCGCTGCAGTATCGAGGCAACCCCATCACCGCTCTGAACGCGTTATTGTATTGGACGCGGAGGGCTTTCCGTACCCTTCAGAAAAATAAGTCCCAAAGTCCTAAATAATCGAACCAGTACCTATGTCTATTCTGTTACAGTCTCCCTCGGTAAACACCAAAGTGAAGTGAGCTGTCATCCGTCCGTCTGCTTTGCAATCTCTAGCTTCGCGACGGATGACAGCTCACTTCACCTTGGTGTTCACCGAGGGAGTTTGTAACAGAATAGCACTGCAGAACACAAAAAGAAGATAAAAAATATTTTATGTGTTAAGGAACATTGCCAAAAAGAAGATAAAAA
The DNA here is from genome assembly GCA_947361185.1 of Charanyca ferruginea. Taxonomy (NCBI): domain Eukaryota; kingdom Metazoa; phylum Arthropoda; class Insecta; order Lepidoptera; family Noctuidae; genus Charanyca; species Charanyca ferruginea. The sequence goes on from OX376055.1 coordinate 59,082,865, forward strand.
ATATTTTATGTGTTAAGGAACATTGCCAAAATTCAGCAAATTTCCTTTAGCCGTGAGAAAGAGTAACAAACATTTATCTTTTTAATAGTAAGTATGGATATGATATTAGAAGTAAGATTAGGCAAAGCTTGTGGCTAAGTTAAAGCCGTACAGAACAATCGCTCAAAGGTTAAGCTACGCTAGCCGCGGTCGGTCGGTGGATGGACGACCATCCCTTTCATACCGAGTTTCCTCCGTGCCTCGGAAAGCACATAAAGCTGTTGGTCTCGGCTGTCATTTGTAGAACTTTGGCAGTCGTTATAAGTAGTCAGAAGCCAACCCAAAAACTGGGTTGCGGAGGTCCGATAGGCAGTCGCTCCATGTAAAACACTGGTATTCAGCTGCATCCGGTTAGACTGGAAGCCAACCCCAATATAATTGGGAAAAGGCTAGGCAGTTGATGATTAGGCAAAGTAATAGTCCTTCTGTTCATATAATTTAATATGAATTTACAGTAAGTATGAAGGATTAATATAATTCCCGAGCGAATTTCAATCACGGCGACCAATCACAATGAAGACTAGTATGTGCGCTCTCTATCGGTTCCCTTCAGCCCGAAGGGAACCGATAGAGATCAGGTGCAAGAACAACGAACCCATTAACATTTTCCCTGACGTAGGAAACAAAACCCAAAAGCCCACGCTCAGCAGTCGCGATTGCTACTACGAGACCAACGAAGCAATCATGTGATTCATGCATATGTAGGCATTTGTTCCTTCATATGTATATATTGCACAAATTGCACAAAAAGACACCACTGCACAGTGCACACACTACATTAAACTTACCTTTTTTCATGTATCTGATACACCAATCTCAGTTGGAAAGTGACAGTGGTCTTTTTGCCCAGAAAAAGCAACAGTTTTTAGTGCGGAAATGTTATTATATCAAAATTCCCTATCTATACGAACTGTGCAGTTGACGGCAGTTCCATGCGACTGCACATTTGATCTTTATCTTATAATGACTGCAATTGAGAATGTAATTGTTCTGCCATAGTTTACCGACACGGTTTACATCAAGTAGACGATATTGTTTTGTTTTTGTTCGTAATTGTTTATTTGGTTTTATTTTGTTGGGTTATTGATTTTTGAGGAAAAGGGTGCATTTTGTTGCTGTTTTAAGTTTAGCAAGTCGATACCTACTTAAAAACCATTTTATTTAACCGACTTCAAAAAGGAGGAGCGTTCGGGTATAACTCTGTCATATATAGACGAATTTGAAAAATCTTTTCCCATATAAATTTGATCAAAATTGATTCAGCTCTTTTTGAGAAAATCATCAAATTCCCAAAAAAAAATACTTAGTGACGTTTGAATTTCTTCTATCTTTGGAGGACTTACGACTTAAGTGTATCGCCGTTTCTTAATGGATTTGGATGTTAAGACAATACTAAAAAGCGGAAAATCAAAAGTTAAAAACGAGGTTTTCTTTTTTTGAAAAAACTTTTTTATCTTTGTAATATCCGAGGGTAAAAGTATTATTAATACTTTCCTAATATTGCTCACTGCTTTCAAAGGCTTCTTCTCATACAAAGAAGGTATGAGCATTGGAATATTAGAAATATACTATTCTATTGAATACTACGCTTGCTCAACACAAATTGGCGATTACACAGACAGATTTTTATCAAATACTTCTAAATTATGTTACAAAACCTGATAATATTTGATCTTGTAAATTAAACTGATTTTGGCTAGAAAACTACATAAGTAAGTAAGTACCTATGTAATTAATTAATTAAGAACCTACTTACTAAATAAATAAAAAAAATATGTATGTTGGTAGCTCAGATTATGCATGTTTCATGATTTGAGGTTGGTAGTATTTTATCTCAATTTTTTAACCAATGTTGATTTATTAGGTACTTACTCTATTGCTTGATTTATTTAGTAGGTAAATACAAAATACTATATTTTATTTTTAATGATAATTATTAATATAATTGATGTAGAAACTAACATAGACCGTGCACCAATAACCAAATATTGGGGACCAAAATTGTCTTGTTTAATAAATATAAAAATAATATATTATATAGTTTAGATACCTACAGAAAATCTTTTAGTATTCCAAGTTAGTTGAGTTAGTAAGTAAATAAATACTTGTCAAAAATTAAAGTTTCACAAAAAGAAAAAACGGATGCAAGGTTAAGTATTTTTTTTTGTTGTAAGTAACAACTTAATTATTTTCCCGCGCATTTTCCGCGGTTCCTGCTGTACACATAAAAGACATAAAGAATAAAATACTCACGTAAATAAAATCCACAACTCGAAATTTTAAAAGCGAAACTCAATATTTAGAACACACTCGAAATATAAAAAAATAAGAAACAGTTGAAGCTCACGTCTTCACATCACTACGAGCAATAGCGCAATGATTCTCTGCACAGTCAACAAACCACTGCTTGTATTTATTTTGCTTCAAATACAAAAAAACACGTTAGTACTCGAGACAGTAAGTTCACTTTTGAATATCTTTTACTTCAAACTTGCACCTTATGGTTCATTACACTGGGCACACGGAATCAAACTCTACTACTTCGATGCTTAGATGCATTCTTAAATAAACATGTTTTATTAAAAGGTAAAAGTAAAACATTGTTTATTGTTGTTCAAGATTATGAACTATATAATCTAAAGGCCTCTTTGATAAACATAGTATCTACATGAGATTAAGTTGTGAGGCATAAAAATGTTTGACCTCTACTATAGATACAAGGGATAGTTTCACGGACGGATTATCTACACTGTCGGAAATTTCACCAATTTTCTGTAGTTCATAGGCCATAGGAAAGCGTCGTGGCATTGATGTGGTTTTCATCGAATTTATGTAATGGGAAGAAAGAAAAAATACTCTGTGATAAACAATATAAAATGTACCTACTTACTTGTATCTTATGTGTTTGCAACATAAGCTAGCAGCAGACCCAGTATTATTATGATTACCTATTGTTTTATTTTATTTATTTAGTCAAAACGTGGACAAATGGTAGGTATGGGTCACAAGCCCGCTACACTATTCTCAAAACACTGAAGAGGAAACACAAGGGCCGTTTTTCCATACAAACTTAGTCCCCTGTTTCCTCCCTGGAAAATACCAGTAGATCAATTATTTTTTTTTAAATATCCATGGCTACTATTGGCATGTCCCTATGTTTTCCTTTTTCTCATAAATTTATTATTAAAAGAGATATGAATATTCAAAACCCTAAAAAATTTACATGATTTTCCGCTGTGTTCAAACATTCAGAAAACAAATTTGACTTGATTATATAAAAAATAGAAAACATAGGAACACGGCAAAAGCCTTTCTTTATTTTTTAATGAAAAAAGCAGTTAAATCGGTTAAGTTTTGGAGAAGAAATCAGGGGACTACGAATCATTGATTTTGTGTACTTTTAATAGGTATTTTCGGTCAAAGCTGCAGTTGTCTCTATCGCGCTCTGCGGTGTTCGGGCATCGCGCGACAGCAATAGATTTTACAAATACCTAATTTTCAATTCTCTAGCCCGTGGTATTTTCTCTCCGCAGTGGCGACCATTAGAAAAGCGTCTAAGTTCGACGAGTCCCGGAGAAACATTACAACTGTCTTCGATCCCGCAACGAAATTAATCTGAGAAGAACAGCGGAGGAGTAGGTATTTAAGAAAAACATAACTTATTAACCATGTTTGGTAAATCAGAGTTTAAATATTTTCCTGTAATAAACCAAACTGTCTTTATTGTTATTATTATAGCCTGATTTTCCCACTGCAGTGCAAAAACCTACATGCTCTTCGTCCAACTCTGTCATTGTCAAAAGAGTCAAGACCATCCCGCCATCTTCGATTTGGCCTACCGCGATGTCGCTTGTTGAGACCCCAACTGTTTTTAGCCCCTAATAATTAAATTAATAAAAAAAACATGTGTGAATAGTAAGTGTAGATAAGTGCAGGCACCAGACAAAATTGGAATGCAAGAAAAACATTTCTCATTTCCTTACCTACGGGTTTTTACCCGACGATGCCAGGAGGAGTAAAATTTAAATTATGGTTCTTGGTTTTGAATGATAGTGGTTGACAGTGTTCATACATGCAGTCGGAGGCATCAATTAAAATGTCTATTTTTTTGTTATCAAATCCGTTGATAGTGTCTTAACTCTAACTTGATGCCTCCGATTGCATTTGTGAACACTATCAACCAGGTTCATTCCAAACCAAACAAATATACATCTTTTCAGTTAATTTATTATGTTTGAAAATAAGTTGTCAATTTTTGCACGCTGTCCCGGGTTTATGTGGTTTTCGATAGTTTTTTTATTTAAATTTCTGTCACTTGTTATTTCAAGCGATGGCAACCCTGGGGGCCAAGTCTGCTATTTTTATAATTTCGTCATTCCAACACGATCCCATTGTCATTTTGCTAAAAGTTCGTAATCTGATAAATCCATAATGGTCGATCATTGGTCGGTCAATGGTCTCGTAATAGAATTGTGTTATAATGACATTGTCAACAAATTTGAACATTTATTCATGCCAGATTTCATTTATATATATTTTTACATATTATTTATAAGTGTTATAAGCAATCTGAAGTAGTAAGAAGTTCGTAAACTAAGTCAGTCATTAATTTGTCATTATGTACGAGATTACCATTCTATAGCATTTCTTTCAATGGAGTGTCATTGGTTGACCATTGGAAAGTCATAATGACGCCATTATATTAGTAGATTACCAAACTTGTCAAAATCAACAATTATGAAATCAAGGATAGACCATTCTGACACTATTGTAATAGCAGACTTGAGGCCCTGGTTTGTAGGCTTTATGGGAACCAGAGAAAATAAATTTTAATTAGGGAGAATGCCTAAGGAAATGTTACAAAGAGTCAACTGAAGAAAATTTATAATCGTATGTCACTTTGACATGAATGGTTTAAAGTTGAAATGTTTTGCTCTTATAGCAACGCGGAACACCGCGTGCGGTCGGTGTTTCGCGTTTCTCTATAGTTTTTGCTACGTGGGAAAGGAACGAGCTTTGTTTTAGTAATCATGCATAGTCTGAATCCAAAAAGTCTGGCAACCAATCTTACCATGCGTTATCGTGTTACCCAGTAACTAGGTTGTGGAGGTCAGATAAGCAATCGCTCTATTTAAATCATTGGTATTCAGCTGCATCCAGTAAGACCGTATGACGACCTCAACTTAGTTTGGAAAAAACTAGTCAGATGATGAACAATCTCCCTCTCAATCTTCTTTTTTTTACAATGTAGACCGATATCATGCTTAAGTGTTTACAGTCACGAGCTTAAATATGTATATTGTATTTCTATTTTGTTACAATCTCCCTCGGTGAACACCAAGGTGAAGTGAGCTGTCATCCGTCCGTCGATCAGTATGTCTATTCTGTTATTATCTCCCTCGGTGAACACCTAGGTGAAGTGAGCTGTCATCTCTCCCGATGCTAGGGATAAACAAAGCACTACAATCGGATGACAGCTCACTTCACCTAGGTGTTCACCAAGGGAGATTGTAACAGAATAGCACTGCTGCTTTGTCAATCCCTAGCTTCGCGACGGATGACAGCTCACTTCATCTAGGTGTTCACCAAGGGAGATTGTAACAGAATAGCACTGCAGATTGCAAAATTCAAAAGCAATTTTCTCGTAAAATAACTATTTCAACTTGTAGATTAATCCTATTTTATAGTACAATACGGTCAACGTAACTTGGCGCGTCTGAAGTTAGCTGTTTGGCTGCGCAATGGAACTTTTAGGAACGAAATTGTCTACTGCCCAGCTAATCGGCTAACTTCAGACGCGCCAAGTTACGTTGACCGTACTGTAGTTTGGGATCAAAAATTCCATATTCGTGACACACTATCATTTTAATCAACAGTTTAGGAGAAAATCAGTTTAGAATGAGACCAACTGTTTACATATTTATGCTCGTGACTGTATCAAAATTATTAGTTGGCCCCAAAAATAATATTATAAAAAACTTTCTTATAATTTTTGATTGGCCCTCGGATATCTAATGGTTGGACCTACGATAGTTACTTCGTTCAATTCAAAAGCAGCGTAATTCAAGGATTTAGCTTAATATCTGTGATTAAACTTTTAACTGCCACTGACTGCTTATATTATTATTGTGACGAACTTGTTTTGAACTTTCCGCTTGACTTTTTGCAGTCGTGATTTTTTTTGCTTTTTTTATATTTAATCTGATTGCCATTTATATAGTAATAATTATATTATATTGCCATTTTTGATTCTTAGAAAAGTCAATTGATTTATGAATTTTCTAATAAACTACTAAGTACTAAGAACCACGTAACTAACGAAGGCACATAATATTTGTACATACATTTACATACCATGTTTTACCTACCCTAGCCTTTTCTAGCCAGTGCGAAAATTTAAATACTTAAGTTATTTCTAACGAGATTAAAATTGATAAATGTAATCAAAACTAGTTTAATAAAGATATTAAAATTATAGTGAAATGCCTTGACGTCAAAAAACTGATAATCGCACCATCTGTCGTTGGATATTTGAACTTATGTAAAACTTGTATGAGTACGGATCTATTAAGTTGCACCGCTTTATGCTAGATGGCGCTGTATTCAAGTGCGTTAAAATCTAACTTTGAATAATAATTTTATTTCTACTTATAGATGATCTACTTATTCTTATATACTAAGCAGGTCCATAAAAAAAAATTGTTACGTTTCCTAAAATTAATATTATTTAAATAAATAAAGCAACACAGACATGAAGAGAATAACAATAACGATTTACTCGAGTCGCAACTAAGTTTTCCTTCTACATTAACAAATTAAATAAGAGAATATCCAACGCAATAATGACATTATCTAACAGCCTGTACTAATGTAACCAGCATAACCTGATCTTCCATTTACTGAAATTCTGAAATTAATTTCATAAGACTTTTCCTGTACAGAGGTCTCTTTCAATGGGTGGTCCTTAAATATCTGTAGGTATTTCTATTTAGGTATATACTGTGGTGGTATATACTCTCTGTGGCGTGCTAAAGGTCGATTCACACTGGGTCGGTTATCGGCTGGCAAAGCCGCACGTCGCCGCGAGCAGCCGCTTTACTCGTGCAAAATTTAAACGCTACTATGCCTTTAGATTTGGACCATCATCACCATCAGCCGAAAGACGTCCACTGTTGAACATAGGCCTGCCGCTTGCATTCACAGGTTACCCGCGACCTTGACAATGTCTTCGGTCCATCTGGTGGGAGGCCTACCAACGCTACGTCTTTCGGTTCGTGGTCACCAATTGAGAACCTTTCTTCCCCATCGGTTATCGGTTCTTCGAGCGATGTGGTCTGAGATTTGGACAAAAAGTTGAAATTGGTTTGTAAACAAGACTGCCCAATTGACTGCAAAATTGACCCTTATGGGGTGGCAAGCAAGTCAATCACCCAGTGGCCTCGCACTTGCGAGGGCCTCGCAAGACAATGGATATCATTTGAAGGATAATTTATGTACGGAACGCCTCATCAACTGGCTTTTCGAAGGACAGGTCTCTATGGAGGAGAACAAGCAAGAAACTCCACGGATACTCTTTTTAATCAAGTTTTTACAAAATCCTGGTTACATTATTCTTGTTGCTTCTATATGTGAAAACTATGTAAGTGAACAGTAATCCGAAACATTTAATTTTAAACGAAATAAAGAGAAAGCCATGGCAGTTTAGTGATGACCAATCTCAACTGACTGGTACAGAATGATCTAACCCACACGCCACCGTCAGCGAGACATTTGAGTAAAGATTAGCATGAGCCGAATGGAAGCTCGCGACGCCGCGCGGCTCCGAGAGCTCACGACCGCTGCATAAAACAAAACCGCGCGACTTTTCGCCGAGTCGCTACCGACTGGTGTGAATTGAGCCTTAAGAGCACCTCTGTGTACTCTTCATGGCAGCCCCTTTTACATTAAGCTTAATTATAAAACTTGAGGAAGGAAGTAATTAAATTATTAGTAACATAATCATATTTTTTTATTTGCTAATGAACTGAGAACATTTCGAATTAATGTTTATTGTTGTTTATGTTAATGGAAGTTGTAAAGGCATTTGGGTAACTGTGAAGTATCTATAGAATTGCGGATTACCTACCAAAAAAATAACCGGGAAAGTGCGAGTTGGACTCGCTCACCGAGGGTTCCATACAAATTTGTAGGTACATAATTCATACTTCCTGCTAATATTATAAATGAGAAAGTGACTATCTATTACGCTTCCACGATGAAGGGCCTGAACCGATTTTGATGAAATTTGGTATGAAAATAACTTGAACCCTGGGAAAGCAATTAGGGTACTTTTTAATCCGGGACTTTGTCTGCTTTCGCGGTAACCGACTTTCACACGGACCAAATCGCGGACTAAAGCTCGTTATAAATAAAGAATCTATTTTTTATAATTACAAATGTTACTTCATAGTTCTAGGTCAACGGCAAGTTATACTCTTTAAATTTTGATTCCCTTGAGAGTGTCGAAATGTACAGAGGTCAACACATGAAGCTACTACAATCTGTCAAATTTCTTTGATAGATTTTAAACTTTATTACAAAATTATAAGGTTCATATTTAATTGGGAAAATTTGACAGTTAGGTATGGCTTGATGTGCTGGGGTCTGTACGTTTTATGCGACATAAACGGCCGTATCTTTTTTTCACGTTAACTTAGAAGTTTTATTTTTTCTCAGCTTCAAGGGACCGTGGACTTAAGCATATGGTTTTAATTTCAATTCGATACCTCTACGCGTCCCCGAGATAAATCTTCTGGGGCTAGTTGTTTGTATACCTATGTTATATGATTTTAAACGCACCCACGACAGGAGAAATTCCTAGTGTGTGGCAATGTATTTAATATTTAAAAGTTATAATTAATTAATAATGTAACCAGCCTACAATTGTCCCACTGCTGGACAAAGGCCTCTTCTCATACAGAAAAGACACAAGCATTGATCACCATGATTGCTTCGCGTGTCTTAAGTTACACAGTTCGACATAAGCTATTGTTTATCTATTGTGTCTGCTTAGACATTCAATGGGTTAAGGCGAATTGGTTATCAGACTTACATTAGACGTAATAGTATCATATGACGCTCTGCTTGTCCGCAACTCCACGTCTCAGCGCGTATTTTGCGTAAGTACAGCAGACGTCCTTAAGGGGCAACGACTTTTACAGATTTTAAACTGACAATCACGTCAAAATGTGTAGTGTAAATAATTTGAAAAAAATATAAGTTAAACTAGAACATTCTCTTAATCGTTTATTTTTGATTATATTCATATTAAATAGTGTAATTAACTCGTGAAATTTTGTCTGACATGGACAAAATATTGACAATCACACAAAATCTACCAGGTATAATTAAACGAAACTTACCTTCTATCTTACAGACAATTTTATTATCTGTCTTTTAGTATACGCGTTTTTTTTTAGTTAAAGAATACTATCATTTATTTAATTTTTTCGACTAAACTTTGAGAGTTTTGGACGCAGCGCATACGATTCTCTGGTCGGTCAAGGTCGCCGGCGTATATCGTCGCCTTAAGTACAGATTTCCTTATGATGTTTTTCTTCGCTTATGTCATTGTCAGTGAGGTCCAAGATAAACATAGAAAGTATATATTATTATGCTATTTATACAAATTTTTAAGACAGGTTTAATCTTTCCCTGTGTTGCTGCAAATTGAAGTTTTATAGGTTCCATAGATCTATGTCTACCTAAAAAGTTTCAACGAGTGGTAGGTACCCTTCATGTTCATCACCCCGAGAATTTATTTTTAAAAACTTTTTTATAATCGTTCGGTAACAATGAAACTGACTTTCAGAATTTTAAAATAATTAAAAATGTATCAATCATCAATTTCATAACCCTTCACCACTTCGTCAATTCCCATTTCAATTTACATTTCTCCCTCTGTTCGTTTTACGATACCCTGATTGACAACACTGAATGGCCGTCACAATCAATAATACCTACCGGTACCAATACCGGTACCGGATAGTACGCAAGTGGCATCGGCGATATCATGGCAGACGACATTTTTGGAAATCCAGACATGAATCTGACAAATTAATTAAGTTTTTTTATCATAAGATTTGATATCTATTTCTTGTTTCGTAGTAGAGATAATTATTGGTACATTAATGTGACTGAGAGGGGTTCGTGGTTATGATCGATCATGGTCAAGCTATGCTTGCTGCGGTCGATTCGTGGATGGGTGACCATCTTTTTCATACCGAGATCCCTCTGTGCCTCGGATAGCATCCGTTGGTCCCAGCTGTCATTCGTAGATCCTTAGTAATCGTTATGGGTAGTCAGAAGCCAGAAAGTCTGACAACCAGTCTTTGTAAAACTCTGGTATTCAGCTGCAGGCGGTTAGACTGGGAACTGACACCAACATAGTTGGGAATAGGCTAGGCAGATAGGAGCTAACTGCACGACCTTACACATTATCACAAAAAATACTGCCTAGAAAGATTTCCAACAGATACTAAACAAACACAAAGTACTTACAAGAACTTTATCACTAGTCCTGGATGAATGAACAAGTAAGTTTCTTACTGACCAAGTTGACCGACCCATTTCAATGGTATGACGTTATCAATTCACTCCTCTTGTTTTCTGCGCTGAATAAAAAAGATTCGCGTAAAGGCTTGGGTGCACGAGAGTGAATATATTATTTAAACTGGTTTTTACCTGCGACTTCAGCCGCGTAGAAGTAGATTAGTACAATTTATACAACTTCTATATTATTATTTGTGTTGGTCAAATTTAGGTGCAGCCTGCGAGCTCGGGACTTGGGGCACCAAACCCAGCAGAAGACGATCCACGTCTGGTAGACGAAACCCTGCAGTTCAGGGCTTCTATTTATGTCTGCAGGGTTTAAGACACGTCCCTGTGCAAAACGCAGCGGTAGTTGTTTTTTGTATAGTTTTTCGGACGTATATACTCTATATCGAAAAAAAATATCAACAAATGAAAAATACATTAAATTTCTACATAATCTTGACTCCAAAATGGTAAAACTTGTTTTTTTTTTACGAAGTACGGGTATAATGTTTAATTAATCTTTTCAGAAATGAGAAATAATTATTGAAAACATGCATCTCCTCGTCAATTAACCTTTATCTCGATTTTCTACTAACACTAATGGATAGGCAATTTATTAATGAACATACAACAACACACAACTTTTTTTTTTCAAAATCGCAAAATTTGTTTTTATAAAGATTTATTTCTAAAATCTGAGCGTTTTCGCTACTGTATTTCTTGCGCGGCGAAGAGGGAACGAATGCTCAAGGTTATTTGCTCAGGGTACCGCCTTAAAGGAACCTAATGAAACCGAACCTACCTCGGGGTGCCCCAGACGTCGGTGTGCGGCTGCACCTAGTTCTAGCCGCTATGATGAAGGCAACACCTAGTTCTAACCGAAGATAAGTAGAATACATCTGAGTTTAACTGCATGTGGCCGGCAGCACCTAGTTGTAGCCGGCTAAAACTAAGTTTAACCGCACTTTGGCCATTAACCGAAACATATTCAAATAGATAAAATTTAAGTGTACAGACACTTAAATTTTATATATTTCAATAAATAGTGACATTACCAACAGTGGTAACACTTACACAACACTTACATCAATAAATCAAATTTTTTTTTTCTCTGTCTGTTTGTTCTGGCTAGTCTCTGAAATGGCTGGACCGATTTTGACTGGATTTTCATTGGCGGTTAAGTCAAGGTAAACATTTGTGTGATGAGCACTTGTGTGTACCTTGTGTCTGGTTGTTGTTTATATATACTTACATAATATATTTGTGTATGTATAGCAGCTGTCTGACACCCATAGTACAGGATCTGCCTAGTTTGTGGTCAGAGGGCCTAGTGTACCTGTAGTAGACCTACCTACGTTTTGAACGAGCAACTAGCTTCAACTTTCTGACTAACTGACCGACTCCTTGACAATTGGAAAGTGCCTGTAAATGGTTTAATTGAAATAAATGCTTTGACTTTGACTTTGTGAGTTTTTATTTGAACTCAATGTCAATTAGTATGGAATAATTGTGTACCATAATATTATTATTAAATCCAATTTAACGTTCATTTTACTATTAAAGTAGACGTGTGTACTTAGCCTATCAAAACATCTGTACCTACATGAACTGTAAGGGAAAAGGGGAGAAGAGGAAAAAGGGGTAAAAACCTCATTGTGAAATACGGACAGTAGACAACGACTGATGTATTCCCATTGTCCTTATAATTAATAACCCCTTTTTTATTCACCAAATTGTAGAGAAAGGTTGTCTATTTTCGGGACAGCAGAAATTTTAAACATTCTGATTTGTTAATTTTTCATTAGCACCTTAATTGGACGTTTAGTTTAAGGTTTAATTGAAGTGGTTTATAGTTTACTTAATTACTTTTCGTTTTCAAAGTAATTAGGTAATTTTCTTATCAATAAATGAAATAACTCACCTCTTTGGGAAATTCCAGTGAGAAAGAAAATACTTTGTGTATGTATATCAGCTGTCTGACACCCATAGTACAGGGTCTCCCTAGTTTGGGGTCAGATGGCCGTGTGTGAAAATGTCCCCACATATTATTATTATTTTCAGTTGAGTTAAATATTCTCAGCTCTATGGCTGGATTCAGCTACATTTACGGGCGGAAGCCAAGTAAATGCAGCGTGTGGTGTGTAAAATGTTTGTCGTTATGTGTCGTGGAGGGGGCCTATTTCATTTTCTTCAATCTGCAAGAATTTTCTGACGATTTTGCATGTATTTAAAATTGCAGCCTTTTGTAAAGTTATGTAGAGAGTTTCTTTGAGATCTAGTAGTTTCAGGCTATGGAGAAGATTATTTGGGATAATGCCTGTGGTGGAAAGGACTATAGGGACTATGTATACTTTATCTTGGCGCCATATCCTAGTAACTTCATTCTTGAGCTCTGTATATTTACTTATTTTTTCAGTGATTATCTTCTGTATGTGTGCAAATTTACAATAAATTACCGCTACACTTAAAAGATGTGATTTACACATCTGCATTTAAAACAAATCTTCGGGCATTCCTGCTAAATAAGTGTCTATACTCCATTGGCGATTTGTAGACATTATTTTTATTTTATTTTATTTATTCTACCCAGACATGATGTTGAATGTATTTATAACAATTGTTTACTGTTTAATTTAATAACTTGACATTGTATATAATAGCCATTATTTATTATTATTAGTATTTTTTTGTATGAAATTTAATTGTATTTTAGTATTGTGTTCAATCCTAAAACTTTTCAAACACAATGTAAATTGTTTATGAAATAAATAAATAAATAAAATAATATGTTGTGTGTGTTGGGGACTGCAATATCTATCAGGTAAGTTACTTTACTATTATTATTATTAATTTAAATTGTCGCAGTCTTGTTTTTTGCTTTCTGTCTATCGAGCCGTTCCCCAACTATGTTGTGATCGGGTTCCAGTGAAACCAGATACATCTAAATGCTATTGTTTACCATGGAGCAATTTTACTGCCTGTCCGACGACAACAACCTAGTTCCCGGATATCGTAATATCCCTTAGTAATTACTCCTCACGACTGTCGAAGATATACGAATAACAGCCGCGACGGACGGTTTTACTTGCTGTTCGAGGTACAAATAATGTCGTTAAGAAAAAGATGGTTACCCATCCACGGCCCGATCGCGGCATGATTAGCTTTATAAAAAAAAAGTTGTTAATTAATTATAATATTTATTGATACAAGTCCTTACAATATGCTTAATATCTAGCTCTGGTTTCCAATGATTAAAGGCGTTCAAGAGATGAAACCCTGCCTCCTTAATTAGGAATACCTGTAACTTAGGAGTCAGTGTTCTACTGCTACTTGGAACACTATTTACCCTTATAAATTAAGAGCTGGTAGGCTGATATTATATAATAAGAACATTGTAGTTATAAAAGAGAAAACAAATTAAAGTTGAAATTAATAAAAAATTAAAATGACTGAGACGTTGTTTCGGTATATGTGAGTGGAACTGTGTGTTTTGTGTTGTGTGAGTATGCATGTGTGACTGGGAAATGTTTGTGTTTTGTGTTGTGTGAGTGAGATATGTGGTGCCTAAGTATGCAATGTGGTGGTGTCGAGTGTGAGTCTGTGTATGAGTTAGCACGAGCTGGTATCTTCTGTTGATAAAGTGGTTGACTGTTGTACAGTTGTGTTTGGAATGATGTTATGTGTTACGTCCGAGCGGTAAGTAGTTCCTCAGTTTGAGCGTAGTCTAGGGGGTATAGCATGTTCCTCATCTTAACCTTTGCTTTGTGCATGTTTAGACTTGCTATATTTGTGGTCTTATTAATATTTCTATACACCAGAGAGCTCAACATGTAATTAAAACACAATAAAATTAAATATTTTTGTGTGACCCACAGCTGCGACAAAAAGGCCAAGTTCAGTAAAAATGCCAAACAACTAGTGCCTGATACAGGTTTTTAGCTAACATACATATTTTTCATCATAATATATAATCTTCAACTACCGTACTGGAGGTCTCACGTGCCTGTAATTACATCGGCACTCATCCATACCCTCTAAGGCCCGGCACCCATTGACGGCATCGGCATGCATCGGCACCTCTAGGCGACGAATAAAAATATAACTTAAAGTATGGAAATATCTTTCAATACAGCGCAATTGAAATTTCAATACACGGCATGCCTAAGCATACCACGGTATTGTGTTTGTGCTTACAACGGTTAACATTAAAATTTTAACTTTATTTCCATTCAATTAAGTTATATTTTTATTCCTCGCCTTTCGGCATCGGCACGCATCGGCGTGCCGATGTCGAAAATGGGCGCCGAGTCTACACCGAAACACGGCAATGCTAGTTTGCGGCAGTAATAGGTTAGTTTGTTGCGCTTCCCTGGACGAGCTCCTTTGCAAAGGGCTACTATTTCCTTATCCCTTCCCTATTTCCTATGCATAGAATTCAATGAATACATGCATATCATTAATTTTAGTCCCATAAAACAAACATCCAACATAATTTTAACAAAACACACATCAAACGTCTATTTAAAGAATACGAACACACATTCATTATCATACAAAAATCTCCTCCAGCCTTAATTCCGGAGCAAACCATAATATTACATGGAATCGTACTCTGAAAAATTTTCATAAACGTAAATTGATTCCGTAATACGAAGCGACGTGACTTGCCAAGCCAAATTCGACCTAAGAGCTGTCAATTTTAAGTTCTAATTTGACAGATTGAAGCGTCATTATAGACACATGGATGAGCACGAGTGATTTATGAGTTCCGTCAAAGGGAAAGCGACCGTGTTTTGTGCGTGCTAAGGTGTATATTTTGTGTGGGGGATTTTGTAAAGGAAATGCTCCCGGGTCCCGAACAAGTTCTCTGTATTCACTCTCGAATAATCGATAGCTGACGTCTGGCCTCCCCCCGCACAGGTGGTCACCCCTCTCTCATCTTTTGTGAAGGGTTCGTTCCATTGCGACAGATTTTATTCGGAATGTCTGAATATTACAAGCTAAGTATAATTACTTTTAATTTTTGGAAAACGGGGTAATATTATTGTACGTATGCCAAAAAAATCGTGTGGACTAAATGCAGAAAGTGAAGGCTCGGTCCTTCACTTTCCGAGCGTGCATCTAAAAAAAGTAGACATTTTTAGATGCACACTCGGTCATTCAGCAATGACTTGGGGCACAAAAAGCAACTTAAGCAGCTTATAGATTGGTTATAACGATGCTGCTCAAAATAAATCATAGAAATATGAAAAAGGTAAAACAGTCGTCTTTTTTTAAGACATGATTGTTTTTTATACAAATACATGTAAGTTCATAATTGACAACAAAGATGACGACCAATAGCCAAATTTAGCCAGAATGCCCAATGAATCATATTACTTTGGCTAAGAAGATTAAAAATGATTAGATATAGTAGCTATCAGCGAAACAACATATGAAACAGGTAACAAAAATATACTTTCGGAACAAAAATATTCATCTAAAACACCACTGAGTTTGCTCTCCCATAAAACTAACATTTCTGTATAAAACATTGCAAAAACAAAACATTTTCCTTTTTTCGCCACGCACGCAAACCAGCTTGTTAGTCGTACGCCTAGCATAAAAAGTCGCGTCAGTGAAACTCCCCCATAAGTTAGACGCAGACGAGCGTCTAACAAGCTCTCACATGAATGAACTGCCGTTTCTGCGTGCTGCGTTCAGTAATTGGGCATTGTGTCGCTTCTACATTGTTCTGTGACAAACTTTGTACGGATGTCGTTATTGAATCGGTTCAATAGTCTGCTAGTTTGATTCTGAAGTTGGCTTGTTATTATTTAAATTAGCATACGGCAGCGTACTGAGTTTTTGTCTGTTGGTTTCGGAATATTCGAAGTCAAATTATTTCAGTTAGTCTGTTCAGGTAAGGTATGTACATTTAAATGATAAAACTGATAGTGAGTACAACTTGTATATTGATAGTTCTAAATAAAGCACAAACACCCAAAACTGATTAATGATCGACTCGCGGCGAATGTGTCCTTTAGTTTGAACCAAACTGTTACATATATGCGACTACTGAACGCTTACTCAAATACATGTATTTTGTTCATTCACTGCGCGTCGATGTCAGCATAAAATTTATACAATTGATATGTACGGGTTTGCTCGGATTTAGACCACTAAAAGCCACATTTGAACGTCATTTACTTTAAAAATTGAATCTAGGTGCCCCTTCTAAAGGGTAATTTTGTATAAAGAAGATTGAATGAGAAACTCCATATAATACTGGCATATACTCGTATTTTTATTAAGGTCATTCGTAGAGCTTTGACAGTCGTTATAGGTAGTCAGAAGCCAGAAAATCTGACAACTAGCTAGCTAGCTAGACAACTCTTACCAATGGGAATCATGTTACTCAGTAACCAGGTTGTGGAGGTCACACAGGCAGTCGCTCCATGTAAAACACTGGTATTCAGCTGCATGTGGTAAGACTGGAAGTTGGGAAAATGCTAGGCAGATGATGATGATATTAACTATAAATAAAACTGGTAATACATACGACTATAAAGATAGAATAAATAGAACTAAAGACCAGGACAAAAATGCAATTTTATCGCGCAATCTTCGATCGAAAAACAGTTTAGTATTCAAAAACTAAACAGGTAAGCACCAAAAATCCTTTTTCAATGCTTAATAAACCCCATTTTAGTTCAAAACACCGACTGTGTCTATCCGATTCCCTTATCGGGAATACGAATTTTGTTACAGACGCAAGGGAAAAAGTGATTCATTATTCTTTCCCTTATGCGGCGAGAAATACCGGAGGAGTGCGATTTCGCACCTCGGGCCGCCACGACAAGAAACGACCGCGCGACTGCGCAAACAATTGAGACAGATCTTCGGAATATCTTTCTGCTTTTAATGATTATTTAAGGACAATATTTTAGCAAGACTTTGTATATGCCAGTATGTGTTTTTATTTCTTCAGATACGTGAATAAATGATTTAGGAGTTTTAGAAGTATTGTATAAATAAAAGAGTCATACATTCAATCTACTCCATTCAGGGTTCCGTTGCCAAAGGGTGCTTGATTGTGAATGATTTCTGTCTGTCCGTCTGTCTATCTATCTTTTGAATCGTAGTAGGTAGACACTTGACATTTTTACAAAGTATGTATTGCTAATATGACTATAACAAAAAATAAAGTAAAAATTAAATGATTATTAATTTCCAGAATAAAACACAGTAATATCTCTTCTATTTTTGGCATATGACAATATTAAACATTTTCCAAATACAATATCAGATAATAATAATCGGGACGCCATCAGATAATAACGTCGAAAACTTGGGGCGGTTAATTAGTTAGTTAGTGTTATCAACCCAAACAACCTTTTTGTATGAGTGATTCCACCGCTAACATTAACATAATCAATGCGGACCTTGTGGAAACTAGAACTAATTTCCGTGCGTTCAAGCGATTTTGCCATACCTATTATTGGAATCAAATTTAATGTAACAGCTCACTTTTTAGGACCCATTAATTATGTCAATTATAATCCGTGGTGCTTAGCAACTGGGTTTCTCCCAGTTGTAAACGTCCCTTTGTGCCTATTGGCCTAGTTCTGTTCTGTCTCCTGCTTGATTTGGAGGGAAGTGGAAAATATGTTTTTCTAACTCCTCCGCTGTTCTTTTATGATTAATTTCGTTGCGGGATCCAAGACAGTTGAATCGTTTCTCTGGGACTCGTCGAGCTTCATTGCTCTGGCGCTTTTCTGGTGGTCGCCACTGTTGATTCTGGCTTACAGGAGTTACAGTGGTTAGGGAATAGTGTGGCGGGCTTGTCCCATAAAAAAAAAAAAATAATCAGTGTCTCATTGAATAAAGTCATAAGTCCTTTATTCGCAAATTCTTTATTAGTCCGTGGCTTGCATTACCTTATTCTTATTTTCTATAGCGGTCACGAACACGGATACTGAATGTACTTTTCGACAACCACGCGAACGAAGTCACGGGCACAGCTAGTAATAAATAAAAAGAAAGTATAAATTAAATAATTAATAATTTCCAAAATAAAACACAGTAATTATCTATGAGGTACCTTCTATTTTTGGCAGATGATAATATTTAACATTTTCCAAATACAATATCGATCTAATAACGACTCCATAAACAGCACCCGGCTCCATAAACTGAAGACGTGACACTTAATGACGTCACGGACAGGTGGCGTCATACAAGGTGATAATATTATGAAAAATAAAAATACTGGAATAAGGATACCGGGTGGTTATAAAACTCCTTCATAGCAAATAGACCGTAAAGAGTGCCTGATGCGACATACGACTGTCGATTAGTAAAGTGGCAGAGGGTTTGTGGATACCAGTGCTTTGCCTCTGTGAGGCTTATATGACTTAAAACAATGGGATGATAATAAATTAGGCATTATTGTATAAAAACTTTTTGAGTGAATATAGGCACATAACTTCAGCTTACTAAAGATTGGACATCTGCTCCATAGTGCGCCATTTTTCCCGGTCCTCTGCCTTCCACATCCTGCCACCACTGGCTACCTTCTTCAGGGGGCCAAGTCTGCTATTTTTATAATTTCATCATTCCAACACGATACCATTGTCATTTTGCAAAAAGTTCGTAATCTGCTAAATTCATAATGGTCGATCATTGGTCGGTCGAATTTAAAGCAATGACTGCACAATGCCGTTCTCAAAGGAACAAAGGAACTGTCAAAATTTTATCAGATTACCGACAGGTGTCATTTTGTACGAGATTACCATTATATATCATATCTTTCAATGGCATGCCAGTGGTTGACCATTGGAAAGTCATAATGACGCCATTTGCTAGTAGAATACCAAACTTGTCAAAATCAACAATTATGAAATCAATGATAGACCATTCTGATTCTATTGTAATAGCTGACTTGAGGCCCAGGTCATTGGTATTTTGGGCTGAATCTTTTATACACTATGTTATTTATTGCAGTAACTTACAAACCAGTCACTTCTTTATTTTGTTTGAAGTTTCATAACTATGTGAATATACGGTATAGTCAGCTGTACTTACATAATCTGTAAAACCCGACAGTATGTCGTATCTGCAACATAGACACCACTACTTACTCTATGACAGACCTCCCCTAGGCTCTAGGCTATATCCCCAGGCAGTGCTCGAATAAGAAAGGGTAGTTTTACAACTCGCGAGGGATAACTTTACGTGTTAGGAGGTAGAATTTCCACCCCTTTATTTTGGGGTTCTTTGCTATCATGGCCACTGAAAGTCTCGAGTTTTAATACGAAATATACCTTTTCCGTTTCAGTAGGTACAAATAGGTACGTTAAGTACACATCTAAATTCGGGATGGTCCCTCGTTAGTTGATTTTGGAAATTGGGGAATGGGTTCCTTGGTATTGTTTTATTAAAAGAGATGACTTTAATAATTGTTATTACACTGAAGGTGAGAACAAATTACATCCGTTTATTGCTGGGAAAATTGTACGTAATTGGAAATATTGTCGACTTGATTTTTGTTTGTAAAACCATTCTCTCTGAGTTTTGTCAAATACAATCTCTCAATATATATACCACCAAAATGGATAAGGTCAGAAATGAGTATATTAGAGGAAGTTTGAAAATTGCGCCAGTGACAGAAAAGTTGAAAGGGAATCGTTTGTCTTGGTATGGGCACATCCGCGACACTTCATAGAATATAATTGCCTACACTAATACTAAAATAGTAGACTACACAGATACGTGCGTGAGTGTGCGTGTCTACGCGCCGTGCGAACAAAAACGCAATTTCCAGAGCTAGTCGTTCGACGCGGGGAGGGGTGAGGAACGGTTTCAGAGGGAGGCGGAACGCGTCGCTACTGTACGGTAGTATTAATACTTATACTGTGGTATGGGCATGTGAAGATTAGTGATCACGCATATGACAATAAGAGTTATAAATATAAATGTGAATTTATGGAGAGGAAGAGGAAAGCTGAAGAAGAGATGAATACATTATGTAAGAATAATATGAAAGAAAAATGTGTCTGTGATATCATGACGGTTAACAAAACAGAATGGAAGAAGAAAACGTGTTGCGCCAATCCCGTTTATAAGTTCAAGAGAAATTATCAAGATGGTCAACCATCAGACAGGCCTTCATAAAGCATGCGTTAAAGATTAAAAAAACTGGTGAATTCATACTTCCATACTAATATTATAAATTCGAAAGTGAGTTTGTTTGTTACATTTGGTACCGACTAATCTTGAAGCCCAAGAAATACCTTCTCATTCACGACTTCGTCTGTGTCATTATTGTATCTGTAACATTCGCGAGATCGAAGTAGCAAGCAAAGGCTAGTTCTTAATATGCAGCCAAATGCACATCCACCTTTTCTTTTGTAGTGGTGAAATCTTCACGATTATCTACTGGAACGGAGGGTAATTTCAGACTTTTACCGATTAAAACCCCCACAGTTTCTCTTACTACCATGAGTTGGATGTACCCTTGACTGCGATATAAATCATAGTCGCGAAGTTCAATACCGCGATGTATCTTAATTTTTTTTGTGACTCTTTAACACTCTCTGGGGCGGATCCGACATAGTTCAACTTTCGCGACAACGTTTGTTGCAATGGTAAACTTTCGCAGTAACGAACGGCGAGATGGTAAACTTTTGCGGAACGTATATCGCGGTAATGAACTTTGCAACTATGATTTATACTCCCTCAACTGGTACTGGGACGCTAGCAGGATAAACTAAGGTTTAATATACAGCGATTAACTAGAGCTAATAGAATTCCTAAGTCTCACTTATTGAAACGTCCTAAATGTCCGCGTATCCATATTAATCTAAGCATTTTATTTTCAGCCTGTATTGTCCCACAGCAGGGCTAAGGCCTCCCTTTCTCCTTTCCAACCCTAGAGAGGTGATCCGACTAGCTCGGACAGAGAAAGTTGGAAAGGAGGTCTGATATCAAACATTTAGGTTTCAACCACGGCAGTGCTATTCTGTTACAATCTCCCTCGGTGAACACCTAGCTGAAGTGAGCTATCATCCTGTTGTAGTTCTTTGAAAATCCCTAGCATCGGGACGATGACAGCTCACTTCACCTAGGTGTTCACCGACGGAGATTGTAACAGAATAGACATACAGCAGTGATATTCTGTTACAATCTCCCTCGGTGAACACCTAAGTAAAGTGAGCTGTCATCTGATTGTTGTGCTTGGTAAGTCCCTGGCATCGGGACGGATGACATCTCACTTCACCAAGGCGTTCACCGAGGGAGACTGTAAAAGAAAAACACTGCTGATATCGATATACAACATTCATATTAAATTTACGGGTACAACGTGAGAACAATTTAACTAATTACATAAGTCTAAAGGCACCTATTTTAATCCAGCGCCTCCTACTCCTTATAAACCCTAAAATAACACAAACTCAGCTTAATCTAACTAGATTAACTTCAGACTTCACATCGTGAATCACAATTTTAAACCAAATAAAAAAGATAGGAGCTGACTGTAGCACTTTTCCTTAACAGTCGCCATTTAATCTCGGCAGACTTGTGTTAAATTGCTGACATCAATCCGTGTGATTACTGCGCTGAAGACTGTACTGCTTTGTGTGTTTTAGAAGATCTTATCTCCAGTGCAGTCGTATGATTTAAGTATTCCGTTTAATTGGGAGTGTGTATTTTTTAAGCAAAGTGATTTGAACTGAAAGAAGCTTTTCTATTCCAGTATTATACTTAAGAATCGTTACATTATTTCTCTAAAATAGAAAATTAAATGTTATGTTAATAATAATAAACATTATTATTATTGGACTACATCATTTAGCCTAATACAGAGATACTACAAGAACTAAACATATTTATAATCCAAGAATTAGGCAGCTTAACTACATATATGAACTCCTGACTTCCAAACTAGGTAAAACCTGTATCTCGGAAATCAGTGCTCTTTCATGTAGAAATAAAAAATATAAAAGCTGAACATTAGAAGATACGACATTTACAACGCTTATAATTATCAAATTAGACCAAACTATAGGAGAGTATAGACTACCAGATATATATAAATTATTACTAAGTATTGTTGAAAACGAGTTGTACTTGACAAATTAGTGATTTGAGCGTGTGTGTGTGTGCGTGCTAGTGGTGGGGTAGTGATGAATACAAAGTTATGGGGTGAATTATGCGAGCAGATACGCATGTTATCAAGACCTAGGCGAAGATGGCGAGATGAGCTTGATGCTTTCAGGAGGGATTGTTCCACACTGGCTCTAGACAAAGAGAGATGGAAAGGAAAAAGGGAGGCCCTGCAGTGGGAATACAGGCTAAAAATAAATATTATAATCTGTTAAAAGTTCAGCAATAGAGTAGTAGGTACGTTTTTTTAGTCATAAAGTCTGTTAGTATTCTTTTGAGTTTGTTAACATCATTCTCAGCTATTAGAGCCAAGTCACACCGGAATGGCAGCGGCTGGCATCGGCCGGCGGCGTCGGCAGCCTCGCTCGCGAGATCTCCACACCTCACGCGCCTAGTCTCCTTTTGACTAGTTTAAGTTCTACATTCGGCAAGGAAACTTGGTGTGTTTGGAGTGAACATGATGGAATTGGTTTCGCACTTATCATATAACGTATCCACGTAACGTATACAGAGAAATGGTGCGCTCAGTGTTGCGAACGACGTGAGGAGCGCGCGGCCGCTCGCATCGCCGCTGGTGGCCTCGCGACCTGTTCAAGCTTTTCAAGCGATACTGGTCTTTTAAGTATGTAGATAAACTTTAAAATTATTTCACACTGAAAGTGCTTGCCGCGCCGCTGCCGGCCTCGGCCATTCCAGTGTGACTCGGCCCTAAAAGTCTTGGCTACCGCTTCATTGTCATAACTTGTACAGAGGCCAACACATCAAGTTACAAAAAATCTGTCAAATTTCTTTGATAGATTTTCAACTTGATTACAAACAAATAAGGTTCATATTCAATTGGGAAATTTTGACAGTTTGGTATGGCTTGATGTGCTGGCGTCTGTACTCGCGCTCAATAATGGCAATATTAAAGCAAGGCAATTGCCGGGGTTTCACTTAGTCACGTACGACCCAGTGTCGCGGCTATACGTCAGTATCGCTCGTAATTCACACATAACTGACGCAACAAAATATGTATGTTTATCTTTTTCTAACAAGAATACGCCGTATGCTTCTGTCCTTTTCTTCGCGCTGTATTTCATTGTATGTGCCTACTGGTATGTAGATATAAAAGTATGCGCCGTTTTAAAGTGCACTAATGTTCGTGTATGACGCGTCCATTTATAATACGTCATTGCCTTAGCTTCATGTTCTTTAGTTGGTAGGTACTGCTTTCATGTTCCAAGTTCTACATAGCTATTTCATAATGTACAAATATCGTAACATATCGGACGGGGTGTAATTTAATTTAAATCCATCGTACAAAGTTTAACAACCCACAAAATTAGATTTTAATTGCATTATAATTGAAATAACTTTGTCCCTGATTCGTATTTAGGATGTCATTCTACTAGATGTGACAATTCTTAGTCATTGTTTGTAATCAGAATGAAGCTATCCTTAACTAACATGATAATTAAGACCAAGACGGAAGATTACAATACTGTTTCATAGTTGTTACAATTTTCAGGATGAGTTTTAATTACTTTACGTATTTTTTTAGTTTTCAACTCATGTCGTAATAATAGATCGACACTTAGTTAATAATAATTATCCCATGTTAAAACTGGCTTTGAGTAATTTTTTTTATAAAATCTTTCAATTTCTACTATTCAAATTATATTTATTATCTTGTTTGAACGAAATATATAAACAAATGTTAAAAATAAAAATAATAATACCTACTATGTACAGTCGAACAAACTACTTGGTTTACAGGCAAAAATGCCCATCTTTCTACTACAGTAACAATATTTAATTTATTTGCTTTGTATTGAGCATGTTGGTAGTTACCAGGGATACTTACGTACTCGAGATAAAAAGATGAAATAAAATAAAATATTGTGAGTGTAGTAGAAAGATGAATATTTTTACATGTAAAACAAATAGCTTGTCCGACCGTACATAGCCAAGAAAAATAATAGTTTAAAAAAACTAAAAACACGCTTTTTATAGAAAACCAAACTAAAAAATAGAAAATAAATTTTAATAAATTATTTTATTTTAAAAAAAGCGTGGGGTGCTTTTTAAGATATTATCAAAATGATAATCACTCTACTCATATCTGTCAATAAAATATTTATAACTATTGACACCATGCATCCCACGCTTTTTTTAAAATAAAATAATTTATTAAAATTTATTTTCTATTTTTTAGTTTGGTTTTCTATAAAAAGCGTGTTTTTTTAAACTATTATTTATTTTTTACTTTTTAGTTTGGTTATATCTATATCTTTAAATATTATGTACATTTATTCTACCAGGGGCGCTTGTGCAGTACCTTCCTAGTATGTAATAGCTGTTTTTTCGGCAACTTATTTTAAACGACTTATGTTTTTTTTTTTGTTTTTTTAAATAATCTTATCAAATTAGTGTATTGTCATCGGTCCTCGATAAATCTACAAAGTTTGAACGAAATCTGACCGTTTAAAGTGGGTCAAAATCGCGCCCAAAGAAGTCGGTTACAAACAAACATACAGGTGAAGCTAATAAAAAGCTGGTAAAAAGAGGAGAGGCCCCAGCTCAAAGGGCATCAGAAATCTCATCCACGTTGCTGTCAACGGGACACGTTGTTGTCGTTGTTTAAATTTTGAATAAAAAACGAAAAGGTACGTATATCCCGCATAGTTTGAATTTGAACTAATAAAAACAGA
This sequence comes from Charanyca ferruginea, assembly GCA_947361185.1. Lineage (NCBI taxonomy): Eukaryota > Metazoa > Arthropoda > Insecta > Lepidoptera > Noctuidae > Charanyca > Charanyca ferruginea. Next base: position 59,108,319 of record OX376055.1, read on the forward strand.
CAAGCGATCGACGGATCGACAGACGCACTTCCTCATGTAAAATATATTATTATGGATATCAAGTTACAGAGTATAATTGAACTGCCATCCCATTCAGATAGTAGTGACATTTTACGACGCTGATTGGCATTTAATTAAACATGGCTCACGCACACGATTGATTTTCGGCCAATCAGCACTTCGCGATAATTAAAAATGACACAATGCAAATTCATATACGGTTGACTGTTGACTGCAATGGACTGTTAAATTAATTTTAAATAAATGTATGTGATTGGTAAAGTTTTCTATCAATTACTTATATTGAAAAAATATTGCCATTTTGAATAGCTGCGTCAAGCATGGGAAAGATTTCTGAGAAAGGAGTTGTTTCAAAATGTATGGAGCCTGGGCCCAGTCCTTGTACACCATACTTAATAATAGGAAAACACATTTTAAATAGTTCTCAACTGTCCAATTACTTTAAAATGGCTTTGTGAGCAGGTAAAACACAAGAAATTGCACTTGGCGAATGGCGGTAAGCTGTCATTTTGATTGATTAATGACGTTTGACATTTATATTTCGGTTTTTCTGCGTCGATTTGTGAATAGCCAGTTAAACAGATGGGAATAAAAGGTGTTAAATTCAACAAACGAAAACGAGGTTGTTAAAAAGAGCTCCAGAAACTAGAAACAAAACGAGACGAAAGTGACTGAAGTGACACTGTTGTGACACTGACAGCTGACAGTTCTCTTTCTATGATCGATCTATGGTTTATAGAGTAGCTAAATCTGAGTGACGCCATGTTGAAAATCCATAAAAATAATGATTTATTATCAATTTACTACCACAACAGTATACATTTACATGAATTATCTGTATTTTTCCCGGATTCTACGGAATTTTCTCTTTTTTTTTGAAGTGGTGTACATAGACTGGGCCCAAAATGAAACATGTCCTTTGACTTAATTTATTTTTATTATGTGTTATTGTAGCGGCCGGTCATAGTACATTCTCTGAGCAAAATTTTAAGTCCCCTGTAATAGAAGGACACACAAATGAGCGAGTGCAATAAGATTCCGTTTAGACAATTCGAGTATGGAAAAATGGAGGACAAAAGATGACCAATGTAGTGTGCAGCTCGCCTAACCTTATATTTGTAACTGCACGCACTTATAAATGATTATTATTACACGAACCGTTGAATTGAACAGTTCCCTTTTATTGAACCTACATCACTCCAATACACCAATATGCTGTTTAAAGATGGTTGAAGCGACCACGATGATTGCAAGAGATTTCTACTACAGAAGACCATGCAATACCATATACTATACCAACTTTATTCTTGTATAATATTTTCTGCATCTTTGCAAGTACCATTTTTTGCCTCTGCATCACTCTAAGGTAGACTGGTAGAAAATGCCCAAGGCATTAAGCTCGCCTTTGTACTGTGTTTTTTACATTATGTACATAAAGTTTTAGTAAAGAAATAAATACTATCATCAAGATCAGAAAACATCAAGTAAAAAAATCTGCTTATCCCTTGACATTATGTCCATCATCATCAGCCGAAAGACGTCCACTATTGAACATAGACCTTCCCAATAGAACACTACAACGAGCTGACATGTACCGGTTACCCGCGACCTGGACGATGTCGTCGGCCCATCTGGTGGGAGGCCTACCAACGTTGCTCCTTCAAGTTCGTGAATGCCACTCGAGAACCTTTCTACCCCATTGGTTATCGGTTCTTCCAGCGATATGGCCTACCCCTTGCCACTTCAACTTGCATATTCATATCTCTTAAGTCTCAATCATCTTTAAAGACATGAACGCAAAAAACCGCCTTTAAAAACTAAAAAGTGAAAAATAACTTTAGCACAGAAGTCAGTGTGTTCTGTGCTAAAGTTATTTTTCACTTTTGAAGGCGGTTATCTTTTTTGTAAAAAGCTTCTTATATTCCGCTTTTTAGTACCTCCTTCTTATCCAAATCTATTAAGAAACGGCAACATGGTTAAAACAGAGATTGAAAGTTAACTACTCCAAAGATTGTAGAAACGTCGTTAATGTAAAATTTGTTTAAATTTTTTAAAATTTTTAAATTTTTTGGTATTTGTTGATTTTATAAAAGTGCTGAATCAATTTCGATAAATTTTATATGGGACCACCCCTGAGGGAATACCCTATCCATAAAAAAAAGAATTTTCAAAATCGGTTCACATTTGCCGGAGAAATCGCGTAACAAATCGCGCACATACTTAATGCAAATTTAAGACTTATATGGTTTCCTCATGGATGTCATTATCAGAACTAGACCAAATTGAAATGGGACCACACGGGAAGCACCAGCTTTCAAATAAAAAAAAAACATCAAAATCGGTTCACCCAGTCGAGAGTTCTCAGGTAACAAACCAAAAAAAATAAAGACGAATTGATAACCTCCTCCTTTTTTGAAGTCGGTTGAAAAGAGGTAGAAAGTAAAATGCAATAATATTAAACTGTCAAACGTCGCAATGCACGACAGAAGCACATTAATAATTTAATTGCATATTGTTCCGTATCAAAGGATACATTTGCTAGACAGTTCAATCAACGGTTTACTTAACTACGCTTGCTCTCTGCGGCTTGTCACTTCCATGCATGTAATATCCGTGACGTCAATAACAGGTAGCTTTGGGAAGGGTACAGTCTCAAGTTTTGACCGTCGTCTGATCGACGAATTAATAGCCTCTATCTATATCAATACTGTTCTGTGGTAATAAGTTTAGTTCTAAATTGTTGTTGGGACACTACGTTCTGTGGTTTAACGACAAAAAAGATTCCTCAACTTGGTACTTAAACCAAGTTGAGGAATCTCTTTTGTTCTCTTTTTGTAAGAGCTAAGAGTTTTGAAAATGGAATGCGTCTTTACTTATAGTAGATGTTAAGGCTCCCGCCTCTCATGTTCGTGGTTGGATGTTCGCAACCAGGCACGGTTTCATATAGTGTGCATATTAAATCGAAAAACTCACATTGGATTCTAAGTTTATTTTGGATATTAATGATATTGGTGAAAGAATACACGTGAGGAAACCTGGACTTACAATCAATATGAGTCTGAAATCACCAATCCGCCATGAGCGCGCGTGATGATCAATGTTCGTGCCTTCTCTGTATGAGAAGAGGCCTTTGCCCTGCAGTGAAACTGTTAAAAGGCTTGTATTATCGTTATAGTAGAGTTCTTTACGAAGGAGTACTTGAGGAATCTTTGAGAGGAAGCACCTACTACCACCATACCTATTCCTGCCGAAAAAAGCAGCTGTGCTACGGTTTGAAGCGTGTGGGTGTCGGTGTCATATTAATAAGCCATGTGGTGCCGCGTGTACCACCACCCTATTTTTACCCATGGGTATCGTAGAACGCGACAGAGGGATATTGAGAAGAGGATGGGCAGCAACGTCCTTCTGAGTACCATAACACCTACTGCGATCTCCAACATGCATCTGCCAAGCATGGCGATTACGGCTGAATCTCACCTTAGGGGAGACCTATGCCCAGCAGTGGACGTCTAAAGGTTAACATGATGATGATGAGACATATTAGCTTTAGGATGGGAACGCATCTGCAAGGCAAATGGTATCGCCAGATGTCCATAGGCGACGCTGTTACACTAAGGCCGCTTTCACATTTAGGCGACTTTAGCAGCGCGACAGTCGCGCGGACGACGTGCGACTTTCGCGCCGCAGAATTTCATAGTTTAAACAGAAGCGCGGCAGTCGCGCGCTGCCGCCGCGGCCGCCGCCTGCGCTCAGTCGGCGATGAGCCAGTGTTGCAAACGTACGTAATTATAGACTACACAATGAACGAGTTTGATACCGAACGATTTATTATTGAAATTCAAATGCGTCCTGCTTTGTGGGACTCAAGAAGCAACAATTACAACAACAAGACCCTAAAAAAGAATAACTGGCAAGAATTATGTAATATTTTATTATTATTTTTAATTATATTAAATACTGTTATATAATCACTATGCACATGACGATTTCGAAACAAAGGATTAATCCAGTACCGTCTTTTTCGTTTTTTTACTCGACATCGATGGCGCTGAATGAGTACTATTAAAAGCAGGAGCAAAAATGTTTCCCCGTTGGAATCCATTTTTAAAATGAAGTGCGCCACACTGAATTAAATTGCGGCGCGGCAGCCGCGCTGCTGTTCTTATAATGTGAAGGAATGTGCTTCTGCCGCGCTATTGTCGCGCTGCTAACGTCCTAATGTGAAAGCGGCCTTACCATCAGCTGAGCCACAAAGTACGTAAGGCTGCAATATTTTGTGGCTGAGCCGTCAGCTGACTTGCCATTCAAAGATATATTTAATAAAAAAACTTAGTGTTTGCTTGTATTGCAACGGGATTTAAAGCGATATAAGTATTAATTCTGCTACGCCCTCGTACTACAAATAATATACGCTGCTGTCAACCATTGTGTTATCTATGGAAAATTTTCCAAAACAAAATGGTGTAAAATAAACTTTTAGACCAAATATCATGCTTTATACTACTATTTTTTTTCACTTTTTCACACGACTATTATCATAAAACCATTTTCCTACCAGACCAGTCCTGTTTTATTGTAGCAACCCGCCATTTTGATAACACTACCCAAGTGACTTGAAATTGTTTTGCATAAAACCTTTAGTTTTTAATGGAATACTGCTGTTTTGTCCATTAAAAACATTTTTGATGAAACAATTTCGCAGTACTGTTTTTTTTCTATGTTCAACTGGATTAAAAGGCCGTTGAATTGAGTGTAGAAAATAATATTAGAGAATTGGATTTATGAGAGGTAGCCATTTTGATACATTTGCGCGTATAGAGTGTGATATATTTATTTATTTAGCCCTGAACTACAGGCTATAATTATAAGGTTCCATTAAAATAGGTAGACAAATTTTAACACGGCGTTCACTACGTCTAACCAAAGATATCAATAAAAAAAATTGATTAAAGTGATTTTATATTGTCCTAAAATAATAAATTGGTGTGTTCGAGTAGCGCGTAAGTACCTATTATCTTCTACTTCAACTGAAACTGAAAGTGTAGTCAACTGAAAGTTATTGTGGTAATACAGAATGATGAGAACAGAACTGACTGGGTCCACCAACTTAAGAGGAAATACCACGGGCTAGAGAATTGAAAATTAGGTATTTGTAAAATCTATTGCTGTCGCGCGATGCCCGAACACGAACCGTAGAGCGCGATAGAGACAACTGCTGCTTTGACCAAAAATACCTATTAATAGTACACAAAATCAATGATTCGTAGTCCCCTGATTTCTTCTCCAAAACTTAACCGATTTAACTGCTTTTTTTATAAAAAAATAAAGAAAGGCTTTTGCCGTGTTCCTATGTTTTCTATTTTTTATATAATCAAGTCAAATTGGTTTTCTGAATGTTGGAACACAGTGGAAAATCATGCCAATTTTTTAGGTTTTTGAATATTCATATCTCTTTTAATAATAAATTTATGAGAAAAAGGAAAACGTAGGGACATGCCAATAGTAGCCACGGATATTTAAAAAAAAAACTGATCTACTGGCTTTATCCAGGGAGGAAACAGGGGACTAAGTTTGTATGGAACAACGGCCCTTGTGTTTCCTCTTAAGAGAAGGCGCGTGCGGCGCAGCGCCCCAAGTGCAAGTAAATACTTATTTTAGGACGAAATAAAATCTTATTTTAGGATGAAATTTAATCAGTATTTTTAGGGTTCCGTACCTTAAAAGGAAAAAACGGAACCCTTATAGGATCACTTTGTTGTCCGTCTGTCTGTCTGTCTGTCAAGATTTTTTGTCTCGGGAACGCGTAGAGGTATCGAGTTGAAATTAAAACCATATACTCAAATCTACGGTCCCTTGATGCTATAAAAAAATCAACCCTCTATGTTAACGTGAAAAAAAGATACGGCCGTTTATTTCGCAAAAAACGCATTTATAATATTAAGTAGATTAAAGTATGGATAGTAGGTATGGATTAGTATAGAAGTATGGATATGTACCTACTAATATGTACGGTATCCTCGGTGGGCGAGTCCGACTCGCACTGGTCCGGTTTTTTTTTATTGCTTGGATATCTTTGGAGCCTATCCAAAGATATCCAAGCAAAAAAAAAAACCGTAGGTGCTAAACGCGCTGTTGTGTGTCCACCTATTGGGCGCGTATTCGATTTAGCGCAACTCAAAATCTATACGATTGCTAGAACGGCGTAGCAGCATTGACACACACTAGTACAATACAATGGTCTGTTTGTGTGCATCAGAAATAAAAATATGCACGAAATAAGCACGAATCATTGAAAATGAACGGCCACCGACAGCGCGCGATGTTTTACAGTGCTTTTTAAAATAATTGTCTAAAATAAATGAGCCTGTATAACGGACTGAAAAATATTCTGTATATTAAGCATAACATTTACTTTCATAAAATAAATATATCAGTTACGTTTTTATTCAAATACTGGTGAAAAAAAATTGTCAAAGTGAACCAATTTTCTACTTTTTCAACATTGTTTTTTAATACATAATAGTAATATTTTTGTAATTTTGGCTCTGTAGCTGTCTTTATGACTGTATATACTATGGGAAAAACGCATAAAATAAAATATTTTGGCATATTGTAATGGTTGTATTCATCCTGAAAGTTACTCTGACATCTATTTCCGTAAAACGATATGAAAGAAATTGTCTTCGCTTTAAAAAACCATAATTAAAAATTATACTTTTACTCTGTAGTTATCTAAATCAAGACTTGATCTTTGATCTTTGATTTAAAAAAGGTGGCTAGCAGCGGATGGATGCGAGTTGCCCACGACCGGGTTGATTGGCTATCTCTGGGGGAGGCCTACGTTCAGCAGTGGACAGCAATAGGCTGATATATATATATATAATCTTTCTTAAACTGTAAGTTGTCTTTAAATAGTCTGCTCACATAATTACGATATTGCCCTGGGCAAAACGCAAAAACATGAAGTTTTCGTCACGAATCGAATACGTGCTCTTAAATGGGACCCTAAATAGAACACGGCGGATTGGACTTTTTTTTCATAATTGAGGTCATGCTCAATTTTGAAGAAAAAATAACTATCTGGAAGAATTTACCATTCTCTTCGCGAATCTGACTGATCACAAGAATGACTGTGGAGCTTGAAGTCTCGGGGTTTCTTTTTAAATAAGAAGTCGTTGCTAGCATCCCGGATTCTGGATTTATTTCTCGTCATCATCATGTCAACCTTTAGACGTCCACTGCTGGGCATGGGTCTTTACCAAGGGGGAGTTCAGCAGTAATCGTCATGCTTGGCCGAGGCATGTTGACGATCACAGTTATAGGTGTTATGGTACTCAGAAAGACGCTGCTGCCCATCCTCTGGTCAATATCTATTTGTCGCCTTCTACGACATGGGTTGGTGCTTTTTACGACCGGTAAAACACGCACGGCCAATTTTTCCTGAATTGTATGTGTGACAATAGCAATTCATCTTTGATAACCATTAACTTTTACGTCCATTTTTTAGCTATAAAAGGTATTAAAAAAATATGAGCCGTCACGGGACGCCTGGCAGATGTGAAACATCGACATTATTTTGTAAAAGTAATATGCAGAAGAGAACAGATTGTGATAGGAACTAAATATGTCATAATGATAAAATAAAATATTACGATTTTTTTTCCAGATAACGATGACTATTTATTGAATAAATATTTATTTTCATTAAATACAAAAATTTACGAATTTATTTCAAATCGTGACTACTTAATTCGTGTAATCAGTGACTTCGGTAATCGCACAGTCGATTGCGCATGGCGACGCGTCGCCACACCGTAGACACTACTGCATATAGACTGTATATATATACCATCATATAGCGTGGCGACGCCAGAAATCGGTTTTACGTGCGGCTATAGATGTTTCACATCAAAAGGTAATTAGGGTCGCTAAACACTTACATTGTTAGCCTATTCATTTCAAAATCATATTATATTGATAATATGAAATAAAATTCTACTTTTGATAACGTTGTATATACGCCAAATATGTGTACAGTCACGAGCGTAAATATGTATACAGATTGCAAAATTCAAAAGCAATTTTCTCGTGAAGTAACGATAAAACCTATTTTATAGCAGTTTGGGATCAAACATACCCGATTCATAACCCCATGACATTTCAATCAATAGTTACATGTTTTTGCTCATGACTGTACAATATTGTAACTTGAATGAAATTATGCCAAGTACAATTACTCTGAAGTTCAACTGAATACAGCATACGCCCGCCCACACAATGGACCATTCACCACACCGAGCGATTCTAAACTCCTTAGCATTTCATAACGTAAATATATAAAAAATCTTCCCGACACGTTCAAGCCTCCCTTCCCCTACAATAAAACCGGTATTTCAAACATGTCAGGTAATAAACTTGAAAGTCGCGTTCCATACTTTACACTTAGACTGAAGAATGTTTAGAAAGGGCTTTGATTGATAAATATTTATTTATTTTTAGGAAACTTGGTTCTGTTGATAAATATCTGATGATACCCAGCAATAGTGTATCTTCTCATCAGTGAAATTAGCCTGAAATCCGACCCGTATTCCAGAGATTGAAACTTACAAAGAAAAACCTTTTTTACAAAAAGACAACCGCCTTCAAAAACTGAAAAGTGATAAACGGTCGTCTTTTTTGTAAAAAAGTTTTTTATTTTCTGCTTTTCAGTACCTCCCTTTCATCCAAATCCATAAAGAAACGACAACAAAGTTAAAACAGAGATTGAAAGTAACTACTCCATAGATTGAAGAAACTAAAACGTCGTCCATGTAAAATTTTTGGGTATTGGTTGATTTTTTCAAACAGTGCTGAATCAATTTTGATAAAATTTATATGGGACCACCCCTATCCATCAAAAAAGAATTTCCAAAATCGATGTAGGTACATTTGCTGGAGAAATCGCGTAACAAATATACGTAATAAATATAGAAAAAATAATAACATAGAATCAAATTGAGAACCTCCTTCTTTTTAGAAATCGGTTGAAAAGAAAACAAACAAATTTTACTTCTTTATGATATTAGTGCAGAGAGATATTTTATTATACTAGGAGCAAAAAAAGGTTGTGTATTTTTACCAGTACATAGAGGACTGCAAAAATCAAACAATGAAGAACCATTGTTATGTCCAATGAAAGATTGAATTGTTTTATTTAATTTAATACACACACAATCTTTTAATATTCATTCAGAATATCGGAAATTTTACGTCTTAAATCTAAAGTAAATCACTAAACTTAAAAATAAAAACAATACAATTTTAAAAAACCCAAAAAAAAGAGAATTAATTCGATTCACAACTTAAAAGATTAAATCATGATTAATTGTCATCATTCATTAATTTTGTGTTCTGCAACATGAAAAGTTACAGTACAACCGGTGTATTCTTTAAAAATCTTGAATTTAGGTGAACTGAGTTTGAAACGAGCTGTCAATCCCTATAATAAAGTGGGATGTATATAATCTACTTCACTCACTTCACCTATTCATCACATTTATATATTGCCATTTCTTTACGAAGTCCCATCGGAGTAAAAACAAAAGTTTTCTTTTATTAACATGCTAAGACTTTTCTTACTTATCTTAAGAGCATCTCAACCCTTCTAATAATAATAATAATAATAATAGCCTTTATTTCGGATAGTTTTAACAGTTTTTCTTATATCTAACTTAATTATACTTCATCGACAATCGTATCCGTTTGCCCTTTTTTGGCATAGGCCTCTTCCAGCTTCTTCCAATCGTTCCTTTCCCTGGCAGTTCTTGACCACTTTTTTCCTGCTACGGCCTTTATGTCGTCTTCCCATCTTTTGTATTGGCCTCCGCGATTTCTTTTCCTGTTTATGGGGTACCAATTCATGACAGATTTGCTCTATTTTTCAGATCCTCTTACAGTATGCCCTGCCCATCTCCATTTGTTTTTCCGTATTGTGTGTGTGACATTTTCTATTTTTGTGGTTTTTCTAATTGCCGTGTTTTTTATTCTGTCCGATCTCTTTATGTTTAGCATACTTCTCTCCATTGATCTCTGGCACACCTCTAGCTTATTATTGTGCGCTTTAGTGAGGGCCCATGTTTGGCAACCATAAGTTAGCACGGGAAGAATACATGTGTTATATAGTTTCTTTTTGATGTTCATACTCATTTCATTGTTTTTCATGATTTCTTTGAATGTCCAGTACCTTTTCCAAGCATTTCCTATTCTTGTTTCTATTTCCTTGGATGTTTGATCAGTTGGCGAGATTACTTGTCCAAGATAAGTGTATTCCTGAACATACTCGATAGATTTTCCACTTATTATGATAGGTTCAGTTTTTCTGTTGGTCATAAGTTTTGTTTTGAGTGTGTTCATTAGCAACCCCACCTTGCGGCTTTCATTATCAAGATCTTGTAGCATCTTGGATAGTTCTGTCGGAGTATTGGAGATGATAATGAGGTCATCAGCGAACCTTAAATGGGTGAGTTTTTCACCATTAATATTTACGCCATACTTTTCCCAGTCCAAGAGACGAAATATTTCTTCTAGGACTGCCGAGAACAACTTGGGTGACAACGGGTCTCCTTGGCGTACTCCTCTCTCTATTCTTATTTCTTTGCCTTCTCTTTCTAGCTTCACTTTTGCAGTACTTTGCCTATAGATGTTTCTTATTATTCTTGTGTACTTGTTTTCAATTCCTTGGCTTTTGAGAGCTTGCCAGATTTTTCCGTGTTCGAGCGAATCAAACGCCTTGCTGTAATCGACAAAGCAGCAATATAGAGGCATATTGTACTCTTTACTCTTTTCCATTATTTGCTTTAGGACATGAATGTGATCTAGAGTAGAATAGCCACTTCTGAATCCAGCTTGCTCTCTCGGTTGATTCTCATCAAGCTTCTTAGTTATTCGGTTGAGGATTACTTTGGCAAAGATTTTATATAAGTTTGACATGAGACTGATTGGCCTATAATTTCCGATGTCACTTGTATCTCCCTTCTTGTGCAATAGAGTTATAGTAGACGTCAGCCATTGTTTCGGAATGTATTCGCTTTCCAGTACTTCATTGTATATTTTCGTAAGAATATTAGCGACCATTTCTTTGCTTTTTATTAGAATTTCGTTTGTTATATTATCTGGCCCCGGTGCTTTATCCTTTTTCTGTGTTTCGATAGCCCTTTCTACTTCCCTTAACAAAATTGTTGGTACACTATCATCGTCTGAGAGGTCTGTTTCTGGGTAGTCGTTTCTGCTCTTGAAAAGATCTCTGTAGAAATCCGTAGCTGTGGCAAGAATATCGGGCCGTTTAGTAACACATATTCCATGTTTGTTTTGTAATTTTGGCGCCCATTCTTTTCTGTCTGCCAGAGTTCGTATGGCCATTTTTATGCCTCCTGTTTTATCTATATGTCTTTCAAATGTCTTGAGCCTGTGTATTTGTCAGTCTTTTCTCATGTTTAGTTTTATCTGTTTGCTGAGGTTGGATATCTCTGACCTTATTGATTTGGTCTTCCTTGTAGAGCCTACAAGTTCGGCTCTTCTGTCTAATAGTTTTTGGGTTGGCTCTGATATCTTCTTTTCCTTCTTGGCACCTCTCTTACTGTTGCCTTTGACTACGTTATTTAGAATGTTAGTCAGTTTGTTATATTTGTCCTGAAGATGAAGTTTTTTGAAAGTTTCTGTGAAATTTTCGAGTTGCAGTTTGAGTTCTTTGATTTGTATATTTTGTTCTTTACTGTGAGGTTTTATTTTAAATTGTCTTTGTTTCTTCTCTTGTGTCATTTTTAGTTTCGCTCTTATCATTCTGTGGTTGCTACCGAAGTTTAATTTTTTGACATTCCTGCAGTCTTCGAACATTTTCCCTTTGTTGGTTAGAATGTAGTCTATCTCATTTTTGTATCGACCGCCTGGTGATAGCCATGTCCATCTACTACGGTTCTTATAATCGGTGTTGAGAATTTTTAAATTATATTCGTAAGCCAGTTCAATTAATTTTTCGCCATTTCGCGTTCTTTCTCCATAACTGAAGGGCCCTAGTACGATTTCTTCACCTGGCATCTTTGTTCCTACTCTTGCGTTAAAGTCGCCCATCAGTATTAGATTTTTGTATGTATGTTCTTTTATAGCAGCGTTCAGTTTGTGATAAAATGAATCTATTTCTTTACGGGTGGAACATTCAGTGGGAGAATATATCTGCACTATGGACCATTTTTCGTCAGATAATGACATATTTAATATAGCGATACGTTCAGATATTCCAATTATCTCTTCAATTTGGTCCTTTAGATCTTTTCGAATTATGAACCCCACTCCATGTTTTCCTGGAGTTTCGCCTTTATAGTAAAAGATAAATTCGTCATACTCCTCTATTTTCTCTCCGTATCGTCTTACTTCACTAAGTCCGATGACGGTCCATTTTATTTTTTCTAATGCTAACATTAACTCTTGTAGGTAGCTGTCCGTACTCAGCGTGAGCGTATTGTATGAAGCAATATAGTACTGGATTGTTTTATTTAGTTCAGGTACTGGTAGGCGTTTTTGGTTAGTGCTTGAAGTTGGAAGGTTGTAGTCTGCTTCCCCCACGGTGACTAGCCGGATTGGGGTGCTTTTGTTTGTTTGTGTAGTTTGTTTGTTTTTATTTGTTTTTGTTATTGTCCGATTATCGATGCTAATTAGTTTTTTGTCTCTGATAGTGGGAGTGATGATGATCTGCTCCTAGTTACGAAGTTGTCTAGGTTGGCTTTGTTCATTTTCTTTGGTGCAGGTTTGGGTGCTTGACTTGGTGAGTTGTTGGGAGATTCTGTTTTATCTCGTTTTCTTTTCACCGAGTGGTCTTCTTTTGGATCTTTCACTATCAATTTGTCTTTCTTTATGTAAGCTATTTTGCCCTTTTGTCGTTCATGCAGCATTTGAGGTGTCAGCTCTTTCCTTTTTTCTATGGTTTCTTTTGAGAAATCTTCCTTAAGGTAGATGCCCGAGCCAAACTTATTTTTGTTTTTAAATACTAAATTTCTTTTCCATAATGTAGTGAAACTTACAAGTAAGGGACGAGTTTTATCTCCCTTCGGCCCTAATCTATGGGCTTTGTTTATTTCGAATGGCTGAATGATTATTTTAATTTCCATTTCAATGATTTTTATGATATAATCGATTATTGAGCCTGGTTTTTCAGCTTCTCTCACTCCAAAGAAAATTAAGTTAGATTTCCTTTTCTCGTCCTCTAATACATTGATTTTGTGTTGCATTGTTTCAACTTTATTTTTCAGAAACTTGTTTTCTTCCAGTACCACTGATAATTTCTCATTCATGCTCTTGGTGACGCTTTGGGTGACGCTTTGGGTAACGCTTTTGGTAACAGAGTCAGTTATTTCAATAGTTTGCAATGCCATTTGCTCTTTTATTTTGTTAAGCAAAAGTTCCATTGAAATCGGATTCTCCATTATTTTTAGGGAGTTTTCCCGAAGTGGCAACACTTATGCTGTGGCAACACAATATTATGACGTGCTTCAAACTGTCAGTTGTCACACTTGTCACTCGTGAAGTTGACTTTGACACTTGGTCTCGATTTGTGCTGTTATGTTGGCTGTACTCACTCGTTGAAGTTATTGGTTGTCAGTTGAATGATTTTAACAATAATATTATGACCTCCCAATTTCCAGCTGACGACTTTTGTTGAGCAAATATCTTCTACTTTCTTGTGTTCTTTTGAAGTATTTATGGTTGGCTGGTTCTGTCTGGGGTCACTTTCGTTAGTTTGAGCACTTTCCTGAAGTTTTAAGTGGACTTTGCAGTGATTTCGATTATTTTCCGCGAGAACAACGACAAAGTGTGTTTACTGTTATGACACCGGAACCGGAAAAAAAAACCTCAACCCTTCTACTCGTTGTTAATTCTGTAACCTTTCGCATAACTTCTACCTGGAATGTGGCAATATTTCTACGGCGAGCGAAATGTAATTAATCAAAAAGTTTGCAGGATCCCGTGCTGTCAGGAATGAGGTGACGTTCGCGCTCGCTTCTCCCGAATACTTTTTCGATTGTTGAGGGTGTGTTTATTGTATATTTTGTGTTTGTAATGGTTGAAAGGAAGTCGTGTTATTAATTATAGCTTCTCTGAAATACTTTGAAGTAATGTTGTTTAATTGTATTTTAATTAGTTTTCGAAATGAGAGATTTTATGATAACATGGTTGTGTTCACATTCCATATATTCGTAAGATAAAGAAAGGAATTTCACTTGTCTTACAACCGTGGAGTAAAATTGACGACTGACAATTATTCCTATAATACACTGATAATTCCTATAATATATTCCTATTCCTATAATACATTCCTATATTATACTGATAATTTATTATTAATATTTATTATTTACAGGTTTGATTTAACCTAGTTCGGGCGGGTCGCTACCTAACATTGTAATTCCGATCCATACTAACTTGCATCAGTAACATAAATATTTTAGTTTTAGTTTTATTTTTAGTCTATATATTTGTATGGGAAATATTTCTTCTGCTGACTATTGTACAATATTTTGTAAACGTTTTATTTAATAAATAAATGATTATTATTATTATTCGGACGGTCAAAAATTCAAAATTTATTGGCAGGTTAAAACTAGGTAGGGCTGGGTAGAATAGTAAGGTGAAATACGCCCATTCTAAAATGAAGAAAATGAGAATGATCAAATTTCGATGCTAATTATCTTCTCTTATATATAAAAATGAATCGCTAAATGTGTTGGTAAGCGCATAACTTGAGAACCGCTTGACCAAATTAGATAATTATTTTTTTATAATATTCCTTGAAGTACGAAGATGGTTCTTACGGAGAAAAAAAAAAAAAGAAATAACTTTTGTAGGGTAGGTGTAGGGTAGGTGTAGGGTAGGTGTAGGGTAGGTGTAGGGTAGGTGTACGGTAGGTGTAGGGTAGGTGTACGGTAGGTGTAGGGTAGGTGTAGGGTAGGTAAATAGGCAGGTAAGTAGGTAGATAAGGACAGGACAACGTCTGTCGGGTCAGCTAGTTTTAAATAAAAATACAAGGATAATAGAACTTTTGTTGTTATTAAAAATGCCAGTCCATGTTAAGACAATATAGTGCTATATTCCAGTTTGTTGCTATATTGTTATTTTATTAGCTGGATATACGTCGTTGACCTAGCATGCATGCAATTTTCGAATACAGACTGATGACGTAAAAACCTTTAAAAAATAATTAGGAAAGTTATTTGCAAAAATGAGCGAAAGTTTCCTTGGTATTGAACTATAATGCTGATGATATTAAGGCGACGATATACGACTTTTACAGATTTTAAACTGACAATCACGTCAAAATGTGCAGTGTAAATGGTTTGAAAAAAATATATGTTAAACTAGAACATTCTCTTAATCACTTAGTAAGTGAATATTTTTGATTAAGTTCATTTTAAATAGTTTAATTAACTCGTGAAGTTGTGTCTGACGCGGACAAAACATTGACAATCACACAAAATCTACCAGGTATAATTAACAACATTTTGAAAGTTTTGGACGCAGACTGCGTCCGATCTGCATCAGTTTTGCGTCCAAAACTCTCAAAGTTTAGTCGAAAAAATTAAATAAAAGTAGTATTCTTTCAAAATTAAAAAAAAGGCGTATACTAAAAGATAGATAATAAAATTGTCTGTAAGATGGTGTAAGTTTCGTTTAATTATAAAGATCTTGTGATTGATAGGTTAGGGGAAAAAAGGTAGTAACTACGAAAATAGCAGCAGATGGATGCGGTTTTCCCAAGTTTGGGTTGGTTGGTGATCTCTGGGGGAGGCCTACGTTCAGCAGTAGACTACAATAGGCTGATATGATGAACTACGAAAATAGAGGTTACTTTGCATATTTAATCCTGTATTTTTTTTTCTATATTTTGAACCAAAGAGAAAATGCTTTGTATAATTTAGATTACGATATATGTTTTGGATTTTTTTCCATCAACATTTCGGAGAAAAAAAAATTAATCTACCCCTAATGATGCCTAATTCACACCTTAAGTGCCTACTAAGTAGTAATCTGTAGAATATGTAGTGGGTAGTATATTTGTTACGTTAATATTAAGACAGTTGGTTTTCCTACAAAACTCCTTAATCTGAGACCCTACCTGCAACACTTCATCTATCTTTCTAAGCCATCACAGATTTGCAACCCACATCATAAGATATTAATCAACCCATACATTATGTGTATTATGTACCGGTGACATTAATATTAGGCCCTTTGTCCCACAAACAATGCTTCATGCTCAACAATTGATCAATGTTGACACGGAACAATTTACCTTCAAAATAAAGACGCAAAATCCCCGAAAAAGGGTCCAAAGGGAAAATAACAATAATACCTACACCAAGCGGTCAATTGTTTACCCACCCTACGGAACCCTAAATTAATATCACTTCCGTCAACACGTGACGTGTAGGGTAAAAACGACAATTAGGTACGAACGGACGAGAATTGGAGCCTTCACCCTACGGTTGGAAGAAAAATATTTTCTCGAATAACGGCAACCCTTTTTGTTAAGGAGCGTGTCGGGTTTTATATTTAGGGAAGATATGTAATGTGGAAATAAATATGCTGCAGGGCTAAAAATAACCTGCCTTAACCATTTTCTAGATTCATTGTGGAATTTTCAGTATTATCTGCGAAGGCCAGAAAAAAAGGGTTTCCCTGTAAAATCTTACAGTTATTATTAACTAGCGCCTGCCTGTGATTTGGTTTGCGTTGTTTTCAGAATAGGCTAACGTCCTAAATTTTCCAACTGAAACACAAAAACGGGATAAAAATTATCGTATGTGTGGCAATAGCACAAAAAAGGATCATGGTAGGATTTGATAATTTGGTGTAATTGTTTTTATTGAGCATTAATACTATTAAATTATGACGCCACAAGTTCCCGCTCTTGTCACAAGTTCGAAAACCAATATTTTATATGGTGTTTTATTTTGGTTACATTTATATGCTCTTTAGTATATCAGATTTGTTTTTAAAACTCGTTTTTAGGATTTATTTGATAGTTTCAAAATATTGTTATGAACTAGTATTACCAATGTTTTCATTTTTGGTCGTATCGTCGTCCCCACCTTGTAATTGCGCCAAATTTCAGCCAATTTCATTCAACCGTTTAAACATGAAAGAGTCGGTAACAAACATCCATCCATCCATTTTCACAAACTTTCGCGTTGATAAATAGTACTTGATTATCACAGATACAGAAAAAGTTGTGGATTAAAAAATAACCTAAGTCCTTTCTTGGGGTTTAAACTTAGTTTCTACCAAATTGCATAAAAATCAGTTCAGTAGTTTAGCTGTGAAACTATATCAAACAAACTCACTTTTATATTCATCTGCATCTTTTTTTTTTACTATCAAATAGGCTTGCGTTTGTCCGCAATTCACCTGATCTTAAGTGATAATGCAGCCTAAGTTGGAACACGCTTGCCTAGGATGAACCGATTCACTCGTGCCGTGAAGATACCCAGATTATACTTATCAGGGAACAGAGAGGCGGGCAGCGAATTCCACAGTCTGGCAGTTCGCACAATAAATGTGGAGTCAAAGCGCTTGGTTCGAGACCGTGGAACTTCAACCATATAGCGGTGACGATTCGCCGTATCTCTGCTCGTCCGATGATGGAATGGGGATCATCATCATCATCATTTCAGCCGAAAGACGTCCACTGCTGGACATAGGTCTCTCCCAAAGGGGGGGTTTTGCCATAATCGCCACGCTTGGCAGGCGTGTTGGCGATCGCAGTATGGTTGTTACACAAGGACAGAGAACGCTGCTGCCCGTTCTCTGGTGAGTCCCTTAGTCGCCTTTTACGACACCCACGGGAAGATATGGGATGGTGCTATTCTTTACGTCCGACACCATACGGATTCGGACTCGGAATGGGGATGGGGGAAATAAATTGTGCAATTCCAAAGCACACTCTCCGAAATGTACCCGATAAAAGACCGATAGGCTAGCAACGGTGCGGCGATGTTCAAGGCTCTGGAGCTTAGCCCTAACCCTTGTTTGCATCCGGTTAGACCGGAAGCTGACGCCAACATAGTTGGGAAGAGGATATTCAGATGATAATCAGTATCCAGTATATACCTATACTATATACTTGTATTTACTAATACCTATGTGGGTGACCTGTAGGTCAATTCTTTAAAATTCAAACAACAACTGGCATCTCACATCGCTATTCACTCTCACTTCGCATAAGGTTCAAAATGACCTTGATATATTTGACACTTTGAATCGGTTTCGAGTGCGAAGTGACGGGGAAATTACCTTACAGAATGCCACTTTTTACGTCATCTCTACGTCGTGTCTATATTCTATTGATGAATTATAAATCATTACAAACGTAGAAAGTGACATAATATTATAGACTTGACATGGAAATTTTATTGTATTGAATGAATTGACTTGACATTAATTTTTAAATATTTCTTTTTTGTTAATATGTACTGTTCTGATTTTAATTTTTATTTCGATCATTGTAATTATTCAAAAATGGATTGCATGCATGATGGTTCTTATAATATTATTTAGTTATAGTAATTCAGACACGATGTAAAGATCGTTATTGAATAAATGAATTGAATTGAATTCTCATACTTTATCTGTCAAAATCTCCCTGTCAATTTAGTTCAACTCGCTGACACGCTCGCAAGGGTGGCGCTAGTGTAAATACGAAATATTAACCGTGTTTTTTAGAATGCCAATTAAGAAACTCACAGCGGATTCAGATTAGAAGTTTAGAATGAGGTCTGACAAAATTACACCCCTGAATAAATCAAACAACTCATTGTATAACATTGCAGCCTATGTCTTTTCTTTTAAAGATTATGCTATTCTGCTAGAGTAATAGAAGAATAGATGCCTGTCAAAAGTGCCTCATAAATGCCTGATTTATCAAATATCTGCCTGCGCCTAGTTGAATATTATATTTAAGTAAAGAATACAGTAGCTTTAGTAAAGAAAATGTATTTTATTTTCAAAGTGAAATGTTCTTTGAAGAAAGATTTTGCTCTGTTTAAGTCTGACATTTTTCAAAGGAGTATTTCTTGTTTTACAAGATCTTTCTTTTGTAATAAATATGCATAAAAGTCGTCACAAGATACGGTTTTATAGGCCGACTGCACGCCTATCTAAACCTTAAATGCCTGTTAAACGTGGCTAATACCTGTCAAATGGTAATCAAAGGGTATGTATTGCCACACAAAAAAAGGAGTTTAAAAACCACTCAGAACAAAATATTCAAAACACACAGACCTATTTATAAGGAATCCTCGAGATTTTTGTTACAATATCCTTCTTCAAGCTTATCTCAAGGGACGAGTAGAATGCCGAGTGTACCTGAATTCAAATGTCTATGTTATCCCAAGAGGTATTTTGATGTGTATAGTGTTACATTTTGAATTGTACCTTTTTCCTTGTTGCAGGTACAATTGACAACATTTCATATTTTTAACCTACTTGTATTATTACGTTATATAAAAGTAAACCTTTCATTTTTAATGAGACGCTAACAATAAAAGGAAATAAATTCTATTATGTTTGCTGTATTTAAACTGAAATAAATCAACAGTATATTTAACAGTAGGTAACAGATAAAAACCTAGCTGAAGAGATTATTTTTTGTAATGGATCAAATCAAAAACTGTAACTATTTTTTTAAATATTTCATCTGTAGTAAGACAAAATATCAAAAATCACTAGTCAGGTGGAATCGAAAGACATTGGCTATAGTATCGTAGATAATATTAGACGAAATACTTTCATATTCATAATAAACAGTGAACGTCACATCAAAAATCAAACGTGGAACCATATCTATTATTGAAACTAATTATCTGTTATCTAACTAGACATTACAAATCTAGGGTACCCGTATTTTTCTGTTTTTCAAAATTATGTACGTTTTATTCACAATTTTAACTTTGAAATTAGGTGTATTCTAAAAGGACGTAAGTGCCAAATGACGTAAGTGTCATACTTATGGTGGATTAGCGTTTTATCCTTTGGTTTACTGTGACCCGTCAAAAAACTGTCATCATTATTATTAGAGTTCATATATGTGACATTGACGTGTGTCATTTGACGTTAATGTATTCATATATGCCATTGAAATGCTTATGCAAAGGTAAACTACCTCATTCAACCGTATATGTGACGTCATGGCATGCTTTTTGGTTTACTTATTTTTCTCAGAAATTAAGAAATAAAAAAATATAAAAGATATATATTTGGACTCAGGATACGACAATAAAGAAATGGTATTTTTGTTATAAGGTCGTGTCAGTTTTGAAATGTTGTCAATTGGGTACAATGCAAATATGAAAGAAAAGTATGCTACTAAAAACAAGCACACTAAACTAAACAAACATATACAGGGTGACTGGTAATTAGTATACGATACTTAAACACGTGATTGTGTTTATGATAACAAACGACTTTCCCGAAGAAAAAATGTTTTTTGTACTGGTTCACTTTTATCACAATAATACAACAGCCGTATGAAATTCACGCGCGCGCGCGCCTGTGACCTGGAGTGAACCAGTACAAAAAAACATTTTTTCTTCGGGAAAGTTGTTTGTTATCATGAACACAATCACGTGTTTAAGTATCGTACACTAATTACCAGTCACCCTATATAGTAAGTAACTGTGGTTTTTCGCCACAGAAAATAAACAAGGAAGAAATGAAAAATATAATAACATCGGTTATCTAAAACCAGCTACCTAAACTAGCTAGCTAAACTAGCTAGCTAAACTAACTATCTACTATTTTTAGTAACTTTATTGTGTCAGTAACCTTTGAGTATTATAAAGGATACTGACACAATAAAGCTACTAAAACCAAGCCACTGCAACTGGAAAAAGAAGACGAAGAAATCTGCTACAAGACAACAACAATATAAAAAAATCATATTAAATACATATTGATTTTCTCTTTGTCTGTCACACAAAAAGATAAATTGGCCATTGTATACTACAAATAAATTGAGGAATTTGTTAAACTCTAACATCATAGACGCCTGAAGTTATTTAAAATATTGCAAATGCGTACAATATTTAATTCAAACTTGTCCCCCAAAAACATCATCTAATTCACGTGGAGTTCCAAAGAATGACAGGTGCCCCCACCTGTCATTCTGAAGAAGGTAGGAGGTGGAAAATTTTAAACTTGTCAAAATTACACAAGTTCCCGCAAGCTGTGGCGGGCGATATTATGGAGAGGTGATGCGATGCCATTGTGATGAATTAAGAAACAATTATTGAAAACCTTACGGTATTCTTTTGTTTTTTTTGTCATTAGCTTAAAGCCTTATTTGATAAAGCTTTTTGTCAAAACGACGGCTACTAAAAAACTAACCAATCCAATTTATCAAATTTTTCTTAATAAAAATTTAAGGTCACTTAATTGTTACACAATAGAACAATAGGCATATAGACAGCATCATCCTGCAATAAAAACAAGACCAAATTTCCTAAAAAAAAAAAAATTGTTGATTAATTTAACCCTTAACTACCTAGCATGTATTTTAGACCTGTCATACGTCTGTGAGACCCTAAAGTAAAATGATTCTCGATTGTAAAATCAAGTAAAGTAAGGTTTTATTTTTAATTAGAAATCGGATAAAGCACATATTAAATAAACTCATTATTTAAAAAAATTAAAGCACTTGAAAGTCAACATTTTTTTTATAATCTCTATTAAATAGCAACGTCTCCCAATTCAGACTTACAAACTAACCAATTTGGTAATAATACATTTGGTAATTTGGTTGTCACATAAGTGACGTTATAGCAGCATTTTGTCAAGCAAAATCTATAGGGGAATTGCGTTTTGACATCTCATGAGAAGTATGTCAATTTATTGGTGATATATTCCCGTAATTCGTACGAAACCTTTGGTTCCTCAACCGACACCTAATCCGCTAGATTTTTGCTACGCCATCTGCTATTCTTGACGTTCGACCAGAAGAAGAAGTGGTACCGACTAAGCATTATTCCTATCACTGTCTCACAACTGTTAAACTACAAGTGCAAGACAAAGACGGGAACATAGGTACTTAACCTAACATTCTCCAGAATACGTCCTCAAGCCTCGTCACAGTATCTAACGCGGATTCTGAACTCGACGGTAACTTTTCACACGACACCTGCGGATGAATTTAAATTTGGTCTCTTGTTTTTAACCTCTTGTACTTTTTGGCGTGACTGAAAATCACGACAGTAGACCTACTTATTTAGAGTGCGATGCGTGGACCTTTAGGGGGTTACCATTTATTTATTTACTAATCATAAAAATCAAAATAATAAAGGCTCAAAGGGCATCAAAAAACTCGTCCACATCGCTGTCACCGGGACACGTGGCCAACAGGCTGGCAGCATTGCCACGTTGTATGGCAATGCTGATTCTTTGACCCAAGAATAGACCAGCCTTCGGGTCACGTGAGGAGTCGACCAGCCGCTTGGCGATGTCACGAAAAACAATATGGGCACTCGGACCCCATGGCCCTAGAGTTACCACCCCAAACGGCTCCAATTTAAAGCTTCCAAGAAGGTTATTATATTTGCGCCGTTTGAGGTTTTCGGCACCTGCAGCAGCCGCCCCAGCACAACACGTTGTGCTAAGAAGATGAGATGGCGCAAGGGTGTCGATTTACTTAAACTTTATGTACAAATGTACAATGGCGGACCAAAATGGCTTAGGCGTAGGTCAATCAAGGATGGTGAAGAGGTGACGTGGATATGGGTGTCAAGGTAGGTACCTACTATTAAAAGCAGGTAAATATTTATTAAATTAATAATTATAATAACAAAAAAAAAATATAGTAACTGTAGAAGTTAGGAAGTTGGCTAAATGATACGGCTGCTTATAAGGTCAAAAGATATATTGTTCGGACCAAAGGTTTAATAATACAAAGTAGCGAGGGAGCACACGCGATGACCGCTAATCGTGTACTGACTAATATCAATTAATGAAATTAGGTAAAAATGCACGAATAAGCAATTGTGCATTAGGTATTGTATGGTTTCACCGTACATGCTCCCGGGCCAAAAAATACAAAAATGTTACACGTCTTCTAATCTAAAGCGAAACGTTTTAGATATAGGAGACGTAGCTATGTCTCGTTCACAATCAGTGTTCGCACTAGTTATGTTCACTTCATTAGGCTGACGGTCAGCCGTGCTCTGCTTTCGCGAAAACACAACACTATTTGCTACACTTTGGGATAGTTCCACTGAAGTAACTGCTCGACACCTCCTCACAGAAATTAAATAACAAAAATAGTAATAATGTTAAATTATTATAAAATAATAATTGCTTTAATAATATTTTTGTGTTTTTTTATAAGTATGTATGATAGTAAATTCACCAATTTAATGGTTATGTGCCAGCAATTTTGTGAGACGAATATTTAATTCTTGTTATTCATATTTTATTACTTCATATTTTATGTCAACCTTGATTTATGTAATTGGTTTTGTAAGCCGTGTAAATTATATCAATAAATAAATAAATGATAGTCTGTAAGGTAATGATATGGTATGGTAGGTAGGTAGGTGTAGGTAATTTTGTTATGGGTCTTTGATACCCGAACTAAATGATTTATTATTATTTTATTATTAATAGTGTCTTCCAGATAGTGGTGGTAACGGTCACTTGTCAGTTTGACATAATTGTACAGACGTCAGCACATCAATCCATACCAAACTCTCTAATTTCCCTAATGGAATATGAACCTTACCATTTTGTAATATAGTTGAAAATTTATTAAAGAAATTTGACAGACTGTTGTCATAGGGCAGATAACTATTTATACTTATGATGTCATTTTTAGTTTTTCATTTGCCAATTCAATTGACTAACTATTTATTTATTGCAAAGCAACTAAACATCTAATTGTACAGTAAATTGAAGATTAATTGGGTTTTCATGGCTAAAATGAGAAGTATTTTAAGAGAAATTATGTTTGTTCAGTCAGTACAGTACAGTACTGGTAACTTGTTACCACTACTGTCTTTGAACGGCAATTTAGACAATTAAAAATGCAGTCTCATGCGAAGGGTCAATCAATTATGTACCTTGTCCGGTCCAACTATTCAATATTACCTTGACTTATACCTAATTAATATAAGGCTGAAATATCGCCAGTCCATCTTGAGCAAGCGTTGTGACCACGAAGTAATTACTTCGTGGTTGTGACCAATGGTGGACAAATATTGGACTGGTATTAATTTGCCTTGCTCTGTAGATAGGTACTTCAAAATTCCTGCAAACCGTGCAGTGACTTTGTTTCAGGGCCGAGATTAAAAAGTGCTATGACTGCACTTACTGATAAAGCGCTCAATAGCCTACGCACCGAAGTAGACAAAAAAAAATGGGGATTATAGATCGCGACACCCAGTGTGAGTGCAGTGCTCCTGACCAGACGATGGTCCACTTACTACAGTGCCCAAAGTGTCCCCACATCTGTACCGAAGAGGACATTAAAACGCAACTAATGCTGCGATGAATGTGACCAAGTATCCAAGCATTATAAGAAAAAAAAAACATCGATTTGACCACAAGAAGAAGTGGCACCGACTAACCATTATTTCTATCACTGTCTCACAACTGTCAAACTACGAGTGCCAGACAAAGACGGAAACATAGGTAAGCCAAAGTACCTGCAAAGCAACGTTTATTTATCTTAGCCAAGCTATTTTTTAAGCAAAATGTTATAGTTTTCCGGCCTTTTATCGGGTGAATATATTTAGGTCTTCGACCTGTTTATAATAAAATGTCGGTGGCTGGTATCCCTGCGTATATCTTGGAGCCTTTGCATGTTATTTCTGTAACAAAAATGAAAATGTTGCTCTTAGTTTTCCCCGAAAAGGTCTTAGAAGAAAGTAAATAATTATATTCATAACATCAAGAAGCCAAACCCCTTGTTTTTAGTTTATTGCCTGCCAGAATTTTGTGCACGTGTAACTTTAAAATGAGGACGAAATTAGCAAGAAGAAAATGTTAATTTTATACAGCTTCTTTTTTAACAATAAATGTAAAGCTAGTCAAAATGTTGTGTATTTATTGTATACAAGTATGCCATTCGAGTATTAGAGCGACCACAAAGAAAACTAGTTAATTCATTTTAGCGAGTCTAAAATACATTATGTAAATTATGCTATGTTATAATATTTTTCTTTTTGTGTATGTATAAATTCATTCTTGGTAAAGTTGGTAGTAAAAAGAAAATTGGGTGACTCAACTTGACAACAAGACTCATTTTCCGTTAGCTACGCTTCTTTCTTAATAAAGTAAAAGTATTATTAATAATATCGTTCCTGTTAAACCACTTCTTGTTTCATATTAAATTCAGACAGCTTTATAATATTTTCCATACCGATACCAATATAAAATGTTTGATGTCGCGACATTAAATATTATTATATTTACCCAAAAAGAAAATACACTAATATCTCCTTCGAAAACAAATTCATGAGGGGATTTATATTAAGCGACGTTTAAATTAGGAGGGTAGGAAATATAAAACTTTGAATTTGGAATGTGGTAGAGGTGACCTTTTTTTTGGCTCTTGGTACCTATTTATATTGGAGGGTAGAAGCACAATATAAATATTAGTACTACCGTACCGTAGCAACACGCCCCGCTTCCCCCCGGAATACCCTCACCTCTTCCCGCGTCGAATGTGCTCTTAAAACTGCTTTTAGTTCAAGCGGCGCGTAGACACGCACAACCACGTACGTATATTATAACATAATATAATATGTGGGAACATTTCACATACGGCCATCTGTCCCCAAACTAGGGAGACCCTGTACTATGGGTGTCAGATAGCTGGTATACATACACAAATACATTTAAATACATACATATATAGATAAACAACACCCAGACACAAGGCCGAACACAAACACAAGTGCTCATCACACAAATATTTACCGGCGGGAATCGATCCCGCAACACGCTGCGCAGCAGTCGATTGCTCAGCCACTGCGCCAACCGTGTCGTTAAAAACATATGACAAAATATGTCCAGTCTGTTTTTTTGGCAGTAGTGTAGGTAATTATATCGTTTCGTTTGTACGGAGTCCTAGGTGTGGTAGAGGCAAGAAATACTATCTCTATGTATGAAAAAGTGTCCGTTAAATATACTACATAAAGATATGGCGCTACAAACGCGATCGGGTAAAAATCGTCTAACTTTTTACCAGCTTTTTATTAGCTTCACTTGTATGTTTGTATGTTTGTTTGTAACCGCCTTCTTTGGGCGCGATTTTGACCCACTTTAAACGGCCAGATTTCGTTCACACTTTGTAGATTTATCGAGGACCGATGACAATACACTAATTTGATAAAATTATTGAAAAGAAACAAAAAAAAAAACATAAGTTGTTCAAAATTAGTTGCCGAAAAAACAGCTATTATATACTAGGATGGTACTGCACAAGCGCTCCTGGTAGAATAAATGTACATAATATTTATAGATATAGATATAACCAAACTAAAAAGTAAAAAATAAATAATAGTTTAAAAAAACTAAAAACACGCTTTTTATAGAAAACCAAACTAAAAAATAGAAAGTTAATTTTAATAAATTATTTTATTTAAAAAAAAGCGTGGGGTGCATGGTGTCAATAATTATAAATATTTTATTGACAGATATGAGTAGAGTGATTATCATGTTGATAATATCTCAAAAACCACTCCACGCTTTTTTTTAAATAAAATAATTTATTAAAATTTATTTTCTATTTTTTAGTTTGGTTTTCTATAAAAAGCGTGTTTTTAGTTTTTTTTTAACTATTATTTATTATACTTCAATCCGTCAACAACTGCTACATTTATACCATACCCTGTGCCCATGGCCTATGGTGCTAGCGTCATTTTGGTGGGTTTTGGATCTTACTTCTTAAAGCTGAACTTTTCCAACTTTCCCCGTGCGCATCTACCCTACATACTTATATAGCATGACTATTATGCTGGTAACTAGTGATCGTTTTGGAGATATTACAAATCAAAGAATGTTAATTTGAAGAAGTTTAGTAATGACACTTGGAATAGATACGTATTTATAAAAATCTCAAAAAATGAAATCGCGACTTTGGCTTTAAATTTTGCCAGAGCCTACCTGGGAATGCCAAGGCCAAAGTGGCGAAATCCGCCCTCATTATTATCATCAATTTGGAAAATAGAGATCCTTAGAATTAAAACGGACGAAGTCGTGAGCAAAAGCTAGTAATATTATAAATCTATAGTTTTATGGTTTGTGTGTGTGCAAACATGTCTTTTTTCGTCTTGTCGTTTTTTTATGTTTGCCATGTCTAAATTATTCCTAGTCCTACACTCGGATGTAATAAATCGGTGTCTTGGTTTCGTAAATTTTTAAGGAGGCCTATTATAAATCATTCGTTTTTCATAACATTTTTTACGTCTATTTTTTTGTAAGGCTTAGTTAAGTTTCGTATGCTAAAAAAACTTTTGGTGAAATTTTTCTTTTTACAGATATTTTTTTCTAAATTTTCTTTTGTTTGCGTTGAGAGGGGACATTGTTTCCGTCTAGATGTAGGTAATATTGTCTGTAGTCTAATATAAAGGTTGACAGTTTCTTTATACGATATTATTATACTCGTTTTGTCTGGGTCGATGAATAGAGCAGACGTTGTTAGTTTCGTGAAAGGTATTAAATAAATGAATAAAAAAGATGTATCATCATCTTTTCAGCCGAAAGACGTCCACTGCTGGACATAGGCCACCCCCAAGGGGGGGTTTTGCCATAATCGCCACGCTTGGCAGGCGGGTTGGCGATCGCAGTATGGTTGTTACAAAGGCACAGAAAACGCTGCTGTCCATTTTCTGGGGAGTCCCTTAGTCGCCTCTTACGACAACCACGGGAAGATATGGGATGGTACTATTCTTTACGTCCGACACCGTAAAGAAAGAGAGAAAAAGATGTATAAATTGAAGTATAACTGAAAACCTAAATCAACACCTGATACAATGACTTACGATTTATTTAGGTTTTCATTAAAACTTCAATTAGTTTTTGCTAGCGCCTTCGCCCGCATGTGAGTCCATTTTGTCCCAAAAATAGTTCTTAGCAAACCTATAGACTACCTACTTAAGGGGCTATTAAACGACTTTTACAGATTTTAAACTGACAATCACGTCTAAATGTGCCGTGTAAATGATTTGAAAAAAATATATGTTAAACTAGAACATTCTCTTAATCATATAGAAAGTGAATATTTTTGATTAAGTTCATATTAAACAGTTTAATTAACTCGTGAAGTTGTGTCTGACGCGGACAAAACATTGACAATCACACAAAATTTACCAGGTATAATATTCCGAAACTATCTTACAGACAATTTTATTATCTATCTTTTAGTATACGCCTTTTTTTAATTTTGAAAGAATACTACTTTTATTTAATTTTTTCGACTAAACTTTGAGAGTTTTGGACGCATAACTGGTGCAGAACGGACGCAGTCAGCGTCCAAAACTTTCAAAATTTAGTCGAAAAAATTAAATAAAAGTAGTATTCTTTCAAAATTAAAAAAAAGGCGTATACTAAAAGATAGATAATAAAATTGTCTGTAAGATAGTGTAAGTTTCGGATAATTATACCTGGTAGATTTTGTGCGATTGTCAATGTTTTGTCCGCGTCAGACACAACTTCACGAGTTAATTAAACTGTTTAATATAAACTTAATCAAAAATATTCACTTTCTATATGATTAAGAGAATGTTCTAGTTTAACATATATTTTTTTCAAATCATTTACACTGCACATTTTGACGTGATTGTCAGTTTAAAATCTGTAAAAGTCGTTTAATAGCCCCTTAAGATAATTTTTTCGTCGACTTACTATTTTAACGAGATAACATAAATAGCCCAAGTTCATCATGTAAGACGTTGTCCTAGGCAAGCGACCGAACGCGACACGACACGATGCGACGCGATGTGACGTGATGCGACGTACGCGACGTGTGGCCTACGTTGTAGGTACTCATTGTACTTATTTAGAAAGAAATAAGTTTGGAGAGTATCATCATTTATATCCGAAACTAAATCCACGTTTATTTAAAGAGTATTGTGGCTTATTACCAAGCCCTTTCGATTATATTGTTGCAGCTGTTAAACCTATTATTTAACTATCATTAACCAATTTTCAAAAACCTATTTCTATTAAGAAGTGGTTGTAATTGCCTGTATCCCATAAGAGAGCGATGGACA
The DNA here is from genome assembly GCA_947361185.1 of Charanyca ferruginea. Taxonomy (NCBI): domain Eukaryota; kingdom Metazoa; phylum Arthropoda; class Insecta; order Lepidoptera; family Noctuidae; genus Charanyca; species Charanyca ferruginea. Next base: position 59,137,625 of record OX376055.1, read on the forward strand.
TGAATTATAATGGCATACAACCACGGCTTACCTTGACCATTTTGTACCTATGTCTTGATTTCTGTGTGAAATATTTTCTTGTTTCGTACTTTTTAGATCACTTTTTGTTGTAGTCGGGTTTTAGTTTTTAAACTTATTTTTTTTATTTAAACCATTTTGGAGTCACAGCTAAGTATTATATATTTAAAAGGTACTAGTGAACCCCTTTCTAATGATACTAAACACGGTATGCGTATCTTAATTTATTTGGTAATATTTCCTTTTTTTAAATAATTTGTGACAAGTCACAACTAAATATTATATATTTGAATAGTACTAGTGAACCCCTTTCCAATGATATCAAACACGATAAGCTTGTCTTCATTTTTTTTTTAAATCATGGTTTTTTTGTCCGCCGGAGGGCGCCACATTTGATTCGGTGACACGTCATATAGACTATAACCAGCGGACAATCAAGACGCCTCTAACGATACCTCATTTGTTCAGTTCTGATAAGTAGTTTAGGAGCTATGAGCGAACAGATGAACATACATACATACATACATACATACATATATAGCCTGTCAAAATCATAACCGTCCTTTGGCTTTGCCGTAGTCGGGTAATTAATCGTTGTTCGTCAGTCTCGCTAAAACTCGGGAACAGCTGGACTTATTTGGCTAATTTTGGTCTTGAAATATTTGTGGAAGTTCAGGGAAGGTTTATACGGTAAGAACATTGAAAAATCTATTGACAGGACAACGTCTGTCGGGTCAGCTATACCCTGATCACAATAAGATTAGACATTTACTCAAACCTTTTTTACAGTCCGTTCAACCAATTTTTACTTATATTGCGTTGGTAGCATGACAAATGGCAACTGCAGTAAACAGTTGTTATTGTAACCACTTTTTTGCCTCTAATATCATCCTTAAGCCTACGGAATAGAAGTCAAAATCGGTTGAAGGGACTGTAAAAAAGGTTTGTGTTTATGTCTAATCTTATTGTGAACAGGGTATAGTTATTAATAAAATATTGAGTAGCGTGACGCGTCTCGTCGCGCAAAAAAGAAATTCGCACTTGCCGCGTTGTATCGCACATTGATTAAGGCGGCAACGTAGGCCAGAAGTACATACAACGACTATTTGAAATTTTCGCGTCGCGTCGCATTACCGCATTTGTCGTTCACCTAGGACAACCCGGGTATTCTCAATTCTAAATTTTTGGAATCGGATGAATGGTTTCCGGGATTACCACCTAGATCCAAACCTTGAAACAGACGGTCCCTCTTAGTGGGAAAAACTCTTAAGACACAACTTGATACAAACGACTACAACGAAAATGACAGACCTGTACAAATACGTGCGTGTGTGTGCGTCTGTGTATCTACGCGCCGCGAGTCTCGCCTCAAACTAAAAGTGCTCGGTTTCATTTAATTTAATTGCTTTTTATGTAGGTATTTTAAATTAATTGTATGAGCGGTATTTTTGATTTTATTTTATTTTTATTTTGATGTTTATTATTTGATTTTTTCACATTGTTAATTTATAGAAGTTGTGTTGTGTTTAATATTAATGAAGTAATTATTTTTTTTATTTTATTTTAATCTGGGTGGGTTTTTATTAAAATGTTAATTAGTTGATGTAGGTACTATACATAGATCTTAAGCACTACTAACAAATATTGTGGATTGTCTTTGATAAATAAATATAATAATTAAAGCAGTTTCGATAGCAGGTTTTACTCGGGTTGAGGTCAGAAACAGTGTTTCGGAGGGAGGGTGATAAAACTCATGGCAGTTAAAAGCTGACCTCTACTGACAGCGCCCATTCACGAACATAACGCGTGGATCAGCACCATTTAGCTCAACCACAGTAAAGATATCTATACAGTATTCTAACTTCATACGAACGGTCGGAACGCGAGTCGTACCTACACTTTTTAAGTTAGTAGGGAAATTAGTATATCGACAGTCTCGGCGAATATATTGTGTTGTTTTTTGTTGCTTGAATTCATCAATAACGCACCCAGAGATAACATTTTTTAAATTACCTGGGAACTCCGAAAGACTATATGTTCTTGAAACTTAATAGACTATAAAAAAATGACTTCCAGACTATAGGTACCTACTTAATAGACTATTAAAAAAATGATATACCTACTATAGTACGTAATTTGTTTCTTTTTTTAAAAGGTAAGTATTTCGCTTTTTCTACCGAGTAAAGTAGGTTACCTGTAGGTACCTGGATTAATAAACAAATAAGTGGATAGGGTGAAAAAGCGACCTACCTACCTACGCTCGCGTTAAAACGAACTGGTAAGTACCTACCTAGGTAGTTTCTTAAGCTAGGCTATCTATCTACCTACTTATGTACTTACTACTTACATATATTATTGAATTAAACAAAATATCATTATAAAATGATTATGAGAGTAAATGATAGGTACAGACGCCAGCACATCAGGCCATTAAAAATTGACAAAGGGGAACGCCCGAAAAATGCCTGAAATGTACAGAAACTACTAATAGTCCATAATTTTAGTTGGAATAAAATATGTATAATAAAATAATTCTCAAGTTGGTTTAGGTAGGGTGAAAATATAACAATTTATACAATATTTAACTTGATATCCGTCTAATTCATTCTTATTTTTGTATTAAATGTCAGTGTTTATTGGGCACGAGTAAATGTCATTCAGCCTCTTCAAATAATCTATCACTAACTATTTTATAGAATGAATGCATATTTTTCATTAATTTAATATAATTCGAGCTATAAGTACCGTAAATCGAATTAAAATAATATGTGCTTGTCAATATTAATTTAATTCAAATTATTTTCAAAATAGAAAGCGTATCGCAGGCTGTATGAATCACTCCTTTGCCTAATTGACAGTTTGACATTACTGCATTTCATTGTTTTGATTGTTTACTTCATGGTTTTATGTAACTTGTGACTTGTAGTAATACAAGTCACAAGTTACATAAAACCATGAAGTTTACGTTCAAATTGCTTTTATGATAATTATTTTACGAGGACTTAGGCCATTTCTAACGATTTTGATTTTACTTCTGCACATGATACCATTTTTTTAACTCGGACTTAGATTAGGTTTTTTGACTGACTAGGTTTCTTGAACACGGACCTGAACCTGCTCTAAATGTGGTTAGAAACCTACACTGTGTTAATTAACTAGCTCGATATTGAAAGAATAAGGCGTAAAGTCTTATCGGTGCAAAATGACAGGCATAACGTCACAAGCTGTAAGTATTGAGATTCCCTAGTATTTTTGCCTATTGAACACACTGATGAGCAACAATTAAATTATGTTTTATTATATCTATCCTCCTGTATAGTTTCTTGATGATATATTAGTTGTTTTTAATGATGAATAAAACATTAAAATGCTAATTTGATGTTTAATTAATGCATATTAATAGTTAACCTTGGCTTAACCTATATTTTAGAAAAACAATTGTAACTAGCTTCTGCCCATTTTTTTGATAATTATTGAAATTGTAATAGATTTCCTACGATATGTAGTACAATTTGGCGTATATTTCATTGTTGTTCATTTCAGGCATTTTTTTGTATGGCCGATGGGCATACCCCTTTCCCCAATTGAATATGAACAATAAGCTTTTGTAATAAAATTGAAAATCTATCAAAGAAATTTGACAGATTGTTGCTCCAGTTTGTGCTGGACTCTGTATCTACCTATTTAGTAAGATTTACATTATTATATACTTTTTAAGTAAGATTTTGTAGTCGGTAGTTAAGGGGCTTTGTCAGCTGTATTTTGCATTTTGGTTAAGTAAGAAGTAGGTGTTGAAGTTTGTAAGGATTGCAGAATAAAGGGAAATATTTTTTTTGAGTCGCCTTGAATGACTGCGACTGAGGCGCAAATATCTTTCAGTCACAAAATAAGGGTGGTTTTTTTATTAAACTTCTAATCAAAAACATAACATGCATTTTATTGAACACTTCCCATTTCATTAAAAATATTATATACCTATATTTACAATCACAAAACTAAAAGGAAAATAAAACACTACAAATTTATAATCACAAAACTAGAACACACACTAGGAAGAAATTAAAACACTGTACGCGGGACAACCCTATCGCACGTTAAGGTACTGCGCGCATGTAGGTAATTATTTCAAGGACAGGGCCGAGTCACAATACTGTTAGATATCTTTACTGTGGCTCAACCATTTTGAAGGGAGCCGAATGATCCAACACATGCGCCACCATCAGCGAGACATTTGAGCGAGCATGACAATGCTCCCAACCGCCATGCTCTTTTATGTCAAACTTATTAATAATTACTTAATAAATGGCTCCATGGTATTCACAATTACAAAAAGCTTTTTTATAATCTGTAATCTGTGTAAGTGATAAATAACTTTAGCACTGAACACACATGACTTTAGATTTATTTTGGAAGTCGGTGGCTTTTGTTCTGTTTGTTGTCTTTATTTGCCACCGACTTCCAAATCTAAAGTCAGTGTGTTCAGTGCTAAAGTTATCAATCACTTTTTAGATTTTGAAAGCGGTTGTCTTTTTAGTACCGTCTTTTCATACAAATCATCAATCATTAAAAATCGATTCACATTTGCCGGAGTAATCGCGTATTAAGTATACAAAAAGAAACAGTTGAATTGAGAACATCCTTTTTTGAAGTCGGTTGAAAATTGAAATAATGCTGCTAAATTAAGGCGCGTCCCTGTGCAAAACGCAGCGCTAGCCGTTTTTTGTTCAGTTTTTTGGACCTAAATACTCTATATCCAAAAGAAATATCAACAAATAAAAAAGTGATTTAATTTCTACATAATCTTGACTCCAAAATGGTAGATCTAATTTTTGTTTACGAAGTATAGTATTTAACTAATCTCCTCACAACGAAACCACAGAAATGAGAAATAATTATTGAAAACATGCATCGCCTCGGCAAGTAACCATTAATTCGATTTTTTACTAACACTAATGGATAGGCAATTTATTAATGAACATTTTGGTAGAATTTATTTTTACAAAATCCCAAATTGTGATTTTATAAAGATTTAATGCTAAAATCTAAACGTATTCGCTACTGTATCTTTTGCGCGGCGAAGAGGGAACGAATGCTCAAGGTTATTTGCTCAGGGTACCGCCTTAAACAAAACTAAGGTGGTAGGTATGTGGTAGTATCTACTTCCCCAGAGTTGTACGACTTGACCTAAGAAGAAGTTTTTAAACTTCGTCTTAGGTTTTACGATTATCGAGCTGATCAAACATGAAGCTAAAGATTCTAAGCAAATGAAGTGACAGTCAACTACTACTTACCTACAAAAACAAAACACTAAAGGTCAAGGCCTATTCCCACGAAACAACCAACTTGAACCATTTGTTTTATCACTACAACAATAAATAAGGGTTGTGCTCAGATTGATTGCATTTTGAACAATTTATGAAGATAGAATGCTCGATACGGGTGACGACGATCTATCAAGGGTAGTGTTTCTACCTTGAATAATAATTTTAGTTTGGGAAGGTTTTATTTTTAGTCGTGAATGTAGGTCAACATGACTTTGGAGGTGTTTAAACCGGAAAATATTCGGTATAGTAAACCAAAGTTAAGCGTAAACTGCCCCCAGCCTTTAGAAACTTATTCTAGTTATAGTTTTGAATACTTATAAACGTATTACTTTGCTTGTAATTTAGATCATGACACAGATTATGAAACACAAGGCAGATAGACCACGCGGAACACTGAGAGTGAAGCCAAAAAAGCAAATACAAATTCAAAAGGGAATACCAACAACGCGCTTCGTTCTGTACTGACACGAGTCAATATAGCAAGAAACGCCGCATCTTTAAAAAAAACAGATAAAAATACAAATTCAAATTCAAAAGCGAATACAATCACGAGATTGTGAGTATTCGATTTTCAATTTTTACTTGCTTTTTTGGCTTCACTCTCAGTGCTCCGCGCGGTCTATCTGCCATTTGTTTAATAATCTGAGTTTAATTGTAGATTTTTACTAATAAGTTACATAAAAAGCTTCTCTAAAGCACAATATGATTACTTTCAAATCATAGTTATTTGGAAATTAGGCAAATATTATTTGGAAGAATAGTACAAACGTCCAGCAATAAAATCCGGTTAGTTAAATACTGTTTTTTTAGACGAACGACGGATTTCGTTCGTTGGAAGTTTTTATCTGACAGTACAAAACTTATTTTTTATTGATGTCCGAATCAAAAAAAATATCAGTTCGTATACTGTGTTGGAATGTATTGTGCCCGAATCGTCAGTAAGCCACAGACTTCGATCTATTCTTACCAACTTTCGCACTGATAATAATAGTATGATAGTTATAGGTAAGATGAATTTAAGTTTAATAAACCACAAGCTTCACCGTAATCAAATAAAAGAAAAACAATAGAATAAAATCCAATCTTCATCAACAAGATTGATCAAACGAAATCGCGTTGTTTGTTCCAAACGTTAAGTAGGTAGGTACTCAGCGTTCGACATCGGATAATCCTGTCGATTCTTAAGTTTCTATACAAGAGGGAATCAAGTAAACAAAACAAGTCATATCAGATATCATTTGCTGTTTTACAGATAAAATATTCGATTTCGAATATTGGTTTACACAAACATGGAAGTAAAATAAATATACGTTATTTACAGTCATTTTAAATGTTGAGTCGCTGCAGAATCACGGAGTAAAACTTTAACTAGGACTGAATATAGACTTTTGTATGTAATACTAAACAAGCTGGGTGGGATATCGACCCACAAATTTTTAACATGTATTCAGCACATACATGGTTTAATAACTGTTTAAAAAAACTGTTCCATACATCTTGACCACTTATATGTAACAGCCATTTTTTTTAAATCGACGTCACTGCTTACAATTTGGAGATGGCTCAAATCATTTTCCAAATCCATAAATATCCGAATCAAATCTATGGTAAAAAGGGGACAATTCTAGTAACTTTTAGCAACTGGCAAAAAAAAAACTAGAATTGGCCTTCAGGGCTTTGCTAGAACTCATTTCAAGTAATTCACAGAACTTTTCTTAAAAATGGTTGTTTCTTCTGTTGGTTTGTTCGCCTAATTACTTTACAAAACATTCAAACATTCACAAAATAAATTTTAGAAAAAATTAAAGTATGTCAAAGAGGATTGGAAAAGAGCTACACAAAGTACAAACTGAAAGACAAAGTGAGGAAAAGCATCATCAGAGTGAAGACCACGGCAAAGGAAGTGACGAAGAAAGTATTCGGGCTTAAGTGGAGGTGGACTGGCCACATCCAATGAGTATCAGACGAGAGATGGTAAAAAATAACCAGAAGGCAGACCGCACAAAAGATGGAGCGATGGTATAGCCATGATAGCAGGCAGAACATGGAGCAAGGTTCATCATCATCATCATTTCAGCCGAAAGACGTCCACTGCTGGACATAGGCCTCCCCAAGGGGGGGTTTTGCCATAATCGCCACGCTTGGCAGACGGGTTGGCGATCGCAGTATGGTTGGTACAAAGGCACAGAGAACGCTACTGCCCATTCTCTGGTAAGTCCCTTAGTCGCCTCTTACGACACCCACGGGAAGATATGGGATGGTGCTATTCTTTACGTCCGACACCACACGGACGGAGCAAGGTTGCACGAGATAGAATAGCATGGAAACGGTTGGAGGACGTTTTTCCAGCTAGCGGTCCTTGTACATAATTAAAAAAGTTCAAATTGTTAATTTTACTATGTTATAAACAGTGTTTGTGCGAGGTAAATAAAGCTTACTATTATTACGGTAAAAAGGGGACAATTCTAGTATATTTTAGCAACTGACAAAAAAAACTAGAATTGGCCTTCAGGGCTTCGCTAGAACTCATTTCAAGTAATTCAAAGAACTTTCCTTAAAAAATTTTGTTTTTTCCGTTGATTTGTTCGCCTAATTACTTTACAAAACCTTTTCTTTCTACTCTGTAGCTAACCTACCAAAATAAAAATAGCAGACGTGGCTGATAAGGCTGCCCAACTTCAATGAAACTAGGCATGACATGACATGAGACAGTGGAATGAACTGGACTCATAAAAACTGGAGGGTTGAATCACGAAATATGGAAGGCATAGAAGTATACCTTTTACAGGAGAGGGACACAGTAGGTTAAGTAAAAAAAACCTATTTAAAAAGCCACATTTACTACCTACTAATTTAATTTTTCTATCAACTTTCCTTCCGCACATGTCATTTATGTACCTATAACTAGGTCGTGTATGTTCCCGTCGTTCCGTTATTGAATCCCCATACAATAGTCGGCTTGGGGGCTTTGTGCAACCTACTTCTGGTGAGTTTTGTAGCCAGTTGGTACCGTCTCTTATTATGAGGAACGAGAATTATGTGACTTATTTATTTATTATTAACCCTTAACTGTAGTCCTGGGTCCACTGGACCCATATTGAATCTCTGACAGTGTTCAGAAATATGCGCGGACACCGCAGCGCCTCCCGCTTATAGGTACCTTCCTGCAGTAAGCCAATGCACACACAGTGAAAAGGACATGTTTTGCTCTCTACTCCTAAGGTCAGTATAGACATACGTGTGGGTCCAATGGACCCACATCTATAAATCCATAACTTTATATTTTCATCATTTATTTAGTATTTTTATATTATTGCAGGTATGAACCCTTGCTGTGGTTTGTCATCTCAAATGACAAACCACAGCAAGGGTTCAAGGAACCAATTGGACAATAATTCCACGTGGTTCCTAGAACTTATGCCCTAAGTGCAAGCAATCTGTTTGCATGGGATGCTCTAAACCTGTGTGTAAACTTGGCTCATTTTGACCAACGTCAATTTTTTTAGGATACTTTTTTATTTTATCTTTGCCATGCTCTCAGTAAGTACACCTTTAAGTTTAAGAAAAATAGGTTTTCTAATTGTTTCGTACCTTTTTAATATATTTTTTTTAATTTTTCTTCAATACCATATTTTTAGTTGCATAAAAAAATCCGATTTGTGTAAGATAAAATAAAAAATAGAAATATAAGTGCCTACTGTTGATTTTACATGTTAAAAGGTGTATGAATATCTGTTTTTAAAAAAAGAAATGAATATTATGCAATTCTTTTAGTTTTATAATCATTTTACCATAGGTGGGTCCATCGGACCCACCACTACTGAAGCGTTACTATTTTTCACCACTACAGTTAAAGGTTAAGAAAGCTTATTAAATCGGGGCTAAGACCTAAAACAATTTTACAATAGGCGGGTACCATTTGCCATTTTAAACCTTCCACATAATTAATATAAGGTACAGTCAACAGCAAAAGTAGATGATCAAAATCAGAAATTCAATACTAATTTACTAACACTAATTTATATAATTTATTACTAGTTTTTTTATTAAAAGTATGTGATTGTCACACACATACTTTAGAATCACTTCGACGCCACACAGTTCTGACGCGAATTCCGTTCATTATTGTTGAATTTCTGATTTTGATCATCTACTTTTGCTGTTGACTGTACTTACTTACCTAAAGTTAACGAAAAAACAAAACATTTTCATTACATCTAAATAAAACAAAATTTGTTTTATTTAGTTTATGGCAAATCCCGGCCGAAATGATGATAAACACAAAATGGGCGACGATATGAAACGAAAAACTGTTGTTTTCATTTTAAAATGTTTTAATTATGCGGGGGTTTTAAAATATGATAAGTAGGTATATCAATCTACTCCTGGTAATGTATTCTCCACATCGGAAAATATTTGAAACCCTCTAAATGTTTTTTTTTTCGTACAAACGAATGTATGGATCTCGCCATGATTATTTGTGACAGATTGTGCATGTAGCATAAAAAAAGAAACAAAAAGATTCGAAAAAAAATATATTTGTAACACTTTTACGTTACCTTGATCTTGTATCACTTTTACATTAATAAAACATTTTCTGCTTCAACACCTTTATCGTAAAACTATCGCAATATTCCTAACAAAATCTTAATACCCTCTCACCTTTAATAGGATTTTGATATTGTGATCGTGGACAGCAAGGGTCACATTGAATTAGGTTCCTCCTTTCATGGAGGCTTTCCACCGAGGTAACTATATTTTGCCTTTGCCTGCATTTACGAAGAGATTTTAGAGAATATTGCCCGATGCGATAAGGTTTCAGCGTTCGGGCCTCGCTTTTGTATGGAACGGTGCAGTAGTTAGGTTTTCATTGGATACAGTAGACGTGAATAGTATAAGATAACGGATTTATAAAGATCTCGAATTGTAATAAAGTGTAAAAATGGTGGTAATTTTGTTGTGTACGAGCTAAAATTATTTTAAGCTATAGCTAAAATAAGTTTAAACAATATTCCTGAGAATAAAAATATTCTTGGAAGAAAACTAATTCCGCGAGCATTTTTTTCGGTGTATTTATATCTCTTTGTAGGTCTTATGTATTTATTTATTCAATAACAATTATTTGTGTCTGAATGGAATTTTATACAAATTAATAAAAATAATATTTCAATTAAAACAATAGCCATATCATATGGGTATTAATTAATATATATAATATATTAATTAATATATAATATATAATATATTATTAATTAATTAATATATATATTAATTAATATAAAAATAAATTAAAAAAATACAATAATAGTTGAAGATAAGGAAGAGGCAGATATTAATAAAAGTTGTCAATTTAAGTTGATCCAAAATTGTTTATATATTATTATAGTTGTCAGTCATGTCTTTATGAGAGGTTTATGTCACAGAAATTTAATAGTAGAAATCTCTTTGGGGTATAACTCCGGGAAATTACTACCACCATTACTAGAATCAATTATTTCCCTTTTGACGTTCTAAGGTGTCACAATCATCATCATATCAGCCTGTTGCCGTCCACTGCTGAACATACGCCTCCCCCAGAGATCGCCAACCAACCCGGTCACCCGGTGCCATAATAGTTTAGTTGAAATAAATGATTTGACTTTGACTTACCGAATTCTGCCGCAAAGCAGCATTTCTGTATTCCAGCTTGATTCCAGGTGCTGGTGTAATTACAGGCACATGAGACTTTTCTACTTTGTCCACCTCCAGATATAGTAAATTACCTCCAAAAATAGTAAATGATCACCAACATTTAACCCCATTTTAATGTTTAACGAACCTCCAGATATAGTAAATTACCTCCAAAAATAGTAAATGATCACCAATACTTAACTAAAGTATTGTTGAAATGTATGAGTTTGACTGTAAAAGCGATTTGGTACCTACATTCTGGCACAGGGGGTCATAGTTCTAACCTAACCTAACTATGTCGGATCCGCCTCTGGGTCCCCCCTGGGGCGGATCCGACATGGTTAGGTAAGTCCCCTTAAGGATCCTAAGATTTGGTGATCATTTACTATTTTTGGTGGTCATTTGGTGACTAAGATTTGGTGATCATTTACTATTTTGGTGGTCATTATATTTATTCCCAAAAATAGTAGATTGTTATACAAGGAGCTAAAATGACCCATTATATACGAGGTAGTTTATAAATAGAAACCGAGTTTTAATGGGTTTTAGCGCCGTGTGTTACACTATACTTTTCACTACGATTGCGAGAAAATAAAACAATCCAATACAATATGAAATATGTAGTTTATTTTATTAAAAATTAAATGTACAATTTGTACAATTCTGGATATTTAACGAAATATTTGTTTCTTATGTAGCCGCAACACATTGCATGCATTCTACCAGAGATCGCCGATTTTAGTTCCATTTTCAAAATTAAAATGAGGTTCTTTTTTATGAAACAGTAATAAGTCGAGTCTTTATTCATGATTATTCTACTTATGACTACATTCTTGTTCGTTTTTGTAGGCTCATTGTCATATTTGACAACACAAATATTAAAAAAAATAACTTTTTCCCCTAGAGGATGAAATGCTATTTTATCCCCGCTCTGGTATGCTACAATGACGGCCTTTTTGAGCAAGAGAAGTGAAAAATATATATATCTATGGACACACCTACGACACTCCATACAAACGACACGATTTAATTACCTACACTACTACCAAAATAACAGACTGTACAAACACGTGCGTGTTAGTGCGTGTGTGCGTGTGTAGTTTTGAGAGCACTTCTGACGCGAGAAGAGGTGAGGAATAGTGTTTTGGAGGGAGACGGGGCGTGTCGCTACTGTACTAATATTTATACTGTGCTATAGAGATGTCCATTTATGGAGAAAATACCGGTCAGATTGTGGCATGTCCACCATTTTGAGTATCAGTTATCGATTGAAATAAGGTTCGTCTTCTTATGCGCCATCTCGTTTCGGTGGCCATTTTGTATTTCAAACCGACAGCTTTTTTCATAGTTGAGTCCGTCCATTATTTTTTTCCTATTAGTTGTAGAATAAATACCTACTATTGATAAATTCTTTACCCCTATTTTATTCGTTAAAGCATCAAAGAAAACTGAATCCGTGACTACAAGGTCACTTATAGACTAACCTAAACGCACTGTGTTAAGGCAGCGTCGCCTAGGCTCCACAGCCTGGCCGGCAAACAGGATCGGACCGAAGATAAACTGGCGCGGTCGGCTCCTAGCTCTGGGATGGAGGTCCCCAGGTGGTCCTATCAGAAGAACCCGCCCTGGGAGCAGTAGGCACGCGACAGCTCGACGGCTCGACTTAGGACTGTTACCGACTCTCGGTTGTGGACTGGTAGACTTTTACGTTACGGAGACGTGTTGCTAGTTAGACAACTCTATTTTTTCAATCACTCCATTCTTAAAGAGCTGTTAAATTTTATGTGCAAGGCTACTTAGCATTTTATTTCTATAAAATTCAGTAGAATTGCTACACTGTGTAACGACGATTTCGCAGTTTTTTGCGAAATTCTGCCATACTACACACGGTTTTTTCGTTGTTTCCCTGTCGCATACGAACGCGTAGGTGTACTGCGAGTAAATGCGTAACACCACTATTTTAAAAAAACGAACGATTTTACGTACTTTGAGAGACTCTTCTAAAGACTACAACTAAAAGAAAAACGCTTTTTCTCCACGTTATAACCACACATAATACAATTATATACAAGCTCGTCCCGAGGCCTACCATTAAAGGAGATCCAATAAGGATCCACGTCTAGACGCTTTAATAAAACTAGATTTACGGGGACTTTGCATACCGCGCTAACTCAGTTTCTGAATGGCAGGGACGGAGCTTTTTAAAATGATTTTATTTAAAATGATTTATCACAATGGTACAATATTTTTTTTCTTTGAAAACAACAAACATAGACCCGTAGATCGTTACAATGTACGAAAGTTTAGACATTTCATGATCATGACGCATGGGAGCTAACACGTTTGATTTTAAGGTTTGTGCCTATTCTTTCCTTAACCAGTGCACGTTAAAACACCACTGTTATTTTTTAATACCTGCTCAACGCGTCAACAATTCCCTAAAATAATCCCCAAAAAACGTTCTAATCAAATTTTAATACTATCTTTTCCTCTGAAACAAAGGGCTTCCATCGAAATTTATCTTTCAGACTAAACAATCGTGGTATAAATCCTGTAATCTATTTGTAGGCGCCTGCCGCGTAAGGCTTAGGTGGAGCGTCGAATGAGAGAGGGGAAGGCTTAATTGAAACTTAGTCGCGGATAGGGTAGATACATCGGTCGGTTTATATGAGACTGGTTCGCGAAAGATTTTTTTAGCAATAAAAAAAAATACAACTATTTACTACCAAAATTTTACGAAAATCTAGGTGATCCTTCAAGTCATAAAGTTACGCTCACCTGTGATATTTAAAAGAAAAGATAGGAATGAGTACAATAGAATGTAACGGAAGTCTCCAAAATGTACATCACATAAATTACAAATAAAAATTTCAACAGTTACAAAAGTGTCACAATGGACTGAATAGATTTGTGACAGACAACCTATGGATGGACTTAATAGAGAAGATAACTATATGCAAATAATACTTATGTAATATACTTATGCCATATACATGCATCCGCTCGGTCGAAAGCATTCACTAAATGTTTCGTATAAACACTCTGGTTTCGTTCTAGAAGCTTTTCGTATTTAAAAGCGTTAGTCTTATTTTTATAACAAAGTATTGTTTGACCTAGTACCGTCAGTGGCTGACGCACTCTTTCGATAATATGGAAATGCTGAACTACTTTGCCGTGTTAAATTCCAAGAATTTCGGGCGACTAATTATTATAAAACACACCATGAGAAATACATACATCGATCTGGTACTGTAAGGATTCAGCATATTCTAAACCCTTTCAGTACCTAGTATTTTTCTCAATGATTAACTTATTAAAACAGGCATAATCAAGAACTTGTATCGACAGCAGGCAACTTTTTGTCTTTTAGTAAGTTACATGTTAAAAATTCATTTTTGAATTTTACTTGAATGAATACTAAACGCATCGGGTGTATTAAAACTATGAATACTTTCACTCATTTGTCTCAAAGAATGTCGAAGTATGGTCACCCTAGCGCAAAGGGAGTGGTTGTGTCGACAAGTTATTTCGGGAATTAACGTACTTGTACACCCCTGTGTAACGTGCTGGTCCCGGTTTTTGAGAACCCTTAACTGAGCACTTTGCTCTTACTGAATTTCTAATAAAATTGTCTTAATCGATTAATGTGATGTAGCGCATACCTACCTTCGTGAGTTACTTTCCTCCTTTATAATAGCATTATTTTATTTTTATTCATTTTCTCTTCTTTTGTCGTGATAACGTCTTATAAATCGATGAGCACCGTCTGCACGCACGAAAAAGTGTCACGTTCCGCCGGAACCTGAGCATGCATGCGAGAGCGCGGAACAAGCGATAGAGAGCTATATATATGTTAGCCATTATGTTTCTTTATGACGCTACCACGTAAAACTATCGTCCGTAAACCAACTATACAGACAACCAATTTGGTTTTTCTTATTTTTTTGCGCCGTGTGTTGCCAGTCGCGCTTAACACCATCCCATTTCTACACTTGGGTGTCGTAAAAGGTGACAAAGGGATTAATTGACCAGAGTATGGGCAGCACTAGCAGCGTCCTTCTGAGTACCATAACACTTACTGCGATCGCCAACATGCATCGACCAAGCATGGCGATTACGGGTAAACTACCCTTGGGGGAGACCACCCAGCAGAGAGACTTGCCCAGCAGTGATGATGATGATGATTAATTGTCTTCCTTCTTGGAAGCTATATATTTGAGCCGTTTGTGGTGGAAACAATAGTCCTTGCCTCAGAAAGCCGTTGGTCCCGGCTGTCATGCATAGATCATTGACAGTTGTTACAGGTAGTTAATACCCAGAAAGTCTTATCAAGGGGTATCGTGTTACCCTGTGTTGTGGAGGTTAGTTAGGCAGTCGCTTCATGTAAAACTCTGGTATTCAGCTGCATCTGGTTAAACTGGAAGTCGACCCCAATATAGTTCTGAAAAAAAAAACCTTTTTTACAAAAAAGACAACCGCCTTCAAAAAGTAAAAAATTACTTTAAGTTAGCAAGTCGGCGTGGCGGCTTTGGTTTGGTTTGTTGTTTTGTATTGCCACCGACTTGCCAATTTAAATTTATGTTTTACTTTTTGAAGGCGGTTGTGCTTTTTGTAAAAAAGTTACTATTAAAAAAAAAACATACAAATTAATTACGAAACGGTGACACCAAAAAAATGCTGTAATCCCTTAATTTTCTACCCTTAGGGGTGAAATATTTTCATGAAATTTATATAGTATTAACTTTGATCTATACACTATCAACTAAAAAAAGAATCGACAAAATCGAACTTCAATGAAAAAAGTCATGCGTAGACAAACATAAAAAATAAATAAAACATATACAGGTCGAATTGCGAACCTCCTTCTTTTTTGGAAGTCGGTTGAAAAGGCTATGTCACGGATGGGCTAAGCAGATGGATGTGCCGACAAAGCTTAGGTAAACCTCAAGAAAAAGTATTTAAAGCTACTTTACAATCCGACACTTCGTTTGCATTTCTTCGTTTTACTGACTCTTTGACTATAACTGACTCTTTGACTATTCAAAAGTGCCTGCAAATGGTTTAATTGAAATAAATGCTTTGACTTTGACTTTGACTTTTGCGATAACAGACTTTCACGCGGATGCAGGACGATAAATAGAGTATAGAGTTATCCAAATCAAATTATAATCGTAGTCGATCACAGTCAGGACCAAAGAGCCCGTCAACTTGTCATTCAACTTGTTGGCCAACATATCTTCGGAACACACTACCGAATTTAGTCAACAAATACCTATTTGCTGATGCTTTGCGAAGTTTGTCATTTTGTACATGAGGAATGGTGGGTTCCACTTGTGTCTTCTGATTTGACAGGAAAAATAAGCATATTATTTTGTCACCGAGGATCTAATCTGTAACAGGAACTAATTAATTATCGTTGCGTTGTTAGGCGAAGGACATACAGAAAAGACGTAAGGTGAGGACGGGGCGCGGACAGGGCGCAGACGGGACGCCGTCGCGACTTTAGAAAAGACAAGGCACGGACGTGACGTTTGGCGCCACGTCCGCTCGCGCCTTGTCTTTTCTATATTGTGTTGCGTCGCGACGCTTCTATATATTTTGTATGAAAGCGACGCGGAAAGACATTAGTCCGCGCCCCGTCCTCGTCTTACGTCTTTTCTGTACGTCCAGCGGCTTAGCGAACCTGCAACTTTCCCCAAATTCTATACGAGTATTAAACAACTGAAAACACCGCATTAGTCTCCGCTACTACTGGATCGATTCTAAAAAATATTTCGCAAATAAAAAGCTACTTTATCCCTGAGTGATAAAGGCTATGTCTGAAAGTGTCCTTGGCTTCCACGCGGACGAAGTAACGAATATAAACTAGTTATTATTGATTAAGGTCTGTATGAATTACTAGCACTTTGGTCGCGACATCGTCCGAATGAATTTTCTCAAGGATCCCTAATTTTTTGATAATTTAATATAGCCTATAGTACTCAAAGACAATGCAGCTTCCTATTGGTGAAAGAATTTTTGAAATCGAATGAGTAGTTTTGGAGATACATATACAAACTAACAAACAAATACCTCTTTATAATTATTTTTTGATGTACTTTAGTATTTATTCGCATTTGCATTTCCCGGAACAAAGCAAAAATTCCGCTTCCAAATGAAAATATAATAATTATTGTAATATGATTATTTTTTTAACTCAAAGCCAAACATCTCAAACATTGGGACAGGCAAAAAGTAATTAATACTAGGTAACTTTTTCGCCAATGAAAAGAATATTCCCTTAACAATTCCGTACTAATTAAGCAATGTAACACCCTTGTAACCAATCCATAATAATAAGTTCTCGCTGAAAATTAGCCGATTTGTACTAATGATGCCATTTAGCCGATCGCGGTGAACGGCTAATACCTGTCGATAGCCGATGGGGATGTTAAGCGACGATTACCTTTTGTTTATAGCGTTTAATCGGCCTTTTGAACGACTTTTTCTGATAAGAGTGGTGACGTCAGAAGGACGATGATCTTGGGAGGTGTTGTGAAAGGGAAAATGGCTGATTTTGTTAGTATTTTTTTTTTTAAGTAAAAAATGCTTAGGTTTTACTATAGGTTTTAGGGATTACATAATCGGCTCTTTTGTCAACTGATCCCGTTTGAAACTGATTCCGGGAGATGAGTTCATTATTTTTATAATTTTTCTTTATTCAGATGGACCCGTTATCAATTTGGAGGAAAAAATATTGTTTAATTTCAAATGTTTGTACAGGTGTGTACAAAACTTTTTGGTACATTTTAAATCAAAGTAGTTTGATCAATAATGGTTCATTATTTCATCACTTCAGTATACTTGAGGTCCACTACAGAAGGACCGCTCCCGTCATCTTCAAAAATAATTCTAAACTTGCCAGATTCACTAGGGCTGCTACTGTATTGACTCTGTAGGTTTTATTTGTGACAATATGAAATTTTATTGACACTGGTTGAAACTCTTTGCAATTATTCAATAACAAAATTTTCCTGTTCGTCATGAAATGTCAATGTCTTTCATTTATCATTTAAACCACACGTGACAGTCGAGACAGAAGTCTGCTTGAAACTGCTTGAGAATGCCTATAAACATAATGTCAATGTGTGCGTGCGAAAAATGGCGGTTTGTTCTGAGTGGTCTCTCTGCTCGGGGGCGCCGCAACCTTCCGTACTTTGTGGTTGAACGTAAGCCTCCTCCACGACACGTCATTTCTCACAGACCTCTACCTTCCTCATCTAGTTACAACCGGTTTACTTGTTCAGGGTGATCGGCATGAGTATTAATTAATCCATAACCTGACTGCTTAACTGAAATCGTTCCTGAGGTGACCTGGCGGTGCAGAAGGAATGTGGTGACGTGATGCGAGTACTCACTGATACGTCAACTTATGACAACTGTCTCCCCTCCGCACCGCGCAGGAAAGGTCTCTGTTATGCGGTCGGGCAATGCCACCTTATTAGGCAAATCTATTTAATTACACAAATATTAAAAAAGGTGAAGTTTGTTAGTTTGTAGGAGGTAATTTCTGAAGTACTGGTTCGATTTCAAATAATCTATTACTGATACAAACCTGTACTTTTTTTATGGGACATGCCAGCCTCAATCCCCAAACCATTGCAACTCCTGAAAATTAGAATCAACAGTGGTGACCACCAGAAAAGCGTCGAGACACTGAAGCTCCCGGAGAAACATTACAACTGGATCCCGCAACGAAATTAATCAGAAAAGAACAGCGGAGGAGTAAGAAAAACATATTTTCCACTTTCATTCAAATCAAACAGGAGACAGAACAGAACTAGGCCAATAGGACCAAAGCGACGGTTACAACTGGAGAAGACCCAGTTCTAGCACCACGGATTACAATTAACATTACTTAATGGGTCCTAAAAAGTGAGCTGTTACATTTAATTCCAATAATAGGTATGGCAAAAACGCTTGAACGCACGGCTTGCTCTAGTTTCTGTAAGGTCCACATAGTAAACAGCTGAACTATTGCTATAGAAGCTGTACTACTGCCAAGTGTTATCGGGTTTAACGACAGACGGTAGATGGAGCAGACACGATTTAGAGTAAAGACTGCGTTTGGGCAAGCGTAGCCTAGCGGTGCCTTCAAGTTGCTGATGGGATTGCCTCGTTACTGCAGTGCGTCAGCAGTGTTTGCTGAAGCTCTATTGGACGGCTTTCACGCCATTGTACGGATGAGAGCAGCATCGTTGATGTGAAGGGTGAGTGAGGGGCAGTCCCAACAGCTACCTGAGTGTAGTTGCAGAGTACATCCATAGTAATATTTGGAGGCTTGAGCGAAAGTAAACTGTATGCGGCTATATGACATGGCTTTACGTCATCACGATGTACTACTAACACTCTATAGACCGAAAAGTCTGAAATAAATGTTTTGATCTGAATTTGTAGCGAGGGACGCCCTGCAGGATGTACCGACGATTTGAAGAAAGTGGCTGGCTGTGGGAAGACCGGGTTGGTTGACGATCTCTTGGCGAGGTCTACGTTCAGCAGTGGTCGGCAGTAGGTTGATATGATGATGATGACCGGCTTCAACGGTATACTTGACTTCTAAGCGGACAAAGACATGGGCTGAAGCTAGTTTACAATAAATGCTGAAAACTTTGAAGTTGAGATGATGATCAGTAAGACCCTTAGAAGTCAGAAATACTGTTGCGGGTAATTTGTCTGCTATGCTGCGTATCGCGGTTTCGATTCCCACATGAAGCACTTATTTATATGACCTACAGGCATTTGTTGCTAGTCTGTTTCTTTGTGTATGTAAAGAATCATGGCGAGATCCATACATTCATTTGTACGAAAAAAAAAATCATTTAGAGTGTAAAAATATTGTCAAATATAGAGAATACATTACCAGGAGTAGATTGATATACTAGTAATATTTTTTAACTCTGCATAATTAAAATATTTTAAAATGAAAATAACAGTTTTTTGTTTTATACCGTCGCCCAATTCGTGTTTATTAAAAAAACCGGACAAGTGCGAGTCGGACTCTCCCACCGAGGGTTCCGTACATGTTTGTAGGTACATATCCATACTTCTATAATAATCCATACCTACTATCCATATTTTAATCTACTTAATATTCAATTTTTGAAGATAATTTTTATACTCTTGGGTACCTAAAGGTACCCAAGAGTATAAGAAGATAAAAAAGAGTATAAAAATTTGAATTTCAACTTCCCTAAACATCTTTATTTTATCTTGTACAAATCCTGCCGATATGTTCAAGAAATACCTGAAAGTTATTCAAAGAGGTCACAATAGGAACCAACCAGTGGATGTACATCAGGGGCGTAGCGGAGGCGCACAAACTCTCTATTAATTATATTACGCGCTGTCACAGGCACAGAGTTTGTGCAACTCTACGTACGTCACGATTCTATAGTTATGAGGTGGGTGTATCTTCAGTGTAGCGTCTAATTTACTTTACCGACCGAAAGATATTAGATGGTAAGCAATAAGAACTTAGGTACAGTCACCAAAAGAGTCAATTAGGTATTATACATGGCTTCGCGAATAGTTAAAGTTTACTTAGAAACCGATGGGTGTTGATGAATAAAATAAAATACTGTTAAAAGAGAATAAACAGTTCAATGATGTAATTAAATTTCATTTGAAAGCCTCCATTGGTTTCTATGTAAACTTTAACTATTTCCGACGACATGGATACTATTATCTTTTTTGGTGGCTGTACACAAACTTTTATGTTGGTGCCAATTCTGTTCTGCATGAGGTAATAGTTATTTATTATACAAGAGCGCAAAGTTGCTTTTTAACCGCGTGTTCAATTTTGATGACCGAGCAAGCGAAGGATTCTAAAATTGAATCACGAGCGCAGCGAGTGCTTCAAAATTAGAATCCTGAGCGTTAGCGAGGGAATCAAAAGAGCACGAGGTGAAAAATCTTTGCACTCGAGTGCAACACGTAACTTTTCATTCCACCTCAGCGAGGAAATGACTAAATGCAAAAAAAAAACGTTTACAAAGTCTGAGCTTTTAACAAATTAAAAAAAAGTTGTATGATATATTCGGCACCATAGAGGTAGCAGTAAATAGGTTTAATGTTTTTTTTAATTCACAAACTTAGTGCACACGATGTTCTAAATTCAATTTACTTTATCCTCTAGAGAATAAAAACGGCTTTTCCACTCAGATATTGAAGATAAATTTACTTTATCCTCTAGAGAATAAAAACGGCTTTTCCACTCAGATATTGAAGATTGAAAATACTCTTTCCGAGATGGTGGGATGAAAAAGTTATTGTTGTAATTAATACAAAGTATTGTTAATATTTTTAAAAGAGTATGGATATAATGTAGTATGGGTTTTCTAGCCCATTTTTCTTCATACAAAACGTTTTGGAAAGGGCAACTAGATTAAAGAATCATGGCAGGATTTGTACAAAAAAAATAAAGATGTTTAGAGAAGCTGAAATTCTAATTCTTATCCTCTTGGGTACCTAAAGAGTATCTTCAGGCATTTACAATATTTTTAAAACCCCGCAAAAAAAGTGAATAATTTAACGAAAAGCTCAATATTTCAGAACGGATCGGCAACTGACAGTAACAGAAACACTGACAGACGCCGTTTCTCAGTTCTTACATTGAAATTGCATCATTTTATAGGAAATAATGTCACAATCATTAATTATTTTTTCCACACACCTGTCACAGCTCTTGTATGCTAATTAGATTGGTCCGTTAACGTCGAATGCTACTTTCTTTTTTAATAAACACAAAATGAGCAACGAGATGAAACAAAAAAGTGTTATTTTCATTTCGTAATATTTTAATTATGCGGGTGTTTAAAAATATGGTAAGCATATCAATCTACTCCTAGTAATGTATTCTTCACATTGGAAAATACAAATGAATGTACGAATCTCGCCATGATTCTTTGTCTTCTTAAAACGTCCAAAAGTGCCTTTTAACGGTGTAATAAAAAAAAATGATTTGACTTTGACTTTGGGATTCCCAATTTAAAAATCAATTGAATTTACGTTACCTACAATTACTACGGCGCGCTATAACTATACCCTCAGATTTTACATAAAACTGAAGTTGACTGTTGCATTGTACAAAATCTTTTGTCCGACTTCCAATCTAACAGGAAATCCAAAGTTAATCAAATATTTCCTTTACCTACTTTCAAATTTCGATTAAGAACAATTTTCACAATAGATTTCCTTCGCACAAGGAACTTTCAATAAATTATTATTACCTCCATTTGTTGAAACCCTTTCTATCTGAAACAGAATCAATATTATGATATTGAAACATTAAAGGTTTAGGAAACAATATCGTCACTTTCAAAATAAATTTATCAGGGCCTTGTTTCACTGAAAAACGTTTGTATGTGTCTAATGGAGTGAGGAAAGGTTAAGATTTTTCCGGTTATTATTGTATTTTTTTTAATACTTTATTTTGTATTTATTTCCTGGACTGGCCTTTCTAATGTTATACGACAATACCTGCCTCCAATGTTGCTAATATCGGAATAGAATTTTCTATATTCAATTATAGGTAAGTTCGTCACCTAATCGAGGGTAAATCATAGTTCCGAAGTTCATTACCGCGATGTACGTTACCGTGAAAGTTTAGATACTTTATGAAGCCTTTTAATTTTTATTTATTTATTTATTCATAACAATATACCCAACAATGTCTTACAGTCTACTCCAGGACAATGTTAAGCACATATTAAACTTTACAATAAAATATAATTAACTATACGTAATCACTTACTAAATGTCGTAGTCTGCAACAAATCTCCTTAAAAGGCAAATAAAAGGATAAGCAGACTTTCACATTTAAAATGTTATAAGTAAAAGAAAAATGAATGAGGTAAAAAAATACAAATTAATATAAAAATTTATATCTACCTATTACGCACTAGAAATCTTAAATCTTACCTGATTTATGATACGAAGGAAGGTATGCAGGAGGGCTTCAGTTAAGGACGACAGCAGGTGCAGACAGGACTGGCAGAGGTCAGGACAGGCGCGTAGTCAGCTCCAAGATTGGAGCAGAGGTCCGAGGCGGATCTTTTAGTGGGATCCGCCCTGGGTAGTGCAGGCACGCGTCAGTTCGTCCACGCGTCTGTTCGTCAGCCTTGAAGAGTTTTGCTGACCGGTTGACTTCAGTAGACTTTGATGATGCTTGTTTGGGATTCAGTCATAGACTCTGATGATGCTTGTTTGGAATTCAGTTGTAGACTGGCCTGGTCTCCGTCAGCTTGCTTCCAAAGTAATGTCCTTTCGAATTTACTTAGTTATTTTTGATTATGGTTTTCTTCTTGCTGTCATAATAATATAATCATTCTATCTGACAAGTATAATCGGCCAGAATTAGGGTAGCCGGCCAGATATATCAGACCTTCTTCATAAAACCATGAGTGCGTGAAGAGTTTTATAAATATAGTTTATAGTTAAGTTATTTAGTAACAATCGTAATTATATTTTTTTTTTGTTCTGTATTAATAAGAACTAAATTCTTAATAATTAATTACGATCAAGCCTAAAAGACTAATAAGCAATTTATCTCTGACTTAATATGTTACGTGATAAACTAAAACTAAAAATACTGTCCATATGGAATTTTTTACAAGTCCGTAGCACTTTCTTAGAGTCCGATATAATTTATAGAAACACTATGTCATTGTGTATGTGTTATATGTATAGCACAACATTTTTACTATTATTTATTCACTTTGTATACTACACTAATTCAAAAGGTTTAGTTCTTTTTAGCCTACGCACTAAGTCTGTGTTGTCTAGCAGCTGAATTGCCTCAACATTCACGTGTCGGTGAAGTCTGTGTTCATGGGCTTCAGCAAATTTTTGGATAATGTTGGTGACGGATTCCATTTTAAGGTCACGGTGAATGTCGTCATTTCTAATGTACCAGGGTGCATTAACAGCATCCCTGAGTACTTTATTCTGAAATTGTTGGATTATTTTGACATTGCTTTGTTTAATACAGCCCCAAAGTTGGATACCATACGTCCAAATTGGCATTAGAATATGCTTGTATATAGTTATTTTATTTTGTATTGATGTAATTATATATAAAATACAATTAAGTATTGATGAAAATAATACAAAAGGCTAGAAGCCAGAGAGAAACAAAGGTAACATACAGCTGTCATCTGACATAAAAGTCATTAAAAAATATTACGAAAATTAATATTTTATTTCTGTTAATTCTATAAAAACAAAATTAGCGAATCAAACTAGAGGTTCTATCACCAAAATATGTGGACAGTTATTGAAAGGCATATTAATGTACCTATATATATTCCAAAAATGTGCAGCAAACAACGAACGCACACTTAATAAGGGCGAAAATATATTATTATATTACCTATATTATAGCTACCGAGTGTGGTGGCTACCTATAATGTAATAAAGTCAAAAGTCAAAGTCAAATCATTTATTTCAATTAGACCATTGTAAGGCACTTTTGAACGTCAAATGAGAAAAAAAAATCGATTCTAGGTGCCCATTCCAAAAGGTAGTTTTGTATGGAGAAGAATGGGCAAGAAACTCCATACTTACTCTTTTAAAAACGATGTTAACAATATTTGCATTTACAGGAATTATATAATTATACGTAAATACGATGTACCTTGCATAAAAACACTAGGCATTTGAAAGTGTGTACAAAGTATCACTGATTAAGGAATGACAGACTAAGTTATATGTACATAGATACACAGTGTTCACATATTATTACAAAATGTTGAAACAGTAGACGACCACTCCTTATATTTTAACAAACAATGAATTAGTATGTGAGCCTGAGCAGTGTATAAAAAGAGTCAAATATATATAATTATGTACATATTTATACTAAGTATGAAATTAGGTATTTTAACTTAGCAATCGGCTCGATTTTGTCTAGACTGTCGATCGTCCTATGGAGCTAGGCCAGCATGTTTCCAAGCATTCTTATCTTGAATATAGTCCTCTAGATTATAATAAGCTTTTTTACAGAGTGTACTTTTAATATATGATTTAAATTTTGTTTCACTTAGTTGTAATATATCACTAGGAATTTTGTTGTAGCACTTAACACAGTACCCCATAAAAGATGTATGGACTTTAGACAATCTAAAATATGGTTGAGCTATTTTGTCCTTGTTTCTAGTATTAAAGTCATGTCTATCACTTACTTTATTAAACATATGTAAGTTTTTTCTTACATACATAATATTTTCATAAATAAATTGGCAAGGCACTGTCATTATATTAATATTTTTAAATAGTTCCCTAAGAGATTCGCGGCGACGTAGATTATAAATGGCTCTGACAGCTCTTTTTTGTAAAATAAAAACGGATTCAATGTCAGCAGCCCGACCCCATAGTAAAATACCATACGACATAATGCTGTGAAAGTAGCCAAAATAGACCAAACGCGCAGTTTCTACATCTGTTAACTGTCTTATCTTTCTAACAGCATAAGCCGCGGAGCTTAGTCGCCCCGCAATAGATGTTATATGAGGTCCCCATTGTAATTTCTCGTCTAGCGTGATTCCTAGGAAAACCGTTTGACTAGTAAATTCCAGTTTCTCTCCATTAAGTATGATGTCACATTTACTATTCCTAACATTTGGTAAAATGAATTGAATACATTTGGTTTTTTTTTCATTAAGTACCAAATTGTTTACCGTAAACCAATTTTGAACCTGAAGAATAGCGTAATATATAGTATAATATATAGTATAGTATATTAATATATATTATAGCTACGTATGTGACGGGCTTTAGAAACGTTTTCAAATTAAAACTAATGAAACAAAATAATCAGAACGTGACCTTCATTAGACGCAGTAGAACACATTTAAAAAATTAAAGCTTTTGGTAGGTATCTACTACCGACATTAATTTTTACAATAAATAAATTTCTTTTCGCAAAGAAATAAGTTGCCATCTTGTATTTAATAAAACTCAATCAACAATTTGTTAATTTCCTCACAAAATGAACGTTGAACCCGAAATATTTCGAATCAATTTTAAAACGCTACGTTCACAAAACGCCAATACTTATTTAATTAAACCTTGTTCATTGTTCGTTCCCCCAAACTGATAGGAAACTTCTTGTTTAATTACTAAACGTTTTAAATAACTCAAAGTCATCTAGCAAAGTCGATAAACAGTTGAAATTGAACATTCTTTACTTATCTTATATCTTTTAAGGGAAGTTAAAGAGGTAACAATAAAAGTTAACATTACAGAGTCACAAAGTATGTTGAGAGACCAAGAACAAACCGTCATTTTTCGCACGCACACATTGACATTACGTTTATAGGTATTCTCAAGTAGTTTCAAGCAGACTTCAGTCTCGACTGTCACGTGTTGTCTAAATGAATAAATGAGAGACATTATTGACATTTCATGACGAACTCAAAATTTAGTTATAATAAAATTGCAAATAGTTCCAACCAGTGTCAATAAATTTTCATAATGACACAAATAAAACCTACAGTGTCAATACAGTAGCAGCCCTAGTGAGTGGCAAGTTTAGGTAACTATTTTTTAAGATGGCGGGAGCAGTCCTTCTGTAACCTTTATATTTTGTGGTAGAGGTACGTATAGCCCGCTTGTATTGACGTCAGTCGATCGAATTTGACTTCAATTATCCTGATAAAGGTAATAATAATCTACGATGCAAGGAGTTACATAACAAAAACTTAGATATATGCTTATTTATTATTATTATTATCATTTATTTGTCAGATCAGTAGAATCCATTATTGTTAGCAATGACATAAACAACTTACAAACTGGTATTAGTACATATACTTCTGTCAATTAATAAATTCAATAAACATGTCTAGATTTCATTCACAATAATAATACATACACAATAATACACATACTACCTCTGGGCACAGTTTGAAGGCAACACTAGCGTCCCCGTCCAGTGCTTCCATATAAGGCCGTTAGTCCTATCTGCTACCGTCATCAGGCTGTTGGCGCTGCCACCCACCCGCCACATCAGGGATGCAACACGCTTTCGAATAATAGCATAGAAGTCATCTATACGTGCCTCAGCGAATACCCTTGATGCGCTGCAGTATCGCGACAACCCCACCAGTGCCTTGTATGCGTTATTATATTGGACTTGCAAGACGCTGTAAGCCCTCTGCGTGTAGTCGACCCATAGGCTGCAAGTATAAAAAGATTGGCAGTATGCCATATACAGAGTACCCTTTACATCCCTTGAACACTTTGCAAACCTACCTATTTTCTCACCCCGATTAGAATAGACAGAAAAATGTAACACACAGCATAATGCGATTTTCTGTTACTCATTCTGCCACTTATACATAATTTTGGTCTATCAAAACACGTACAAGATACAAATAAATCAATGTACTTATTCAATCATCTTCAAGCAAATCAAATGAAACTTCAAATTCCGCAAACTCTTTATAGCTATAAATGCGTGAAGACACAGAGGTGGCACGCGAGGGTATATCGCGCGACACTCAAGACACAAATGTCGACCAAGTGATTTCCGATCCAGCCCACAAGGAAAACATGGATGTAAAAATTTTCTGGAATATCCAATATGCCTCTCATTCAGTCGACTGTGCAAAAGCCTGCATGGGGGTACACAAGACAGCAGCTCATGTGCTTATGAACTGCCCTGAGGTCGCTTCATACAGGGCAAACTACTTCGTTAACTTCGTTACGGCCAGCGACGTCAAGGCGCAGCTGCTGGCCTTTCTTGGGTAAATCGAATGACTTACCACCTGTACGCAAAATACGCGCTGAGACGTGGTGATTCGGAAACCAGCCCGTTATACCATAACATACCATATCCATGTAATGTTAATAGAACTACCAACTTCTGCACACTAGGCAACGCCCCCCATTTATGGGGGAGGCCTTTGTTCAACAGTGGATATCTTCAGGCTGATGATGATGATGATGATGTTGGCCAACTTCTGCCAGCGAATTTGCTTGCGTAGACTCCAATTGAGCATCATCTTCCTGCCCTTATCTTATGTTACTTGAGGCCGGCGCAACACGTTTGTTTCTTGCATCCCGTCCTGTCTGTTTAGGTTTGCTGAAGAAGATTGATTTATCACCAACTATTGGTATGGTATGCACCAACACAACTATTTATTATTATTATGAATGTTACACACTTCACAAGGGTTATACATTTATTAGTTTCACAGTTTTTAATATAATTGTGCCGAGCGCATGTTTCACTAATGAATGTATCCGAGAGAGAGGGATTGTCAGAAAGAGATGGATAGATGTCAATATAAATTAGTATGGCAATACTAAACACTGTCCACCGTCATGAAATCACTGACTCCCTTCTTTATCGTGTCTTTCTTCACATAATCCACCCATCTTTTCTTTGGCCTTTCTTAATCTTAATTATTTAAGTGTGTACTTATATTGAGCCAATGTCCTTACTCTTATGTGTTAAGTTAGATTAATGTCTATATGTGTTCCAAAATTCAGCTATTTCCGTTCAGCCATTTAAGCGTGAAAAGGTAACAAACATTCATCTGTTCATCCATCCTCACATACTTTCACGTTTATTTAGAAGAAGTTGGAAGTAGTAGTACTAAAATATTGTGACTCATAAAGTGGCGTCCAATGCTTTGACTTGCACCGTAATAATATATGAAATGAATTCAGCATTCTGCCCAGTACTGCATGAACATGGGTGGCTTTCATTTAAAAGAGTAAGAAATTTCTAGCCCATTCTTCTCCATACACATTGGACGGGGAAACTAGATCCAGTTAGTTTTTCTTGTGAACAACATCCAAAAGTGACTTTTAGTTGAAACAAAATAAATACTTTGCCTTTGACTCTAACAGTGTCCTTTATTTAATTGTATGAAAAGTTGAAATTGTAGAGCAACATACAGAAAAACTTAGAAAGGTTCTTCAAGTACTACTTACTACCATGAAATAAAATTTTGATCATGACATTTATTTGCAGAAACTATGAACTTTTTTCCATCTTTGTCTCATCCAGCAACTTTATATCCACGCAGCACTTTTGTCTCCCACTGTGGTTCACTTCGCTCACTTCGCTCGATCGAGCGCTTATTCGCGATTACGCCCGTCTCACCGCTCAGCAGGTGATCGCTCGAAAAAATACACCATGATAAGCTTCGTTTGAAATCTCTTGTGGTAAGCAATTCCGGAGATTCGGAAAGATAAAGACGTGAAGGAATAGTTTTGGGATTGGGGAAGTAACACATATTATTATAAGTACCGAGTATCTATTTGTAAGGTTTTTGGGGTGCATTAATAAGCCTTCATGAATGACGATAATAAAAAAAAAAAAAAAAAAAAAAAGTTTATTTTGGAACAACAACATAACACTAAGTAAAACATATGAAACGATGATAGCCGCAAAAGTATAAACTGTAGCGCAGCTAGCAACGCCCTTCTCCAGATACAGAATGGAATGATGTTCCATGCAAAATTGTTGATTAGTTAAAATGTATTAAACAAAAAATTTAATGAAGTAAAATAAATAAAAATAAACAATACGGGAC
The DNA here is from genome assembly GCA_947361185.1 of Charanyca ferruginea. Taxonomy (NCBI): domain Eukaryota; kingdom Metazoa; phylum Arthropoda; class Insecta; order Lepidoptera; family Noctuidae; genus Charanyca; species Charanyca ferruginea. Next base: position 59,167,221 of record OX376055.1, read on the forward strand.
ATATGAAATTGGGATGTATTTTGACGTTGAGTTAAAGTGGTGAGTGTAGGGTGAATGGATGTGTGGTTGAGTGTAAATGAGGTGTGCGAGGGGTGTTTGTGGTATGTGTGTTGTGTGTGGTTTTGTTGAAGTGTGTGAGGGAATAAATGGGTATCTTACACCTCCACAAGTTTCTCTGTTTCAGCATAACTTTGTAATTTCAACCAAGAGTCAAGTTTTAATTTGCATTTGCTCTTGGTTAATGGGTAGATCTTTAAGCTTTTGTTTAATTTGTTGTAGATTTTAGTACTCTTAGCCCGTCTAGTTAAAGTACTCTTGGCCCGTCATAGGAAGTCGCTCAATTCCTTTGTTGAGCGGCTTCATGACATGAGAACCTTAAGGATAGGCGGATGATGATACGTCAAACAAAAACTAGTTTAACGTCACAACTACGAAATTCGGAAATTTCAAAAACACTTCGGGAGACGTTGCTTATTTTTGCGATGCGACGACACCACGCTTTTTTCAGCCCTAACATTATCATCATATATAGTATATCTCGAACCACATTACCTACTAAATGTTTTTTTATTAAGTAACTGGTGCAAGCGTTCACGTATAGATATAGGGACACTGGCCACAAAAGGCCAATAAATAATTTTAACCACAAAAGAAAATCATGAATTTACATATTAAATTATTTAAACAAAAAACTCTACTGAAGTGAGCACGGATCAAACCCATCTGAATTCCGCAGCTGAGCATTGAAACAAAATATTATAGGGATGGGCTAGGGCCGGTTAAATTAACCGAGACAGTACAAATTTATCCGAATTAGACGCACTTCGGATACGCTAAGGCTTGTGCACTTGACTACTGAATACGATTTGGGTTAAGGATTTCTGCACGCGAAGCGTTTTATACCACTCTGTGTTCACAGACTTTTAACGTCGGCGTTTTTTCATAAAATGAAAAGTCGGGACTTCGTTTTGAGGTTAAGCGTTATAGTGTATTTTAAGAAACGTGGTTTTCTTATAATGAGGTGCTTTCTCATTTAGACCTTTCGATGCCAGCTTTCCCTTATTTTAGTGTTATTCAATGACAAAAAAATATATATTAAGTGTTCAAGATGGTCATTCGCAATTTACTCTGCTTTTAAAAGCACAAAATGTTCTACATTTTCAAAGACTCGCGTACAGGGCCCCTAAACGAAAAATCCACTTTCATCCGGTTGAAACCGCTTCGGAAAGCGGTGCGGTCCATAAAAAGGACTATATCCAATTTGTAAGATCCGACTAAGCGTGGCCGGACACCGAGGTACATTTAAATTAGAGAACGGAGATTTGCCTCACGAAATACTGAAAATATTCAGGGATCCCTCCTTTGATGATCGTCTGAATTAATTTAAAAATTCGTAAGTTGATTTTCGTCCATTTATTTAAATACCTTTTAGGCACCAGATGAGGATTTTACCATGCCTACCTTGTTGTTTATTAAAAGTAAATGATACTGTGATTATAGATATTCGTATCTAAACTTTTTTCGGGATCGGTTTATAGTTTTTCAAAGTACCTAGATTTTTTTTTTGATGGCGCTCTTAAGCATTTCAAACTTTACTACTAAGAGCTAAGTGGTGCTGATCCGCGCCTCATGTTCGTGAACGTGCGCTGTCAGTTGAGATTGGTCATGTCTTAACCGCCATGGCTTTTATATTAATTTAATTTGAATTAATATGTTTTGGATTTCTGTTCACTCACATTGTTTTCACTTAAAGAAGCAACAAGAATAATGTAACCAAGATTTTGTAAAAACTTGATTGAAAAGAGTGTCCGTGGAGTTTCTTGCTCGTTCTTCTCCATAGAAACCTACCCTACGTTTTGGAACGAGCAACTAACTTCAACTCTCTGACTAACTAACCTACACTTTGACAATTTAAAAGTACCTGCAAATGGTTCAATTGAAATAAATGCTTTGACTTTGACTTTGACTATAGTACTACACGTTCCCTATCCCTCCTCTCACCCTGACCTCTCTCTACTTTTACTTTTTTTTACTTTTTATCTATGCACCCGCCATGTTATCTCTTCACCACCCTCGGTTGACTGGTAAAAAATGTGTAAGGTATTAAGTTCGCGTTTGTACATTTGTGCAATATATAAATTCTACTGGCAATGTTTGTCTCCAATACATTGACATTTTCCATGGTACGGCAGTACTTGAAATGATGCTGAAATACTGCAACAATTTTTGTGATCGCCTCCGCGCGCCATATTTACACTATAATTATAATTATAGTGTAAATGGTAACTAGGTAACGTGATAGTGTCAATAATAATTATTGTTGACACTATCGCGTTACCCAGTAACTGGGTTGTGGAGGTCAGATAGGCAGTCGTTCCATGTAAAACACTAGTATCCAGCTGCATCCGATTAAACTGGAAGCCGAATAAAAAAAAAAAAATTTGAATTATTATTGCTAGAAAATATTGAAGCTACAATATTACAGTAAAAGTATTGCCCGTTCAAGAAGCGTTTTAAAAGATACTCAAGAATATTATCATTCCACCATGGCAACATTCCAAGACACCGTCAGAAAGAGACAGGAACACAACAATTTTAATTAAAGCTACCTACCCTATTTTCCAGGATGTAACAGGCATAAACACTCTGACCAGATTCCATTAACATAACCCGGCTCTCGACCCCCATATTCCTTTATCATGAAATCCCGTAAGCAAATAGGTGTTACCAGATGCAAATGACGCGACAATGCAATAGTCTATCGTTACGAGTGGGAGTTGAAAAGTTGGGATACGCACTCGTGTTTGTAACCGCTGAGGTTCGGATCTATTCGGATATTTTATTGGACATTATTATAATTATTTGAATTTGGAAGTTGACAGAAGTTAGTGTATCGTGAACTGCAAAATGTAAGAATGGGTGTTTTGTTAATTAATTTGATAAATAAATTACAATGCTATGTGAGCTCTTTAGAATAAGATTAGGTAAATCATTAAAACTTATTTCGGCAGGTTTTTTTTTCCTTTTTAAACTAAAACGCATTATAGACAACTTTTTCTTTGTTTGTTTTTTTTTCAGTCACCAAAACCTATCTTGCCTTGTAGTTTAACAAAGGTTATGTAGGTATGTTTTTATTGGGACGAATATTTTCCCAAAAAAAAAAAAAAAAACTTAATTCTTCAAAAACCCAAGTCCGCTACATCCAAAACAAAAAAAAAATAACTACGCAAACGTAATCTTTATTTGTATAAATGGGGTTAAAATAACCAACAATTAAAATTTAAAACAAGAAAACGTATCATTTATTAAATTAAATAGACAAGAAAACGCCGCGTTTTCTTCTCCTACTGCGTTTAAAATAAGTCATTTCTAATTGGATGGAACACACATTTGCATATAGATTGCATTGGGTCTCAGCGGCGACAATTGAGGATTCCATCTTTTGCAGACAAGGGGTAACCCTAGTGCATTCCCGAGCTTAGATTTCAAGCAATTTTCTAAACCTATTCGACAGATTGAACTGGGGTGAGAGTTGTTGTTAAGACAATGTCTGTAAGTGAAACTATATTATGTAATTTATGCAACCAGCGAAATGTTCATTCGCCAATCTAAGTTAAATTATTGATTTCAATTAGGCCAATAACGAGTTGATGGATTATGTGCAGAATGATGGTCAAGATACGCTTGCCGCGGTTGGTCTGTGGATGGGTGCCCATCCCTTTCATACCGAGACCCCTCCGTGCCTCGAAAAGCACGTAAAGCCGTTGGTCCCAGCTGTCCTTCGTAGAACTTTGACAGTCGTTATAGGTAATCAGATGCCAGAATATCTGACAACCAGTGTCTTACCAAGAAGTATCATGTTACACAGTAACTAGTAGGTAGCGGAGGTCAGATACGAAGTCGCTCCATGTAAAACACTGGTATTCAGCTGCAACCGGTTAGACTGGAAACCGACCCCAACATTATTATTATTCTCATTTCATCATCTGCCTAGCCTTTTCCTAACTATATTGGGGTCGGCTTCCAGTCTAACCGGATGCAGCTGAATACCAGTGTTTTACATGAAGCGACTGCCTATCAGACCTCCACAACCAAGTTAATGGGTAACACGATACCCCTTGGTAAGACTGGTTGTCAGACTTTCTGGCTTCTGACTACCAAAGATCTACAAATGACAGCCGGGACCAACATCTTTACGTGCTTTCCGAGGCACTGAGAGAACTCGATATGAAAGGGATGGTTACCCATCTACAGACCGACCGCGGCTAGCGCAGCTTAACCTGTGACCGATCTATCTGCACGGCTTTAACTTAGCCACGAGCCCCTCAATTATTCCCCTTATTATTCTCATTTATTTATGTTAAAAACACATAATTTACATTTTTAAATATTAATAAAAAAAAATATTTAGAAATATAAAAATAGTAGCCCACCGGTATCAGGAACAGGGTTCAAGCTACCGGCGGTCAGGGCTCCAGATAGAGGAACCTCCTGACAATGCGGGCCGTGTCCAGAAGTACTGCCTTCTGAATCAAGCCCTTGATCCAGCCGCCTAACGAGAGCCTCCTTAGATGTTGGTCGAGGCTCTTGGCAATTAAGCCATTGGCTGTAACAACAATCGGCACAATGATTGCTGAGTCCACATCCCACATGTCGACAACCTCATTATTATAATTATATTTAGCCTGTACTGTCCCACTGCAGGGCAAAGGCCTCCCTCCATTCCTTCCATCGGTCTCGACTTTTAGCTATTTCTTGCCAATTCTTAAGGAAGATATCCAAGTCATCCCGCCATCTCTTACGTGGTCTACCGCGGCCCCGTTTCGCCATTTCAGGGCACCAATTTTGGGATTTACGGGCCCATAGGTCGTTCGGCATGCGGCAGACATGTCCAGCCCAGTCCCATTTAAGCTGGGCACCCTTTTGAGCTACGTCAACGATCTGTGTTTTGGAGCGCAGTATGGTATTACGAATGCGATCGGTTAATTTAACACCAAGTATACTGCGCTCCATAGCACGTTGGGAACATAGTTGGGGAAAATCTAGGCAGATGATGATGATGATGATGATATGAAAGAGCAGGATGTCAGTAATAGCATGGCGGTTGACAGAACGGGATGGAAGAAAAAAAACGTGTTGCACCGACACCTGGGATAAGGACAGGAGAATGATGATGAATTAGATCAATGGCTGGCACTTTTAATTGACAAAATTGTTATGTTCTAAATTTTATTAATTGAGATTTAAATTTTAAGATGGTGTTTTGTTGCTGTGCCTTAGTAGGGACCTTAACTAAACCTTAACTTTAAGCCTAATAGCCTAATCTCTGATGATCTCTCATTTTAGGATGAAAATAAATGAACATGAATGCATACTAACGTTACATTTACGAAAGTCAGTTTGTTTGATACTATTTCGCAGCTACACTAATTGAACCGAATGATAGACTAAGCTTGAACACCGAGGAAGGACATAGACTACTTTTTTATTCTCGACTTCGTCTGCATTCGCGTTATGGAACTTTTTTCCTGATGGGGATCTCTTGGACCGACCGACCTTTGGATCTTCCTCCGTCTTTCATAGTTTCTTCTAGTAGTTTCTCATCTTTAATAGTTATAGGTAATTTATTGAATTTTTTTATGTAATTAAATTCATGATGCATGATGCTTCTCATGCAAGTGCCAAAGTGGGTTTTTCTAAGTTTATCATAATATATTTTAAGCACTAGAACAAATATTGTAAACCTAACTTAGGTTCATCTGAGTTAATAAAATATTCAATTCTAATTTAATATTAATTATCTTCACATGGGCATAGACATATCAAAATTCTGAAGACCGTTGAAAGTTAAGTTCAGCTTCATAAAACTGTTCAAAAACCAATATCTAAAGTCGTGTCTCTTCAAAAGACATCTTTGGCGTAATGCGATCATTTTCTAAAAAAACCTATGATAAACTTTTGGCAAATTAAAAAAGTTCATCTTCTGATTAGACCTATTCATTATTAAACGAAACTCAACTAATCTAAAAAAAATCTCGTTACCGAGTCGGGAGTTAACGAAACTTGCCGAAGTTGGCCGAAGTTGCGCCCCTTTGATGGGCCGCAACTATTGGTAGCGGATAAGTTTCGCCATGGAAAGGATGTATGGTGCAAGCCTAGAGATGTTTAAGGTCTTTTTTTATGGCATTTGATGCCAATCAAACCCATGATCGATCGTAAATTTTAGTGGTCACCGCTGTTTCTTCTTCTCAGTCGTACACTCTTGGCGGAATGATCGTGGTCATAGATCGTCTGTTAGGTTGGTTGCGGCTTTTGCGAACCTTCTCTATCTCTCTCTTTTCGCGGCACTGCGTGTACATTCAGTCAGGGAACACTCCGTCGTCGATTTAATGAGGTCTGTCCATCTTGTGGGTGATCGGCCGCGAGAACGTTGATCTTCTACTTTCCCACGTACCATAGAGCTTTTGTTGCGTATGACATGTACAAACATCTTCAGAACACGCACTTGCACTGTCGAGGAATGTTTTTGTTTGACGCGAAACAACTTCAAGATGGAAACGTTAGTGCGTTGATCAGTCCATTTAATCCTCAGCAAACGTCACACCACACCACACACACACACACACACACACACACATACACACACACACACACACACAGCACCACATCTCAAGAGCGTCAATCGTATTACGTCCTGCACCGCGCCCGCGTACCGCTTTTTAGGACCGTGGATCCGTGGTGCTTGGCCACTGGGCTTCTCCCAATTGTAAACGTCCATTTGTGCCTATTAGCCTAGTTCTGTTGTGTCTCCTGCTGGATATTAAGGAAAGTGGAAAATAATTTTTTTCCTGCTCCTCCGCTGTTCTTTTTTGATTAATTTCGTTGCGGGATCTAAGACAGTTGAATCATTAAGGACTCATCGAGCTTCATTGCTTTGGCGCTTTTCTGGTGGTCGCCACTGTTAATTCTGGTATACAGCTTGTCCCATATAAAATAAAGTCACCTCTGCTTTATTTATTTGACAACTGGAATGCCAGAGACTTTGCAGTTGAGTTGCCAACCCAGAAATAAAGTTGAAATGTCTTATGAGCTGTAATGACACCTGGCACACCCTTTAATCCAAACCGGCGAAATACAGCAACGCTGCTTTGTGACAGGAATACATCGTTGCCCCCACGAGGAATTTCTCCTGTGTCATGGGTTCGTTTACAAACATATAAAATCACAAACATAAACCATCAAACCCGGAACAACAATCTGTAGGACATACAAATATTTGCTCGGTGCAGAAATCGGCCCTGCGACACGATTTTTTTCAGAACGGTATCTCGCAGGAGAACCTTGGAGGATGTCTGTTGCTTAACCGGACTTTCCTATGGTGCCTTATAAATATTATTTTTAGGGCCCGCAGCCACGGCAAAAAATACTTACAACCTAAGCGACTACCTGTGAGGTACGAGCCTCGGCTTAGGGCTTCGCTGGGGGAGGACAGCGAAGAGACAGGATCGGATTTCCATTATTTAGGGATGCATTTAAAGCTAGCGTTCAAAGACCCCAACTTGTACAAGCTGGGGTCGTGGATGGGACACGCAGCGATCCAGCTAATCAGCCACTGCACACTTCATCAAAAAATCCAAAGCTTTTTTCACTTACGCCATACGCCATAAAAGAGATCAAAGCACGCTGTTCACGACATCATTAAATGACTACCATACGACCATCAAATCAAATTTGCTATCGCAACCAACCCTAACACGATTCAATACGGATCCATTTCCTGTAGTTTACCACATCAACTATTTTGTTAAAATAACATGCGTGATTTCCTATAAGCACTATGTAATGATTATACAATTGACTGTGTGTACGGAATTGTCGTCTTTGTGTGTTTGGTATAAAGGTGAGATTGGTATACAGATGCCATTGTTAATTATTGCTTTAAGCTCAATTCTGCTTTGATGTTGAGCAAAGAAAGGTATTAGTGTGGTTGTGTATATGTTTGTTAATGAATTTGTGTTAATTATGTTATGGTACTGCGTTTGATCGGTTATCAGCATACCTTCACTTGAGATAGAATTTCAAAGGCATCGTTTGTAATAGTGTACTGTAATCTGTAGTGTGTGGATATCAAAATACCTCTCGTACCTTTGCTTTCATGAATTTTCGCTGTTGTTGTTGTAATACATATTATCTGAGGTTTGTTTGCACCATCCCGGTGTTATTCATTTTAATAATATTAGATGATATTTAAGCTTCCTCTCTCCTACTTACTTATTTATTGTGCCCGGCAGGGTCCATAATGATCTATTACTTAGGTGGTAATATAAGTTACCACCTAAGCTCACAGTATGGAAAGTAATAAAGTCTTGAGTATCTTTTAACTTTGAATTAGTTGCTAACATAGGCCTAACATGACTTTTCAAGATTGCTTTATAAATCTGCTTTAGGATGTTATCCATATTTGTATCCAACAAAGTTTCTCTTAGGATGTCTAGGATATAATATGTTAGCAATCAGAAGAGCATATGACCAGCTAACCATCATGCTCAAAATATGTAGGGGGACAACAGAGGCTACAAATCTCCTCAGTGAGCTGATTCGTCTTTAGACTTTAGACTATATATATAATGATATTATTCTGTTCCTGCTTTCACTTCCAAATAAGTGTTAATGGATAGAGAAATAAAAGGCGTAATTGCGTTTCTTTGAAAACCTAAGAAACTACATTTAATGCCAATTATTATAGTTTACAATATTCATCACGTTTTTCTAGCACATATTTCTACTTCAACTGTCACCACTGACTAATTAAAAATATGACTGCCACTAGGCGTTGTCTTTCTCTATAAGAGTGCAATAAACCTCTTTACATCTCCCCCCCATGGAGAGAAGCAATTGCAAGTAACTATGTATGCAATTGTTCATTTTGAAACCAATACTGGAGATAATTTTGTAATATGGTATAAGTTTGACTCCGCTTTCTTGTGTCCGGTATCAACTTCATAGATTGATTTGGAAACCACCTTCAGAATTGTGTATGGTCCAATTCTCAATTCATCCATTTTCCGTCTATTTAGTCGATTTCCATTTTCCACATAGACTCTATCACCCACTTCCAATTTATATTCTTTCCTCTGTTGGTCAAATATTTTTTTATTATAATTATGAGATTTTATTGTATTTTTAAAGGCTAGTTTTCTATCTCTTTTCAGATCTTCCTTGGTATATCTGGTTTTTAATTCTAGTGGTAGAACATTTACGTTCTCGCCTTCCAAAAGATATTTTGGAGCAAACTTCGTGACTGTGTGTTCTGTTTCGTTATATTTTTCTACACATTTCTGTGCAATAGTTGTCCATGCTGTTTTCTTATCGCTTTCATTTATTTTACATCTAATTTTGTTGACTAAAGTTTGGTTTAGCCTTTCGTTAAGCCCATTTGAAAATGGTGCATCAACTGCAGTGAAAATAATTTCTATATTTTTCTTCTTAAGAAATTCTTTAAATTCTTTGGAATTTATGCCAGGGTATTGGTCCGTTAATACCATATCAATATTGTAGCTCTGTGCCACATCACTTATTAATTTGATAAAATCTCCAGAGCTTTGATTTTTTGATGTTGAAATATAAGCATATCTTGTGTAATGATCAACTAAAAGATGTAAGTATTTTTTTGTTGACCGTGATCCTCCAAATCCTCCGATGGTATCAATAGATACAATTTCAAATGGACGTGTTGCTGGACCCAAGTGAGACATTAAACCATACTTTGGCTTCTTCCTTGACTTGTTTTTTATACAAATCTCACATTGATCACATATTTGTTTAATGTTTGCAATAATGTTCTTTGCTGTGTAGAATGGTGTTATCTTATTTGTCATCTGGGTTCTTCCAATGTGACAGTAAATGTTATGAACATTTTTTATTAAAGTTTTGCTAAGTTCTTCTGATAGTATAATTTTTTTCCTTTTTTTATTCTTTTTGTAGTAAATTTCATTCTCTAAAATAAGTTTGGTTTTGTCCTTTTGTATGTTAAAATTTGTATTTTGGTCATTTTTTATATCTTGTAGGTTTATTAAATTTACTACTTTCAAAAAATCATCAGCATTGTCATGAGGTTCTAGCACTGGATTTCTGCTTAAACAGTCTGCTTCTTGATTTGATTTTCCTGGAATATATTTGATTTTAAAATTATATTGGGACAAATAATATGTCAAATCACCTAGTTCCTCATCAGTTCTAGCCTTGATGTTCATATTTTCTAATGGTTTATGGTCTGAGTAAACCATAAATTCTTTTCCCATAAGCCAGTGCTGCCAATATTTTACAGCTTCTTTTATGGCCAGACATTCTAGATAAATTGCCTTCTTCTTTTTTTGAGCATCAGATATTTTTTTTGAAAAATAAGCAACTGGCTTGCTGTCTCCGTATTCATCTTTTTGTTTAAGCACAGCTCCCACTCCTTTGATACTAGCATCCGTGTAAATGTTTATTGGTAGTTCAGGATCAAAGATTTTGAGAATTGGTTCTGAGCATAGCAATGTTTTTATTTCATCAAACGATTTCTGACATTCTGCAGACCATATGAATTTTACATCTTTTCTTAATAAATTGTGCAATGGGTCCAAGATAATTGCTGTGTGTGGAACAAATTTATGATGAAAATTAATTTTTCCTAGGAATTGTCGTATATTCTTTCTTGTTTCTGGGACCGGAAAGTTTTTGACAGCGGTTATGTAATCTTTCAGAGGTCTAACTGTATTATTTTCTATTATGTGACCCAAATATTTGGCATCCTTATTTGCAAAAGCACACTTCGAAAATTTCAGTCTGAAACCCTCTGTTTGTATTGCCTCCAGCAGCCTTGATAAATGTACTATGTGTTCTTGAAAAGTTTTGGAGAAAATTAAAATATCATCTATGAAATTTACTGCAAAATTAGACAGTTTGTGTTTTCTTATGATGTTGCTCAATATTCTTTGAAAAATAGCTGGGGCCGTTTTCAATCCAAAAGGGAGGCATGTCCATTGGAAATGGCCTTCTTGTGTTACAAATGCCGTTTTATATCTATCTTGAACTTTCAATGGAATAGACCAAAATGCGGAATTTACGTCAAATGTAGAAAAATACTTACAGTTTACAGTTTTAACCATTAAATCTTCAATCAATGGAAAAGGCTGAGATTGAGGCATGACAATTTTGTTTAATTCTCTAAAATCTATACATAACCTTGTTTTTTTTTCATCTTCTTTCTTATATGCCAGAGTTACTGGAGCAGCAAATGGACTGTACGATTCCTCAATCATATTCTTCTGTAATAGTTTTGATATTTGATTTTCTATTTCAATTCTATCTTCAGCCGTACATCTGTATGGACGTTTGTAACAGTATTTATCCACCATTAAGTCTATATGAGCTTCATAATCTCGTACAGTGCCGACGTCATATTTGTCTTTAGCAAAGACTGATTTGTATTTTTCTATTAACTTGTCTATTTCTGATTGTTGGTATAAATTTAGATTGTTTACTGTCCTTTCAAATTCTTCCGAATTGATATGTTCATTGAAATTTATTTTATATATATGTTTAATTTCTTGTTTTAAAACCTCAGATTTTAAAAACAGTGTCTCTTCATTTTTGTCACCTAGTACATTAGGAATTTTGACATTTTTGTGTTCAATATGCCCTTCATTTGAAGTTATTTTCTTCTCTTTTGGATACTTGCATTGTATGATTTTTAATTCTTCATTTTGTATTAATTTGAATTTTTTTATACAGTCCAAGCCAATCAGAAAGTCATAATTGAAATTTTCATTATCTACTACAAATATATCCATACAGCTTTCAATATTGTAGATTTTTATTTTTAATGTTACCATGCCTTTTGTTTTCTTCTCACCATTAATAGTCTTTAAGTTTACTATTTGTACATCATTTGTATTATTTTGTTGTATCTTCAATAATTTTGCATTAATTAATGACACATTTGAACCTGAGTCATAAATTCCAGAAACTTTCAAGGTGTCATTTAATAGTAACTTAATTTTTATTAATGGTGGTACCTCTAGTTTTTTGGATTCTTCTCGTTCAATTCAATTTCCAATTCTGAATTATTTACAGTTTTCACAACCGCTTTTTTATTATACTTTGAAAACCAGCAGTTCTCTTCAGGATGATAACGTTTCCCTTTTTTCTCGTTGATACAGATCTTGCATGGTGTTTTTTCTTCATTTTTTTTAGTTTGTGCATCTATTTGTGTGTTATAATTTATTTTTTCGTATTTTTTTTTCTCAACTAGATGTTCCAATTTTCCTATTTCATTGTAGAGATCTTCTGTTTCTTGTAAAAGTCCTCTGTCAATTTTATCAGCCACATAATTGGGTAAGCCAAACGCTATAAGGTCTATAAGTGTACCTGCATCAATCGATTTTCTTACTTCCAGTAACAGCTTTTCTTTTTTTAAAGCATACTCAAGTAAAGACCCTGCTTGATATTTATAGCCAAGAGCATATCTAATCGGGGACCATCCTTTATTTGCGAACGTCTCACAGAACTTTTTCTCCCATTTGTTCCATTCTGATTCCACAGTAAGTTTCATGAGCATGCAACTGTACCAATCAACACTGGAGAATTCCAAAAAAAATTTTAAAATTTCTATTTTCTTCTTATCTTCGTCAATTCGGAAGCGTTCACATTCTTTATTAAAACCCTTAATCCACTGGTAAGCATTTGAGTTCCTGCCCGTGAATTTTTCAATCATGAATTCTTTTGCAATATTTCCTAAGTTTTGTTTTACTTCAAGTAACTTCTCCAGTTTTCCTAACATTTCATTTGAGTCACCGGAAGTAGATTCAGGATAATTTGTTTTCTCCAAAATTTCTTCTAGGTAAAAATCATTAAACTGTATGTTTTGTTCTTTATCCAAATATGTTTTTGATAAGTCATCTGTCAAAGTTATCCATATTTTTCTAATTTGATGTCTTTTAGTTAATGTTTTTCTTATTTTGGCATAGTTGGGAGTATTTGCTATTGTTTGATGTAAATTTGCTGGTTGGTATTCGGCTGGTATTCCAAAAATTTGTCCATTAGGTGTAGATATTGACGTAATGCATATTATGTTCGATTTTTCATCTACAGATGGTTTCACAGCAAAATCAAACCTCAACTTTTCCATTTTAAATATTTGCAGAAAATGTAGTTTTATAATGATATTATTCTGTTCCTGCTTTCACTTCCAAATAAGTGTTAATGGATAGAGAAATAAAAGGCGTAATTGCGTTTCTTTGAAAACCTAAGAACTACATTTAATGCCAATTATTATAGTTTACAATATTCATCACGTTTTTCTAGCACATATTTCTACTTCAACTGTCACCACTGACTAATTAAAAATATGACTGCCACTAGGCGTTGTCTTTCTCTATAAGAGTGCAATAAACCTCTTTACATATATATATCTATCTCGATATATTACCGAGTATATTACCGATATTTTACCGAGTATACTAACTCCGCGGCCGCAAGCACCGTCTACAGCCGTACCTGCTTGCAGCACAGTGGCTTCCGCAACATCCCCTGTTCCTCGCGTTCTATCTGCGCTCAATAGACTAGTAGAAGCCTACCCGATTACGCCCCCCCCTCTCCCGGATCTATTTCTTTTTTTTTTAATTTTAATCACATCTTAAGATTATTGTAAGTACGTATTAATAAAAGTAATTACTTACTATAAGTTTACAGAACACACCTTACGAAAATGTTATAATTTTGTATGCTAGAAACATGCGTTTTTGTTGAACTTCTAACTAGACTGAAAACTACTGATGAATTTAAAATTACAATGTGCGTATGTCTAAGCATCTAGCAATGGTATTCTGTGAGAACTCACTTTAGTGCTCTGATTCCGCAGTTGAACATTGTATTATTAATCTTTTATTTACTCAGTGAAAACTACACTAGCGCCACTAAGTGAGGACATAGATGAAACGAACTATTTTTTTTACTTTTCATTTCAGGTAAGTGAAATCGCAAATGAGAAAGGATTGGAATTCGCGGATGCCTTTTTACAAAATTGCTCTGCAGTACTACTGAGGCTAACAACAACCAAGGCTCAAATTCTCTTATCTGTACCAAAGTACTCATGAAACACCAAAACAAGTATATCTATCTACTTTATATCCGAGAAGCCTCCCGCTTACCACAGATAACCTTGTTACAGTACAACATAATATTGTTAGCAACACATGTCTAATGTCTGGACCCTTCTCAGCCTGTTAACGTCCCTAGGTGAGGACTGGCCATAAGAAGGATAAAGGGCCTGGTTTTATCAAAGATTTAAGAGGTAATCATGAAATGTAAACTGTGTTAAATGTTACGGTTGAAATTATATCATTGTACACCTTAGGGCCAGCGCACACAAAACTCTCTCATGGCTCTCGCATAGTCGAGCAAAATTTTGACTGCTCGAGCATGCAGGCGGCATGGTTGCCCCTCCGTGAGCAAACTCCATTGAAAATGCTCGTGGTTGCCAGGCGGGCGTTCATGATCAGTTTGATGCCATAATTTGACGTTGTTTACCACCTACCCGCGGTAGTAAACACACGTCCAGATATTGATACTCGAACACGCATCTTGCAAGCTCGAACATGGCCGCGCATCAAGTTTTATTTTGCACTGTAGGCATAATAAATAAAAATAATAAAATGTTTATTAGTACATTCACATTTAAATATACAAGTACACAGTTACAGAATTTAATGTTGTACATAAAGACAAATTAAATGGCGAACTGCTGCCTCCTAAACTAGGCAGAAAGCCTGTGTTTTAGGAGCCAATGTTCCTCCAGATACAATAGTCACAACTGATATTGACTGTCATGCAAGTACTTTAAAAAGAGAGAAAAAAAAAAAAAACACAAAGTACAAAAACAATTTTGTACGTAATTGCTAAGTTTTATACAGTAATAGTTCCTTAAGTTGTAATTGTAATAAGATCTTCAGTTTCATCGTACGTTAACCTCTGCAACCATTGAGTAATTTTGATTTTAAGTTCGTGTTTGGTTAGGGGATAAATGGAGATGTATTTGCTAATCTTATTGTACAAGCGAGAGCTAGTTACCACATACTGTCATGCTACAGTCTTAAAGCCATTTTTTAAGTGGTCTCAAAAAATGCTCTGCTCTGCTCTGCTCTCGATGTGCGCGTCCAATTTATAAATACCATCAGGGCGATGATGCGGCTGCGTGTGTATGTTCGCAAAAGCTCGAGTCGACAGCTTCTTAACTATATGGAAGAAAAGTACGTCTCTGCTCGCCAGATTGCGGGCCGTGGCAACAGTCTCCTGAAGGTGATAGCTGACAGGCATGATGAGAGCCCCATAATGGGACATCTCATGAAAACAACACTATCTGTCGTAGTGTATAAGCAGGTACTAACATAAATCATAAGCCAAATTGTTACTAAAAATCCTAGTGTATAAGTACTAACGTAGGCTATAAGATATACTTATTGCTACTTACATCTATTTTTTGTTTTTTATCAGTGTGACCTTATGACATGTGTTTGATAAATAAAAAGAATATTATTATTATTATATCCGCCGCATATTAAACTGTCGTCGTCACTTACTTCAGCTGCGACGCGATCGGGCTTTAAACCAAAACTACATACTGAATGACTCAAAAAGCGTTTTAATCTATAGAAGAGCTTACAGATATTACGCTTGTTCATCAGTCAATGATTGTTGTGGGACGCTACGTGGATTGATACTCTTGCGCCATCCCATCTTCTTAGTTCAATGTGCTGTGCTGGTGCTACTGCTGCGACTGCAAAAAATCTAAACTTAAATGATAACTTTATTTTCGAGCCGTTTGGGGTTAAACCCTCTGGTCGTGGGGTCCAAGTGCTCATGTACTTTTTAAGGATATTCCCAAAAGGTTGGTTGATACGTCCCGTGATAGCTGGTTTTTACCGCGGACAGAGGCTAAGCATTGCAAACTGACGTGGCAATGTCGCCAGTCTGTTGGGTACATTCCCAGTTGACGGCGACCACGATGTTTTTTCCACGGAATAGAAAAAACAAGCGAAACTGCCCACGCAACTATCTCGCACGTATTACAATTGCGGAAAAATATGTAAAATAACAACAACCTCCGTTGTTGTTCATACCAAATTAAGACTTATTACAACTAGCGAAGGTTGTTTTATTTTTAATATTTTTCCGCATATTTGTGATACGGATAGCTACGTGGGTACTTCTCCTTGCTTTTCCTATTCTCTGTTTTTTTTCGTTATCAAATCTCTACCAAGAATCTCAGTGTGGTCTTCCTTGTTAACTTGTCATTTACCATGAACAATAATTTCTTCTCCATTAATAAAACTTTTCTTTAAGGTCTTTGACCTTAAGTTACATTTAATCCCACGCAAGAGTCTTAGCAATAGGTACGCCACGCCCACAACAGACTCCATCAACAAAATGAACAAATAATTAATTATTGTAAGTAGCCGCTTTACGAATCTCAATTAACAAAAGAGCTTCTACAAAGTATTGATTTTGTTTCCATCTATAGACTGTGACATTTTTGAGTTGATTGGCAATTGGCTCGATGGCCAAACTTAGCTACACAACATTTTGAACGAAGAATTTTTTCACTTTTATTTTTCTGCTGAATGTTTTACAGAAAATTAATACCTATTCAAAGTTAAGCAAGGATGTCTTTGTCAGTTTTTTTTCCATCACCGATTTTTATGAACAAGATAAATATCGTTTGAAATCGGATATCTATGGTTTGAATGGACTTCAAACGACTGGTGGTTTGCATTTCTTTTCGCGGCAGGCCCAGGTGCAGATGGCGGGATGACAGGTTTAGACTCATTCGACAAAGCCTTGAACATCGCCGCGCCGTTGCCAGTCTATCGGTCTTTTATCGAATACAAATCGGAGAGTGTGCTCTGGAATTGCACAACTTAATTCCCCCATCCCCATTCCATCACCGTACGAGCAGGGATACGACGAAGCGTCACCGCTATACGGTTGAAGTTCCACATTTATTGTGCAAACTGCGGAATTCACTGGACGCCTCTCTATTCCCCGAGACATATAATCTGGTTATCTTCTAGGCACGTGTGAACCGGTTCACCCTAGGCAAGCGTGCTCCACCTTAGGCCGCATTGTCACTTAAGATCAGGTGAGTTGCGGCCAAACACAAGCCTATATCAATATAAAAAAAGACTGGACCCAAATAATAATAAAGACTGGATAATAGAGAGAGTTGGAGGGAGAGTAAAGAGGCTCTTGCCCTGCAGTGGGATAGTGACCAAAGGATGGGCAACAGCGTCCTTCTGAGTACCATAACACCTACTGCAGTCGCCAACATGCATCGGCTAAGCATGGCGATTACGGCTGAACCCCTCCCTTGGGGGAAACCTATACCCAGCAGTGGGCGTCTAAAGGTTGATATACTAAGCTTGAACACCAAGAAAGTATAAAGGCTACTTATTGCCTTCGTCTGCATTCGCAAATAACCGACATTCACGCGGACGAAGTCGAGAAGCTAGTTTTACCATAACATCTCAAGTCTTCAAGTCCTTTATCTTTGATCCCAGTTTCGAACTCATCATAACTTCGTGCCAACTATCAGTTTATGGCGAATTTTCTTCGAGATCAGTCGTTAATGTTCATACAATCAAACAAGTGTTAACAAGCATCGTCCCTATTCGCGTCACGTCCGCGTGACGTAACCAGTTCGGGACATGTTGCAAAAACTGGTGGAAAGACAGGTGTAATATGGCAAATTTGATTGTTAGAGTTCCCTATTCAAAATTATCCTATTAGGGACTAAGACTGTACTGTCCGTCTTCCCGTCCGTTCGCCTGTCCGTCTGTCCGTCTGTTCATTTGTCCGTTTATCATTTTGTTCGTTGTTCTCGTACAAAAGAACAGCTTAAATCTATTCTCTTTGATTGAGGTGGAGTGAGATATTATTCAACCTGCAGCGCTAATATGTAAATATCTCCTTTGGTGATTTTGTGTTAAGTGGGATGATAGTTCACCTCAAGCTCATTTCACCTAAATACATCGAGAGAGATTTTACTAAATAAAAAGACTGGTTCTTGGGATTGAAAACTCACCCCAATTAACAAAATCTCAATTAACAAAAGAACTTCTATAAAGTATTGGTTTTGTTTTCATCCATAGACTGCGACATTTTAGAGTTGATTGGCAATTGGCTCGATGGCTAAAGTTAGCTGCACACCATTTTACATTAAGTATTTTTTCACTTTTATTTGTCTTCTGAATTTTATTCAGAAAATTTGTACTTATTCGAAGTAAAGCTATGACAGGTCTTACCGTTTTATCATTTACGATTCTTGTATTCAAGAAAAATATCATTGCAATGGACTTGTTCCATACACCTGGTAATAATTTGAAAGTTTGTGCCTTCCGCGTATGACATGAGGCTTTAGAATTATGCATTTCATTTTATTTCAAACTCACTTTACCTACATACACCGAGAGAGATTTTACAGAATATTATAAAACGATTCACAGCTACTCTCAAACTCACCTACATTCACCGAGAAACAGAATACCACCACTTGACTGGTTTTAAAATCGTTCGTAACTAGATCGCATCATGATGAGTTTGCCTGATAAAGCCTAAAGTACTTCTCGCGAAAATCGATAAGCCTAATACCTACCTACCAACATATGAAAGTGCTCATCCTAACTAATATTACAAATGGAACAATGAGTTCGCTCGTTTGTTTGTTACGCTTACGTGGGTAATTTTCATGTTTGGCCAGTGCATCAAACTCTCCCAAACTGTCCAATTTTCCAAATTGAACCATTTATCGTCGAAAATCTTGATCTTGATTATTCCTGTGCAAGTGTGGTGCTCCTGACTAGACGATAACCCGTTTATTACAGTGTCCAAAGTGTACACCTGTACCCTGCGAGAAACGTGGTTTAAAAAAAAGGATGAGATAAAACTACAACCACTGATTTGAAAAAAATAAGAAAAATTCATTGATTATTGCGGTTTTCAGCTACAAACCTTTTATGACATGCCTTATTCTTTTGAAATAAACTTGAAAAACAACGAAGAGAATTTGCCAGATTGGGGTTGCTTGATGTCATGACCGCTGTACAGATATAATCTACAAAGTAATGTCACCGTCCTTGCTTGCAGAATCAGCAAGCTGAAATGGTAGTGGGCTGGTCACGTCTATTGCAAGACCGATGGCTGATGGAACAGACTTGTCCTGGAGTGGAGACCGCAAATCGGTAAGCGCAGCGTAAAACAACAAAAAAGTCCAGTCTATAGGACCGATGACTTGAAGAAGGTAAACCGGTGGTGACTGGATGAGAAAGGCAGAGGACAGGGAAAAATGGCGCACCATGAAAGAGGCTTACGTCCAACAGTGGACTGCTATTAAGAGGAAACACAAGGGCCGTTTTTCCATACAAACTTAGTCCCCTGTTTCCTCCCTGGATAATGCCAGTAGATCAATTTTTTTTTAAATATCCATGGCTACTATTGGCATGTCCCTATGTTTTCCTTTTTCTCATAAATTTATTATTAAAAGAGATATGAATATTCAAAAACCTAAAAAATTGGCATGATTTTCCGCTGTGTTCAAACTTTCAGAAAACAAATTTGACTTGATTATATAAAAAATAGAAAACATAGGAACACGGCAAAAGCCTTTCTTTATTTTTTAATGAAAAAAGCAGTTAAAACGGTTAAGTTTTGGAGAAGAAATCAGGGGACTACGAATCATTGATTTTGTGTACTTTTAATAGGTATTTTCGGTCAAAGCTGCAGTTGTCTCTATCGCGCTCTGCGGTTCGTGTTCGGGCATCGCGCGACAGCAATAGATTTTACAAATACCTAATTTTCAATTCTCTAGCCCGTGGTATTTCCTCTTAAGTTGAAGTGAAGATGACGAATCTTGAAGCCCAGGAAAGACTATAGGTAATTTTTGTATCCGCAATTTCTGTATCCGCTATAATCGACATTCACGCGAACGAATTCGAAGGCAAATGCTAGTACTATATAACAAAAGTTTTATTAACAGAGGCTTTACAGTATACGCCTACCTATATGTACGACTGTTTCAAATAATCACTTTGATGAACTATGCTGCGTTTGAACGTACTACTTGGAACAGTCACTGACTGTTATTCTCTACGAAGTATTATAAGTACCTACTGATACGCATGAGTATTGCTAAGACCTCAAGTACCTAATTATGCTATAACTACTGACCTCTTGAATTATGTCAGGAGAACTGCCGGTCTATCCTACTAATATTATAAATGCAAAAGTTTGTGAAGGTGTTTGGATGTTTGTTACCCAATCACGCGCAAACCGTTGAACAGATTTGTATGAAAATTGGCACATAGACAGACCATTTTCTGTTTTAACATATAGGATACTTTTTATCCCGGTAATATGTTCCCTTGGGATAACCGTTCTTTTTACGCGGGCGAAGCCGCGGGCAGAAGCTAGTTTTTTATAAATGTCTTTCTTCTTCTCCCGTATTGAATTTGGGAGAATGAGTGTAAGATGAGCTGCATCCCACATGATAAAAGTTGACAGCTCCACTTCACCTGATTTCACTGAGGGCTTTTTGTACAGACAGCATTACTGACATGAACACTGTATACACCGTTCTTGTAATAGATTCTTCTGTCTTTCTTCTTTATTGGCACTTCAAGACACTACCTTCAGTTTGTAATTAAACTTATCATAATAATTATCTTTGTATGTAAGTGGACTGTTACCGCTTATTATTATAAGCGGTTAGTTTTATTTCTGCTGCAACCATAATCTGTTCGAATTTAACCTTCCTGTGATATTTTTTTTCGTTCAGTCGCTGTGGTCTTTTATTTGACAGTAATTTTCACATAAGAATAGTAAAATGACTTATGATGTCTGTCAGATCTGTAAACTTTTATTTGGGCTGGTTATATTTAAGTAAATAAGCTGAATTTTATACTGTCTGCTTTACCGTGTTTACTTGTACAAGTAACTAGCGCGTTTGAACGGTACTCAGACTATTTCGGGCGCTCTATCTAGTGTACTCAGGGCTATTGGGCGCTCGACAAAGCTTTGCGTCACCTTCACACCTCCACTACGCAGGGTAGGCAGAGCGATCGCTTTGTGATACTCGATTGAGATCTTTGTACTAAATAATAGTAGCTTAGGTATTACAGCAATATTACAATCATCTATGTGTAAATTCCGAAAGAGAGTTACAACCACAATTTGCAAAATTATGACTAAATTATGATTCATTTATGACGACACGGTTGGCGCAGTGGCTGAGCGATCGACTGCTGCGCAGCGTGTTGCGGGTTCGATGCCCGCCCAGGGTAAACATTTGTGTGATGAGCACGTGTGTTTTTCTTGTGTCTGGGTGTTGTTTATCTATATATGTATGTATTTACAAAAAAAATGTATTTGGGTATTTTTGGGAATCGAACCCAACACCTACACAGCACGCGCCGATGACGATGACGCGTAGGTAGGTCACGTCGCCTGCGCGTGCTGTGTAGGTGTTGGGTTCGATTCCCAACATGCTGCCCGGGTTGAAGCGGAGACTTCAACAATCTGGAAGTGGGCAGATATTATTGAAGGCCCTCCTTATGGTGCCTCTCTTCGTCTTTACCTCTGCGACTCTGGATATACCGTCGCTGCCAGGGTAAACCTGGGTGACTCTTCCTAAGGACCAGAGTAAAGGAGGAAGAGCTCTGTCCTTTATGACAACAAGAGAGCCTAATTTCAGCTCCGTCGTCGAAGAGCGCCACTTCACCTTCTGCTGCAGTAGAGCAACGTATTCGAGAGAGAAACGCTGCCAAAAGTGCTGTTTGATGTGCTCGATCCTCTTGAAGCGCTCCAGGCGATTAATATTGTAATCAGAGACCTGTGGATGAGGAATAGCATTAAGTATACCGCATTGTATATCAGCTGTCTGACACCCATAGTACAGGGTCTCCCTAGTTTGGGGTCAGATGGCCGTGTGTGAAAATGTCCCCACATATTATTATTATTTAGGTTTCAGTTGCAACGTTCCTTCCTACAAATCACACACACAGTTTAGGTACCTCACGTTTTAGCCTTACCTACTTGTAATCAACAGATGAACAAAACAGTCAAACTTAATGAATTGTTGCTAATTATTTACTTTTCGTATACCAATCTGAAAAGTACGTAAGTAGGTAAGTAGACTGGTTATCAGACCTGGCCTGGCCTGGACTTTCTGGCTTCTGACTGGGTAGTCAGAAGCCAGAAAGTCTGATTACCAGCCTTATTACCGGGTATCGAGTTACCCAGTAACTGGGGTGTGAAGGTCAGATGGGCAGTCGCTCCATGTACGGAGGCTAGCATATCCAGTTACAACAATCTGTCAAATTTCTTTGGTAGATTTTCAACTTTATTACAAGGACGTTAAGAACGTTACGTAAGGTTCATATTGAATTAGGAAAATTGGTATGGGTTGATGTGCTGATGTGGTATTTAGTTGTATCCGATTAGACTAGAAACCGACTCCAATATATTTGGAAAGAGGTTAAGCAGGTGATGATTCACTTTTCAGATGGGCGAGATGCAGGTCGTCTTTGAACCAACACTCGAAAAATCTTGAAATTCTCACGATTTGGGAGACCCTTCAACAAATCACACTTCATCATCATCATCATTATGTCAACCTTTAGACGCCCACTGCTGGGCATAGATCTCCCCCAAGGGGGGTTTAGCGGTAATCGCCATGCTTGGCCGATACATGTAGGCGATCGCAGTAGGTGTTATGGTACTAATAAAGACGCTGCTGCCCATCCTTTAGTCAATATCCCTCAGTCGCCTTCTACGACGCCCACGGGTAGAAATGGGGTGGTGCTATTCCCGGCCGGCACCACACGGCCATCACACTTACCTGTGTGGTTTGCGGATAGGAAAAATCTAATAAATTACCCTAGAATGCCCATTTAAAGTGTCGACATTAACACAATATAAAATACGTCAAAACAACTATTTTAACCACACGCAAATCTTTGGAGCAAACATGGCAGACCAATTAAGTCGCCGCAAAGATAAACCCCAATTGTACGGGATTGGCAAACTGTAGCAAACAAGTACTAACAACGCTAGTGATGTTACTCGCGGGATTTACGTCTCGAAATTGGTTCATTTTAATATCTAGCAAATTATAATATATTATTATTAGTCGCTCTTTGTGAAATACTGGTATTAAGCTGCAATTGGGTTAGAGTGGTAGCCGATCCCGACATAGTTCGGGAAATACAAGGCAGATGATGATGATGATAATTAGTGACTTGGCTATTCACTATTACGTCCCAGAGTTATGAAATAATAGGTTCGTGGCTGAAAACCGGATTAATATTTTAATTTATCTTCTTTTTTTTAAATCAGTGGCTGTAGTTATATCTCATCCTATTTTTTAGTGCTAGAACGAAAGATTTGGCCACGTTTTTCGCAGGATGCAGGTGCAGGGACAGTTTGGGCACTAGTCAGGAGCACTACTCTTGCACAGGAATATTCAAGATCAAGATTTTTGAAGTTAATGCTGATCTTTACTAAGAAAAGATTAATATGATTAATATCTATAATTTACCAACAAACAAACGTAATTAAAGATATACCAATCTACCATGATTAACCGCATCAAAAAGCAAATATCTGCTTGATACTCAAAGGACCGAAAGATAATCCCCTACATCCGCTGTTCCCGGAAAACCGCATTTATCCAAGGCATGAAATCATAGCACAGTTATAATACCCCGGAATGTCCCGCCATGCCCATCCCTACATCTAAGCCAACCTAACGATTTGCCTGATTCTCTGCTTGTTTAAGACTTAATTTAATTGATAGGTACCGTGATTGGATGATTTTGGGCTCGAGGATCGAGGCCTTACCTGCTTTCATTATGTATGTATTAGGTAGGTATGTCGGATTACATGTTTCTGTTAAGGCAAAATATTCTTACTTGCTTTTCTGTGTAGAAGTAAAGGAAAGTAATTTTTACTTGTATTTTGAGAGAGATTGTAGAAGGTTCCGGAGCGTAAACTGGGAGTTTGGCCTGGGTATGTCCGGTCCACGAGAACACTATGTGTATTTAAAGCTAACTTAAAGACATTCACACTCTTAGAAAAATGTTAAAAGATAAAGATACATTTATTTGCTCAAACATGTGTACACATACAAGAATGATACATGCATGCAAGATAACATCGAAATGAATAAATATGTAGTTCAGACATGTTTACCACATTTTAGAAGAGTTAATAATTTAGGTAGTCAAGTCAATATAATTATCAATTTTGCAAACAATATAAATTGCCCCTAGTACCCGGCAGCCCGTCTAGCCTCGACTATGGTAGCGGTCGAGGTTACGGCGTGGCAAGGGGTTCGAATCACACGGGAACGGTCAATGTGGCGACACTTGGGGGAGACCTATGTCCAGCAGTCGCAGCAAGGTCTCTTTCGGCTGAAATGATGATGATGATGATGATAAATTGTGTATGTATATCAGCTGTCTGACACCAATAGTACAGGGTCTCCCTAGTTTGGGGTCAGATGGCCGTGTGTGAAAATGTCCCCCACATATTATTATTATTATTATTATTATTATTAATAAAAAAATAAAAAACATCAAAAGAAAAAAAAAAATAATATCTATGTCAACACGAATGGGTCTGCCAGAAATTCCTTAAATTCAAATTCAAATTATTTATTTTTGCAGAAAACACTGTTACAAAGGTGTTATTAAAAGTGCATGTTTCAAGTGATTCTACCGTAAGGCATGTTATTTATTAACTTAACTTACTTAACATCATAGAATGCTTTATCAGTTAGAAAAGACTTTAGTTGTTTCTTCAATTGTACATCATTAAGCTCTCTCCAACATTTCGGTAACTTATTATAAATAATGGGAGCCATGCAAAAAACACTTTTGCACATAAGTGCAGTCCTACTACTATGCAAACAGAGTTAGCTGACTTTGATCACGCCTGTTTCTAGGAAAAGTATCTGCCATTCGCGAAAATAAATTACTATTATTTCTAACAAACATTACTGATTCCAGAATATAAAGAGATGCCAATGTCAATATTTTATAGCGTATGAAATAGGGCTTACAACTATCGGTAGTTTTCAAATTAAACATGGCTCTGAGGCACCTCTTCTGTGCTTTTAATGCTACTTCTCTATTGGTTGAGTTACCCCAAAAGATAACACGTATCACGTACGTATTACGTATCTGAGAACCGATTCAGTTAGCCCGTAGTAAGCAGTAAGTAGTGCGCGACAGAATGTATAAAGTCACAGTCAAAGTCAAAGTCAATACGCACTACTGCTTATCCTTTTTGTCAGGGTCTCTACATGTGCCTTCCAATTTAGATTGCAATCTATTGTAAGTCCTAGAATTTTAGTCGTATTAACTGTGTCAATTGTAATCTAATTGTATGTTATGTCAAGATTGAAATAACTTTAATAAATTTTATTGAAATTAATAATAATAATATTTGGGGACATTTTCACACACGGCCATCTGACCCCAAACTAGGGAGACCCTGTACTATGGGTGTCAGACAGCTGATATACATACACAAATACATTTTTTTTTTTTTGTAAATACATACATATTATAGATAAACAACACCCAGACACAAGGCAAACACAAGTGCTCATCACACAAATGTTTACCCTGGGCGGGAATCGAACCCGCAACACGCTGCGCAGCAGTCGATCGCTCAGCCACCGCGCCAACCGTGTCGTCCAGCACTTTTTGAAAAATTTACAAAATCCCAAAAAAATATACCTAGACGACGTTTTAGTTTCTTCAATCTTTGGAGTATCTCTGTTTTAACTGTGTTGCCGGTTCTAAATGGATTTGGATGATAAGAAAGTACTAAAAAGTGAAAATAAAAAGCTTTTTTACAAAAAAGAGAACCGAGAATCTAAAAAGTGATAAATAACTTTAGCACAGAACACACATGACTTTAGATTTAGAAGATGGTGTCTAAAGTCATGTGTGTTCTGTGCTAAAGTTATTTATCACTTTTCAGATTTTGAAGGCGGTTGTCTTTTTGTTGTCTATCTTCTAACTGCTTAAGACCTAGTTTTACCAACCGATGTTTGTTAGTTTAAACGGCCGTTAAAATATTAACCGAACATTAAAAGTAGCGAGTGTTTCACCAAGCGCAAACCATGTTTAAAAGTCTTAATCAAACGTTATATTTAATTGATGTTATGGTCGTCAGTTAACTTACTAACCGGCGTTCCGAAATCAAAATGTTTAGGAAATTTAGAACTTTTACAGAATTTGTAGATGTCGTACACATCAGAAAATTCCGCTCGCGAACACTTGCGCAGGAAGTTGGCAGACTCATCCCACAATTGATTTATTGTATTTCTCCATCGATGTATTTTTAGCTCTCTCTACTTTTTATATTTTGTTTGTATGTATGTATACTTATATGTATTTATTAGTATATTTTATTCTTGTAAATTTTCTTTTCCTTTGCACCTGCCACATTTTGTCTCTGCATCACCCTAAGGTAGACTGGTAGAAAATGCCCAAGGCATTAAGTCCGCCTTTGTACAATGTTTATTTAAATTTTGTGCATAAAGTTTTAATAAATAAATAAAATTCCCCTTATTTTTCCCGCAATAAGACATTATTATTCTTACACAAAACGATAACAAACAAAATTAACAAGTTACTAAAGGTGTGTCCAAACACAGCGTGGCAATCATGCGCGGTAATTAATCGCTTTCAAATTTTGCATCCTCTGTTGATGAAGTGGTCGCACCCAATATTGACTTTTTTAATGGCTTTCTTCTGCACCTTCTTCTACGCAATTTATGAATAATAACTATAGAACTATACACGCGGCCGCTTTTATTGTGGTTTAGACGTGATATAAGCGCGGCGTGACTTGGACATGCCGCGCAAGCATTTCTGGGTTTGTCTAAACTAGGCGCGCGGTAAATTTGTGAATTTGTGGTTTTGCGAAACAATCGCGCGTAACAGCGGTCTTTGCACGCTGTGTTTGAACACATCTTAATATTGACATTATTATGTACCGACAAAATGAAATGTTGCAGGAACACACTCATGCTTGACCACACGAGTGACATTTTTATTTTATTGTATAATTTGACACGAGTCTGTACTATACGGCTAGATAAAGTGATTGTCTTGTCAATGAACATAGACCTGTGACATTGCGACTTTTTATTTTGGTTACTTTGATTACTGACCGATAGAAGAGTGAAAGACACATGACTCATTCATTTAACGCCAGATTTCCTGATGTCATGTTATTTTTTGTTGGTGGAACATAAATACAATTAACATCGATGTTAGTTGTAATGTCGGATTTGCTGATGTCCGATTATGAAAAGTTTCGTGAAATTGGCCCTTAAGTGGTCAAAAATGCAAATCAACATATTCAATAATACACAACCATTTCATTGACGAGCCGTGACGTAGCGCCCCTGTTTAGGGTTCCACAGTATCGCCCGTGGCTAATTGAATGCCGATGACGTGAACCGTGATGAGGCGTGACGTGCTAAAAGGGTTCCGTATTACGCAAACTGGTCCTGTCGTTTAGCTATTCGGTTATGTATTCTGAAGTATCGGTTGTGTATCGGATATCTATGGTTGTGTATGTGTTTTTCTGATTATTTTTACTGAAAATACTTTATTATTTGTGGAACTTGAGTGTTTTGTTCCTCTTGTTAAACAATGAATTTGATAAAATAGTGTCCGCCAACTGAACAATAAAACACGTTTAACTTTAACGTTTAACTTTTATCTTGTCATTTAATTCAAGATGGCGGGGGTATGAGCGCGTTCTTGTTTTGTAAACGTAAAATGTGCTCCTTTTAACTCTGATTGGGATGCAATGAGCACCTTTTAAGCTAGTTCGATACGAAATGAGCTCTTTTTATTCCTTGACGTGTTTTTTAATATTGAAGATTACAAAGCAATGGGCCCTTTTGAGTTTGTTTTGAATATGTCATACCAAAGGCCTGTTCAAAATCTATCAAGTGCGATCATTTGTTTGATTTCGTATAAATTTTCGACGAGGGGGAAAAAAGGGGTTTTTCCCTGTGCCCTTCATTTATATATAAAGGAAACGTGAGTATTATAACACATTATAGACTGAGAAAACGGTTCAACTCACTGTAAATATAGCCGGAGTACTACTACGTAGTCTATTTACGGAGACTAGTTTTGATGGCATACGGCCACCTTTTTTAAGGAGGTTCACAGGGGCCCGAGGTCCTCTAGTCTTCGTCCGACTAGTGGACCTCGGGCCCCTGTGGACCCAGCTACATTCACAGCGAGTTAATCCGTTTTCTGTCTATAATGTAGAATGATCTATCTATTTATCTAAGTTATTTATGTAGGTACATAAGTGATTTGAAGAAGTGAAAAGAAGCAGTTTAACAAAAAAAAATTTAAATCTATTCTAAGCATTCGTTTTGTATGCTATTAAACGGTTATTGCCAGTTGCCTAATGCAAAACATTTGGCATTTTTAATTTATTATTCTGACGAAATGAATTAAATTATTAAGATAGTGGGTTCGCTCGTTTTGGCAAAAATAAGTTTCCTAACCACGACTTAAAAAAAAAAACACAACCATTCTACACAACATCATCATGTCATCACCATCGTGTCATCCTTTAGACACCCACTGCTGGGCAAAAGTCTCCCCTGAGAGAGGGTTCAGCCGTAATCACCAAGCTTGGCCGATGCATGGTGACGATCACTATTTGTGTTGTGGTACTCAAAAGGACACTGCTGCCTATCCTCTGGCTACCTTCTATGACGGCCACGGGTAGAAATGGGGTAGTGCAACTCTCGGCCGGCAACACACGGCTACACGCAACGTATGCAACACAAAAACAACCCATTTCAAAATACGTAAATAAAAATACAACGTTAAACAAAACCATCCCAAAGTAACGTATCTTCACGGCGGTTTCCCCTGAGGACCGACAGAACCATCTTATGAACGAGTTAATGAAGATTGAGCGAGGTACTGAAAGACATTTTCGAAATGTATTTATAGAACAGCCATTGTTCTAAATATATTATATACAGCCCATGAGTATTGAAAAAATACATTTCCATAATATGGTGTTTTTAATGGTGAATTTCATTCAACTATTGTGCTAAATTAAATTCTTAACTCAACCTCAAAGGGTGCAAATATAATAGCTTTCTTGGAAGCTATATATATATTTCGGGCTTTGGGTGGAAACTGTAGGGCCATGGGGTTCGACTACCCATCTTGCTTTTCGGGACATCGCCAAGCGGCTGATCGACAGTTCATGTGACCCGAAGGCTGGTCTATTCTTGGGTCAAAGAATCAGCATTGCTGTACAACGTGGCAATGCTGCCAGCCTGTTGGGCACGTTTCCCGTTGACAGCGAGGTGGATGAGTTTTTTGATGCCCTTTGAGTTCCGTCCACCCTTTTGCTTGGAATTGTACAGCAAATTATTATTTTTAAGATCTGTACATTAGATTAGACTCACGAATAAATTTTGGATTTTTAACAGTTTTTCCGTACACATGCTGATAAAAGCTGCTGCATCTGGTAAGATGAAAATATTTGCCATGAACTGAACTGAAGTCGACGCAGAACTGTTAAAATGTGAAAACTTTTTTTTTTACTCAGCCTCTTTAGTTTACCCCCCTGGGGATAGGTCCTCATAGTTCATCAGTCTTCCCTTTATGTTACCTTCTCTGGCCAGTCTAGGCTAGTAAAAACTTTACAAAAAATAAGACAATAACTTGACTTAATTTAAAACCAACTTTCAAAACCCTTGAATTATTTTACCATTAATTTCACCAAAAATTAAAAAAAAAGAAACCACGGAACCACAAGACTCCAAATTCAAATCTACATTATCCTGCAATTTTTCAACGTCGCATGGTTAACGCGATTATGCACGGCGTGTCCATATGTCGGTGCTAGGGTGGACACCCTTCTCGACCCCATCACACTGTGGTTATCGCAGTCTTTCCGATGCATTGAGCAATTTCAATGGCTTTTTATACCATGCTTTGAAATGTTGCCTTTTTTTTTGTTTGGAGCTGAAGTTTCAGTGAACTGGATTTCTTTTGTAGTTTTTTTTGTATTTTTCTTTTTTGGGGTTTTAAAAGGAAGCTATGTTATGGATAGAAGAGTTATGTTGATGGTTGGTTGATAGAAACGATACTGTTGGCGCTGTGGCTAAGCGATTGGTTAATGTGCTGCGTGTCGCGGGTTCGATTGCCGTACAGAACAAATATTGGTATGGCCTACAGGTATGTAGTTGTTCCGGCTTTGGCGGTTTATGTAATAGTATGTGAGTTTGTAAACTCACCCACGGTACATGAGGCCTTTCCAGTGTGGGGCAACGTTTTCAAAAGACTTGTAGGAAATTAAGATCATGAGGATTTTTACATTTCTTCCCACTGTTGGGAATAATCTAAAGTACCTCTTTATGTGGTTCGATATTTACATTACAAGACCTTTTCATCAGACAGTCAATCTTAATTATAAACATTTTAATTTCTCTACACATTTTAAAAATAAATTTATAAAAATATGTATAGCTTCGCTTGAAGCAAAAAATATTTTTCGTAATATCTAAGTATTTTGTTGCATCTGACATGATATATCAGGTAGATTGGCATAAAATGCCTAAGGCGCCTTTGTACATTTATCTTAACTATGCATAAAGTTTAATAAATAAATAATGTTATTATTTTGCAAGGTCTTAGATAAAAGTTTTTTTTTCAGAGTGGTAACACTATGGTTTACGTGTTATTAATAATTATACATTTCTAATTGATTATTAAAATAAATTATGTTCTCTCAGTCAACCGTGGTGATATTTGGTAGACCCATGTTCATAATAATACACTAATAATCATTTATTTCGAGCAACAAGACTCAGTGTAAGTAGCAATACACTTACAAACTACACTAGTTACACTTACACGAAAACAGAATCAGGAGCAGTTTATAAACTCATTGCTGCAAGGTGACAGGGCCAGCCGAAACCCTACAGCAGTGTTTCACAAACGCACAATCAAGCCTACTCGCTATCATAGACACGGTGCTGTTGGCGCTGCCTCGCATCCCACAGACCAAGGATGTGCTTCCGCATTATCGAGTAAGAAAAGTTCACATGAGCTTCAGCGAAGATTTATTCCCTTGATGTCGAGTCGTCGCCACGTCGAGTCGCCGCTACGTCGAGTCGCCGCCATATCGTTTACTTGTTCCATTGATATTTCCTTAGGCTTTTCTTTAAAAAAAATATGCCTGGTGCCGCCACGTCGAATGTGACGAAAGGTACAGTCAACGAAATAAATTAGGTATTCAATTATTACAGTCTAAATAAATAAAAATATTATGTAGAATGTATTATGATTTGAATAATTTACCTTAACCTTTCATCACATTCGACGTGGCGGCACCAGGCAGATTTTTTTTTATAAAAAGTCTAAGGAAATATCAAAAGAACAAGTAGACGTGGCGGCGACTCGACATGGAGGCGACTCAACGTTGTGGCGATTCGACGTAGCGGCGACTCGATGTGGCGGCGACTCGACGTGGTGCAACTCGACGTCAAGGGAATAAATCCAGCGAATATCCTCGATGCGCTGCAGTATCGAGTCTTAAACTTATAAAGACGCAAATTTTGTTTGCAAAAGGTAACCTCTGGAAGTCCTGGTGCGATTACAAAAAACCTTACACTGGCAGACAGCAACACTATTGCTGATGCCATAGATCTACACGCGGACAAAGTCGTGTACAGAAACTTTTTAATTGGACATGCTCGCCACACTATTTCTAAACCACTGCAACTCGTGAAAGTCAGAATCAACAGTGGCGACCACTAAAAAAGCGTTGAGGTAATGAAGCTCGACGAGTCCCGGAGAAACATTACAACTGTCTTGGATCCCGCAACGAAATTATCAGAAAAGAACAGTGGAGGAGTAAGAAAAACATATTTTCCACTTCCCTCCAAATCAAGCAGGAGACAGAACAGAATTAGGCCAATAGAACCAAAGGGACGTTTACATCTGGGGAAAGCCCAGTTGCCAAGCACCACGGATTACTATTAACATTATTTAATGGGTCCTAAAATGTGAGCTGTTATATTTGATTCCAATAATAGGTATGGCAAAAACGCTTGAACGCACGGAAATTTGCTCTAGTTTCTACAAGATTTGCATAGTAAACAGCTCCGAATGTAGCCTGTACAGAAACTTATTTATTTAAAAAAATTGGCAAAAACAGTCTTCTATAATTCAACCAATCATTCAATCTAAAGCCTCTATCAGGAAAACTCCACTATCTAAGAGAAAATATATAAAATTCTAAAAAAAAACACATGAAAGAAAATTCAGGTGATAGAGGAAGACAAACAGACATTCATTTCCGACGCCACCTAGCGGCGGGGGGCGTCGACTACACAAAGTACGCCACTTCCGGTTAATCTTCTGAAAGCAAGTTGCTTTTAAAGATTTTCTCTTTTTTTGTTAAAAACGTGTTTTGGACTTAAATTTAGGGATGTTGGGATGTTTCGCGACATTTTTGTAAAGAGAGGGATGTTTTGTACATGTCTGAGTTTACTTTTATGTTTCTCTTTTGAAAATAAAACTAGTTTTTGTTTGGAAGTGACGGGTAGTTTCATAAAAGAGAAGAATAAAAAAACACTGTAATGCGTAAACAACTTCGTATCGGCAGAGGGAAATGAAATTCAATTGAAAACGAATATTAAATTTGCCTGCTCAGAAAAAGTTATTCTGCTCCATGATTCCCATTAATGGGAAAAAATTAATAATCAAGTGTCCGCAAAGAAAGGCTTGTAGTGCTATTTTAATATCAGACTGCAACTTATTCATGTGACCTTCGAGATTATCCTTGGCTAGAAAACCATTTCATGCACACATTCACACATTCTAAGCTTCAGTTATTTTCTTCGCTTACGTCAGACAATCGATGACAGTTTTTTTTTTGTCGGACGGAAATGGAACGTATGAATTCCAATACACGAACGGAAATGTCCACAAAAAGTTGTCCTACGAAACCATGAAATAATCGATCGATCCGATAATCGGTACTACGGTAGAAGGCCTAAAGGCAAAACTAAATGGGGTTTGAAATACCAAACCAACTCGAAAGCTCCTTCATATATTATAATAACGTATAACAATTATTGTTTCTCCAGAATCAGGTAGGTACATCTACTCCTCACTCAAGCTCGACGTCTTCTCAAAATATAGGTTGGTACTTTGTACCGTCTGAGACGCAATATAAGACTGTCTACCTTCAAGAGCCCTACAGCAATATTATGTAGTAACTCAAAACATATTGGTTGTGAAGTACACCTGTAGACAATATTGCCACTCCAGTTTGAATAAACAAGTTAGGAGGAAAAAATAATGAAGCTTATTTTGTAGAAGACAGAATTTATTTTTGAATAAATATCAAGGAGTGAAGAGTTTTAATATAGGCGGAGATAATTTTGTTGGAAATTTTGTAAAATATTTTTTAGTCGAGTATTATGAGGAGCACTGTCCGTGAATTTGTTTCGAATAAAATTATTATTATATACCTGCATAGTCTAGCTGCCTCATTGATTCATTGACCTGCTGAATGTCCTGGGTAAATTTTTCAGGTCGGCCAAAGCGATTTAAAGTGTTTTTGTGTTTTTTCAAAGGGTTTTACCACCAGGAATTGCTCACCACTCTATTATATAGGACTTAAATATAGTTCAATACACAGACAAACTTCGAGAAAGTCGTCTGAGATGGTACGGACACGTAAAGAAAAGAGAGTCCGACCGTGAGGTTAAGCGTAGCAGAAGTCGACCAGAAGTCACATGGCTCTCTACTGTGACGCTCTTCACCTTTATATTGATAACAAGACAACCCAGAATAGAGCATGTTGGCGCCGAGGAACGAGAAGAGGCAAAGAAAAAGAAGAAACTTCTGCCCAACTCTATTGGGGATAAACAAGATTGTTATGTTATGTCAAAATGCAAATAATACAACCATAATGGACTAACTACGACAAAGACTACGAAGAATCACAATTTTATTATAAAATTATCCCAATAATATTAAAGATAGCAAATCACTTGTAGTGTTTAACACACATTTTACCTCTTTGTAATTTTCTAATATACTTGATGTTTGGTAGATCGATACAAAGCCGTAAAGCGGAACTAGTATAGACTATTTATAACCATTTGAGCCGAACTTGTTTTAGCCCAAGTGTGACTATATTTTTTTTTTAGCAAATGAACAAAAATCATGTCATTTTGATAATGATTTTTGTTGACAAAACCCAAAATATTGCAGTTGCAAATGGTTAATTTGAAAGATTAGTCATTTATTTTTTATTTTATTTGGTTAAAATAATGCGTAAACTATCTAATAAAACATTATTAGGGGATCTGTGTGATAAGACAATTTTTAACAGATATTTAAAGTCTAAGACAATTTTAAAGATTTGAGAAATCTGTTTTTAGACGGCATGAAAAAAAATTACGGATGGTGCTTTTTTTGTTCAAACATTTTTATATAGTACCTATAGAAATATGAAATGTATCATTAGATAGAAGTATATCATGTTTTACAGTTTTCTGTAACCACAATTTATATTTACACTACCGTTCACATTAGATTCCAATAGGCAATAATATGTCGGGTGGTCCATTGAGATATTAGTACCTATTGTCATGAGTAATAGACTAGTGGTAGACCACATTGAGTTATGAACTGAATAAGGTATATTATCTTCCATGACTTCAATACAATGTCCTATGTTTGTTGTCAAATAGGTATTCGGTATCGGTGAAGGAAAACATTGCGAGGAAACCAGGATTTAAGTATACAGGGTGGGGACGGCAATAGCAGAAAAAATGATCATGGTAGGATTTGGTTATTTATTTAATTGGATCTCCGACAAAGGATCCACAATACATGCCATTCAATGCCTGAAGCAGTTACAAATTGGTGTAATTGTTTTTATTGAGCACTAGCTTCTGCCCGCGACTTCGTACGCGGATCCTGTTGCTTATGCCAGCGACAGCGGGGTCGTCAAAATCGAAGATCTGAAACTTCTGATGTCGAATTCTAAGAGCCCGGGGACGGGAAAACAACGGGATGCGCGAGATGATTCGAGACGTTCGAAAAGTACAATTTTGAATCATACCTCCGATGACGGAATATGTGGCGGAGTCAATCATAGGAGTATACGTAAATGAACTCCGTTCCTTACCAACCCAAGGAAGGTCGCCATGACCTACGGCTGTATCTTGAGACACATCCGATTCTTCAGATGATATCGACATTCTGTTCAGAGAATGTCGAAGTCGATCAGAATTCAAACGTTCGTTGCGCTCTTCTTCTGTCTTTTCATGCCGTACTCCAGCAATTCTTTTTCTCTCACTTTCTAACTGATTATGAATATTTTGTTGTGTGCGTGTTCGGGACAATCTATACTATAATATTGTAAAGCTGAAGTTTGTTTGTTTCTTTAATTGAACGCGCTAATCTCAGGATCTACTGGTTCGAATTAAAAAAAACTTATTTAATAGTTTTAAAATATTCTTATGAACTAGTATTACCAGTATTTTAATTTTTTGTCGTTTCGTCGTCCCCAGCTTGTACAATTAATATGTCTGGAATCGCCAATCCGCTTTGAGCAAGAGTAGTGATTAAAGCTCGCTCCTTCTCTATATGAGAAGAGGCTATTGCATTGTAGTGTGTCAATTAAAGGCTTGTATTATTTTTATTTTTTAAGGGCCAAAGCACACACGCTACTTTTAGCATCGGCGATCGGCGATTTAGTCGCATTTAGAAGCTAAACGCAGCGACTAAGCATCACGCACGCATATTGGTCATTGTAAACGTTTCTTTATGGTACCGAACATCAGTTTTTTCCAAGCAATAAATCTACGTATTGAAAACCGATGTAGGTACAAAACCATCATTTACTGCCACACTCAGAGACGTCACTTAATTATAATGAATCATTAACTTTAATTGACCAACATAACTTAGAACGCTGTCAGTCATAAATATGACAGTTTAAGATCAATTAAAGTTAATGATTCATTATTCAAATTACCAACTTCAAAAAGAAGGAGGTTCTCAATTCGTCTGTATGTTTTTTATTATTATTTTTTTATTTTGTTTTTTTTTTGTATATTTGTTACGCGATTTCTCCGGTAAATGTAAAGCGATTTTAAAAAAAACTTATTTTGATGGTTAGGGTATGCCTCAAGGGTGGTCCCATATAAATTTTATCAATCAGTCATGTGTGTTCTGTTTTTAAGTTATTTTTCACTTTTTGGTTTTTGAAGGCGGTTATCTTTTTTGTAAAAAAGCTTTTTATTTTTCGCTTTTTACTTCCTTATCATCCAAATCCATTTAGAAATGGCAACACAGTTAAAACAGAGATTGAAACTACAAGGTGAGAACATTACAGCATCATCCATGTATATTTTTTCGCTATCTGTCGATTTTTTCAAAAAATCATTCAGTCAGTGACAGTCAGTGAAAGCATGACGTTTGATAGGACGGAATAGAAGAAGAAAACATGATGCGGCAACCCTAAGTGATATGAGATAGGGGCAGGACGATGATGATGATGATGAATCACAGGACAATCAATGCTGTTGCAATGGGTGTCTTTGATACAGACCGTATCGTATTTGTTAAAACTCAAAAAATAAAACCCATTAGGCTGATACTTAGGTTTTTTTGGTGACCCTTTTGAAACTATTGTTTTGTTGTGGTTCTTATAACAAGGGCGATCCGTATTTTGGTTTTTGCACGGATTTTGGAAACGCAAACGCTTTTTATCTTATCTTATCTTATCTTATCTTATCTTATCAATGGTTTTGACTGAAATCAGTCAAAAGTAGTTTTGATTTGAGTGGTGGTGGTTAGATTTTGTGAAAGTTTATGAGGGTTAGTAAAAGTTACTTAATCTTTCACGATTATATGGCTATTTGTTAATGGATTTAGCTGCAATTTAATTTACATAATATAGATTATTATATATTATAATATACTTAATTCTTATTTCATATTCATATATCTCTATTCCATCATCGAATCAGTTGAAGTTCCGAAATAATAATAATAATATGTGGGGACATTTTCACACACGGCCATCTGACCCCAAACTAGGGAGACCCTGTACTATGGGTGTCAGACAGCTGATATACATACACAAATACATTCTTTCTTTTTTTTTGTAAATACATACATATATAGATAAACAACACCCAGACACAAGGCAAATACAAGTGCTCATCACACAAATGTTTACCCTGGGCGGGAATCGAACCCGCAACACGCTGCGCAGCAGTCGATCGCTCAGCCATTGCGCCAACCGTGTCGTCTCGAACCAAGTGCTCTACTTCCACATTTATTGTGCGAACTGCGAAACTATGGTATTCATTGCCCGCCTCTAACACATTTAAGCTGGATATGTTCAAGGCACGTGTAAACCGGTTCATCCTAGGCAAGCGTGCTCCACCTTAGGCCGCATCATGACTTAAGATCAGGTGAGTTGCAGCCAAACGCAACCTGTTAGATTTAAAAAAAAGATTTTGATCTAACTTAACACAGTATACTTAATATACTTAGTAAATGGCTCCATGCTATTCACATTTCCAAATTTGAAAAATTATACAAAACTAAGGTTTCTAATGTATATTTTTTTATCATAAGAAGTGTGATAAGCAAATAAATAAAAATATTTATGTAAAGTAACGATACTCGTTACTCATGTCAATAGAAAAATGGGTAGGAAACATCATCTTCTTCCAATTTGGAAATTCCCTAAACTGACTGTGGAGTAGGACCAGCATTTAGCTAAGCATTTTTAAGTAATCTTTATTACGTTTTTGTATTTCCGCGGCATAGATAATAAGGCTATGACAGGCTTAATTCTGAGTAGTAAACTTGTGAGTACTAAACTCATTAAACCTCTACTACATAATAATATACAAAAATACAATATAATAATAATAATGGCAATGTCACATTGTACTGGGATCGATCCATCATCACTGACGGGACTATTGTAGCCAATAAGCCTGATGTAGTGCTGGTGGATCGATTGGAGAAGCGCGCAATGATTATTGACATAGCAGTTCCGCATGACGTGAACCTCGTGAAGGTCGAGAAAGACAAGCAGATAAAGTATCTTGACTTGGCCCGCGAGGTTGTCGACATGTGGGATGTGGACTCAGCGATCATTGTGCCGATAGTTGTAACAGCCAATGGCTTAATTGCCAAGAGCCTCGACCAATATCTAAGGAGGCTCTCGTTATGCGGCTGGATCAAGGGCTAGATTCAGAAGGCAGTACTTCTGGACACGGCCCGCATTGTCAGGAGGTTTCTCTCTCTGGAACCCTGACCGCCGGTAGCTTGGACCCTGTTCCTGATACCGGTGGGCTACTTTATATTTTTAAATGTTTTTATTTTTTTTATTAATATTTAAAAATGTAAATTATGAGTGTTTAAGATAAATAAATGAGAATAATAATAATAATATGTGGGAACATTTTCACACATGGCCATCTGACCCCAAACTAGAGGACCCTGTACTATGGGTGTCAGATAATACATACGATTTTACTGTTATGAATGTTAATATCTTCTTTTAGATCCCTTTTACAGTTGTTTATTGCAATAAACAGTATGAGAAGCATTTTGCGGGCGCATAAAACATAAATGGTGTTTTCTTTTTATCAATACAGACCCGGCTGTCGTTGCAGACAGGCTCATAAAATAGACTGAGGACACGGATGTAGAAAATTGTGAAGAGGTAATAACTCGCGCCATTAAAGAAACGAATTCAAAATGGCGACCAAACAAAGGAGCGTATCATGCCGTTTCTTTGTCACAGTATACTGTGGGAGTGAGACGACGTGATAACTGCCGCTATTTTCATTATGTTTGGCACGGGCTAAAATATAGCCTTGACTTCTTCATAAAAATGTATTTTTGTTTTTCTTTTATTGCTTCAAAATGTAAAATTAAAACTTACATAGTGCTTTAACTGGATTTTATAATAACATCACCAGTTTTAATTACTTTGACAGTCCACCTTTCGCTGCCTACGTGACTGCTCTTTGTGTACTGTAAAAATAAACAGAGTATAGAACATCTAGTCC
The DNA here is from genome assembly GCA_947361185.1 of Charanyca ferruginea. NCBI lineage: Eukaryota > Metazoa > Arthropoda > Insecta > Lepidoptera > Noctuidae > Charanyca > Charanyca ferruginea. The sequence continues at coordinate 59,206,456 of OX376055.1, forward strand.
CTTCTAGATCAACGCTACGGAACCCATACGACGACACGTGTTCAGACGACGTCTATTTTACGGCGTAACCCTAAAAATGTTATTTACAGGCGGGAAGGAACGATTTTCAGCTTCCCCTCTCAAAGACTGGCGGAAGTACTCCGATATTCGATTATATCGAAGTTGATGTTATTATTAAGATGTTTATTTTCGCTCTCGTTTTGAAGGTAGGTACTCTGTAATAAAAATTACTGACGCCAACGTGTTTTTTGATTAGGGTGAGAAAATACGAGGTTTTGTGATCTTTCAATGTTCGTAAGGAAGTAAGCTGCTTATTTTTCCACGCTTGTCGACAATGTAATACCCACCGAATTTTTTTTAGGAAATTTGTTGTATTTATGTTTCGATAGAAATTCGGGAATCATTCTGGTGAAAAGACTAACTACCTTATTAATGTTATCTAGCCTATCTTCATCATTAAGTATAGTTCTGCCGAAATGAGCTTACAATAAAATGAAAATTAATTAATATATAAGTAAAGTACAACGTACGTTGCAATGGTAAAACTTTCGCAGTAACATAGAAAAGAACTTTCACTACAACGAACGCCGCGATAATAATTTTCTTGGACATCGCAATAATGAACATCTCATCTCTATGACTTACACTCAGATAAACCAAATTTAAATCGGTTCTGCCATATAGGAACTACGATTCCACAAACAGACACAAATATGTATACACACACGTTACACTAACACCCTTCTGTTTTCTACAGGTGCAAAAAAACACTGTAATTTCAGTATCAAACAGGCACTTACCAGTTTAAAAAAAAACCGTAAACAAAAAATATAAACGATTTTGACCAAAAATATTCAAGACTTACATTAAGACTGTCTTAATCACAGGAACACCGAAACATGCCTCCAAAACTCAACTTAATTCTCGTCTTCTGACAAGGGTAGCTGAGTAACCAACTTAACTTGAACTACCCACCCCTGTCAAACCAGTTACAACTTGCTACAAAAGAGGGGGGTTAGGGGTGGTGTCGACGGGTCAAAGTAAACTGGTGAAAGGTTACGTAAAGGGTCATGAATGATAATAGTCTTTTGCTGTTATATTTCACACCTTATAATGTTGGAGTGTAAGCAGTATTGTTTCTTCAAGTTATTATTGTGTGGTTGTGTTTGTCATTGTTGCAAAGAATAAATAAAATTAATTCAGTAATGCTGTTTTGTAATACTGGGTAAAAAACATTTTAGGGAGGCTCCTTTTAAGACATTTTCAGGAAGTAGATTTTTTCTTTTATTTTTAGGTGATTTGGTAGTGAATCTAGAAACCTTAGAATTAGGTAGATGACACCATTTATCAATGATTCCGAGACATTTATCTAAAATAACACTTTGATTTTAGCCTTGAAAAGGTTTTTCCAAAAAAGAAAAACCGCTTACAAAAACTAAAAAGTGATAAATATTTATATTCGGAAGTCAGTGGTGGTGGCTTGTGTTTGTTGTTTTGTATTGTCACTGACTTCCAACACTAAAGTAATGTATGTTCTGCGCTAATTAAGTTTTTTATCACTTTTTAGTTTTTGAAGGCGGTTTTCTTTTTTTGAACTATTTATTTTCCGCTTTTTAGTATTTATTACCTTAACATTCAAATTCGTTAAGAAACGGCGACACACTTAAAACAGAGATTGTAAGTCCTCCAAAGATTGAAGAAACTAAAACGTCAACTATGTATTTTTTTTGGGATCTTGTTGATTTTCTCAAAAAGAGCTGAATCAATTTTGATAAAATTTATATGGGACCATTTCGAAATAAACCCCTTTTGAACAAAAAAATAATTCAGCAAATCCGTCTTTATATGACAGAGCTGTTATGACCGAACATACATAAAAAAAAGAATATACACATCCGAATTGATAACTTTCTCCTTTTTGAAGTCGGTTAAAAAGCCGATTAATTTTTAATTAATTGTAAAGTTAGATTTTTAGTAGCTTTAAAAATATTTACACGGTAGTCAATTGAGTTGACAAATGACTAACTAGAAATGACTCTATAAGTACAAATTGTCATACAAAATCTATGGAAGAACTGTAAAACGGGGTGAAAAGGAATGCAGGGGCGAATCAGGGGGAAATTTTAAAGAGGGTTTTAAGGTTGAAATAATATAGCTTGTTGCCAACAAGGACACTTGAAAACATATATTATTAACTAAGGCTGCTCTCTAGAAAAAAGCTTGAAAGAAGCATGCAGATGAAGCAACTTTTCGTCCGCATTTACAGAGAAATCACATCTGAAAAAAATTGTTAGTAATCTACATGATATGATACATAATTTTGTTTTTTCTAAATTAATAATATATTATTATATGATAATTTTTCTATCGCTATCACATAATAAGAAAAAAAAATTCAAATCACCTCTCACCTCAAAAAACAATTCATTGAGATGAAACCATTTTACTCCTTAATTTCTTATCAAAAGAGAATAAAAAAATATCTACTGCTTTGCAATATAAAAAATGATTTGATTCGGAAAATGATTTGGTTTTGTTACTTTTTACAAATTTAATATGTATTATTTTTATTACAATAAATGAAAAATGCGTCCGATTAAAGACTACGTCTACATCACCCCGCACTCGTCTACAAATTCAGTACGGGCCAAATGCTCAAGGTTATTGGCATGTATACAAGCCTTAAGTCATTTATTAGAGTCATTTTCGTCAACTAACTATATTATTTCAACTTTAAAATGTTTAAAGTTTTGTCCCTATTCACCCCTGCATCCATAAATATTCACCCAGTTTTATCGGCATCACGTTTTCACAGCTCATTAAAAGTAAATTGATGGAGATGTCATCTACCCGCTTCTCTGTTCCCTGATAAGTATAATCTGGGTATCTTCAAGGCACGAGTGAACCGGTTCATCCTAGGCAAGCGTGCTCCACCGTAGACCGCATCATCATTTAAGGGGCTATTAAACGACTTTTACAGATTTTAAACTGACAATCACGTCAAAATGTGCAGTGTAAATGATTTGAAAAAAATATATGGTAAAGTATAACATACTCTTAATCATTTAATAAGTGAATAAGTTCATAGTTCATAAGTAAATTTTGATTAAGTTCATATTAAATAGTTTAATTAACTCGTGAAGTTGTGTCTGACGCGGACAAAACATTGACAATCACACAAAATCTACCAGGTATAATTAAACGAAACTTACACCATCTTACAGATAATTTTATTATCTATCTTTTAGTATACGCCTTTTTTTTAATTTTGAAAGAATACTACTTTTATTTCATTTTTTAGGACTAAATTTTGAGAGTTTTGGACGCAGACTGCGTCCGTTCTGCATCAGTTCTACCTGGTAGATTTTGTGTGATTGTCAATGTTTTGTCCGTGTCAGACACAACTTCACGTGTTAATTAAACTATAAAATATGAATAAAATTAAAAATATTCACTTACTAAATGATTAAGAGAATGTTCTAATTTAACATATATTTTTGTCAAATCATTTACACTGCACATTTTGACGTTATTGTCAGTTTAAAACCTGTAAAAGTCGTTAAATAGCCCCTTAAGATCAGATGAGTTGCGCCCAAACGCAAGCCTATTCGAATATAAAAAAATGCTCATAGTTATGTTGTTTTAAAAAACCGGACCAGTGCGAGTCGGACTCGCCCACCGAGGGTTCCGTACATATTAGTAGGTACATATACACCATACTTCTATATTAATCCATACCTACTATCCATACTTTAAGTAATATTATAAATGCGTTTTTTGCGTCATAAACAGCCGTATCTTTTTTTCACGTTAACAAAGAGGGTTGATTTTTACAGCATCAAGGGACTGTAGACTTGGGTATATTGTTTTAATTTCAACTCGATACCTCCACGCGTTCCCGAGATACAAATTCTTGACAGACAGACAGACAGACAGACAACAAAGTGATCCTATAAGGGTTCCGTTTTTTCCTTTTGAGGTGCGGAACCCTAAAAATCGGCCAAGTGCGAGTTGCACTCGCGTGAAGAGGGTTCCGTACAATGTCAAAGTTTCAATTGACAGAATTCTTATAGGTTTTCCTGTAATCTACATGCAATGAACTATATTCTGTATTTTTTTTCAATATTTTAGGCACATCTCATCAGATCAGTATTTAGGTTATGAGGATTACACCATCCTACCAAATTCCAATTTCTGATCCAATAGATTCGGAGCAAATTGTCTGTGACAGACGGACGGGCAGACAGATTCACGAGTGGTCCTATAAGGGTTCCGTTTGTTTTTGTACGGAACCCAAACAGAAATTATATTCCTTATAAAAGTACAATATTTACGTAGAGTGAATCTGTTGAATTTCGTGACGACCCAGTGTTCACTTATAAAAGTACAATATTTACTTAGAGTGAATCTGTTGAATTTCGTGACGACCCAGTGTTCACTTATAAAAGTACAATATTTACTTAGAGTGAATCTGTTGAATTTCGTGACGACCCAGTGTTCACTTATAAAAGTACAATATTTACTTAGAGTGAATCTGTTGAATTTCGTGACGACCCAGTGTTCACTTATAAAAGTACAATATTTACTTAGAGTGAATCTGTTGAATTTCGTGACGACCCAGTGTTCACTTATAAATGTACAATATTTACTCTTCTTCTTCTTTTCGAATCGATGGTTTTCCTTTATGCTAGACTACTTGGGCCCAGTAGGTAGCCACATTTATCGCAGCATCAGTGGCGTTTTTAACATCGAAGGGTTTTCAGACAACAAGTCAGATGTTTTATCCCAACTGTGCTGAGACACAATATTTACTTAGAGTGAATCTGTTGAATTTCGTGACGACCCAGTGTTCACTTATAAAGATGATAGAGTGAATCTGTTGAATTTCGTGACGACCCAGTGTTCAAGGCGCCAGCCTCTCATGCACATAGTTTGCAAGTACCAATCTGAATTTTTCAATTTACACATGTGCTTTCTACGTTTATCTAGGATATCACTCAAAAGGCAGATAGACCACGCGGAACACTGAGAGTGAAACCAAAAAAGCATATACTAATTCAAAAGCGAATACCTACAACGCGCTTCGTGCTGTACTGACACGCGTCAGAATAGCACGAAACGCCGCACCGTTAAAAAAAAAAACAAACATACAAATTGGAAAACGAATACAACCACGAGATTGTAGGTATTCGCTTTCGAATTGTATTTTTTTTTTGGCTTCACTCTCAGTGTTCTGCGCGGTCTATCCGCCTTTGGTTTCATAATCTGAGCCCTGGACCATACCCACGACTCTCCATAGAAACGAAACGATATAATTGCCTACACTACTACTTAAATAACAGACTGTACAGATACGTGCGTGGGTGTGCGTGTCTACGCGCCGCTCGAACAAAAACGCAGTTCTCAGAGCAATGGTTCGACGCGGGGTGAGGAGAGGAATGGTTTAAGAGGGAGGCGGAGCGTGTCGCTACTGTACGGTAGTACTAATATTTATACTGTGCCTGGACTGTCAGTAATAGGCTGGTATTATTATAATAACAAATAGGAGGGTAGGTAAAGTAAGAGGAAAAATAAAACGACAGATGGAGTGCCACAAACGTGTTTACTGACAAACCGTGGATCATTGTCCGTAAGTATAATATTATGTACAGCGAGCTAAGCAATATGCTCATTTGATAGCCCACGATCAACAATATCGAGATTAAAAATTAGCAGTTTATTCTATAGTCGTAATTATAAAAAGGTGGTAAGAGTGTTACTATACCAATCGATTGATCATCGATCGATGCTATCAGTCAACATCGAACAACGTTAATCGATTGGTGTGGTAGCTTTGGCTGATCGACGGATACCGTTTGACTAACTAATCGATCGATTGCCGGTCGATGACATCGGTCGACGTTGACCGATTAACTACGGCTATAATCCATCATTAATAATAATCAAGCAGTTCGATCGACGCCGACTAATCCATTCTACCATCGATCGATCGTTGATCGACAATCGATCGATTGGTCTGGTAAAAACTATCGATCGATTAGTCTGGTAGAAACTATCGATCGATTGGTCTGGTAGAAACTATCGATCAACGTCGACTTATCCATTTTACCATCGATCAATGCCGTCGATCGACGATCGATCGATTGGTCTGAAACACCCTAATTCAAAATACTCAAACGCTACTCAATTTTAAGATGATATTAATACTCGTTCTCTCACAGTCACTTTGACATAAAGTGACAGAGACAGCACGAGACTTAATGGCATCTTACTATTGCGTGCGTTTGAGTATTTGGCCCTCAGATTATGAAACAATAGGCAGATAGACTGTGCGGAACAATGAGAGTGAAGCTACAAAAGCAAATACAAATTAAAAAACGAATACCTACAATTTGCTTCGCGCTGTACTCACACCGAGTCGGTACAGCACGAAGCGAAGGATTGTTAAAAAAAAACAAATACTAATACAATAAAAATTCAGAAACGAATATAATCACGAGATTGTAGGTATTCGTTATTGTATTTGTATTTACTTTTATGGCTTCACTCGCAGTGTTCCGCGCGGTCTATATGCCTTTTATTTGATAATCTGAGATTTGGACATCAATCTGTTCAAATGCCTCTATTTAAATAAGATTTTGACATCGATTGTCGCTGAGGTGAAATTGTTACTAGATAATGAACGTTTTTAATTTAATTTTAATTTAATTTAATTTTATGAAACCTGGAGGCCATTTCTACTAGAATTAACCTTCAGGTTTCATAATGTCAAATAAACATTTCGGATAGAAGTCAGTGAGCTCATCATTATAATACCTTTTGCAATGGCTCAAACCACTGATTCATCCGTTTATACACACCTCGACAAAATTTATGGACAACTGATTCTTTTTGCTGTTCAATAACTCCTTTCCGGGTTTTCAGTTTCAATAACCCCTTTCCTGGTTTTCAGTTTTAATTATACCTTGTATTACATGGAATTTAAGAGGGCGATGTGTGCACAAGCAACTCGAGTTAGAGTTTCTTTTCACCCATGTGTCACTCATAAAGTACGCGAACTTTTAGAATAAAACATGAGCGAGTAGGGTCATCAAGCTTAAAGTACAATCAAACAAGTTATTTGATATACAGCAGTCAACAGTGTTCTTCTTCCATGCCGTCCTGTCAATCTTTATGCTATTACTGACTCCCTTTTCTTCCCAATTCATTAATCTTTTCTTTAGCTTTCTTCTCCCTTTCAATCCATCTACATTTATAGGTATTTAACTCTTTTATTATCATGTGTTTCATTTCTCTTCTTCACATGCCCATACCAAGGCAAACGATTCACGTTCAAGTTGAACGTGAATCGTTCTGTCTCTAATAATACAACAGCGCTATTCAGTATTAATCTTCCTCAGTAAATCTATAGGAAGTCTAGATGAGCTGTCAATTCTTAGCATAGTGGGATGACAGGTCACCTCATCGTCATTTCAAATAAACTCACCAAGGGTGACTTTTACAGAATAGACATGCTGGTAGCTAATTTTCTAAATTTTTTCTATCAATTATGCGGATTAACCAGTTAAGTATTTGACATCATTATCTTAGATATTAAAAATATACAAAAAAAAACGAATAATAGCAGCGTAACAAACAGATGTATATTTTTGCCCGTAGGTATACCAAGCAGCTTGTCCGACTGTGCATGTACTATCGTGGACACACGCGCCTGACCACCACTAAGTTCATTTTTGCTTGCACTCAAAAGATGGAAGCGCTCTCTACTCCGCCCCGTTGACTTCGCAGGCGCCAAGGGATTTTTTTTTAACTGAGCAGGCGGGAATGTTCGTGATAGTACCTGCTTGTTCGTCTATCTTCCACTTTATAAAATAACTGGCAAAATGTGGACGAACTTTATACTTCTGTTCCCTAGACAAGTCGTATTGTTTTATTTTTAGCTCGACACTTAAGACGTCCACCCACAAGATGGTCCGACGAACTGATTAAAACCGCATTTGTAATTTTTTTTCTATACATCCTAGCACATCCTTGGAGGAATTGCAGCCCTAGCGAAGTTTGTTTTTTTAGGTTATGTTTGCTAACCGTATCTATTACAATTAACAGTTTAAAAAACGTGTTAGTGATAAAGGGACATTGGTTTGATTATGTTTATAAAATTATGTTATTTGGAACTTCTACGCACAATCAGTTCTATTTATCACATTGTTTCAGTTTCCCATAGTAAATGTAAAATATGATTAGTGGAAAATGAATGAAAATTATTATTATTATAAAAATACATGTTATTGGTAACTCAAGCCTGTCACATTGAAATAATACGTAATTTCACGAGTAATTACTTTAATTTTGTTGTGAACGGGCTCTTAATGATATATTTGTACAATAAATTACATGTTTACTATTTTATTGCAAAGCACCGCGGGTACTAGACGGCCACGATTCTGTCCAGTGACTGCGGCGACCAGTAGGCTAATTCACGTGAGTGATAAACGATATTCTTGTAATCTTTGAACTGCGCGTAAGCTGCGCGTGAACTGCGCGTCAACTGTACGACAATCAAACTCTATCAAATTTACTTATGGTGTAGCCACATGAGAGAAAAAATATTACTCACTAAATAATTGAATATGACGTCAAAAATAATACCGCAGTACAGATTTTAGTGCTCTTTAACTGTCATTTTGAGACGTCAAACGAATAGTAGGTAGCATACCGATCATGTTGCATTCCGTAGCACTCACCAAAGACGCGCAACATTAGAATGCCGTTATTGCGCTCGCATGACGCGAACTTGACGCGAGCGTGTCTGCCAGCGGTAGAGAAGACGAAAAGCGTTGTTTTGATCGAAACTTAACTGCAACTGTACTGCAACAGCACTTCTTTAGTTACGTAAATTAGCCCACAGGTTAACTAAAGAAACCATATGAACGTAACACTTGGCCGCAAAACTGGCCATAACCACGAGTGATCGTGGTGTTAACCGGTTAGTGCGTGGGATGCTTAAGTAAGACAACTATTATTTTAAAAATAATGAAACAAATCTCGATATTGTTTGACAGCAGGCCACCGACAGTTAGTTTTAATGACATTTATACAAATCACATAGTTAAGACCAATAGATAGATATAATTCGGTACAATTAGGATTCATTACGCTGAATCATTTCTGACAAATTCATAAAAATTAAACGCAATACTTGAATATTTCCGGCGGGAAAATTCAACGACTTTGGAGAACAAATTCAAGTTAAATACGACTATGGAAATCAGAACCAAAGTCGGTTTTTCCGTCCGGAAATAGTAAGACATTTTAGTCTCTTGAGGGTAAATATTTTACAAACGTGTACAATTTCGTATTATCAAACAATGGTGATATTTATAATAGCTGATTTTATGGTATACGTCAAAAATAAAATCTTAATATTATTATTTTACGATACTTTTTTCAGCATAAATCCTATCTCACTCAAGTTAAGGACTGACATCATTCTTACCATTTCTACCATTAAGAAATGATAACACATTTTAAGTAAAATTTAAAAAAGAACAATTTTGACAGAAGCAAAAAAAAAAGTAAAATTATAACACAAAATTTTGTTACACGCCTAGTAAATACCTTATCTAAAAAAAAACAAACTTAACTCGTTAAAAGAAACAACAACATGTAGGTATTTAAAAAATAATCACATTGACCCAAGTTTCCCAAACTACCATTACTAAACAACACCCTAATTTTGAAAAACGAAATAATTTCGAATTTATTACTAAAATAAAAATTATTGGCAAAAGAGAAGAAAAATTACTAAAAGAACATCTTACATTAAATCACTTAAATCTCGCTTTGGGAACATTATCCATTACACATCCCTGTTAATATTCCAATTATGGGATTTTCCATAGTAATTGACACGGAGTACAAAATATTAAAAGCCGTTGGTGCTGGCCGCGAATAGCACCAACCCATTTCTACCCGTGGGTGTCGTAGAATGCGATATTGACCAGAGGATGGCCAGCAGCGTCCGTCTGAGTACCATAACACCTACTGCGATTGCCAATATGCATCGGCCAAGATACACGACCGGGTAGAGATTAGGTTCAGTACCAACGGCTTTACGTGCTTTCCGAGGCACGGGGTGTGTGAACAAAACAATCCCATAAACTGAAGTTTTAAAGATAAGTGATTCATTAATCATTATTTTTTTCAATTCAACCACTTATTGGAACGAAGTTCCTTATCGCGCGTTGTGAAAGGGGGCTAGACGGAAAAAATTCTTACGAAAAGTTGTCACGACACTTTTGTATATTTGATTTAAGAGCCATCTATTAACGTTATTGGCGCAACTGTGCTCTTCGAGATCGAATTACGAACGGCCAATAGATGGCGCAGAAATAATTGATTGGTCTTTCTATCTAAATAACTACGCATTGTACTAACATGTTAGAAAATGTTAATCTTTAAAATTACTTACTTACAATGTAAGCAGCCATAATAACTTTTCATTTCTCGCTTTTTTTTTGCCCTGGCTTAAAGCCACTTAAATTCACTTTAACGCATCACATTAATTAGTGAAGGAATTGTAATAAAATTTTATTACAATTCCTTCACTAATTAATCGAAAGGAACTTCGTTCCATCCGGGTGTCCCTTGACACCTCTCAAGTTTTTTAATACTTTGAGAGTTATACTATAGAGTAGGTTCGTTACAAACACAAAATACTTAAGTATTTAGTGTAGGTATCTATATTTTTACACACCTAATAACGTTCTAACTGACTCGTGTCAGTACAGCACGAAGCGCGTTGTAGGTATTCACTTTTGAATTTGTATTTGCTTTTTCGACTTCGAGCCTCATTAATCGGATCCGTGTCAACGAGCATGGGAATTCCCAAAGGATACATTAATTTAAAACAATATTAGTGCAGTGATGTTAACTTCATATTATACAAACCTATAATTTCATTAAAAACCACACTGTTTCTCAATGTGGCTTAATCACCATTAAATTTAAAATGACAACTACTTATTTAATAACTAAAATTACTTTTCCCTGAAAACCTGAGATGTTATTTATCTAAAACATCTCAGTTTAATTTTCAATACCCGACAATTTTAGAACTACAGATTTGTATGTATGTTACATCAGAACTTTTAAAGAGTTATACAGACGCAGCAATTTTAAAAAAATAACAAAGATAATATAAAAAGTCGTCGACATAAGGCTAGTCTTTAAGAAATTAGAAAAAGAAAAACCTTGAATCCTTGTAAACTATATCATAAGGATATTTTTACGAAGTATTAATTAAATTAAAAGAATCGTTGATGAAGACACTAAATTTAAAATATTTATTTGACCCCTAAGACCCGCTTATGGTTTATTTAGAGGTCATAATGTTCGTAAAAAGACATACTTCCGATGTCGTTATAATGAAATAGATAAATGCAATAAATACGTTATATTTAAAACATAATACTTGAAGAAAAATGCGCGTTTGCTTGCTTGAGACGCGTGAAGATATGTTAAAACAGTAGTGCGCAATGAAATAAAATTAGTTCATGGATAAATGGGATTATTTCTGCCAAAAACTACTAACCTACGTCGAATTTTCTTCTATTTTTTCGAGATAATCGTGTTTTGAATATTAAACACAAATTAATTTAAAATCTATTCCAAGTTTCTAAGATTTGAAATTAATCAGCGTCAAGTTAAAAAAATGCAATTACTTCGAAACATAGGAGACATTTTGACGTGGATGTGTGTTATAAATGTAGCTTGAATGTTATAAATAAGCAATATTGTATTTTCAGGGGTTTAATATTATACAGTTACTAGCAATTAATTAAACAAACGTTCCTACGATAAATCCAATGACCTAGTTTTATTTCAATAATTTAAGTGTCCGTGTAAATATTTAAAAAAATTGCAAAGTGCATACCGTGTTTTTTATGATAATTAAGATTATTATTATGCAGTTTCAGTTTATAAACAGTTAAGTTGAAAGAATTTACAATACTTCAGGTAGGTAGCGATCACAATGTTTTATCCATTCTATGAAAAAAATCACATGTTGATATGGTCATAATGATACTTATCTACTTAGGTGTAGAATTACAAAATTAGTTTTCGATAAAGAAATAAAGGGTATTTATGAACCTAGCTTGTTATTATGTTTAATTTATTTAGTACAAGTAATTCGTCTTTAATAAAATCAAAATGGTCGAAAAAATGCTGGCTCATTGAAAAAGGCACACATTTGGACATGACAATAAAGGAACTTGGTTAGATATGATCAATTCATGTCTTTTTTAATTTTACTATTTTCTTATTAGGATAAAAAAAAATATCTGCTAGTATAATTATGTGTAGCGTGCTTCTTACTATTTTAAAATTACAGCAAAAATATTCCAAATTGTTGCCTTCAACATAAACTCGTCCAGTTTCTCATATTTGGCTTTAGAAACAATATTACCATATTTAAAGTACATTATCGAGATATTACATTCCTGTGTGACATTTAAGAAAGTATGTACATTTTATTGTTATCCTTTTTACAATGATAATCTACACCAATATAAGCCTAGGCACTTACGGCAAATATGTTTTGGCATATTCATTAATTCATATAATTTCACCACAAAACGCATACTTTCACTTAGTAATAGTTGAATAATCCTGTACAATAGCTATGAACTAAAAGGAACGATGCCCACATTTTTAGTTAGAAAAAAAACGTGATTCTTAAAAGATATTGTTATTCATGCTACACCACCGACTTATTACTAATTTAGACGTCGACAAAGGTTCCTGGCACGTTGTTCGATCTTTGACGTTTGAAAAATAAAAGAAATAAAATTATTATGTCCTATCAAACCACAAATTATGTATAAAATTTCCGGAAAGAAAAATCACACTGATTTCCATAGTCGTATTTACGTTTGACGGAAAGTTAGTAAATAATTTTAGGAATTTTCAATCCGGACTTTTTTTTACATTTCTCAAACGCCAACCACGGACGAACGTTCGCTATTTGAAATTTATTTCGAATTCTCACCACGAATTGACTCAAGAATTCTTCGTATAAAATTAGATTTTTTTAAATTCAAACTTTGAAGCTAGAGGATCTGATTAAGTAGGACGTGAATCGTGATAAAAGTGAGGGATAAAAACTCGTCTATTTTCTTTCTTTTTTATTGTCTCAAGGGATTGAATTTTGGTTCATTGCGAAGCACAATTACTATGCTAAGATTTTTTTTTACTTATATATTGACTTGTATGTCACAGCACGCTTTGATTGACACATATTCGTGTCACATACGACCGGTTCTACATTTAAATCGATTGGAAATTCGATTTTCCGAAGTCGTTTCTTTCCAATGAATTTAAAGTATTGAGCGTATGTAATTTCTCACTAAAAGAAAGTGCTTATTGGTCTTAATTAAGTGTACCCTGGGCACAAAACAATCGAGCTCAATCTCGATATGTCAAACTCGAGGTAACCTCAAACGCACATGTTAAAACTAAAAAGAAAACTTAATAAATTCTAAAGTACAAGTAAATTAAAAATATAAAATGTACTTCCGCGTTGCACCTTCTAAGAATGAGGGCAAATTCGATTTTGGATATTGACTACAAAAACACTTTTGGAAAGATGATTTTCGTTGGTACAAGAGCGGAACCGATACGGTTCGCAGAAAAATCTTATTACAACTATGATCCTTATTCGTTCTACCTTAGCTCATGATTTTGTTAGGTATAAGTACACTAGACTAGTTCTCGCGGAGTATAATTATATTTCGCATTGTACGATCCACACAAGAAAGTCATTTCGATAATATGGCGAAAACGAAACAAAAACAATTGAATGACTAGTTCAATAGGATTTTGTACAAAACAAAAACCGATCAACTGTTCGAATAATCATAATGTTGCGATGTATTTTTTGTTTAACGAAACTTTTCTTCTATGGATTGTAATGGCCGAATTATTAAAAGTACTGATAGATTTAGAATACAAAAAGATCGCATAACGTGACATGAGAACGCATGACACTTGCTCTCTTTTAGTATTACTATCTCACTTTGTCATCCAAGATACATCGTTGACCAAAGCACGAATATATTATTATATTCGTACTTAAATAGAAAACGAATGATTTTCCCGAATTTACTTCTATTTTGTTAAGCAGTCAATATCCAAAATATATCGTTACATCATCAAGACGAAGACCAGACGTGACCAAATTAAGTGTTTCTGTCAAATTGTGATAATTAATACGGACATAATAAGAATAGGGCGGTCCTGATATAAGTAAAGTATTAATTTAACATAATAACCTATTATTATTATTGTATTATGTATTGTATTATGACGATTGAAGAAGTTACAAGTGGCAAAATGTAAAAAAAAACAACTGAAACCTCAAGATTGACATATTTTCAAAGAGAAAAACAAATAATTGACACAGCAAGGGAAACTCCAACCATCGAACAGAAAATCAAAACAAATGACAATACAAGTCTTGTTACTAACAAAATCACGTCTGGTCTCACAGATACCCCGTTACCAAATACAGTTATAGATGGTACATACCATCACATATTGTAAGTAAGTAGAGGCAATAAAGAAGGTATGGAGGATAAGGTATCTAAGGCTGTCTTGTCTGACAACCCTGGCTAGGTGGGGACCGCTGCCTTTGGTGGGGAATCGGCCAGTGCGGTAAAATTCTTCTAACATCTTGTCTTTTTCGATGAACCTGTCGTACAGCCATTGGGTCATGCCCTCGGTGTCTGCTGGTACCTGGTAAAGGAAATACAGTTTACATTTTTTAATACTTGCAAAGATTATTCTAGCGATGTTACATAAGGGTCACTCTTTTCAAATGTGTCTTTCCTGAAAAACATTCGACCACCTAATAATCAAAACGTTTTTTTAAGAGTAGGACCTTCTTTGTCGGTAAAAAAACATACTGCAATGACAAATCCGTCGACAAAACTTAATACCAAATTTCATTCACGGCAGCCAATCTCAATTGAGGCTACTCAAGTACGCAGGAGATACTATAAATTCTATTCTGTACAAATGCATTTACGGGAGTACTCCGTTTTCCCTCATTCTCATAGCCGATTGGCTATATATTAGTAAATATGGCAATAAGTACTCATGACTTTTCTTTAATCAGTATATTAAGGGTTTACAGTACAGCTTTGGTCGTTTACAGATCAATATAATGAAGCTCTAGAAGTGACCTTTTCAGAATAATCAAAAAGGTTCTTTTAAAAGCCTAAGTAATGGCACATTTCGGAGTCACTAAAAAGCCTTTTCATGCTAATTTTAAATAGTTCGTCGTCGAATTTAGGGTGAAGTAGAGCGTGATGATTAATTCGAAAAAAGAAAGGCGAAAATGTTTTACGCTAGATTTTTTAAACTTGAAACTAGTTCCAAATAATCTAAAATAATGTAGTTTTAGAGAATTTAATTTAGAGATTTATTTAATCAGTATCTAGTTTTTTATAAATTATAACAAACCTGTAGTGCTATTGCATGTACTTTTAAGTATTGTCTTGTTTCAAACCCAAATTATTATATTCAACTCAAAAATATAAGCAAATGATTATAAACTGCTAAGTTTGCTTTGGAATTATACAACTTAACCCTTCCCCATTCCACCATAGGACGAGCAGAAATACGGCGAAGCGTCACCGCTACATGATTGAAGTTCCACGGTATCGAACCAAGCACTTTACTACCAAGATGAGATTCACTGCCCGCCTATGTTTTCCGATAAATATAATCTTAGTATCTTCAAGGCACGAGAGAACCTGTTCATACTAGGTAAGCGTGCTTTACCTTAGGCTGCATCATCACTTAATATTAGGGTCAGTTTCGGCCAAACGCAAGCCTATATAATATAAAAAAATCTACTAACCTCGCTGCTCGGATACAGCCTATAATGCAAATGGGTGCTACAAGAAGGCCGGACTCCGCACACCACGTCCACAAGATGCAAGGGGATCCGATCAGGATAGGCGATGGTAACGTCCAGGATCCATTCAATGCTGTCACCAACTTTGGATTCCACGATCAATTTGGAGTTGCTCTGGTTGAAGTTATTGTCTGTGGATGGCGTATTTTAAATAAGTATCTTAATTGTTAGTTACATTATGCATACTACTAAAACCAATATGCACTACGAATAGGACTACCTTCTGTGTCTTCCCATGGGTGTTATAATAGATTCCATAAAGAATAGGCAGCAACGTTTTCTATGCACGAAAACACGGAATAGGCATCGCCAACCCGCCTTATAAACATAGCAATTATAGCATCTGCATCCTCCTCTCCATAAAAGTAGTACAACTAAAACCGGTCCCTAATCCCCGGCTTCATTATAATATCGACCTTCGTAACAGCAAGGTAAAGAGTGTATTGAATTTCCGGCAGAGCTACTACAATCAACAAAGAATGTCAAAATACAACACTACCAACGAGCAGATGACTGAACTCAAGAAAGAATCCTATGGTAAGTAGCAAGTTGAAGCTGAATATCAATTTTGCAAGATTTTGTTTAATGAAATCTACGTCCCATTCAACACCGATGAAAATCCAAAGCCCAAGACGTTTTAACTCAAACTTCCAAATGATTTCAATTGGTCTCTGTCCTGAGGACATCGTGGCTAAGTGTAAGCCGTACGGATTGACCGGTCATCTTGCGGCAGTCGATCCGTGGATGGCTGACCATACATATTATACCGAGACCTCTCCGTGCCTCGGAAAGTGCGTAAAGCCGTAGGTCTCGCCTGTCATTCAGAGGTCTTTAACAGTCATTATAGTTAGTCAGAAGCTAAAAAAAACTGACAACCAGTCTTACCAAGGGGTATCGTGTTTCCCACCACTGGGTTGTCGAGGTCAGACAGGCAGTCAGTTCATGTAAAGCATGTATTCAGCTGCCTCCGGTAAGACTGGAAGCCGACCCCAACACAGTTGGGAAAAGGCTAGGCAGATGATGATGGTCTCCGTCTACAACCTGTTTTCAAAAGTCGTCACGAACCGTCTCGTCGGGTGCATGTTTGACGACGTTCAGCCTCTCGAACAAGCCGGATCCCGAAAGTCTCTCGACCGGTACCATATTGGCTATTGGTACATCAAAGTGCTGAAATTTCTGTGTAGAAACGACTTTGGCAATCTATCTCCAGGATTAGACCTCGAAACCTATTCTTCTGCAGACAGAATAGTCATAGCATAGATCAATTTGGTCTGTGGGACTATGAACCGGTTAAGTGACAGTGGGGATCTTGCTCGCAGAAAGAATGGCCGTTTGGGCCGAAAAGTTCTGATGTGGCGATCGCATACCGGAAGGTTCAGAGCACATGGAGTGGTCGCGGGGATCCTTTGGAAGTGAAAGATCCTTTTCGTCACGAAGTGAGGATGATGCTTGGTTGACGTCTGAGTCCAGCAGTGGCCGTTTTTCGGCTAAAATTACGAATGATGATGATGATAATTAGTTTAAAAACTAGAAAACAATAACGAGTGACATTTGTTGTGTAAAACAGTACAGAGTATCAAAAAAAACGAATCCAACCTTTGGGCAATACAGAGACAAAATATTGGTTAGGTTAGGTTCTGATTTTATTATGTTTTACACCGCTTCCGATATGTCGAAAGCTGTGCTAAACATAATAAAATCAGTTATCACTCTAGCACTATTGTCAATTTCTGTGTTTCTGTGTGTGGTACATTTATGCGTATTGAAATCCATCCAATTCCACTGACAAATAGAGGCAATTATTATCAGCATGGTAATTACTTACTTGGTCTACAAAGCCCTCAATATTTCACACGTTTGTTATTGTATACATTTTACCGTTAATGTTTAAGTTTCGTTTAGTCCAGCCTCACCTTTTTTTGTGTCCTCTATAGAAGAACCAGTGCCACGATCCCTGTGTGGACCCACTTCTTCCATGATAACTTTCATAGCACCAGCACGAGGTAGAGAAACATATTCTAATTTCGGCAAGTTGTTCTTTTCTGCAAACCTGAGAATTTAAAAACCGTTAAAATGTTTCTGGATACTTCAGAGATTTATTATTGTGCAGATTATAATTATGTTTCCAGTTTACTATGAAAGGTTTAATTGATGACACCTTTCTGTGGTTATAAAATTACCTTAAGGCATTTGACTACAATGGCAAGTCATTGTTGTTCTCTTATTCTCTTTTCGCAAGAAAAAAATACACAAATCAATGACTTTTATTCTACAATCCAATGGTATCTGCAGAGAATGGTATCCTCTGCAGATACCATGGCCTTTGTGTAAATAATATGATAAGTAGTCAGGATTATAATCAGCTGGTGTTCTTATGATGACAATTTCAATCAATAATTACCTACTTAATCTAAAGAGATAAAGTTTGTTTGCTCCTATATTTTTAAAGGTAATTTCTGGATAGGTAAAAAACTAGAAAAAAGCTTCCACTGATAGAAAGCCCCACAGTGCCTATAGCTGAAGCTTTATAACGAGTGTGTGTTGCCACAGAAATGTTGTCCTTAACTGCTGGCTTTCTAGAGAACCTCAGAGGCACGCAGCGAGCCATCGCGAGAGCCATGGTCGGAATTTCTTTGCGTAATAAAATCCGGAACGAGAAAATTCGTCGAAGAACTAGTCTCCGACATTAAAATAGAATATGCAAGTCAAAATGGCAATGAGCAGGCCACATCGCTCGAGGAACCGATTTAGGATGGGGAAGTAAGGTTCTTGAGTGGCGACCACGAACCGGTAGGCGCTGCGTTGGTAGGCTTCCCACCAGATCGACCGACGACATCGTCATGGTCGCTGTTAACCGGTGGATTCAAGCGGCAGGTTGCTGTTCGTTGTGGCGTTCCATGGTGTAAGTTTTTGTTCAAACGCCTTCCAGCTAATAATGATGATGATAGAAAACTGGACTAATGCCTATATATTTGACGTTCATGCGGATGAACTTGCGGGTAGACACCTAGAATTAAATAAATGTATTTCTCATTCTTACCTTTGACTGATCTCCCTTCTCTTGTGCAAGAAGCCCCCTTCCGGGAATAGCACGATGAACTCCCGTGCGAGTGGTATGTAGAACTTGTGAATGTGCCGTCTCAGCTCCTCCAGAGATTGTTCGCGTTTCGCCTGGCCCTGTTGACAATAACAAAGATTATGATTATTTATCTGTAATGTGGCATCTATCGTACTCAATACTCAATACATTTATTGCATCCACAAGTGAACTTAGGTGGTAGGTATAAAATTGAACATTGTAGACCCTGTCGGGCACAGCAAAAATAAAAGTAGGAGAGAGGAAGAGGGCTTTTGTTTGGCTATTATGTTGATGTAACTATGAAATACTACTATGTCGTACTATATGCGAACTAGAACTGAAGGACATATCCTACATTGCGAAATTAATGGATAACTGTCAATGATATTAGCAAGTGTTACAAAATCCCGAATGCAACCGTCATCGAGCACTAGCCCACCATACATTAGAAAAACGTTTAAACCTTCCCTGGACTTCTGCAAATATTTCAAGACCAAAATCAGCCAAATTGGTCCAGCCGTTCTCGAGTTTTAGTGAGACTAACGAACAACGATTTATTTTTATTATATAGACTAGATTCAGCTCACGTCTTTGTCTGTATAAATCTTTTTTTTTTATAAACGAGGTTTAACACCCAGAGATATCGTAGCTTTCTTATAACGAAATAATTTTCAGTATCGGATCAGCAGTTCTGACAAATAAATACTTCAGCTAAATATTTTTTAAATTATTATTTACTAACTTATTAATTATTTACATTAAGTAAAAGTTAGTATGTATTCAATCATGGTTTGGAGCCGTACTCCCCCCCCTCCCCGCAGCCGGTACCGTAATAACAGTAGGAACGCCTCAGTTCACCCTAAAAGGTTCACACAACTTCTCAAACCCTAAAATTGCCACCAAGATTACGTGTCACTTTTCCCTCAACGAAGGGTCGTAGAAAAATGATTCTCATGATTTCATCCACCGTACATAATTAGAGATAAATCGTTTCCCGCATATTTTAATATAAATTCCGATTACAATGTGAAACTACTATACATCTTAGACTCAGAAGCTCGTACAGTCGCCCGCACAATGCGTAAACTATTAACGTGCATTTCATACGTCATTATCGGGATTGGTCGAGGGATTAGGGTTGTCGATACGGGAACAAAATACGAGGTGTTGTGCCATTATATGTAAGTATGTTTTATATGGTAATGATAAAGATTTTTATCTAAGTATATACATGTAAAAGATGATATAAAAAATGCAAGTTAGATAATACAACAATGAATTATTTGTGGTACTTGGTCATTCACTGCTAAGAAAGTGCAGTAACTTCGATTTTATACTCGTTGCTCTCATCCAAAATAGGTACCGAATTAAAACATTAAAAATAAATATAGAATAATAATTATCTTAATAAAATAATCTTCAACAAAATCATTTGCAGCAACCCTACCCATAGGGGTACCTCTAATGGATATTGTCGATATTGGCCCGTCGATGAGTGGGCAACTTTTCGACCACCCCTGATTGGACACAAGGGTCGACTAACGCAATGTTTTAATTAAAGCCCGTTGTGTTTCTACTAAACATGGTCGGCTCACGATTTCTGCTAAATAGAAATATAATTGTTTTTTGTTTGGTGTTTTGTTGATGATTGTATTTAATGTTGTTTATTTAGAGTCTGTACTTTGAGAAGTTCATAGTTTAGACCACCTTGTTGATTGTATTATCTATAGTAAACCACTTTGATTACGACGGTTTGATGTCGACGACACGGTTGGCGCAGTGGCTGAGCGATTGACTGCTGCGCAGTGTGTTGCGGGTTCGATTCCCGCCCAGGGTAAATATTTGTGTGATGAACACTTGTGTTTGCCTTGTGTCTGGGTGTAGTTTATCTATATATGTATGTATTTAAAATGTATTGTGTATGTATATCAGCTGTCTGACACCCATAGTACAGGGTCTCCCTAGTTTGGGGTCAGATGGCCGTGTGTGAAATGTCCCCACATATTATATTATTATTATTATTATATACCACACTGTGAAATTAAGTAAGACCTGCCTAGCCGGATGCAGCTGAATACCAGCGTGTTTTACATGAAGCGACTGCAGCCACATTCCAGTAACTGGGTTGGGTAACACGAATCACGATACCCCTTGGTAAGACTGATTGTCAGAATTTCTAGGCTTCTAACTACGCGTAATGATTGTTAAAGATCTCCGAATGACAACAGAGACCAACGGCTTTACGTGCTTTCCGAGGCACAGAGGAGTCTCGGTATGAAATGTAAGGTCACCCATAAATTGGCAGACCGCGGTAAGCGTAGCTTAACCATGATCTGTACAGCTTTTAA
Source organism: Charanyca ferruginea (assembly GCA_947361185.1). Classification (NCBI taxonomy): domain Eukaryota; kingdom Metazoa; phylum Arthropoda; class Insecta; order Lepidoptera; family Noctuidae; genus Charanyca; species Charanyca ferruginea. The sequence goes on from OX376055.1 coordinate 59,227,865, forward strand.
TGAGCCATGAGCCCCAACTAAGGCACATTCTTCTTTAACACAAAAAAATGGTCTCACTGCAGGGCTAAGGCCTCTGCACATACAGTATGGTCAACGTATCTTGGCGCGTCTGAAGTTAGCCGATTAGCTGCGCAGTAGACAATTTCGTTCCTAAAAGTTCCATTGCGCAGCCAAACAGCTAACTTCAGACGCGCCAAGATACGTTGACCGAGACGAGACGAGACGTTGACTGAGAACGAACGAGCTTTGATCATCACGCGTGCTCAAGACGAATTAGCTATTTCTGACTTATACAAGGTTTTCGCACCCCAAGAATCAAGTAAAATACATGTAAATACAAAACTTGTATAATAGGTACTTGTCGAAACACACAACTTGTCTTAAAACTTGTGTCACACTTGTTTTCTCTTTTGTTCAGACCATCACAATGATTCAATGTCAGTCATTTTCAATGTTTGTACTTAGAAAGTACAAACAATTTAAAAGCAAACCGTTGTCTGTAATATGCGAAATATAGGATTTGGAGAGAGGCGAATATGATTGCCCGCAGGTTTGCTCGTTGTACCGCTGAAGTAAAAACAACATTGTTAAAAGTATTTTGTATATCTTTCTACACAAGCAGCCTGTGTGTCTCGTACACGCGCGGACAGGACTCGTAAAGCGAAAATATTGCGCGTGTAGTACAATAAAGCGTTCAGGGTGCTGTTAGGGTTGCTCCGATTCTGCAGCACGTCAGGAATGTTGGCCGGGTAGTAAGTAGAATGTTTCTATTCTACTATGCGAAAGCGGTGCACATCCCTGGTGCGCAGGGTTTCGGGCTAGCTCCAACGGGATCCTGAGGGTATTCGCACAGAGGTTCGATTGCCAGTGCCTGAACCATTGCTGTATGTCTCACTTACTGAGCAATCAAAGTCAGTAGTAATTATGTGTATGTGGTATTTTTAATTGTTTGTGTTATTGTTATTATTTTATTATGATAATGTGTGTGGCTATGATCCTTTGTTGATCGAATTAAACGTTTGATCCTTGTGCAGTATCGAACCCGCGTAGCTGTATGAGCCATGAGGTACTTATACAGCTATTCGTAATAATACAACCAAAAATTTAATTCCAATCTAACCTTTCCCAACCTCAGGTCACTCCATCGAACGTGCTAAGCTTCTGATTCCCTAGCCAACAATATGGACCAAGAAGATCTTAGACCTAGACTCTTCTTTGAAGTCTGGTAAGAATGTAAATCGTTCGCTTCCCACGGGTGCAATGAACCGAACAACCGGGAACTATCCACAAGACCCGATCGCGAACCATCGGCAGGACTTTTGAAAACGCTAACGACCGACCAATTGGATTGCGTGTTTCCAATATTAACGACACGTACCTATGTTTTGATGAGAAACATCTAATACGGCGGGTCAGACCGGCTGTTGAGTGACATGTTGCCACGCCAACAGCTGGCCATCTTTTAAATAGTAACTATTTAAAACTTAATTTGTTTAATTACACGAGTTCTAACTTTAGTCCGGGTTCTAACTTTCTTTACTCCAAGTTTTAAAGATAGTTGCTAACACGGGCCCATTTTGCAAGTTATTACCTCGTGTTAGTTACTATTTTTCTTTGTCATCGGATGGCAGACAAGTCGACGATGGTTTATCTGATGTAAGTAGGTAAGACAGACGCACTTGAAATACTAATACACTTATACACGTATTTAAAACATCACTGCATCTCTGTCAATAACAGAGAGAAGAGAGATAAAGATAAATTTATTTGTCAAAAACACGTGTAAATTGAAATCAGCTGGTAAGATAACAAAAAAAAAAAATATAAGTTTCAACATGTTTTGCCTGGAAAGGCGTACAAATACAATATTATTATACCTAGTACAAAGTGCAAAACAAAGTTTAAATGTTAAATTAATGATAATAATAATGTCAATAATATAATTCAAAAAACAAAAAATAATAATAATCATAAGGTCAAATAAATTTAAATTGTCAATTATATAATTTAAAGCACAAAAAAAAAACCATAATATTATGTAAAATTAATAATAATGTCTAAAATACATCCTCTAAATAATCGGCAACATTATAATAGCATTTATTTATTAAAAGTTTCTTCATACTTTTATTAAAATTATTAATGTTCAAATCTTTGTATGCCTTTGGTACCTTGTTGTATAGTTTTGGAGCCATGCAGAATACACTTTTACTCATGAGAGCTGTTTTAGCCCTAGGTAAACAAAGTCTCCGGTTATCACGCTGACTTCTTTCGGAACCGTCTGAAGACTTCGGAAATAGGTCGGGATTCTTTTTGACAAATAATACCGTTTCCAATATATACAAGCAAGGAAGTGAGAGAATTTGATGATTAATAAAATATGGTTTGCAGCTGTCTGTAGTTTTAAGACCAAACATAGCTCTAATACATCGTTTTTGCATTCTAAATATAATATCTCTATGTGTAGAGTTTCCCCAGAAAATGATGCCGTATCTAAGGATCGATGCAACAAGTCCGTGATAGGCAGTAAGCAATGTATCCGTATTTACTATTGGGGCGAGTTTAAGCAATGCGTAGGAAGAACTACTAACTTTCTTACAAATTTCTTCGATGTGATCTTTCCAATCAAGTTTTTTGTCAATGGTTAGTCCAAGGAATTTGGCATTACCAACTCTGCATATGGTGTGATTTTTATAGCTCAAATTAATGTCATTTCTTATTGGTATTCTTTGACTAAAGTGCAATATTTGTGTTTTATTTAAATTAATTTTTAGATTATTATTGTCTAACCAGTTAATTATAGAAGCTAAGGCATTATTAATGTCACGCTCATAGGTGTCAGTTTCCTTACATGCTATTATGATTGTGCTATCGTCTGCAAAAAGAGTCATTGGATGTTCAATAGATTTCGGAAAGTCATTTATATATATTATAAATAATAATGGTCCCAGAACGCTTCCCTGGGGTACACCGAATTTCACTATACGTTCTTGAGACATATACGTGGTTGCGTTTTTGGTGCGATCTATTTTTGAGATTGCTGTGATTTGCCTTCTATTAGATATATAGGATTTAATTAATTTAAGTACATTGCCTCTAACTCCATATGTGTCAAGTTTATTAATTAAAGTATTGTGGTCAACATAGTCGAATGCTTGTGTCATATCACATAACACAGCGCAAACGGGAGTCCTTTTATCCATTCGTAATATTACCGTGTGTAGAAAATCATATACTGCCATATTGATTGTCTTATTTTGTCTGAAACCTTTTTGCTCATTACAAAGAATATTATTTTTTTCCATGTATGCATTTAATTGTTTGTAAATCCATTTTTCAAATATTTTAGACATAATTGGTATCAGTGCTATTGGTCTATAATTTTCAATTAGTTCTCTGTTTCCTTTTTTAAATAGTGGTTTTACTATTGATGTTTTCATACCATCAGGAAAAATACCCGTACTAATACACAGATTTATGATGTGACTTAGGTGGCCGCATATTATATCACCGACCGATTTAACTATTTTTGTAGAGACACCGTCATATCCCACGCTGTTAGTATTTTTAAGTTGTTTGATAATGTTTAAGATATCACACGGTAAACTTGGGGCCATGAACATTGATTTTTGTCTGTTCAAAATGCCTGATGTAACGTTTTTTCCCGACTCTTGTATAGGGACAACTCTGTCAATGAAATAATTATTGAATTGATTCGCTATTAATTCTGGATTTGTAATTATATTATTATCAACAATAATTTTAAGTAAATTTTCCCGGGGTATATTTAATTTTTTATCATTTATTATTTGCCATGCCGATTTAGTTTTATTCTCAGACGTTTTGATTTTATAGTTATTTTGAGCCCTTTGGGTAAGTCGTATAATTTTTTTAAATAATTTACTGTATTTAACAAAGTCATATTTATTGTTTTCAGATGGTTTAAGTCTATATTTCCATAAGAGATGCCTCTTTTTCTTACTGCAAATTTTAACACCACGTGAGATCCATTTAGCCTTTCTGCTTATGTTTATAGTAATAAGTTTACATGGAAAGCAAAGTTTATAAAATAATGTAAACTCCTCCATAAATGAATTATATGCAATGTTAGGGTCATTTGTATTATAGACATCAGCAAATGTTAGACTTTCTAAACAAGATCTGAACTTCAATATATTTTCTTTTGCATAATCTCTGTGGGTTTTTTTCCAATATTTATTATTGTATGTATTTTTTACAGGACATTTTAACAGTTGCGCCGTATGGTCAGATAATGCAAATTCTATAACTTCAGTCCCACATCGATTTTGATAATTATGTGCGAAATTGTCGATACAAGTCTGACTTTTTAATCGAGTTGGTTCATTAATGGCTAATTTTAGATTGTAATTTAATAACAAACAAGTAAAATCAAGACACACACTATTTTTTTTCATAATGTCAATATTGTAGTCACCAGCTAATATAATGTTGCTATATTTTTTGTTACTTACATTTGTTAATAATTGTTCTAATTTAAAAAAAAAAACACTCAAATTTGTAACTTTTGGTACACGATAAATACACACAATTAAGATGTTATAATTTGTAAGTTCTATTCCACAACATTCAAATGTATTAGCTATTGACAATTTCTTAATCTCAGGTACTTCTTTCCAAGAATGTCCATTTCTGACTAAAATACACGAACCACCTCTTTTACTATTAGTTCTGCTAAAGCATGAAGCTAAACTGTAGTTTGGGATCAGTAGATGTTTTTCATCGCCCTCTGACATAAAATGTTCCGTTATGCACAATATGTCAGCTTTTAATTCTCTATCTATAAGTTCTTCTAAGCAAATTGCAAGCATATCTGATTTGTTGATCAATCCTGCAATATTTTGATGTAATATTATTAATTTCTCACTAGCCAAGAAAAAAATTGGCTTCTTCTAAGTTTGTTTGTAATTCGTTGTTGTTGTACTCTTGTAAATCCTGAATAAAATCGTTTATGTCCCTGAAGATGGCGCGAATGCCTTTGTCATTAATTATTCCCGTCTTTTTATTATATAGTGAATAGTCATAATATATATTTTTATTGGAATCTAGAAGATATGCGTGCTCATGTGTTATTATGTCTAAGTATATTAGGTTGTTGAAGTTTTCGACCCTCCAGTTATGCATGTTTACGTAATCTTTACATTTATAGGTAGGCAAACAGATGATTACGTTTGTATGTGTTATATTTTGCAGTATCTCACGAATAAAAATAATCTGGTCGAAATAATTTTTCGTCACTTTAAAGTCTTCTTCACCCATAAGTATAATACAATAATCTTCTTTTGTGAAAGTGGTCAATTTTTTGTTTATACCTGTAAAAAGTTGTTTATTATCTGCATACGGTGATATGTAATGGCATAATTCAAAATTGCCCTTGATTGTCGCTTGAGCAATCGATGAAATCTTACTTTTATTATTGGTGCTTATTAGACATATTTTATTTTTGTTTTTTTCAGCTTTATTGACACTCTTAGGTGACTTCATGTTGTTATTTTCAAGTCCAAGATTTATTTCAGTGTCATTTTTTGTAGGAGAACTCGTTCTAATCTGCTTTGGAACTGAACTTAGTATCTGTTCAGGTTTCCGTTTCTGTCGTTTTTTCTTGCTGCTTAGACGTACGGATGATGGCGTAGTAGTAAACCTGACTTTCTTGTAGTTTTCTATAACTATTTTGTTTTGCTCTAATTCCGATTTTAGTTGTTGATTTTCCTCTAGTAAATTTTGTACTTTGTGCTGTACGGAAGCTAATTCCATTTTTAACTCATTTATTTGTTTGATGTAGTTCTCATTTTCAGTCATAGTATTCTCAGGTAAACTCATTCCAGTAGTATCAAATATTGAACTCGAAGAATTATTCAAAGAAATGGTTTTGTTCGTTTTACGGTGTGTAATGTACTCAGAATCCATTATTGTGAGTTTTTTAAGTATTTATAAATCACAAAAAGAGTTCTCAGATTGCGGGGTTCGAACCATATACTGTTCGTGCAGAGCGGTTTCTTGGTCAACACTTAGTGTAACGAGCCATTTGAACGATAATTGCAGTGTTCAAATTACGCTATACATACTAGTGTCATTAAAAAAAGCCCGTTAAACAAGTTTTAAATTCAAATGTCTTAATGAGGTCCAAAGGTCGTTTTCTTTGTTTGATTTGTACACAAAGTTTTACTTTTTGGTTTCTTTTTATCACTTCTTTAACACTTTTAGCGTGTATTTGTTGAGTTTTTATTGATTTATATTGCACATTGAACACTGTTATGTAGTTTGTAACACTTGATAAGTTTGTAGAATCGAGATTATGGGAGATACATATATACTTAATATTGATGTTCACTGCAGTATTTAAGTCTTTATAACACTGCCACAACACAACACAGTTTCGTTTGCTATCGTACTGGTTTTATGACAGATTATGTGGTTTAACTATTTTTAATTATTTAATAACACGGAGCACAAACTTGCTGTGGCCGATGCCGCGCGCGGTTTTTACAGAGATAGAATGATGTTTTAAATAGCGTTATAAGAGATTATATTGGTGCAATAGTGGTCAAAGTCAAAATTATGCCTATTATTCATTTTATTTAAAGGTACATTTAACGCTGTCACTGTCTTCTAAATAATGTGCTATAAAATGCAAACGTAAAATTCTGGCATTTTGGAACCAACAGGCGAGGGAAAATTAAAACTGTTCTGTTAGAAATTTAGTAGGTACCACACCCACAAATAACCAGAAAGCTAGGCGCAACCTGTAAAGAATAATTGTTTCTTTTACATTCTTACTGTCGTCAACAATGGAAAACAACAACATCGTGAGGTTCGCAACAGACGGGGGTTGCGTCACAGTAAGCAACGCTATCCTATACCACACCTCGGACACTTCATACAAAACTTCCAAAATAATTACCTATTACTACTACAAAACCAAATGACGTCTGTACACGTGCAAATGTGTGCGTGAATTTTAGTAGGGTTGAATCAGTTGGATGTCGTGGCGTACAAAATGGCGCGGAAAGTGCAGCGCTTTGCGTCGGGCGAACCGAACGACGACGGAACTACCCGAATTAACCCGAACGTTTCGAGCATTATTATGAAGTGATCTTGTCCGAGCGGTCAATTATTTATTTCTAATAAATAAAATAAATGATATTTGATTATGAATACTCGGATTTGTAATGACATAAAAGTAATATTATAATATTTATTATGTAAAGAGGTTTATTTATTCATCAATAATGGTAAATGAAGGTACCTAATTACAAAATATGGAATTCACGATCGCCCCGTACCATTACGCGGCAACGCAATGGGGCGACGCGACAAAGTTAGTGCGTAGGGTACTACTTTTCAATTCCAAGAATGAATAGAACGTGAAAGAAAGGGACATAAGTACATAACAAAGACAATAAAGAGAGAGAGCAATATTAATAGCTGGTAATGTTGGTATGTTATTATTACGGAAGTTTTAATTGTATTATTATAAAACGACGAAAACTTGAAAAATAAATGAATCATCGAGATTAAAACTAATAAATAAAACTTAAAACAAAATAAATCGCAAAATTGTGTGTTTGTGTCAGCAGTACCTACAGCGCTGCAGTTCTTACGATTTTGAGCGCCCTGGCTAAAGAGTCGGCGGTTAGCCCCTGTAAGTGCGGGGTGAGGGTGCGGTATCTGATATAGCGCGGGGAAGGGAGTGTCCCTTCTGTACGTAGTACTATTAAGTATTCTGTGCCTATACTTAACGTTTTTAATACAAATACTTTACTTCTATTGATTCCTCTAGTATTGAACGTATTGTGCAGTTGTTGAACCTTTAAAATAATACTAGGTTTAGCCCGTGACTTCGTCAGCTAAGAAGTGTAGTATACCACAAAGGACAATGCCAGAAACTCTATAGAACTTTGCCCCACTCAATAAAAGTCATGAGCAATATGTTGCATCTTACTGTTTATTTATTGCTGATAACTAAACATTAGTCTTAGTGACTGTAGAACTTGCGGTTTCCGTTTTAATCTAAAAACAATAATGACATTGATTATAGGTTAAATTGTATTTTAGGTAAAATGAGTTTGTATTTTGTGGGTAGATATTTTGTAATCCGCAAGTTCTAAAGAAAAACAATTTAATAAAGAAAGGTTCTATATTCATTACATTATTTTCATTAATTTACTTTTCTGTACATGGGTGCAGGCGCAGGATCTGGCATTGTCATTTATCATAGCAGTGAACGGACCCTACAAGGACCAATGGCTTTACGTGCTTTCTGAGGCACGGAGGGAACTCAGTAGAAATTGGATGGTCATACATTTTCACATAACATAATCATTCTTGTAAATGCAAATATTGTCAACATCCTTTTTTTAAAAGAGGAGTATGGAGTTTCTTGTCCATTCTTCTCCATACGAAACTACCATTTGGAATGGGCAACTAGATTCAAATTTTAAAATACGACGTTCAAAAAGTGCCTTTTAATGGTCTAATTGAATTAAATTTGACTTTGACTTTTTTACGGTTTTGTCCCATATCGGCGGCACCTTCCCATTTCGGCACCCATTAATGAAAATGATTGTTTTTTTTTTGGAATGGCATCTCGCAGGTCAACCTGGGAGGTTGTCGGCTGTGGTGCCTTAAAAAATATTATTTTTAGGGCCTCCAGCCAGGGCAAAAAACTTTCAAACTAAGCGACTACACGCTAAAGGCATCCCCTGTGGGGTACGAGGAATGTTTCGTGGGCATGATAAATTAAATTCATGGGTGCCGAGATGGGAAGGGACTACCCCATTTTAAAGCCAGGAGCCCTTTATAAACTGTGATGACAAATGAACTTATTTTCTTTTTTCTTTTGATTACTTGTAGAAAGAGAATCCAACAACACAACAACATCCATAGCAAACCGTTGTTAGTTTATTAGCTGCGTTTAATCCTGCGCCGCGTGTCTTTGACTGGGGACTACTAATTAGTGGCGCGTCGTGTGCGATATTGTATTGTAGATACGTCTGTATCTGTGTGTGTTACTATGTAAAGGGTTTGTTAATACTAGCACATTGTCCGCGATTTCGTCCGCGTGATTTAACTTAAGGGGCTATTTAACGACTTTTACAGATTTTAAACTGACAATCACGTCAAAATGTACAGTGTAAATGATTTGAAAAAAATATATGTTAAACTAGAACATTTTCTTAATCATTTAGTAAGTGAATATTTTTAATTATATTCAAATTATATAGTTTAATTAACACGTGAAGTTGTGTCTGACGCGGACAAAACATTGACAATCACACAAAATCTACCAGGTATAATTAAACGAAACTTACACTATCTTACAGACAATTTTATTATCTATCTTTTAGTATACGCCTTTTTTTTAATTTTGAAAGAATACTACTTTTATTTAATTTTTTCGACTAAATTTTGAGAGTTTTGGACGCAGGCTGCGTCCGTTCTGCATCAGTTCACATTTTGACGTGATTGTCAGTTTAAAATCTGTAAAAGTCGTTTAATAGCCCCTTAAGGGTCCCTAATTTGATGATAATGTAAAGTAGCCTATAGTACTCAGGGATAATGTAGCTTCCTATCGGTGAAGGAATTTTCGAAATCGAATAAGTAGTTTCGAAATAAACCCTCAATATACAAACAAACTAATTTTACCTCTATAATATTAGTATGGATTTGAATTCCACGCGGACAAAGATGCGGGCAAAAACTAGTTACTTACACATTCAGGGCTCTTACACACGAGCGGAATGTTGCCAACGGCAAAGGTAACTGCAGCCGTCGACACGCGTCAGCGACAGCCGTCGACATGGCAACTTCAAAGATCAGCGGCAGCCGGTGACGTCATCGTTTGAAGTTGACATGTCAACGGCTGTTTTTACCTCTGCCGTTGGCTCGTATGTAAGAGCCCTAAAAAGAGAGACAAACTGGTCTCATCAACACAATGTATGCAACTCGTTATGATATCTGGATTCATGATTTTATATGAATAACTATGAATTGACGACACGGTTGGCGCAGTGGCTGAGCGATCGACTGCTGCGCAGCGTGTTGCGGGTTCAATTCTCGCTTAGGGTAAACATTTGTGTGATGAGCACTTGTGTTTGCCTTGTGTCTGGGTGTTGTTTATCTATATATGTATGTATTTACAAAAAAAAATGTATTTGTGTATGTATATCAGCTGTCTGACACCCATAGTACAGGGTCTCCCTAGTTTGGGGTCAGATGGCCGTGTGTGAAAATGTCCCCACATATTATTATTAATTGAATAAGGCGAAAAGTTAAATGGGACTGGGCCGGACATGTCTGCCGCATAGAGAGACAAACTGTGGGCTCAGATGACACAGAACTGGAGCCCTGAGACAGTAAGACGGCGTCGCGGCAGGTCACAAAGAAGATGTCGGGACGAATTGGACGGATTCGTCCAAAACTGGCGGGAGGAAGCAAAGAATCGGGAAAGATGGAAGGAATCGAGGGAGGCCTTTGCCCAGGTGTGGAACCGAACCGGATAAAAAAAAACACACTTATTGTATGTAACGCAATCACATGCCTCCCACGCAACGTCAACCTACGATGTCCAGATCAACATGGGAAGGTTGGGGGAACGTTCGTTCTGAACACGAGTCGCGTGGCTGCGCAGTAACAATTTCACGTGTCAGCGGAGGTGAGGGGAGGGGTACTATGCAGTCTGCAGAGAACTTCACAGCCCCCATTAAGTTTCAATCGAACTGTACCTGTTTCTAGAACCTACCCATATCATCTGCCTAGCCTTTTCCCAACTACATTGGGGTCGGCTTCCAGTCTAACCAGATGCAGCTGAATACCAGTGTTCTACATGGAGCGACTGCCTATCGGACCTCCACAATCCAGTTACTGGGTAACACGATACCCCTTGGTAAGACTGGTTGTCAGACTTTCTGGCTTCTGACTACCTGGGACGACTGCCAAAGATCTACAAATGACAGCCGGGACCAAAGGCTTTTACGTGCTTTCCGAGGCACGGAGGGAACTCGGTATGTAGGGGATGGTCACCCATCCACAGACCGACCGCGGCTAGCGTAGCTTAACCTGTGACTGATCGATCTGTACGGCTTTAACTTAGCCACGAGCTCCTCTAGAACCTACCCATAGCATGTCATAAATAAACCGCAGACACAGTAGTACACCTTCTGAGAAATTAAAACAGCGTCCGATGCCAATTTGCGTTGCACACACGGTAGAAGTGTGCACACGAATAGGGAACATTACGCGAAACTCGGCGCAGAGGGCGCCACTAGCACATACAGTAAACAAACCGCCATGGAGCATAACGTATTCTTGTTATATTATGTTATTAATAGTAATAACTAGGTATTTTGTGAAAATATATCAAAGTTTTAATTAATCTTACTTATCTAACCGTACTTGTAACTATATTATGGCATCCTACGGCTGAATGTGGATTCCTAGGTTAGGCTTAGAATAAAAAAATAGTTATTTGTTATACAAGAGTGCAAAGTTGCTTTTTAACCGCGTGTTCAATTTTGATGACCGAGCAAGCGAAGCGCTAGCGAGGGAAAAGCTGAGCGTTAGCGAGGGAATCAAAAGAGCACGAGGTGAAAAATCTTTGCACTCGAGTGCAACACGTAACTTTTCATTCCACCTCAGCGAGGAAATGACTAAATGCAAAAAAAAAACGTTTACAAAGTCTGAGTTTTTAACAAATTAAAAAAAAGTTGTATGATATATTCGGCACCATAGAGGTAGCAGTAAATAGGTTTAATGTTTTTTTTTAATTCACAAACTTAGTGCACACGATGTTCTAAATTCAATTTACTTTATCCTCTAGAGAATAAAAACGGCTTTTCCACTCAGATATTGAAGATTAAAAATACTCTTTCCGAGATGGTGGGATGAAAAGCATATTTGGTTGTCTTACATGACAAATGTGAACGTTATTCTATAAATACAACTATCTCACCTGAATACTTAACCTGAACATATTTTAGAGTGATTTTTAGCTGCTTCCCATAGTTTCCGAACATTTTCTTCTTTTGGAAATGAATGATTCCCTTCATTCCTACATCGAAATACACAGCACTGATGCATGATCTCCTTTTTCGCATAAATTGCGTACATAGGACCAGTATGTCTTTTTCTTTAGTCACATCCAATCTCCAAACAAAATAACAAGTTGAAAAACACTACGACACAACCACTCATGCAAACTAATTCAACTCGTGAACACATGCTTCACACCTCTGCTTAGCGATTTGAGCACAACAATTAAAAGCCGGATATGAACTTAGTATGATGTTTGGAACCCTACGATGAGCACCTATTGTGTAAGTTGTAATTGAACATGGCATGATGATATGCTAATATGCGCGGGATGAAAAGCGTTTTGATGTTTTGAAAGGATTTGTGATAAATGAGATAACAGAATTACAGTGTAGAAGTTATTCAGCTTACGTTAAACAGTCATCTGCCTAGCCATTTCCCAACTATATCGGGGTCGACTTCCAGTCTGACCAGATGCAGCTGAATACCAGTGTTTTACATTGAGCGACTGCCTAACTGACGCTCACAACCCAGTAACTGGGTAACACGATACCCCTTGATAAGACTGGTCAGATTTTCTGGCTTCTGTCTACCTGATCTGCGAATGACAGGTAGGACCAATGGCTTAACGTGCTTTCCGAGGCATATAGGAAACAAAAGTACAGTTTAAAAGTTATTTAACATTCTATAAAAGTAAGAATTACTGGGGGGTTAACGTAAGAATTTCTGGGTGGTTAAAGTCAAAACATTATTTCTATTGAACTATTTACAGCTTTTGAATTGTCAAGGAGCGAGCCAGTTTGTCAAATAGTTCAAGTAAGTTACCCAATCCAAAAATTAGATAGGTCTCTAAGGAGAAGAACGAGCAAGAAACTCCACGGACACCAGTCTCCATCAAGTTTTTGCAAAGCCTTGGCTACATTATACTTGTTGCTACTATATGTGATAACAAAAGAAGTTATCTACATCGATAAAAAGATAAATATTATAATTATTTACTAGTTAAAGGTGCAAAAGCTATAAGTAAATAATTGATTAGTCATTTTCTTGCAAACATTGAAATTAAGCCTGTCAAATTGCTGTTAGCCGCAACCCGACAAACTTTGTTCAAACCAATTAATTACCAAACCAAGGTTTAATTCATAATAAAATATACAGTGTTACAAATAACGTACTTGTGGAAAACTAAATCCGGCCATTTACGAGTAAAACATAAGCCCACAAGATCCTAATAAGATTAAACAAAAAATCATATTACACACGCGACCAAAATTACTCGGATACACTTATAGATAATCCGCTTAGAGTAAACCATCAAGTTGAGCTTGTTAATCGTCCAAACTATTACAAGTCGGGTACGATGAAAGTATACACAAAACTGCGTCCAGGGAAATTCGTTAAAAGAAAAAAGTCTCGTTACAAACGTCCAAGGAGCAGTAACGAGGGTATCTAGTTGAAAACTTTCGCATCGTTACCGCTACTACGGGTGAGATAAGGGAAAAATCTTACTGTAACGTTTACACTGGCGGTGCTGTAAAGTGGTCGCGTGGTAATACAATTTTGGTCGGACTAAAATTGACGATGTATTTAGATTTAAAGACTTTATGAATATGAATGCAGGTTTTTGTCTAGAAGCAGAAAATAATAAATCGAAGTCAAACTCAAAGCATTTATTTCAAATAGATTATGTACAGGCACTTGAGACTCTGTCTCAAGACGAAAATCAATGACCAGCGTGTATTGCCAGTGATTACATTCGGGACCGAAACGTTGTCGCTCACAATGGGCCTCATCGGAAGGCTTAAAATCACCCAAAGGGATGAGTGGACTATGCTCGGAGTTTCCTTGCGTGACAAAATCAGAAATGAGGACATCCGCAAGAGACCTATGGTTACTGACATAGCCCGAAGAATTGCCAAACTTAAGTGGCAGTGGGCAGGGCACATTGCGCGCAGAACAGATGGCCGATGGGGCCGAAAAGTTCTGGAGTGGCGACCGCAAATCGGAAAACGTTGCGTAGGAAGGCCACCCACTCGGTGGAACGATGACCTGGTAAAGGTTGCGGGAATCCGCTGGATGCGAGTCGCACGGGATCGGTCAATGTGGCAACACTTGGGGGAGGCCTATGTCCAGCAATGGACGTCTTTCGGCTGAAATTATGATGATGATGAAGATGTACAGGCATTTTTGAATTTTAAATTTTCAGTCGGTCATTTAAAAAATTGAGGCTAAGTAGTTGTTCGTTACAAAACGTAGGTATCTCTATAGAAGAATGAGCAAGAAACTCCACGGAGTCAAAATCATCTACCTTGTCTTTTCTCAACTGTGTTGGGGTTAGTTTCCAGCCTAACCTGATACTGTTAAATCTCACTGAATTATATAGATCGACTGCCTATCGAACCTCGATTACTCAGTCACTGGGTAACACGATAAGACCCTTTCCCCCGATAAGACCCCTTTGATAAGACTGGTTGTCAGACTTTTTGACTTCTGACTACCCGTAACGACTGTCAAAGATCTACGAATGACAGCTGGGACCAATTGTTTTACGTGTTTTCCGAGGCACAAAAAGGAAAAATACAAAATAGGTACTATAAACGAAATCTATTTATATAATTTTTTGTTTTAATATCAATTAAATTGTTTTTCTGTCTTGTGTTAATTTAAATCTAATTATTTATTTCATTTTGATTATCTATTTTGGCCGTATTTTTATACTTTAAAAGATAATAATGCTACCTTCGACCTTTTCTTTTGGGCGTTAGTGACTATTTAGTATGTGACAAGATTATTAATTTTGCCGCGAAATCTACAAGATCAGATAATCCAAGAAACATATAAACCAGTTAAATTATGATTAAACACGCAAAAAAAAATACGTAGACATTTATAAAAAAATTAGCTTCACCACAAACTCACCCCCCATTTTACCTCTATACGTTTTATCGGCCGCCAGTGTACCGCAAAACTTGCTACGTGTGCCGTTCTCATAGAAAGCAAGCCTAATTACCTGCGGCCGACTTCCCTCCTTTTCTATTTTTGTTTTAATTGCGACTAAGTATATTTTTTCTTTCTGCAAAAATGCCACCAGTTTTCAGGCACGCGATATTGAGGTTAATATTCATGATTATTGTTGAAAATGTACTTAATTCGGCTTCGTCGAAACAATAGGTATTAAGTTGTGTAAAAATACTGCTTTTTGTATTACTTGGAAAAATATAATATCCGTCTAATACCTGTCGTTCCTATTTCTAATTGAATTACCTTATAGATCGTTTACCTACTTGTAAGTACTGTAGAGACTGGCTGACAAAGGAAAAACAACCTTATTTGTACTGTTTATGAGATAAACACTGTTTCAAAATTTAGAAGAAAGATTTGACGTCCGTCGTGTGTACTGTCAGGTCGAGATATAAATTAACCAATATCGAAGAAGGTAGGATATATAATTAGTAAACGAGAGAGATATCTATTAATGTGACGCATCTCATTAATAGATACCTATCCCGGTCCATATATGTAGTACCAAGTCTCAGATTATCAAACAAAAGGCAGATAGACCGTGTGGAACACTGCGAGGGAAGCCACAAAAGCAAATACAAATTCAATAACGAATACCCACAATCTCGTGATTGTATTCGCTTTTGCATTTTTATTTGTATTAGTATTTGTTTTTTTGAACAATGATTCGCTTTGTGCTGACCTGACTCTATCTCTACTCGCTTCTGAATTTGTATTTGCTTTTGTGGCTTCACTCGCCGTGTACCGCACGGTCTATCTGCCTTTAATTTGATAATCTGAGTACCAAGATGTAAGTTTCTAGATGATTTCTTGTACCTACCTAATTATGATTTGTTTTTGTTTTATTTTTTAATTAGTGAACCGCCCCGGGTTCGTTCGGGTGCAATATAGATCAATCTATAGTATAATAATCCCCCTTCAATCACTGTATCACTATTGATGCAAACCGCATTAAAAGCCATTGCGAGTTTAAAAGAACTAAGGGTACCTACAGACAGCGGGAGATTTATGATTTTTTGTACCTTCTTCTTCTTCCTACCCTTATCCCATGTTACTTGGAGTCGGCGCAACATGTTTTCTTCTTCCATTCCATCCTGTCCAACGTCATGCTTTCACTGAGTCCCTTTTCATTCATATCATTCTTCACACAATCCACCCATCTTTTCTTTGGCCTTCCTCTCCCTCTCCATCCATCCAAACTAATATTCATAGCTCTTTTGGTCACATGAGTTTTGTCTCTTCTCTTCACATGCCCATACCAAGACAAACGATTCGCTTTCAACTTTTCTGTCACTGGCGCCACTTTCAAACTTCCTTTAATATATTCAGTTCTCACCTTATCCATTCTGGTAACTCCACACCGCATTCAGCCAATTATTTAAAAGGTTCAATCACACTTCTCATTGTCATTTACAACAATACAACAAGAATTAAAAAAATAACAAAAGGTTAATTAATTCAGGTAATTAAATGGTGCGTTAACCTACACGCATTGATGTGCAAATGAGGTTACGGTCATGGCTAGTGCGTCTGCGCAATACCAGAATAATGATTTAAAAACAGAAGATCAACTCGATGGAATAACTTTTACTCTCACAATACAAAGAACAAAGAAAGTGAAGGTAGGTACGGAAATTACAGCTTGAATAATCTTGATGAAGACCTAATTCGCGTCATTAAAGAAACGAATACAAAATGGCGGCTAAACAAAGGAGCTTATCATGCCATTTCACTCTTACGGTATACCGAGCGAGTGAGAGCGAGAGCTTAAAGGGACAGGTTATAGATATCTTCAGAACACTATTATGCAGCCCTGTTACTAATATTGTTGCTTAGTTAATCCTGTTATCAGCCGGTCAATTCTGTCAAATTCTTCCTTGGTGAGTAAGTTTTAGATGAACTATCATCCCACCTGGGATCTATCAAGCTCACATTCACTCAACTCACCGAGGGAGATTTTTAAGGAATTAGACTGCAAGACACTTTTTTAAGTTACTGCTGTTAATGAAAGTTAAATAAAATTTGTTTATTTGGCATAAGTAAAAACGCAGTAAAAAGACGAAAGAAAATATCCTAATATTAAACAAAACAAATACATGGAGACAATTTTTTTTTTGTTTACTTTTATTAAAGGGATGTGACTATTTTTAGTTCTTGATTAAAAGTGGTGCTTCTTCACTTTTCTCTTGCGTTGTGATATTATTATGCGCACGCGCTTCGGAAGCGCCGACAGTAGTAACTGACGCGTGCTTGAATAAATTTAAAAGAACAATAATTTATTCAAACAAATTATTGTGATGGATTAAACTAAGGCACGAAGGATACGGAAGATAAGTAATAATAATCTATTTATTTTAGATTTCCCGTCCAACATCATCATCATGTCAACCTTAAGACGCCCACTGCTGAGCTTAGGTCTCCCCCAACGGGGCGTTCAGCCGTAATCGCCATGCTTGGCTGAAGCATGTTGGAGATCGCAGTAAGTGGTATGGTACTCAGAAAGACGCAGCTGCCCATCCTCTGGTCAATATCCCTCTGTTCCCTTCTACGACACCCACGGGTAAAAATGGGGTGGTGCTATTCGCGGCAGGCACCACACGGCTTCATAGATATTTGACAGTCATTACGGGTTGTCAGAAACTTGAAAGTCTTACAACCAGTCTTGCCAAGGGGTAGATATAGTGTTACCCTTTAACTGGGTTGTGGAGGTTAGATATGGCAGTCGCTTCATATAAAATGCTGGTATTCAGCTGCATCTGGTTAGAATGGCAGCCGACCCCAACATTACCTATTGGAAAAAGCTTTTTTACAAAAAAAGACGGTTGTCTTTTTTGTAAAAACGCTTTTAAAAATAATAAGAAAAAAAACAAAGTACTATTTTTAAAATCTAATAAGTGATAAATAACTTTAGCACAGAACACACATGACTTTAGTTTCGGAAGTCGGTGGCTTTGTTCTATTTGATGTTTTGTATTGCCACCATGTAAAGTCATGTGTGGTGCTAAAGTTATTTATTACTTTTTAGATTTTGAAGACGATTGTCTTTTTTTGTAAAAAAGCTTTTTATTTTACGCTTTTTAGTACTTCCTTATCATCCAAATCCATTAAGAAACGGCAACACAGTCAAAACAGAGGTTGAAAGTATAAGGTTGGAGAAACATTACAACATTATCCATCTATATTTTTTTGCTTTCTGTCGATTTTTTCAAAAAGTGCTGAATCAATTTCGATAAAACTTATATGGGACCACCCTTGAGGCATACCCTATCCATCAATAAAAGAATTTTGAAAAATTGCCTTACGTTTTCCGGAGAAATCGCGTAACAAATGCACAAAAAAAAACGATTTGAGAACCTCCATCTTTTTGAAGTCGGTTCAAAAGGCAGAAGATGATGATGATCAAGTGAGTTGCGGCCAAACGCAAGCCTATATAAATTTAAAAAAATAATATTAAAATTATCTAAAAAATGTTTATATTAGTAGTATTCTGTAAATTGTTTCAGTTCATCTATTAAGCCTACCAATAGGTAGGGATACTAAGTCAGTTCATATTTTACGACACGGTTTTTAGTACGACACGGTTGGCGCAGTGGCTGAGCGATCGACTGCTGAGCAGCGTGCTGCGGGTTCGATTCCCGCCCAGGGTAAATATTTGTGTGATGAGCACTTGTGTTTGCCTTGTGTCTGGGTGTTGTTTATCTATATATGTATGTATTTAAAAATGAATTTGTGTATGTATATCAGCTGTCTGACACCCATAGTACAGGGTCTCCCTAGTTTGGGGTCAGATGGCCATGTGTGAAAATATCCCCACATATTATTATTATTATTTGTTTTATGATATTCTGTGAGACCATATCATAGACGAAATTGCCGGATATAATATTTAATTTCTTTCCTCATTCCTTAAAAAAACCAAACCGCATTGGGGAAGCCTTTGCCCAGCAGTGGGTCCAAAACAGCTTAATAAAAACATGATCTTATTTCTCCACCTGCACCACACAACCACAAAATGCCTGACTTCGAAGAACCCACAGAAATATTTCCGATACGTCACAACTGTTGAACAAGGAACCACGGTCCGATGGGCAGCACGTGCGGTGCGCAAGCTCCGGTGATACGCCCATAATTCAATGTGGGGAACTGTTGTATAGCAGTGCGGCGATGCTATAGCGAGGCGATGTTTTTGATGTTTTTTTTCTTGATGGGGTTTGAAGAACACAAACTGTTTAATTGTTAAACAAAGTGGTTATTATAAAGTTTCAAACTAATTTGTTGATTGATGATAATTTTAACTTTTTTTTCTTGTAATGTTTAACGTACCAATAGTAAATTGTCGAATCACATGTAGTGCAAAATGACATGACTCTTTACTTATTGTGTTCCGCTCAACCGTGGAATTGACTGAATCAATGTGGTTTTTTATTGTCTGCTAATTGCACAGTTAAGCTAATACTGAACTACTATACCAGAGGGTATGGTAAGTACGAGTGTGTGTAATCTTCCAACCGGATTTCGGTCACGGCGACCAATCTCAATGGAGATCAGCCAAGTACGCAGGAGATATTATAGTGCACAAGTGTGTGCGCAAACACAGGTGCACTCCCTCTTCCCTCACTCTCATAGTCCGGTGGGACGACAATCCGACACGACCGGAGAGAGATCAGGCGCAGGACCAACGGCTTTACGTGCTTTCCGAGGCACGGGGGTGTTACACCGCCAACTTCCAAACTCCGGGCTGTTAAACTGAGAAATTCTCAAGAGAAAAACCCAATAACACTTTGCCCGACCTGGGAATCGAACCCAGGACCCCACGCTCAGCAGTCGCGCTTGCGACCACGAGACAAACGGGGCAGTCGTACGTCGTAAGTACGAATAGTATTACGTTAAACAGGTATATACAGGGAAATTGAAAAGTTACCCAAAACCTCTTAATCTGGACTTCGATTTCGATTTCGACTTTTCAATTATCCTGTATAAGGTAGTTACACGTAACCTGTATTATAAGATTTTATGAAAATATATTAGATAAATTGCACCACCAGCAAAAGGATAAAAATTAAAATTCACGATTTAAAAATCCACAAACCAGCGTAAAAATTCAAATTTTTACATCAACATATTTTATTTAAAACCCCTTTTAACAGCTCACTTAACCGTGTAAACGTTCACGACTTTCCAATAAATATTTCCAGCGCTTGATATATTTCATCGCTCCAGATTACAAGTAGGACATGCAGTTAAAAAATATACGCTTGGCTGGGCTGTGTTGATCGTACGAAGACATATTGCTTTCATTAATATGGCCTGTTGAAAAATGTAAGTGAATTTGCTTCTTATCGTCACGGCTGTTGCATTTTAGGGTTGAAATTGAGGTGGGACCATTAATTGTATTCTATTTATTATAGCATTACACAAAAAGCGACCAATGGCCATAGTTGTTAGGGTATATTGTTAAAATAATTGCATTTTAGTTATATTATTTAAATATAGTTAATAGTTTATATTGCTTTATATTAATTGTAATAATAAAGCCTATTACGATAACATTAAAATAACGAAAGAGATATAATGATATTTGTCTAATGTTAATTTTAATAGTAGACAATTATATTATAAAATTGTATCATATTATTGCAAAATAAATACATTAGTATTGTTGCAATTAAATTATTAGGTGGTGGTGTGGTGGTATGGTGGAGATGTGTGGTGTGTGGTTGTACTTATATATAGTGGTGTGTGTTGTGTGTGTTATATGTGTCTATTGATTGTTAAGATTGAGCTCAAGTAAATAACGTAGCCGAACACAATTTATTTGAAGTCTGTAAAATGTACGTATACTACGCGCGCGCGCACCCATATGATAGCGAATATGATGTAGATAGTAGGTACGCTAATGTACAGGCACAGCTGATTGCAGGCCTTTCGTCGGCCGTGTCAGAAAAAAAATATTATGCAAAATTTAAAGGGTGTTTATATTTTTTGAATGGAAAAAAAATGTTTCGAATTTTGAAAAGTCGTAGAACAAATGTTGTGATGATACGAACTGAGGATTAAGAGGTTTTGGGTATTTTTTCAATTACCCTGTAGTATATATACATATTAAGTAATTTTTTTTCGGAATGACATCTTGCAGATCAGCCTAGGAGGTTGTCAGCTGCTTAGCCGGACTTTCGAAGGGAATTTAAAGCCTCCAGCCAGGGCAAAAAACTTATAAACTAAGCGACTACATTCCACCCCCAGTGGCGGACGGGCCTTGGTTTAAGGCATTACATATTAATATTTAAACATATAAAAAATAATAACCCACCAGTATCAGCAACCGGGTCCAACCTACCGGGGGTCAGGGCTCCTAAAAGAGTAATCTCCTAACAATACGCGCCGTGTCCAGGACTACAACTTTCTGAATCAAGCCTTAGATCCAGCTGCCCTAAAGTGGAATAATAATACGCTAGTACGGTTTATAGACAAAATTTTTCAAACGAAAATCGATCGAAAGGACCACCAATCTCCAATTTCGTACCACAAATATGTAGATAGGCGAAACGACTGTAACAGAAAACTGGATAGGCAGCCGCTATCAATGCCGTCTACAAAAAGAGTAGTCGAAAAAACTAATGAAAATCCTTTCATCTGGTCGGCAGTGGCGCAATGGTTGCGGCCAGGAAATGAAGACCGCAAACTTTGCCCCAATTTGTTGTACGAATGGGAATAGTGATGTATCTACGGTTGACGATAAAATACGGGAATGGGAAACGAGATTTGGTTTGGTTCGAGATTTTGGGTTTTTCTTTTTATTTTGTATTTCAGTGGTAACATTGATGATTCAACTTGTGACCATTTTGAACTTTATTATACTATGTTTTTAGTCCAACCCCGTAAGCTCTTATAGTGCATAAATCTCTGAATTAGGTGACTCCGAATACATTTATGTGAATACTAAGACATTGTGTTTTGGCCAATAGTAGAAATAACTGAAAATCATAAAATTAAAAATTTACGCATTATCTTGAAAACCTTCCTTGTCTTTCGTTGGTAAAAAACAAAACCCCTGTAAACTGGATTACTATGATAATAGCTATTCAATAAGTCTTTTTCTCACGTGACGAGCTTAATCGTATGACTTGCAATGCCTTAGCAAGCATATATGCAATTCACCAGCACCTTGCAATTATAATTTATCATGAAGATGTGGTATCGTAACAAGATTTAAATAACGAAACTTTATGTACAACATGTAGTGTCACTATTTAAATAACGAAACTTTATGTACAACATGTAGTGTCACTATTTAAATAACGAAACTTTATGTACAACATGTAGTGTCACTATTTAAATAACGAAACTTTATGTACAACATGTAGAGTCACTATTTAAATAACGAAACTTTATGTACAACATGTAGTATCACTATTTAAATAACGAAACTTTATGTACAACATGTAGTGTCACTATTTAAGCCCTGTTAGCCCTTATAACATTTTGGTATGTGTTATATCATTTTTTTAGTAGCAGTTGACAGCCCGAAAAAGAAAACTAACCCAGAAATGGTAGAAACTATTCCGACAATTAAACTAACTAATATAATAATAATAGAAACTAGTCCAAAAATGGTGAAAAACATAATGGATCCCCGGGAACTCGACTGCTACCTAATTGTTTTTTCATCCGTTCTGTTCGAAAAGTGTCGTTTTGTTCCTCTATAAGCGGGAGCAAAGTAGCTCTTTTCTGCACTAGACTTTTTAGCGGGCAGTAATGAGATTTGAATTTAGAACATGAATTGTTCATTGAAATCGAACGCAAATTGTATTATAAATTACTGGCTGTAAGTGTTGGCTGTACGGGGCGGGGAGGCGCGGTAACTAAAAAAAAACAAAAGCTCGCGATTTACTTCACTGTTCTTGTAATCGGTACGGACTTTTTTTTTTGTATTTTGCAAAAAAAAATAGTTCTACGTCGAGTTCTGAAAGCGATAGCGCATTAACTCCTGAAACAATAAAAATAGAAGCTAATAACCTCATGTTAAACTCAATACCTACGAAATCCCGGGGGAAATATATTCTCATAGAAGGAGATGAAAAGTAGAGTATATGCCTCGAGAGCAAAAATATTTTTTCCTCAGGCGATGTACTTTGAATCCCTCGCTACGGTCAGGATTCTATTTTAGAATCCTTCGCTTCGCTCTGGATTCAAAATAGCGCCCTCGCCGTAAAAATATTATTTTGCTCCCATGTCATACAATCTACTATTTTACACTTGCCGAGCTGGCTCATAGCACAAATACATCAGCAACTTATAATTACATTTATCAAGATGTGTAAGTATCATAACAAGTTAAAGTTAGACAGCAAAAACTATTAGTACAAGTCGTTACAGATGTGTAGAGAGAAAACTCAAGAAAAACAACCACAGAATCTCGAACAAGACACATCCCTAGCAAAGGCTCGCTGTCCACAGTCCGAAGTTCCACCCTTGGAGGAAATTAACCAGAGGCCGGAATATTTTCGTAGCCCGTCTTTATTTCTTCACCATGTTTTGTGTAGTTCGTGTTATTTTGTCTTAGGCACAATGATATCTTGATTACGTAAGAGATAGAGCGAAGTATGTGCGGATAGATTGTTTTCGCTCATTTTGCTGGAAGTTTTGTCTAGATTGGAGATAGTTAGCAGAGATCAAGTTGTTTTTTTTTGTAGTAACAGTTTTTGATAAAACACTATTACTACTATTACTCCACTCTACCCCCTTGTCTTTTCCTGCCGTCGGAAAGAGAGGAAAGGGAGAAAAGGTCTAACCCTCTCTTTCCTTCTCCTCATAACGGTATTATTGTGTCTAATGTTGTAATGAACGGAGTATAGATATTTAGATTTATTTACAAATCATTATAGCCATTAATGCTTTATGCAGTCTTTGTATGAACTCTGGTATCCAAAGAAAGATTTAAATTTTGTTATCGATACCAGCTTTCTGCCATAAATGAACATGAAGGTTAGGTACATTTGTTGCATCAGAAGACGATGTCAAGAATAGCGCAGTATACAAGAGTGGAAGCCTTTAAGAATGTCTGTAAGTGTAGTGAAATGTGAAATTATAATACATGAATGAGCAAAGATTGTGTGTATAATAATTCTATTATCCCATATTTCCTATCACCTTTTTTAGTAACATGATATAAGGGTAGAATCACCCACGTTAGCACAGGCACGCGCCAAGCGATGCGTAAACTACTTAATTGGGGACACTCGTACGGTATCAGCATCAAATGTCCAGTTCGTCTGCAGGGGTGTGATTCTGTAAGAACTCATTCTAAACTTCGAATCTGAATCCGCTGTGAGTTTCTTGATTGGCATTCTAAAAACTCGGTTGATAATTTGAATTAACACTAGCGCCAACCTTGCGAGCGTGTCAGCGAGTTGAACTAAATTGATAGGGAGATTTTGACAGATAAACTATGAGCTGACGTAAGAAGTGGCATTCTGTAAGGTGATTTCCCCGTCACTTCGATGCTCACTTCGCACTCGAACCCGATTCAAAATGTCAAATATATCAAGGTCATTTTTAACCTTATGCGAAGTGAGAGTGAATAGCGATGTGAGATGCGAGTTGTTGTTTGCATTTTACAGAATCGACCTACTGATCAGATAGGTCACTTGCAGACTGGCATAAAATGCGGTATTAAACATCGGTATTGGAATTACGTCAATTGACAGCGGTACTACAAAAAAAATAGATATTGCTCGCGTTTTCGTTTGCATTGATTTCAAAATTAAGCCAAAGTTCTAAATTTTTCCACGAAAAGACAAAAACGGATTAAAAAGGTTCTTTTAGCTAGATATTTGCGATCTATATATTGTGTGCCATATTGCAGAGTGGAAGAATATGAAACATCCCTCCATTCCATAGTAGAAAGTAAAATTATTTTGAAATTGTTTAAATGTTTTGGGTTCTGTTTAAAAATATCTCGAATAATGGACATACAAGAAAAGAAGAAAAATTACAGAGAAAATGAATTGCGTCCAATGGCAGTATTTATTAGATGTAAGTAAAATACATAATATGAGACATCCAGAGCGATCTACGAAATTCAATTGTACTTGCTTCAGCAATGGAATGGCTTATACTAAATACAAAATTCTCTAACACAATTCCAAACACTGAATTCACTTAATGGCTTTTCCATTAACTCGCAAAGCCGTGCAGTAACGTATACCTGGACACATACGCACATTATGTACAAACAGACAAACAGAGCTAAACATTAACGATGCAATCGCCACGGCTATGCGATGCTATCGGTTGTGTACTGGTAGCAAATAAACCTTAGACTTGTATTTGTGATTCTTGGGTTTTTATCGCATATCATCTGCTTCGCTTTTTCCCAACACCTTTAGAGTCGGCAAAAAGTACTCATCACCATTCTGTTACGCACGAGCTAAACTTATTTAAAACTATTTATGTGGGAATGTAGGCTCAGAGTAAAACAATTAAGAGCGCGTATTCGATTCGTGACGAAAACTTCATGTTTTTGCGTTTTGCCCAGAGCAATATCGTAATTATGTGAGCAGATTATTTAAAGACTATTACAGTTTTAGAAAGATTAAGTCTTGATTTAGACAGCTACAGAGTAAAAGTATAATTTTTAATTATGGTTTTTTAAAGCGAAGACAATTCTTTCATATCGTTTTACGAAAATAGACGTCAGAGTTAACTTTCAGGACGAATACAACCATTACAATATGCCAAAATATTTTGTTTTATGCGTTTTTCCAACAGTATATACAGTCATAAAGACAGCTACAGAGCCAAAATTACGAAAATATTACTATTATGTATTAAAAACAATGTTGAAAAAGTAGAAAATCGGTTCACTTTGACAATTTATTTTTACCAGTATTTGAATAAAAACATAACTGATATATTTTTTTATGAAAGGAAATGTTATGCTTAATATACAGAATTTTTCAGTCCGATATACGAGCTCATTTATTTTAGACAATTATTTTGAAAAGCACTGTAAAACATCGCGCGCTGTCGTTTTGCCGATCAATTTCAACGATTCGTGCTTATTTCGTGCGTATTTCTTTTTCTGATGCACACAAACCGACCATTGTGTTGTACTAGTGTGTGTCAATGCTGCTACGCCGTTCTAGCAATCGTTTAGATTTTGAGTTGCACTAAATCGAATACGCGCCCTTAAACTAAATATAATTGTTTTAATAAAATACTGAAACACGTCTTCGTCGTCTTACGTCTTCATACGCCATATTTCTTCCGTCGTTCCTCTTATAAATCTGACACTCACTCGTCCATCCTGTTCTCTTACTCATTCTTGCTCGTTCACACAGTGTTGTCACTCCATCATCTTACAATCTCACATTTACATCTCTTTCTCTCCAATTAAACAAAAGAAAGAGACAGATAATAATATGAGCTGTCTATTTAAGTTGATCTCAATGATATGCAATTATAGTTGTCATTTCAACACGTATTGATTTAAGACACGGCGAAGTTCAAGGAAAAAACTAATTTGCCATTTCTAACTTAGTAGTTATCTGTTGCCGTCCTTTTCTTCAGATGCCTGGTAGTAAAAGATGCCAATTGTCTAATTTTAGTTTAGTTTGTCAACAAAAGAATCGGCGCCAATAGCTGTTAGAAATTATGGTTTAAAGAAAAATTATGATGGAGCACACAATTATATCGCATTCTAAATTTACACTGACTTTACTCAAAAAACTGTTTTTTTTGGGAAATAGCAAAAACGTTTTGGCAATTATGACTTGCCGTACATAATGGTTCATGGTTTATAATGTTAGAGGTAAGAGGCGACTAAGGGACTTACCAGAGAATGGGCAGCAACATTCTCATATTCAACATTTGACGACACGGTTGGCGCAGTGGCTGAGCAATCGACTGCTGCGCAGCGTGTTGCGGGTTCGATTCCCACCCAGGGTAAAGATTTGTGTGATGAGCACTTGTGTTTGCCTTGTGTCTGGGTGTTGTTTATGTATATATGTATGTATTTACAAAAAAAAATGTATTTGTGTATGTATATCAGCTGTCTGACACCCATAGTACAGGGTCTCCCTAGTTTGGGGTCAGATGGCCGTGTGTGAAAATGTCCCAACATATTATTATTATTCTCTGTGCCTTTGTAATAACCATACTGCGATCGCCAATCCGCTTGTCAAGCGTGGTGATTATGGAAACCCCCCCCCCCCTTGGGGAGGCCTATGTCCAGCAGTGGACGTCTTCCGGCTGAAATTAACTCCGTCTAAGAACGAAATATCGAAAAATATAAATATACTGTCAATCTTCTGCCTAGTCTTTTACTATCTTGGGGTCGGCTTCCAGTCTAACCGCATGCAGCTGAATACCAGTGTTTAACATGAAGCGACTGCCTATCTGACCTCCACAACCTAGCAACTGGATGACACGATACCCCATAGGACTAAGAATAGACTTTCTGGCTTCTGACTACCCATAACGACTGTCAAAGATCTACGAATGACAGCCGGAACAACGGCTTTACGTGTTTTCCGAGATGCGGAGTATAAAGGAATTCATTTCGATGCGAATAAGTCACTAAATATTTCATTGGTATTTTGTGCATGCTGACGGTACAGTCCGATGTACGTCAGTCCACAATTCGTCGTACATATTCGCGGCTGACCGCAGCTCATATTGAAATTACGCGTGTAATCCGACGCGCGCTGCGGTCGCATTTCACTTATTATTTTGGAAGTTATGTGACAGTTGCATGTGTGTGTAATTCCATAAAGTCTAGGGATATCTATTAGAGGTTATGGCTGTGTGACTCCTTGCTCGAGAGCTTGAGGAAGTGACGTCTTCATGAAGTAGCTGCACGAAGGCTGCGTTGACGATCACGTCGGGGTCACCAGTTTTGAGGTATGAGGAACAGAGTGCAAAGTTCTTCATCCTCTATTGAAAAGGGAGGATCCTCCGACCAGACGGGTGTTGTGTCTGGTGGGCTACTGCCCGACGGTTGTAGTCGGGATCTTGCATATATTCTAATGTCGCGGATAACTCTGCTTGCGCGATCTAGGAAACGTCGGTTGTAGTATGCTTCAGGTGCGATAGATGTCGCTACAGTAGGTACCTACCTACCATAGATATCCGAGTACCTACTTATAGCAAATTTTGCCTAGACATTTACGAAGAAGAATATTTTTTGAAGGAAATTCAGTTGGTAATTTATAATTTGTCTTCAGACTGTAATTAATATGATAACTAGATATACTATTTTCTTTATCTTCATTGACGCAGTTATTATAATACTACGTCAATAATCTTCGTTGACTGGTAGATAATGTCTAAGGCATTAAGTTCGGCTATGTACCGTTGTAAATCAAGTATACATTAATAAATATTTCATTTATTTTGAACCAAGATTATGGGTGCATTATGATATTTTGATTCTATTATTTTATAAGTGCACTGATGAAATGTAAACAGAATAAACAATTTATTTTCCTCATAATTATTATATAAAGCGCAGTAGTTACAAGCATGTGCACCTATCAAATTACCACCTGGGTATAGTATTTTTTTTTTCTATATTGTTATAGGCTTGCGTTTGACCGCAACTCACCTGATCTTAAGTGATGATGCGGCCTAAGGTGGAGCACGCTGGCCTAGGATAATGTAATGATATATTTAATATATTTTCAGAAAACTTGATAATTTTTTCCCATCTTCCTCCAACAATTTACTAAAAAACCATTCACACGTCCACACGACTTCCAAACATTTTAAAAAGCACCCCCTAACATCGCAAGGATATTAAAAAGCTCCCTTTCAAAATTGCAATTAGTTATACAAAACTGTCTGCTCCTTAACTGATGGTTAGCAACAGGAATGACCGGCCAGTGACGAGCACGTGTACTCATTACCGAATGAATGTTACGCCGAGTTGAATTCGGTAAATGAATGGAACCTCCTTATCTGTGCCTGTGGATTTTTGGATTATGTATGGGTGTGTGAAGGGGAAGCTACTTAATTATGTGGAAAGAAAAGTTGGTTGAATGTATAGAAATTAATGGTCTAAAAGATTTTTGTATCGTTTTATTTTATAAATAACTAGCGATACGCCCCGGCTTCACACGCAGCGCTAGCGCCAAGTGACGTTAACGGCTTTTGGTGGAACTACTCAAGGTTGAATAATTTGACACTTTTCACAGTTCCTAAATAAATCGAAAAACAAAAAAGTCGCTGAGCTCAACGTCGATTTTACGGCTGACACGGATGTCGAGTTCGTCGTCGAGCACATCCACGAATGGTAACGTTAGAGAATATCAAATAGCTGTAGGGTTTAATAATGAACTGTTTTGTAACATTGAACCCTAACTACCTTATTTTCAACACAGGATTCACGTCAAAAGCAACAGCCTAACACAATCCAATGAACCAGTCCAAATTACGCCAACAGAATATGTTGACTCGACAAAAAAACCCGGTAGCCTAGCCGAAATACGTTGAGCTCCCGCCGGTTCGATGGGGGATAAAAAACGGGGGTCAGGTGTGTTTGGTCCTGTGACAGGGAGGCATTTGGTAACAATATCGCAATTTATCAAACGAGGCACATTGTTGCGCCCCTTACGAAACTGCGCAACCTGTCTCCCTGGCCTGGCCATGCTGAAAAAGTTCAACAAAAGGCTCACAAAGGATTCTAGCAAGGTACAGGCCGGTTTTTTAAGGTTGATTTATAATTTAATAATGCTCTTAAATCGACCTATTAGACCAAAATAAGGAACCAAACGTGGTGTAATACATAAATGGCATCATTTATTCAAATTGCACTCATTTAATGAGGTTTATTATAGTAAAATAAGAAACAGGGTTTTTGTTTGTTTATTGAAGATTATCTCTAGAAATACTGGTCCTATTATATAAATTATTTCACCAAGGGCAGAATCTATTTTGTAGTATTGGCCGTTCACGACCTTATTTGCCTTCGGAAAATTTTAAATGCGTCATTTAAATATCTTGGAGAAACAGATTTTGAAAAATAAACTTATTTTTTGATTGGAGCACATTCTATTGCATAGTTTTAAATATACGGAATATTTAAGCTCCAACCAAATAGTCTATTTATTGATTTTAAAGCAATTCAAATCTAGTATTGCAGTTATTTAGAAATTAGTCAGGTTCTCGTGGCTATGCTAAAGAGATTTTTGAGAGAAGTTATGTCTTGGTATGAATGGTAAATAGTGTCAAATACTGAAAACCAGGGCTTTGCTTTAGTCTGCCATTGTACAGCATTTTTATTTTATTTTATTTTATTTATTGGGGACAAAAACAGTTATATGCTTAAACTAGTACAATAATGAAATAATAAATAAGATATCATAAACATACAACCCACACCATTGTCCACGAATTAATAAATAAGTTTTAATACGGCAAACAAAAGCAGACATGTAATAAATATAAAGAGTGGTTGCCGAGTTTTCGGTTAGGTACATTAATTAATTTTCGGTTAGGTAAATTAAGGTCAATCATTATTATTTAATAGCGTGTCTATAGCCATACGTTTAAATGTTTCATTGGATAAGGCAAATATGTCTAGGTCAATGAAGTGTGCGTTATAAGTTTCTAGAAGGCGACGAAGAGGTGCTCGCACACCGGCGTTAGTTCGGCAGTTTTCCGTATGAAACAACCGAGGTACACGCACCGCTCGCCGATGTATTGTTCTGGGTACTATGTAACATAGTTTATTGGTGATATCCATGCAATCAAACTTATCATTACAACTACTGTGTAACATCATTGCAACCAGAAGCAAACGTCTTGACTCCAAGCTCAAAATATTATAGCGTTTTAGTAAATGCTCATAGAGTAACTTAGACTTATTACATTTAAAATTAACGGTAGGTACGTAAATTTTTTTTTTAATCATCTCTAGTCTCTCACTGTATTTAACATAATATGGATTCCAGATAGCAACGGCGTATTCTAATTGTGACCTAATCAAAATCTTGTACAATAGTAGAAATGTAGAGGGTCGCACAAAGTCACGGGTAGATCTAACCACCATATTATAAATACGAAAAGCTTTATTTATTATGTTATCGACGTGTATGTCGAAATGTAAACAAGAATCTAGACTAACACCCAGATCACGGATAAAGGCTACTTTATTTAACTGTACGTTGTTTATTAGATAATTAAAATTTATTTTATTTTTATTATTTGTAAATGATATGGTTTGGCATTAAGGTAGACTGAGAAAAAGTTTGTTGTTTACGCAGTAAGGATACAGTCTATTAAGATCCTGTTGGAAAAGAGAACAATCATGTACAGATTTACAAGGTTTATAAATTTATATATCGTCTGCATACATTAACCCCTCGCGTGTCTTAAGTTACACAGTCCGACATAAGCTATTGTTTATCTATTGTGTCTGCTAATTAGACATTCAATGGATTAAAAAACGTGAATTAACAAAACACTGTTTAATATCATTAATAAATATGACGAACAGTAGGGGACCTAGAATTGATCCTTGGGGAACACCTAACTGGACAACCATAAAGTCAGATTCAAATCTATTTACGACAACTTTTTGAGTTCTGTTATAAATTATTCCCAGTGGTAGCTTGCTTTTCATGTCACAGTTACAACGTGCTGCTGCTAAGTAATTTTTGTGCAGTGCTCGAATAAGTTTTTTTGGGTGCGGTCCCACCACTGGTGGTATGGTCGGTCTAAAACTATACCACTGCGAAAATCGTTTGGGTTAGGTTAGAAACTGTGACCAAAGCGCAAAGGCGAGCTGTGCTGCGGCAGCGGCCGCCGAACACCAGATCCCCTCTATTGTTGGTAAATCATTTTGGTTAGGTTAAGTGAATGTTGTAGTTTCGACCCACCGTACCACCAGGGGTATGGCCAGTGGTACGGTGGGTTCGCAATATTTTTTTTTGATATGCACATAGTATTTTTTAATGTTTCTTTTTTTCATGTTACGCGCTGGGAACCATTTCATGCGGTTTTGGACTGGTACTTCTGTATCTTCCCTCGCTCTGTGATTACTTTCATCTACATACAAACATCTGTACAGGGTCGGATATTCGTAAGATTTTTTGCAAGTAATATATTTTTTCTTGAGTTCAGATTTATTTTGCCTACCTTCTTTATGCCTTATAAATTCCTGGTAAAACGTTCCAGAGTTTTGTTTAATTTTATTGCTGTCTGTAAATTCGGGTGATTTATTTTGGAAAATAAAATTCTACTCAGTTTTATAAAATATTATATTCACGAAAACTAAATCACTTTGCAAAATATTGTTTTTTAATCGATTTTTAGATAAACCCCGACTTCGATCGCGATTTTTTTTACCGACGCATTACGTAGCTTCTTGTTAGTAAAAGAATTTCCACATTTCGTCGAGTAGTCATTTACATTAGTTCGTTCAACCAAACTAACAACTTTTATGATATTAGTAAAGATTTCGCTGTTTTTACAATTTACTTGCAACCCGCCCCAGCTTCACAAGTGCAAAGTTTTGTTTCGAATTTCCTAAATGACAATGCCAGATCGTGCCCCACCCATTTACAGAAAATGTAATTTAATAAAATAATTGTAATGATTAAAGAACCTTATTATAATACATTGTTGTTCTTTAGAACTTGCGAACTTGCAAACTTGCGTTCTTGGCTTATATCCACGAGACAGGCTACAGGCAGTTTATTAGCAAAATGCTTCCTATGTGTCTTAAATTACATAGTTTTTTTTTGAGAACCTAATTGATATTGTAGGTACACTATAAGGAAATGTTAAGAACTTTTTCGTTGGCAAATAAACATTAACATTATTATTATTACTTGCGAAATACAAATCAATGCTAAAAGGAATTCAAATACAGAATTTTGATTTAAACAGAAACGGCAAGTTCTGCAGTCATTAAGACTGATGTTTAGTTATCAGCAATAAATAAGCAGTAAGATGCTATATATTGCATGCTTGTACATGACTGTTATTGAGTGGGGCAAAGTTCTATAGAGTTTCTGGCATTGTCCTTTTATACAAACATTATCATGGCAATACCGAACACAACACAGTACAGTCATTCGGAAGTTATGCGTGTACAGATATTTCGGCAACTTTGTTTTATACTATGTAAGGATTAATTAAGCATCTTGCAAAGATATAAGATATACCAATCAATTTAAGATAGTTCTAAACATAAGATATAGGCTTTAATTCTACCACGAAATCCATGGGGAATATCGGTGTAATTACACAATTGGAAGGCAGATTAGTAATTACAATGTGATAATATTAGTACATTGATGTATGCTGCCCAATCTACTGTGAAAGTCAACAATTAATCTAATAACACTCTAGGGACTTAATTCGATTGTTGGAGATGTGACGAACTAGCTCCAACTTTCTGACAAGTAACTGACTCTTTGACATTTCGAAAGTGCCTGCAAATGATTTAATTGAAATAAATGCTTTGGCTTTGACTTTGACTCATGACTTTGTCCCACCCTTACTTCTAATATATAAAAATCTCTTGTTATATTGTTTATTATCGAACTGCTTCGAAATGGCTTAACCGTTTTTTTATGATTTAATTTTGATTACAAAAAATCGTTTCCCGAGTTAGCTAGGAATATTATAAATGCGAAAAGGGGCTTACTTATACTTTTTAATAAGTACAACATAGCTTTGTATTGTATAGATTCAGAATTATTCCTGAAAAATTGAATATATCTGAGCAAAATGTATGCTACGACCTTTATTACGATTTTCGTTTCTTTTTTTTTTAAATGATGTTATTGTTGTGTGTTTTTGTTCTGTGGGCGACTAAATGCTTTTTCTTTCTTTCTTTATTTAATACCTGTGTTCAGGAATAAAAACGGATTGATTGATTGATTAATCCGCGACATCATCTGCTTTCGCAATACCGGACTTTCACGCGAACGAAGTCGCAGGCAAAAGCTAGTATAAATTTAAACGATGGATGAAATAGCAAACTTATTATCTAACATAATATTTAGTTGAAAACATCAACATTTTAGTTTTGATAGAACAAAAACAAACAAAATTAGAATTGAAACTTTGCCTTTATAGGAGGTGTTCGTTGAAAAACTATCTTCATTTACAAAAACAAGTAACTTGATGTTTTCTCTTAATAATAATTATTTTCTTTATTGCAAAACCAAGAGATAACGATAACCTTAACTTAATTAAAATAAAAATTTAATTAATTATATGGTAGGGGCAGATCATGGGCAGATAGGTAAACTTGGTAAGACTGGTTGTTAGACTTTCTGGCTTCTGACTACCCATAACGACTGTCAAAGATCTATACAATAAGATCTATAAATAATTTTAAGTCGTAGGTATTTCTATATTTCTTTTCCGATTGTATATTGTTCGATTCCCGCCCAGGGTAAATATTTGTGTGATGAGCACTTGTGTTTGCCTTGTGTCTGGGTGTTGTTTATCTATATATATGTATTAAAAAAAAAAAAAAAAAAATTGTGTATGTATATCAGCTGTCTGACACCCATAGTACAGGGTCTCCCTAGTTTGGGGTCAGATGGCCGTGTGTGAAAATGTCCCCACATATTATTATTATTATCATTTATTCATTTATTTATTTATTATTATTATTATTACTATATTGTTGATAAAACATAACCTCTAGAACTTCAAACTGGAATATCTTTATTTTTGAGACCTCCTGTAAAAGTATAACTAAAGACAAAATTGTTCAGAAATTCAAATCCTTTACTTTAATATATTTTTCATCGGCAGACGCTAAAAAAAAAGTAAAAAAATATTTGTTCGAGGTCTCGCCATAATTCTTTACAAAAATAAATAGTTTTATCATTGTGAAAAAACGATTCTAAAAAGCCTAAATCATTCCTTTCTTTAAATTAAAACTTTTAACAGAGAGAAAATTAAAAATTCTCGCCGTCACACTTCACCCCCATTCCGTCCCTGTGTTGCTAAATGCAGAGCAGGTGATGTTTTTATTAAAAAATTTCGTCAGCGCCACGCTCCAATCGAAATTAACTTCGCCTTGTTTGTGCCAAACTACTTGTTTTTAAACAAAAGATCCACAAATTGGAGTCATTTTGACTTTAATTAAATGTTTCAACAATACATTGCGGTGCATCGCTGTTTACATTTTATTTATGGTACAGTAGTGAAGTCTTTGGAGATTTAAACGTATATTTGCTACTTTTAAGATACTTATACAACGGTGTAAAGATGTTTTTTTTTAATAATAGACATCCATACTTCTTTACTTTAGTATAAACGCTATAGTGAGTTTAATTTTTTGTTACGCTTCTACGGTTGAACTACAAAACAGGTTTTGATGAAATTTGGTACAGCCCTTGCTTAAATATCAAGAAAGGATATAGGCTACTTTTTATCTGCGACTTCATCTGTATCTGCGATAACCGACATTTTGATAATGATAGTTAGAAACGTCAAATTGGGCATTTAATCTTGAAATTAAGACACTTCTTACATCAAAAAGTATTTTAGTAAAAAGATCTTAATCATTACTTAACTTTAAGCAACGTTAATAAGTAAGGGGAAGAATAGCATATTTGACAGAGTTGTTAATTTTGACTTATTCAGTACTTTGTTGAATTTTCTCAAATGGCTATCGACATTAGAAAACGGTCGCTAAAATCCTTACTATAAGAACGAATGTGACAGCTGTCAAATTGACGTAACATGAGGCACTGGAAACTGTTTGTAGACCTCTCGGTCTATAAAACACCGTGACGGTCCGAGATCCCAGACTCACCAAACCTTCTTCTTGGATCACCAAACCTTCTTCTTGGATCACCAAACCTGATTCTTGGGTATTGACAGATGGACAGACTGACGAACAACTGATCTGAATCTTGCAAGATTCCGTTTTGAGGTACGGAACCCTAAAAATAAAAAAAGAGCTAGTAGCCTCCATTTTGGATTTTAATTTTGTTTCTCACTTTTGGGTATTAATTAACATTCCCAAAAACTATCACAATGACAACGTACTATATCTTCTGCCCATTGCTCCAATTTTGTATCTATTTATCCTTCAATATCCGACCATCCTTATCATATTAGTGTGTATTAAGACCCGTAATATCCGTCTGCCTGGCGTGTTGCCAACGCCTTAGTTTTCCCAATTTGGTGTAACCTCGACAGTGCGTACGAAGATGATACCTAAATCCGTAGGTTGTCTGTACTGCGGAGATTTATAAAGAAAACACAATTTTCACATTATTACGTTATAGAAAATATTTCGTAGCCTATTTTTCGTGTTGTTTTTACACGTGTCTGTTTATGATAAAAATAATAGGTTTGTGACGTTTTTTTTTACGTGATGTAGGTTCAAGGTTGACCCAGAAAAAAATATAAGATCTTTTGGATTTTACGAAGATGAATGTCCATAGTCTATATTTCTATACTAATATTATAAAGATATAAACTTCGTTCGTTTTTTGTAAGTAAGACTGATGGCCAAATACTCAAAGTCAAAGTTAAGGCTCGTACTATCTCTATCACTTTATGTCAAAGCGACTGTTTTGGCCATTTTGCTCTCGTAAATCGTAATACTTGGTTAGATCGCAAAAATTCTCAAAGTGCAAGGATCTCTTCTTTTCGAATCGATGGTTTTCCTTTATGCTAGA
Organism: Charanyca ferruginea; assembly: GCA_947361185.1. Taxonomy (NCBI): domain Eukaryota; kingdom Metazoa; phylum Arthropoda; class Insecta; order Lepidoptera; family Noctuidae; genus Charanyca; species Charanyca ferruginea. The sequence goes on from OX376055.1 coordinate 59,264,617, forward strand.
CTACTTGGGCCCAGTAGGTAGCCACATTTATCGCAGCATCAGTGGCGTTTTTAATGTCCTCTAAGGTGCAGGTGTAGGGGCACTTTGGGCACTGTAATAAGTGGGCCATTGTCTGGTCAGGATCACCGCACTCACACTGGGTGTCGGTGGGATCTATTATGCCCCATTTTGCTAGATTGTGTTTGCAGCGGCCTACCTGGGTGCGCAGTCTATTGAGCGCTTTCCATACAGGCCACTGCAAATCACTTCCGAGTGGCAGGTGTTACTTGGGTTGAACAAGGAACACCTGCCACTCGGAAATAGGATAATGCTTTATGTCATATTTGACTTTAGAGCAAAAGAGGCTTGAAGGTCAATAAACTATTATTTAAATGAAAGAGCGGAGACTGGATTTATGGCCATGGCTGTAAGCTCACCCCGTATTACATTACAGGCGAAATCTGAGGTACTAGGACCCACAATTCCACCCTTTGGGGATTACAGGCAAGAAGATATAAATTGTCAAGGTCCTAACTAACGAGACCTCATCCTTCCACAAAAATAAAGCAAGTAAGTAAGGCCTTCCAAATGACGCAAAACTAAAATCAAACCACCCAGAACAGTGCGCACAATACTCGTACGATCCACCACCGCCCGTCACTCGGGTCATCAAACTTCCCCACCACGAAAACCCATCCAATTACAATCGAATCGAACGTTAATTTAGCTCGAACGTTCCTCGAACCTTTCAAACGCACTTCATTAGACGCAGCACAAAAGCGGAGCTGATCAAGAAAAAAAAACAAACAAATTAGTACCACGGAACAAATAAGAAACGAGAGACAATATTACAAAAGAAAAGAATGGAGACGAGGTTTCAATAATAAATTATCAAAGGGAGGAGGGGGCGCCTAGGGACGACACCTCCCGGCGTCTTCCTTATTGTGTGTACTCGACTTTATGTTAGGGTTTATGTGACACGCTGTTGGAAGGTGAAAATGGCTTTTAATTTTCTTAAAGTGACGCAACGTGCGCCATTCAAAACGTAGTCTAGTTAGGTCAAAATGATACATGTTAATTCAATAGTTACCAAATTAGTAAAATTTGTAAAAATAAATAAAAACATTTAAACATATAAAAAATAGTAACCCACCGGTATCGGGAATAGGGTTCTAGCTACCGGTGGTCAGGACTCCTGAGAGAGAAATCTCCTTTCTGTACTGCTGGAGTACTGCTTTCTGAATCAAGCCCTTGATCCAGCTGCCCAACGAGAGCCTTCTGAGATGTTGGTCGAGGCTCTTGGAAACTATTCCATTGGCCGTAACGACTATCGGCACAATGACTGCTGTATTGACATCCCACATGTCGACAACCTCGCGAGCCAAGTCAAGATATTTTATCAAGATAGTTTATCTTTCTCAATTTTCACGAGGTTCTCATCATGCAGAACCGCTATAAACAATCATTGCGCAACGCTTTAATCGATATATCAACACTATGTCAGGCTTATTGGCAACAATAGTCCTGTCAGTGATGACAGATCGATCCTAATACAACATGATATTGCCATTTTCGAAAACTGGGTCGGGCACACCTGTAGTACGGTACTTCCGATTCCACAAGCCTGTATTTTAGAGCAAGTTGCTGGCGGATAATCCTATATTATTATTTTTATAGTGTTTTTCTATGCAAGGTACATCGTATTCACATATAATTATAAACTATAAATTAAAAATATTGTACACATGTTTTTCCTCATACAAAACTACCTGCCTTTTGGAAAAGGCAACTAGACACAATTTCTTTTATATGACGTTCAAAAGTGCCATGTATTAAACTAATTGAAAAAAAAAATGACTTTGACTTTTGAGTTACGTAGAATAAGATAAGATTATAATAAAATATTAATAACACGAATAAAAATACCTGCAATATTGCAGAAAAAAATAATTAAGTACAATCATATTTGTCACGTGTTGAAATAAAATCATTGGACGGAATACTGACTAACCACAAACTATAAACACCATATACTAACTAACTATACCTAAACACTAATAGGAGGGCTACCCTCCTATTAACAGACACGGAATAAACTTACACCAAGCGTATTCCTCGAAAAATGTATGGTTAATCCGACGATGAACGGTGGTGTAACTTTACTCCGCGTTTATTAATAGGAGGGTAGATATTTTATTGCCCATATGCTATCTATAAAATTTCACAGATTTTAATTACTTATTGACAAAAATTAGACTAGACTCTTTTGTGAAGAGTTCTTAAATAAATACCTGACCGAAGAACGTTCGCTCGAATGAACGTTTGACCGAAGAACATTTGCCCTGATGAACGGATAAAGTACTCGAATTGCGCTTGCCCGAACGAATGATTGCTCGAAAAACGTTCTTCTGAACAGTCTGAAACCGGATCTTAACACGAAACCTATTATCGCTTCTGCGTACAACTTGGTACAATTCTAAGTACGCGTTCACGTAGAACTTTTGTGATACAAAATTAGCGTTAGGAATAAAACAAAGAAATCGCCGGAGGGGATTCAAACAGGGTCGTTTTAATCAGCATCATGTGCGTCACTGGTTGGAAATGATTTAAAATTTGAACACAAGTGGAAGATTGGCTAACTTTTATTATTCAGGAATGAATGACGGATCTAACTTTGGGATTGTATTCGAGAATTTACTGTTCTATTTGTGACTGTAGCGTTGGTTAGAATTTGGGTCAACTTTAACAGCTTAGGTTTAAAGCAGGGTTAGAGATTTGTTTGACCTTTTTAGAAAATGTTGGAGGAACCAAACCGGTTTTTATAATTTTATATATGCGTGCTCCATCTTAGACCGCATCATCGCTTCCCATCAGGTGAGATAGCGGTCAAACGTATGTCTATCAATAGTTAAAAATATAATATTAAGCTTCTTATTCGGTCCTGCGCCAAATGTCACCAGCCCACTGCCACTTCAGCTAGCTGATTCTGCGAGCAATGTCGTTGACTTTAGTTCTCCTTCAGATTTCCTCGTTAGGAATTCTATCCCTCAGAGAAACTTCGAGCGTTCCTCGCTCCATTGCTCGCTGGGCAACTCTGAACTTGTGGACTAGCCCCGCTGCAAGCACTGGCTGATGGAGCAGCTTGTAGGTACTGGAGTAAAAACGCGAATCGGTAGGCGCAGCATGGGACGCCCTCCAGCCCGATGGGCCGATGGACTGAAGAAGTAGCCGATGGTGGCTGGATGCAGAAGGCAGAGGACTGAGAAAAATGGCGCGCCATGGAGGCTTATGTCTAACAGTAGGCCTCTAGTAAGCTGAAGTAATGATGAAGAAGCTTCTTATCAACCTGAAGGTAAATTACACCAATATAACCTTCGATTAAAGGCACCCCCACACACAACCGACATTGTCACTGGGGCGCTATATGTCGAACAATTTCTATTTGTATGGGGACGCCTTAAACCATACATTTTTAGAGGTCCAACTTTACTCTGTATGAATTAAAATAATAGGTGTGAAACTAAATCTAGAGATACTTTAAGAAATAAAATAACACTAACTACATTGATTACTTATTTTTAAGCTAGAAAACAAACATTTAAATTTTACTTAAAGAAGATAATAAACAATATCACTTGCTCTCGAATCCCATCTGCATCAGTCCTTGAAACAATTTTGTCTCTTCATCAACAAAATACAAGGCATTAAAAGTAAAAAATCAAACTTAAAAATAAATCTACCAAACTACGAGATATATACTGGAAACACGGATGAATAAATCGTGTAAATCACGATCGGATATCCATGGTGTAAATAATTATAATAGTAACATGTATGTATATTTCCTTGGCACGCTTTGTAACCGATAGATTTAAGCTTATCAAATAAAGGGTTTTATAAATTCAAGCATTTATAAAACCTTTTATTTGATACCCCACTCTGAAGGTTTTGAGGAGATTTTTTTTTACAAAAATATACTGTTTTACTTTATTTTGAACCATGATGAAAGAGACAGGCCTCCACGACACAGGGATCTTACTTAATTTCTGTATTTTTCTGAACAATAAATATTATTATTATACTTACTAAAAATATAATTATTTCTAAATATAATTTGAAATTAGAAATGCTAAAAATTTACAAATAAATTAATTCACTATGAAAACCTCAGATTATGTAACAAAGGCAGATATACGGCGCGGAACACTGAGAGTGAAGCCAAAAAAGCAAATACAAATTCAAAAGCTACAACGCCCTTTGTGCTTTACTGACACGAGTCAGTACACCACGAAACGCCGCATCGTTAAAAAAAAAAAAAAAATACAAATTCAAAAGCGAATACAATCACGAGATTGTAGGTATTCGCTTTTGAATTTGTAATTGCTTTTTTGGCTTCACTCTCAGTGTACCGCGCGGTCTATCTGCCTTTTGTTTTATAATCTGAGATGAAAACTAAAAAAAAAATATACACAACCCGATGCTAAGCTGAAAATTGCAAGAACATTAGAATTTCGCGAACTCCCTAGCGCTTTTGCCTTAAAACAAATGACTGCGAAAGTTTTCGAAGCCTCTGGTATCGACACCGTTCGAACTTGTGTCCCCAAGTTTATGATGAATACACTCCCATTACGTGAGTAACCGTTGCAAATAGTTGTTGCTTTGTTCAAAATTGATTATCGCTAAATAGAGTGGTATGTATGAAGAGGAAACTACATATTAGAGCGTATTTAATTTGCAGTGAAAGCTCTTGTTGTGAATAGTTTTGATTGGATTGGTTGTCACAATTTAATGAATATTGGTAGCAGACTTATTTGAAATGGTAAAGGAAATACTAATTTCAAAAATACGCGCGAGGGTTTTTGTTTTATAATACGTAGTACCACCGAGTGGTACCGGCCGCGAATAGCACGACCCCATTTCTACTCGTGAGTGACGTGGAAGCCGACAGAGGGATATTGTCCAGAGCGTCCTTCTGAGTACCATATCACCTGCTATAATCGCCAACATGCATCGGCCGAGCATGACGATTACGGCTACGGCTAAAGGGGGGTTCCCTTTGGAAGAGACCTATGCCCAGCATTACACGTCTACCGGTTGACATGATGATGATGGTGATGAAAGTCTTCTGCCGCGGTAAATTCTGATATTTCTTTTGCTAATAGAAAACTACGTTATCCTTAAGTGCCATAGGTTATATTTTATCATAAAAAAAATAGAAATACGTTAGCAATTCCACGCTAACGAAGCTGCGGGCAAAAACTAGTGTCTTATAAATTCTATTGGTCCAAAATCGACTCGTATTTAATACTTTTGCGTTCGCACGCTTGTGCTAGGCCTACTAAGTGGAGGCACGTAGGTACTTAAATACGCTTTTGGAGAAGATAAGTTTCGAAAGCATAATAATAATATGTCAATTACAGTCTTCAAGACTTTTGAACGTATCAAGATTTCAGAGAAAACTCGTCAGTCAAACTTTGCACTCAAAGGAATATGATGAAATTTCAAGTAAACACAGATAGAATGTATCGATTTTGTCTACCATCATTCCAGTCTATATTACAGCGAATATTCTCTTGAAAACAAAAACAAATAATTTCAATATTCGTCGGGCATTCTCTATCATCGTTATTATATTTATTTGAAAATTTTCCGCGTCTGAGCGTCCGGTATTCCTGTTATTTAGCGCTAGCGTCTCGCTTCCCATTCGAAGGGGAAATATTTAATAAAAACCCGATTTTCTTTGAAACGCCCCGCGATTTTAACGTGCCTCTCACGAGTTATTGTTCATAATAGCTCATGGATTTATTTATGTGAATTATTTTTAGCCCCATGACAGCAAAAAAAAAAATATACACTAAAAATACGAAATTTCATCGTTCATTTCGGGGAAAAAAATGTTAACATTAATTAGAAAAATGTTTCTGACAGTCTTAAGTCCGTAAAAATATGAAAGATGACTTAGAATTTTACAAATATACTATTACAAACTTCTACATACTGAAAGAATGTGTTTCTTACTATTGTAAGAAACACATTTTTGCGCTAGGGTTAAAAATGTCGCTGCTCCATTTCGCGCCGCCCTTTAAACGCAACTGCACTGCACTTGTAACATAGTGTCCAAATATACATACGCCAGCACATCATCATCAGCATCATCATTTCAGCCCAAAGACGTCCACTGCTGGACATAGGTCTCCCCAAGGGGGGATTTTGCCATAATCGCCACGCTCGGCAGGCGGATTGGCGATCGCAGTATGGTTGTTACAAAGGCACAGAGAATGCTGCTGCCCATTCTCTGGTACGTCTCTTAGTCGCCTCTTACGACACCCACGGGAAGATATGGGATGGTGCTATTCTTTACGTGCGACACCACACGGAGGCACGGGACCAGCACATCAAGCCATACCAAACTGTCAAATGTTCCCAATTGACTTCGAACCTTATTCTTTTGTTATAAAGTTGAAAATCTATTAAAGAAATTTGACACATTGTTGTAGCTTGATGTTCTGGCATCTATACGTTACGCGTCGTTCTTATTGATTAATAAAAATAAATAATAATATAATTGAAAATCAAAATTATTATCAGTAAAAATAAATTAAAATCATAACATCAAATTATTATTATGTTAGAATAATCATTATGTTACAATTATTATTATGTCAAAGTCATTATTATGCTAAAAATATTATTACGTTAAAATGATTATCATGTAAAAAATGTTGTGTTCAATTATTATGTTGCCGTGCCCTAACCGGGTTTCCTGTTGGAACTTACTTTTAATTATAACAAGTAAATGTACATACATGAATGCAAAGAGATTTATTTATGATTTGATTTGAATATTCTCATGTCTTTCATTTTTCAAATGTTCTTATTTATCTTATTTTTTAATGAATGATTAGTAATAATAATAATATGTGGGGACATTTTCACACACGGCCATCTGACCCCAAACTAGGGAGACCCTGTACTATGGGTGTCAGACAGCTGATATACATACACAAATACATTTTTTTTTTTAGTTTAGTAGTAATTGGAAACATGAAGTGGGCTGTCGTTGTAAGTATATTAAAATGCCACGGATATATAGATCCTGTAATTCAGAGATCTAAAATTAACTTTAAGAAAACAGGTAAAAGTTAGCAGTTTGCTAAACCCAAAAATACTTATGTTGTTACAATGTTGTACGTTGTCTTTAAAAAATGAATCCATAATGTGTACATAAAACATAAAGTTTTTGTGAGCGTTTCGTGGTTTAAAATTAACTATGGAAGAAGCAAATATTATTCAAATAAAAACAAATCAAATTAGCTAATGCCCGCGATCATCATATATCAGCCTATTGCCATCCACTGCTGAACGTAGGCCTACCCCAGAGATCGCCAACCAACCCGGTATTGGGCAACCCGCATCCATCTGCTGCCAGCCACCTTTTTTAAATCGTCGGTCCATCGTGCCGCAGGGCGTCCCACACTACGCTTGCCCAAACGCGGTCTCCACTCTAGAACGTGTCTGCTCCATCTACCGTCTGTCCGTCTGCAGACATGGCCGGCCCACTTCCACTTCAGCGTGCTAATTCGATGCGCAACGTCGGTGACTTTAGTTCTCGCTAATGCCCGCGATAATAGTCGGTTATCAGCTGGGTTTCTTTTGACGGAAACCAATATTTTTCTTAAGGCTTGTATACATGCCAATAACCTTGAGCATTTGGCCCGTACTGAATTCGTGGACGAGTGCGGGGGTGATGTAGACGCAGTCTTTAATCGGACGCATTTTTAATTTACTGTACTTAAAATAATACATATTTGTAAAAAGTATCAAAACCCAATCATTTTCCTTTGTACTGCAAAGCAGTCGATTTTTTTTTATACTCTTTTGATAAGAAATTAAGGAGTAAAATGGTTTCATCTCCAATGAATTGGAGGTGATTTGACATTGTTTTTTCTTATTATGTGATACCGATAGCAAAATTGCGTATCATATCATGTAGATTACTAACAATTTATTTCAGAAGTAATATCTCTGTAAATGCCGACGAAAAGTTGCTTCATCTGCATGCTTCTTTCAAGCGTTTTTCGAGAGAGCAGCCTTAAAATTAAAGTACCTACTCCAGTACCTATCTGCCAGTGCAAGTCCCGTCAAAATCGGTCCAACCGTTTTAGAGATTACCCGAAACAAACAGACAGACGAGCAAATATTTTAAAAATTGTTTTTCTGGTATAGGTGCCATATATACTTTCATATTAATTTAGTAAAAAGCTGTTGTTTTGACATTATAAACAGACACTTTAATTTTATTTATTTGTATATGTATAGAAGATGTTTTATTTATCGTTTTCATTCGATGTTAGAAACACAATTTGAAGAGACTGACCTAGCCTGGCGTATATTTCAGACTGGCTAAAGTAGATACTTCGTTCATGGGGTACTGTTTAAAATGTTACAATAAAATACCTCCCCACATTGTTCAACTAAATGAGACAAAATTTCAGTCTTATATAAAACGCACACTATGTAGCCGAGCATATTATTCATTGGGTGAATACATCACTGATAAAAATGCTTGGCTGGATGCTGGTCTAGCTCCACAGCCATAAGGGTTCATAGATTCATTGATTAGCATTTTTAATTATTTTTGGAGCTGCTGAAGATATAGACCTACATTATCTGTGCATTGTATAAACTCAATGTGTTAGTATTATATAATTTTTCATAGCACATACATGTGAGCACTATGTTATTTAAAGCTACCATTTACGAGGTATGTCTTTCATTGACTTGAATGTGCCCTGGCGGTTGGGAGTATGTCATGCTCACTGGAATGTCTCGCTGACGGTGGCGCGCGTGTTGGATCATTCGGTTCCCTTCAAAATGGTTGAGTCAAATGATCCGATCCGTGCGTCATGTTCGTGAACGGGCGCCGTTAGTTGGGACTGGTCATCTCTTAGCTGCCTCGGTTATTCTAATTTTATTTTGAATTGTTTATTATGATTATATTTTTATCTAAACCTCTTCTAACGTACACGACTTGTTACATTGTTCTCACATTGTACCCTAGATTCAATATGAATGATGTAACCGAAATTTGTAACATATTATTGATTTTAAAAGAGTGTTGTTCATGGAGTTTCTTGCTCGTTCTTCTCCATAGAAACCTACTATTTGGAACGAGCAACTAGCTTCAACTTTCTGACTGACTGACTCTGACAATTCAAAAGTAGTAAATGGTTTATTTGAAATAAATGATTTTGAGTTTGAGTTTGAGTATAGACGGAACCATCAATATCCGTGGTCGGAACTAACGCCAAATACATATTAACGGGATGAATAATAAATCATTTATTTTGGGTATCAAAGACCCGTTACATATAATTATACTTTACAACCTATCATACATTATTATTAATACCTCAAAAAAAAAAAAAAAAACTGATGTACACGAAGTGACGCTGTAGTGTTGCGCTGCGTGGTGATTACCCTTCGGCCAAAACTCTTCCTTGAGGCAGGTCTCAATATAATGAATCGGAACTCGCAACACGAATAACAAAAGAATATACATCGGTAAAATATATCTTACCCTCAACCTTATCCCGCATCTCATCTAAATATTCCTACCTACATGAGACAAAACCCAAGTATGTCCAGGATAAGAGTAATCAATACGACAGTGTCGCTGCCTTCAAATAATGTAGGTACATGTATAATAGGTCTATCGCGAGGGTCAGGGTCGCCAGACACTAGCGGCAGGAGGGCTACGCTATCTGTGATAGGGTTGACAGACACGACTTGGAAATATTTTAAAAATTGTTTGGAAAATACTCAGATTATGAAACAAAAGGCAGATAGACCGTACGTAACACTGAGAGTGAAGCCACAAAAGCAAATACAAATTCAAAAATGAATACCTACAATTCGCTTCGCGCTGTACTGACAGGAGTCAGTACAGCACGAAGCGAAGAACTGTTTAAAAAAATTAATACAAATATAAATAAAAATTCAAAAACGAATACAATCATGAGATTATTAGTAGTAGTAGGTATTCGTTTTTAAATTTGTATTTGCTTTTGTGGCTTCACTCGCAGTGTTCCACACGGTTTATCTGCCTTTTGTTTAATAATTAGAGGGAAAATAGAGCAAAACTGCTGAACGTCTTATTACACATTTAATAATAATAATAATAAGTTGTTGTTGTTCCTCATCTCTGGCTTGCCTTTCAATAAGGGCAAGCCAGAGATGAGGAACGGAGCTCCTACCTCTATCTTGCCTTAATTTGCCGGTTAGAGTGGAAACTCGCGAGAGCATTCGTGCTCGGGGTAAGGAAATATTCCAGTAAGACGCTGGTAGGGATCTTGACCGTACTTCCGGGATTGTCCTGATAGCCGTGGAATACCTCTCCACTCCTCTAGCACCTCAAGATATGTTGCCCCCTTGTCGCTACGTCACTTCGTGCTAGCGACTGTTTCAGGGGGCCCATTTAGTGAGTGTGCAAGTCACCCCCTGCTATTTTATCCATGTATACAAACATTGATTCGGCAGGGGCCATAGTCACTTCATAGTTCCAGGTAACCAAGTCACTTTAGCAACCCATACCCATAGTCCAGTACTATTAGTTTCCATGTCCTGTAATAGTCCTGCACCAACCGGGGGTTGTCCTTGGGTGCACTTCCATAGTGCATACAGGGATAATTGTCGGTTGATGTCTTATTTCATATAAAGCTACCTAAGGGGCCTCTGCGAGTTGGCTTATATATTATAATATGTGGGGACATTCTCACACACGGCCATCTGACCCCAAACTAAGAAACGTTGACGTGACACCCATAGTACAGGGTCTCCTGTACTATGGGTGTCAGACAGCTGATATACATACACAAATACATTTTTTTTTGTAAATACATGCATATATAGATAACGTTCATACATCCTGCCGGTCAATTCTGCAAAAATCTCCCGGTGAATTGAAGTGAAGTTAGTTACAAGTGACCTGTCATTCTGTTGACGAATAAAAAACGATCGAAATCTAGTTGCAATATCATCTCAGCGACAATCAATGTCAAAATCTTGTCAAAAATTCATGTTTACATACATTTTTGACAAGATTTTACAATTTTGACAAATAAGACTGACATTAAAATACGAACGTTTCTAAAAATTCATAGTATTTACCCCCCTGATGCTAGGAAAAATCTAACCGAGTTTTATATTATGCGTGTTCATACGTAGCAAGAATGATCATGATAATAATAACCAGTGTGTAGTTAAAAAAGCTTATAAAGCACAAATACGAATCCTATAGTGCTATTCTGTAAAAACTTTCCTTAGTGAATTTACGCGGGATGAGCTTGAGGTGAGTTAGGTATATTCCATCAATATTAAGGATTAACCGATTGACAGCTCATTAATTTACCAAATATCACCGAGAACACTTTCACAGAAGGATCCACCTGTATTAACAGCAATGACCCGTACGCAGATCACACGAACAAAGACCAAAATCCGCGTGTTCATGAACAAGAAAATAATTAAATGCTCGACCCAATCCTCTCATCACTCGCACTGACCACAACAAACCACACATACGTACCTTATTAGCCACCTGTCCGAATTTCAAGACACAGGTAAACCCCAAATTACTTTCGACAGCCCTAACAGCCCTTTCCCCAAAGAAAGGGACAATCGAAATCTGCGGGACACTAGTGCCTTTTATCTGTAATGGGATAGACAGGAACGTCTAATGTCTGGACATGTGAGTTTAACTTAATGATTGGTTTAGTGGCCCTTCCGATGGGCATTCGATGAGGGTACTCGAATATTTTTTTTCCTTACCCGGCTTTTGAAGGTAGGGGTTCATTTTAAGTGGTGGACTTGTGTTTTATCCGGATTTTCATTTGTTTTTTAAATGTGAATTCCATGCGAAGGGATATCGAAGATTCTTTTATCTTGCTTCGTGGGGGCACCCTAAGAATAATAAGTTTTGCCCCACTGAAGATACACCAGTAATGTAAAAATGAAATGTGAAAATTTCCTTCACAGCAATAGTAGAGCTGTCAAAAAACCTCCAAAGAATGTGACAAAATTGCTGGTAGATACTACAAAGGATGGTCTCACGGTGAGTTGCACGAAACCATCATTAGTTTAACGGAGACTTAAATTGATCCTGTCACTTTCTTTTTAATACAAAATGTAAGGGATGCCATGAATTTAAAGTCTTCTTTAAACTAATGTTGATTTCGTGCAACTCAACGTATGTCTTATAAAAATTAAATCAACTTTAAAAAATATCATTCTTCTATCAAAACATTCCACAGTCAGTACACCCCTAACAAAGTTTAGCATTACGTTCCACAATTTCTCCTGTTCCATTATTAAAATAATCCTTTTAAGCTTAAAATCCCCATTACACGAACTGGACTATCTGTGAGAATGTTTCAAAACATTTAATACATAATGTAGCATTTAAATGTTAATAAGAACTTGGGCTTGCCTCATATTTGCGAATGTTTTAGCCTCCGGGTTCAGTAGACACGGTAAAAGCATCTGGTCTTTGAGTACGAACGAACTTTTTCCTTCTAGTCAGTGTAAATTCTACTTCCTACCTTCCTATTAAGAGCTGCTTTAGCATTTATAATATTAATATAGAAGTATGGATCATTGCTAACAGTGTGAAGTCGGTGCGGGTTATTTGAAACATCAATAACATATGTCACTGTCGACTCAAACAATTTGACAGGGATGCAGTTATGTTTTAGTAATTTTATTTCTAAATGAATTTAGTCCTCCATGGGGCTGCTAGAGCGTCTAGGCTATCAAGTGAAAGCGAATAAGTCTGAATACCAGTGTTTTACAGTCCACCTACCTGTAACGACTGTCAAAGATCTATGAATCACAGCTGGGCTTTACGTGCTTTCCGAGGCATGGAATAGCCGTGGTATGAAATGGGCAGTCACTCTTCCAGAATTCAACCGCGGCAAGCTTAGCTCAACTATCAAGACAGGTCGATACATATGGCTTTTACTTAGTCATGAGCTCATTTCACAAATCTCGCTAATTTTTTTTACAATTAGGCGTTAAAAGTTGGTAAACAAAAATATTGTATTATGTCCCTAACTTCAAAGACTTTTACTCCTAGCTAATTTGTTGCCAATCAAACGAAATTAACAAAAATATCATTACTCGCAATGTAATTAGTTCTAACGTATCTAAGTTTCATTTATAATTTGAAAGCCTGCATGAAAAGTATTGACGTAAACAGAAAATTTAAATCATAAAACTCTTGTCACTGCGATCATCGTGCGATCCCCAATAGCCTGTGTGAGTGGGTACTTAAACCGGAATTCATTACACAAACAGAATTGACCCCTGACAGGTAAATTACAAATTTAACCAATATTACAAACCAATCTAAAATAACCTTTAAGTTACAAATGATAAAGGTTACAGTAACAGTAAGACAAAACATTGTGTATGCGTAAATAGGGAAGGGAATAAATAATCTTAAACTCATCTAGTCAAATTTAATTTCGACGCTTTTAATAGATCTCGACTTTGAGAATTCGGGAATATACGCTTTGGAAAAATTAAAGTGAATTTAGTTTAAATTGTTTTGTAGATGTATATTGAGATACAGCTATTTTCGTTTTTTCCTCAGCATTTCTGCAACATTTTCTTGTTAAAACTTTATATTGGAATACTTAAGAGTATTTTAAAATTTATCAAATTCTTGGATGAGCTTATTAATTTTTAATAAACTTTCTTACTAATTTTTTTTTTTACGTAAAGCTGTTTATAATAAAACATTAAGTAGGTATTTCAATTGCTTCGGTTCAATTTATAGTCCCAAAAACTGAACCTTGACTAAAATTCCTAGACCGAAACGAGCTATAAGAGAAACGAAATAATTCCATTAACGAAAATTTACTGACATTGTTATACTAGTAACCCCAGAATTCACTAAATCACCAGTTTTCATTATATTCCCCTACGATTTGGGGACTTAAGATTTATTTATTTTCATAATGTTCTAGGTATAAATCCGTGATAGGACCCTCAAGAATTGTGTAATTTTATGATTCGTAAAACAAAGGTTTAAAGCGAAAAGGCTATATCTATTATTACTCTCTAGGGTGTCATGAAACAGGACGAAAGATTTGTATCAGGTAAAGAAGAAACAGAACATCTTGATAACTGAGATAATGAAGCAGATGAAAATCAGATTACATCATCTAAAGAAGTCATCAATTAAATTGATGACCACTTTGGTGCAGTGGCTAAGCAATTGGCTACTGAACAACGTGTTACGAGTTCGTTTCCTGCACGGAACAAATATTTTGATGGCCTACAGGTATTTTGTTTTGGGCCTAAATTGATTGTGTATGTTTGTAAACATAATCAAAATACAGGAGAAATTACTCGTGTGGGTCAATATCATTTTGATGACAATGACTCCAAAATGGAGAAGGAAGAAGGGAGGGGAAAGGCGGGAAGGATTATAAGAATGGAATAATGAGTATGGAATGGAAATGAGGAAATTAAGTTGTGCCATTCCAAAGCACACTCTCCAAAATATACCCGTTAAAATACCGACACACTATTCCTAGACCACTGCAACTTCGAAAAGCCAAAATCAACAGTGGTGACCACTAGAAAAACGTCGGCAATGAAGCTCCCCGGAGATACATTATAACTGTCTTCAACTAGTAAAGAAGACATAAACATATAAACGACAATAAAATAATTTCAACCACTCTGTCAACAAGTTAATTAACCAACACAACAATAAGCTTATAATCTAAATATTACGTGTTCTGTTTCCACAGCAATAAAAAGTATCACGGCATATTTCCCCTTTGTTGTCATTAATTAAAACTAACAAACGTTTTAAACACAGACTGTAAAAGTCACGTTTTCAAATACAAAGAAAAGTGATCGAAACGTTTAAAATTGTAGTGTAGTGGAGTTCTATCTTCACTTCACTACCATTACACCACAGACGAAGACACACACCACACAGACAAACACGCAGACAGTCTATACACCCACAGACAAATGTAGGGCAAAATAAAGTAACCTTTTCTTAGGCAGGAACAATACAGTTTTCTGAAACTCAGTGGAATTCTGTATTGAAAATTATCTATTCCAAAATCAGGACCCTCAGTGTCATTATTTCTCTCGTACCGTACCGTAATAGGTCGTCTCCATTCAAACAATAGTATAGCTAGACAAAAGGTGTAGATATATTAAGACACTGGTCACGTAAAACTCGTTGCGAGTGGCTCTCTCTGCACGATATTAGGGAAAGGGGCGGTTTTTAAACTTATTATTGCCCCCAAAAACCCATTTTGTCTTCGCTAGTAATAAAATAAGGCCCCTTTATGGACAAATTATGTGACGTTTATTAGACTGTTTGAGTTCAGTTAAAGCCTTGCATTCGATTAACGTGATATGAGAAGGAGTTTGCGTGGTAACAACATTGGAAAAAGACGAGTTGGAAATTCTACGGACGAGGGTGGAACACAAAAAACACGCCATAACACGGCAGAGGGAAATGGTCGCGTTTGCAATGACCGCACACTTATTTCCTTTCAGCAAAGCGAGACTTAGTAACACGGTATGAATAAACGGGTGGAGATGGAAAAAGTAGGGGAAATAGCTTGTGGTATGAATGCTACTGATTAATATCTGTAGAATATTGAAGTAGACGGCCTGCATCAAGATAAGGAAAGAAATAAAGAAAAAGAGTGTTACATAAGCTTATTATCACTGTTGGCAGATTTGACATAGATACCCACGTTACATTTAGGAAAATGTAATAATATCACACAAAATTTCATTCTACCAACATTCAAAGCGTAGAAAATACGACGTCAAAAAACATGGCAGTGGAGGTGCGTGAAGCGATCTCGTTACGTCTCCGGAAATTAATGTTTCCTACCGATAGCTTCGCGAAATATTCACATAAATTATCTGCTCAGGTACTTTACTGAGACTGAATATGATAAACGATTAGTGAAGAACTTTTTGTGATGCCTTAATATATGGAACATTGAACATTGTGCACTTAGGGGTGATTGAGGACCTAGATTGTGGGAGACACTTGAATAAAAATTATAATCGATCTTGATTGATTATTTATAAGGTTCCGTATTTAAAAGGTCGTAGGTATTTTTCAAATCGTAATAGGTATAAACTTGAACCACAGAGCATAGCTACATACGAGAAGCGTATTTTTTTATACGTAATGTTAAGTATGATGACCGTTTTTGTACTTCTTTATTTTTCAACAGACGCGTCGTCTGGATTTTTCTTTCAAATTTGGTAACTGTCTCATCTGCTGCTCATGCATTCTCGTCTCATCTGCATCTCATCCAAGACTTGATTCAGTATTACAAAAATGAGAAGCATCCATATTGTTTTATAATTAATTATAATAAGGTTTACTCACAAAAACAACAACTGAATATATTACAATTCATACCAATCATTCAAATCTGTATCAAATTTATATAACCCTGTCTCTTAGACCTGACCTGTCTCTCAAAATAATACAATACATTCTAAGAGACATTCATAATTACAAAATATTTATTTGAATGATATTGCAGCAACCCTAAATTCATAACTAGTCAGTAATCGTCCGCCACAATCAGACTCGGCCACAGCAAACAGCCCTGAGGGACGCCAGTGTAATCGACACGTTTGACAGTCTCATTCGTAGTCGTGTCATATTTTAATTAACTTGTTTTTGGGCGCGGCTTCGTTTAAGAATAGAATATAACTGTCATTTAATTTTTCTGAGTAGATGGTACATTAAGATCTTAACATTTATCAGAATTAGCTGAAATTTGGCAATCATTTAGATATTGATCTTATTACTTTTGCTTTATTTTGAAGTCTACGCACACGAAGTCGCGGGCAAAAGCTAGTAATGACATAACTCAAAATGTAACATTTTACAGAAGAACATTTTCAACCGACTTCAAAAAGGAGGAGGTTATCAATTCGAATGTTTATATATTTTTTTTATGTATGTTCGGGCATAACTCTGGCATATATAGACGGATTTGCAAAATTCTTTTTTTGTTCGAAAGGGGTTTGTTCCAAAATGGTCCCATATAAATTTTATCACAATTGATACAGCCCTTTTTGAGAAAATCAACAAATTCCCAAATAAATTACTTAGACGACGTTTTAGTTTCTTCAATCTTTGGAGGACTTACAATCTCTTTTAAGTGTAACGCCGTTTCTTAATGGATTTGGATGTTAGGCCAACACTAAAATGCGAAAAAAAAAGTAAAAAAAAAACCGCCTTGAAAATCTTTTTTTGAAGTTTGTTCAAAGATATTTTCATAATCTTTGGCTATTGATAAACGGTTTCTATACAGAGAAAGTAAGTAATATGTACTTACCTCTAAGAGAAATTAAGTGTTTGTAAGGCAAACTTAAAGTATTTTCGAAGTGTATTATTAACTAAAAAATTGCAGTTCTTGAGTTGTCATTGTTCTTGTAAATATCATATATTTTAAAAAAAAATAAGTTCCAATGAATATAATTATCAACCAAGTACACATAACTATACTTATTATTTTGACAATTATCTTACTTCTGACAGTAACTCTTCTGGCATTCATAATGAAATTCTATGTGATACCTTATTCTAGCATTTAAGTATTTTGGTTTTATTACAGTTTAAAATGTAAAAATAAATGATTCCTTTCATATTTCTATCTTCAGTCAATTAGATTTTAAACTGCTTATTTAAAATGTAAAAATAAATTATGCCTTTCATATTTCTATCTTCAGTCAAACAGATTTTCCATTGCTTATCAACCACGTAACTGTTTTGTATGAAGCTTAACCTACACATAAATTATAGCTAGATTATAAAGTACCCTGAATCACCCACAAGATGTGATAAGCCGTTCCATTCATTACCTCAAAATCTCAATTGACACAATAAATCACTTGAGATTGCAGGTCCCAAAAACCTTACTTAAAGCGGCCTACGTTCAATAGGCGTGCGTACCTGAACCAACAGATAGGTGGCTGTATAAAAAGAACCATAATCCGCTTGCAAAGAAAAGCTTTTAGACTTTATCGTTCCAAATTTACATGTCAATGTATCTTTATGGACCCCACACTGACTCGAACTGAACCTCTTTCGTGAAGGTCTTCATGGTCTACGTTTGATGTAAAATTAATTTTATCTACTTTTATTAGATACTTCAACGCTGTAAAATTCTCATAGCCTTTAAAGTTAACTTTTTGATAGGTCAGTAATTTTGGCACTAACTTTAGTCTGATATTGTAAGGTAGTAATTTAATTCGGGTCTCGCAAGTGGAAATAGCCCCTAGTACGCTCAGTTCGAAAGTAAATGCAAACAGCTAAAAATAGGGCACATTTCAAGAGAAAAGGTGATCGGCGTTTTAAGGATAAAAATAAGGGAAAATAAAAGAACTGCCTTTCCTAAAAAACAGTATTGAGTACTTATTTTAGTATCCCCAAACGGTTTATATTAAACCGCCCACACATATTATAATATAGCTATTAAGATTATCTGAAAATGTGGGTTCCAACCTATTAATATTTCTCAAAAAACTCGTTAATAATATTAAATCGACGCGCGCTTTTGAGATTGAGAATTATTGGGAAGTACCCACTCGACCGATTTATTAAAATAACTTATCACTACCCACCTGTAAATGTTATTATTAAAACTTTGTACATCATCAAGTGATCAGGTAAATCTTCGAAAAATAAATTATATTTTAAAGCGTAAAAAAGATTTGCCTACTTATTAGATGGTCTGGTAATACTACAGTCATATTATAAAAGTTACATAAATGTTACTAACATTTACGTCATTCGACAACGTTCCTTTCCACTTGACGCGCCGTCAACAATGTAATTGAACTATTTGGCTTGAGACTGAGTTAGCCAAGCGAAACCGCGCTGAAAGCACTAATACTCAGCTCTATATATAACAACAAAGACCCCCTAACTATTCTAATCGCTCACAATGCACAGACTCGCACAGTACTCTGAAAATTAAACAATCAGCAGCGAGCACAAAGACATCACGAAAAAGAATACAATTCTCTCTCTCTCTCCTCAAAACGAATTGATTTATTGACATATAAAATACGAAAAAAGAATAACAGTAGACGAAATAAGAAATAATCATTGAAAAGCGAAGTTGTGAGGTCTTTGACGAAATAAGGCTCTTTACAGATATTACCGAAACGAAAAACGAAGGAAAAAAATATCGCATCGACAAATAAGCGAGACGGTATAAAATGAATAATCGGGCATTACGAGAGCTTTCGTACATTTATTCGTCTGTTTATTCAGTTTGGCGCTGGGGCTGCCAAGTTGCCAATAAAAACATTTTCATAGCTCGCATTAAAACACTGGCGAAAGTGAACGCCCTCAAATAATCAATACAGAAACCCTCCATGGCGGGAGTCGCCGGGCGCAGGTACGCGCCGCCCGCGCCCCGCGCCCGCCCCGCAGCCGCCTCGCAGCCGCCCCGCCGGTTCCGCGGTCATAGAATAGACAGACAGACGACTGTGCAGTAGTTCGGACGTCAATATTTTATGGCGGGTGATGGTGTGGGCATTACCGCACACAGGTGCTAAAACGGCAACTTCGTTAATACGATCGTACTAGAATTGAGAACGGCGACTTTGAACTGGCAGTAAGTTACTTCTACGACCAGTTTTATACCATGTAGCATGTGCTCAGATATACAACTAATGACTACGGTTAGAGACTCCCTGAGGACGAAAGTAACATACATCTAAAACGCTCTTAGGATTAATATTTAAACCAGACGTACGTTGGTTAAGGTAGAGGTATAGATCAAGTCGTTATTGATTTTTCTTTCATTCTAGTCGAAGATATTCATTCATTTTCTAAAAAACATAGGGTAGACACAATGGATGTAACAGTCGATAACATACTTCTCGGATGAGTGTACAGTTTGCTATTAACAGTCCTAACTATAGCTAATAAAATATATTTGAATACATTCCCACATGAAGTTCTTATGGACGAGACGACCGTAAAACGAATAGAACATCTTGAGATGTCGAGATCTTGTTTGACCCTAATATGAATGTGTTCATGATTTTATTAGTTGAATATCTTTAATGGAATTCATATTACTATTGCTGCAATTCAGTCAGAATTTGGTTCAGAAAAATACGATACGTCCTCTTTACAATCAAATGCTTTTGGAAATTAACAATTTTCAAAGCAATGCTCTAAAATTTATGTACGTTTAAATTACATTTTAGCGTCTGACGCAGCGTTTATTCTATGACAGCACATCCAGCCGCCATGCTGTCTAAACCGATTGATGCGACTGAATTTTGTCCATGAAAGGAAATTTCGTTTCGTTTCCAATGCGCTTAAGAGCTTTGGCGAGGCGGGTGACCTTTTTATTTACTTAAAAAAAGAGTACCTTCAGGTACGCCCTTCTCAGAAAAATCCCTCTGGGACTTGTAACATTCAGACGGCAGTTAACTTTTTCCCTCTAAAACGAGTAATTTAAATATAGCGCCAAAATATTTAGCATAGATACAAAATGAAAATCATGAAAAGTTTCAACAGCAGAAAGAATGAACGGGAAAATCTTAAGACGATCAGCATAACAAAGGTCCATCATATCAGAATCATCCCCAGGCTGGTCGCGTAGATAACACGGTGAAGCCAATGAAAATAATTGGAGATACCTTAATTTTCTCGTCCATAAATAAATCTCGTCAATAATATTTAACTAGGACGGCTATTCGGCATCAGTGTGGGCCGTGCGCTTGAAGTGTGTGGTTGTGTCAGAAACTGCAACGAGATTAGTGTGCAACGTGTATCAACCACGCGACCACTCACGTATGTATTGATACCTAATTAATCATGTACTTACATGAGTACTCGTACATTTTTGTGATTTTCTGTTCTGTATTTTTCTGTTTGTAGATTAAGGATTGAGGGTGATTATTGAACGGTAAAAGCGATCATTGTATTCAGTTGGCTATACTCCCTCCCCCACGAAATTTGTGGCGAGACGCATCGGATTGTTGCGAACGCGTTTCAGCGCACATGAGGTGCCGCAAAGCGTTTGCGTTGTGGTTTTGTTATTCGACTATTTAACGTTTCAGAAAGTAGATAAAATAGAGTATACATTTGTTTTTCGGAGGTTTTTATGCCGTAGGACGCGTAGGCGGGCGGTTTGACGGATTCCCGGGCCGCGGTGCCCCCCTCTCCATGTTATAGCGACCTGTAGATACACAGACAGGTGGGGGCTTCGATTTTCTCCCCCACCTCTAGTTAAATGTATCTCTATTGAATCTGTCTGCATGTTTGAGAGATTTTTAATTCTAATTAAACTTTCAATAATTATTATTGTGACTTTTAACTAAGTGTTGGGTTCAATTGTAAAGATTATGGTGGTTTAGTGAAGCGGGTGTTGTTGACTGTTATAATCTGAATATTTCAAAATTAGTGGAATGTTTGTTTTTGTATAGGATCTTATGACTTGTTTGACGCTTTTGTTACTGGGATGCAAGATAAGGCTTTTTCAAATTTAGAACATGCTAGATAAATATATATGAAACTATAGCGACTGAAGTACTTTTGGAACAATTTGGAATACCGTTATGTTGTGGAAGTTGTTATTTTAGAAGAATATTATACAAATGATATCCACAGTCTGTACATTTTTATCTTCCAATTCACTCAATAACCGGTAAATAAGTATTTGAATATATATTATAATCAACCAACTTTTAATTTGTTACAGATAAAAATGACGAAAAGATCAGACGTGCATATAGCAAGATGGCTTGAAGAAGACAGAGATGAAGACTTTATTGATGGACCAGCTGGTACAGATGACGATGTGGATCACATAGAAGAACAGTTAGAAAGCACTGAAAGTGAATACAGCAGTGGAGCGGAAGATAACACGGATGTGGACGATCTTGACTGGGAAACAGTTTTTAATGTGATTGAGGGATCAAGTACCAATAATTATTATTTGGGCCTCGAAGGCACTAAATGGATGAAGAATCCTATAGATGCTAGAATATTACTACAAAGCGATTACATTCCAAATGTTGTACCAGGTCCTACAGATTATGCTAAATCAAGAAAAACCCAGTCTGCATGCTTCGATTTATTCTTTGATGAAAGCATTATTTATATGATTGTAAAATCAACAAATGAACGTATTATAAAAGAACAAAAGAAATTCGCTAGAGAACGAGATGCAAAATTGACTGATGAGGTGGAAATATATGCACTGCTGGGTATTTTTTTTCTTAGTGGATGTATAAAAACTAGCCGAGAAAACTTCTTGCAATTATTTGATGAAAAAAAGAGCACTGGAATGGAAGCTATTTACCTCGCAATGAGTTCTCAAAGATATATATTCTTATTGAAAAATCTTCGTTTTAATGACCCCGTGACTGATCGTGTAGCTGAAGATAAAATGGCACCAATCAGGGTATTATTTCAAATAGTGGTGAACAATTTTCAAAAACACTTTACACCTAGTCACGAACTAAATCTGGGTGAGTTGATTACACCGTACAAAGGAAGATGTGCATTCCGCCAGCACATGCCCAAGAAACCTGTCAAACTTGGAATAAAGATGTTCGCGTTGGTGGACTGTCAGTATCCATATACTTACAATTTGGAAATGTACGTTGGTGATAATCCTGGGCCTTATCAAGTAAGTAATCGTAAGTTAGACATCGCTGTGAGAATGACTGATCCTATTCAAGGAGAATATCGTAATGTTACAATGAATAACTGGTTCACAACTTTAGAAACTGGAGAAGTCTTGTTTGAGAAGAAGGTAACAATCGTCGGGGCAATGAGACCAGACAAAAAAGAAGTGCCAAGAATATTTAGAACTATTAAAGAGAAAAATTTACATGCGTCTCTATTTGGATATGGACATGTTGCCACCATCGTTCAGTATATCTGCAAGCCTGATAAAGCTGTTCTTCTGTTGTCAACGAAGCATTGCAAGGGTTCAATAAATAGAAACCCTGAAAATCAACTTAAACCAGAAATAATGGTCGATTATAATAGGACGAAAAAGGCCGTAGAAACGGTAGATAATATGTGTTCAAAGACCGATGTGACAAGGAACTCGCGTAGATGGCCACTGAACGTATTGTTTCGTCTGCTGAACTTAGCTGCTATAAATGCATTGTGTATTTTCACAATAAACAAAGGGCACGAAAGAATAGTGCGTCGTGAGTTTCTAACAGAACTGGCCCTTAGCATGATAAAGCCATTGGTTCAGAGGAGAATGCATGTAGAAGTTTTACCGAAGATAGTCAAACAGGAAACGTACGAGTTCTTAAGCCTTCCCATGCCACCAGACGCTGAAATACCTGCAGAACTCAACGATAAACCTGTTCCTTGTGCACGAAGCGGTTCGCGTGGGAGATGTCACGTTTGCCGAAAGTCAAGGCAGGCTAAAACTACTCGTAATGTGTGCATATCTTGCTCAAACTTTACTTGTTTTGAACACAGTAAATATATGTGCATTACTTGCTATATCAGGCAAAGAAAATAATTATAATGTTAAGTCAAAAATTATTGTGATCACAACGGCCAAAGCAATTTTATATTAGAACTGCCTAATTTTTTAAATTTGTTAATCGTATTAAATACTACTTAACTCTAAAGCATTGTGCGCGTACATATACTAAGACATATGAATACTCATAATTTGGTTAAGTCTTCCGGAAGTTATCACCCTTCCGATGATGAAAAATTTCTAATATCTGTCACTTGTACTTTTTTATGCAACTTTCTCGAGTAAACTCTTGTTTGCAAAAACTATTTTAGTGCAGTATGCATCCTAATGCAATTAAAATAAAGACGAATTTGGAACTACACAGTGTTTTATTACCATAAACCAATAATTCTGTAATCCTTTGCACTATTTCCCTTAGCAACAAGTGTTGAACCACATAATAAATAAAATACATAATAGACGAGACTATCGCGGCAGTTTTATTTTCGATTCATTCAATGAAGACATATAATTGGAAGCGGTAACCAAATACAGTAGTTATGTCTTATAAAATAAGGTTGGATATAGAATTATTGGTAGAGAAAATATCGGAGTTCCAGCTTGTTTAATTAATCATCTGCGTTAGTGGAAAATCGAGCTGTTTGCGAACAAAATCGTCTAAAAAGTTTGATAGCTGACAAAGATTTTGACAGCAGCTGTCTATCTGGGTTATTCGCTATTATAAGCTCATTATGCTTAGTGTCACCATTGTTTTAGAGAGATTTTGTGAGAAAATTTGATTAAATAAGTAAAACTGAATCATTACCGGGTTTCACTTGTGTCGTAGTTTTTATTGTAGATTAACTTTTGACCGTGACTTTGTTCATTTGAATGTCGGTTATGGTGGATGCAGACGAAGTCGCGGATTAAAAGTAGCCCATATCCTTTCTCGTGGTTCAAGCTTCATCATGTCAATTTTTAGACGCTCACTCTTGGGCATAAGTCTCCCCCAAGGGGGGGTTCAACCGTAATCACCATGCTTGGCTGATGCATGTTGGCGATCGCAGTAGGTGTTATGGTACTCAGATGGACGCTCCTACCAATCCACTGGTCAATATCCCGCTGTCGCCTTGTACAACACCCGCGGGTAGAAATAAGGTAGTTCTATTCGCGACCGGCACCACACGGCTACCACGGCACGACCACTATATCGTCGGTTTGCCGACGATATAGTGGTCATGGCTGAGACCATGGAGGACCTCAGTACAATGCTCGGTGACCTCAGTAGAGCTTCCGAAAGAGTGGGTCTTAAAATGAACATGGACAAAACCAAGGTCATGTTGAATGCCCATGTAACACCCACTCCTATCAAGATCGGAGACTCTACACTCGAAGTTGTAGACGATTATGTCTACCTGGGACAAACGGTCTAGTTAGGTAGGTCTAACTTCGAGAAAGAGGTCAATCGTCGAATCCGACTCGGCTGGGCAGCGTTCGGGAAGTTGCGTGATATCTTCTCGTCCAACTTACCGCAGTGTCTCAAGACGAAAGTCTATGACCAGTGTGTGTTGCCAGTGATTACATACGGGACCGAAACGTGGTCGCTCACAATGGGCCTCATCAGAAGGCTTAAAGTCACCCAAAGGGCAATGGAGAGGGCTATGCTCGGAGTTTCCTTGCGTGATAAAATCAGAAATGAGGATATCCGCAAGAGAACCAAGGTTACCGACGTAGCCCGAAGAATTGGCAAACTTAAGTGGCAGTGGGCAGGGCACATTCCTCGCAGAACAGATGGCCGATGGGGTCGAAAAGTTCTAGAGTGGCGACCGCGAACCGGAAGACGTTGCGTTGGAAGGCCTCCCACTAGGTGGACCGATGACCTGGTAAAGGTTGCGGGGATCCGCTGGATGCGAGTCGCACGGGACCGGTCAATGTGGCGCCACTTGGGGGAGGCCTATGTCCAGCAGTGGACGTCTTTCGGCTGAAATGATGATGATGATGATGATGACCACACGGCTAAGGTTCAAGCTTAGCCTGTCCCAACTTTCATCAAAATCGGTTCAGTCGCTTAGCTGTAAAAGTGGAACAAACAAACCACCAAACTTCTTATGCATTTTTAATATTGTATGAATACATCTTAATATACGAGACGGACATGAATATGAGATGAAAAAAGGATGCGACCGTAAAACCACTAGATAGATGAAATTAACCATTTCCAATATTAATTAAATAAGTTTTATAATGAAAATCTTAATTTACTTGTTGGTTTTACTTCGCCTCACACCAAACAGCCATTTGTTGAGATAAATTCTATCAAATTGCCCAATTTAATTAATACAAGAAACCGCGAATACCTTTGCCAATAAACTCTGAGCCAATAAATTCATCAGATATCTTAACTATTAGTTAAAACCGCATTGTTTCTGAAGCAATCAACAACTAATCTAAGTTTGACGAAAGATAAACTTCCGATTTCAGTACCAACTGTTCGTCGACTTATAACAAGAATATCGTCAGATACAGACTTTTATCAATAATATTCATTCATTAATTTCATTTAAACAATAACAATTTGCATTGTGCCTGAATGTTTCCGTCGATGCGAAGTAAATAGGTAACAAAACAACACATTCACATACGAATACAACATAAAAAACTATCTCAACACAAAAATAAATTAATTTACAATAATTCCATTTAGACAATCATAACATCAAAAAAAAAAATAATAATAATAACAAAATAATAATGACAACAAAGACAATAAAGTCGTTCAATAATTCAACCCTATCAACATTAATTACATTTAAATTCTTTAATAATAATAATAATGAAATATGCTTTTTAACCGACTTCGAAAAGGATGAGGTTCTGAATTCGATTGGTATTTCTTTTTTATGCATGTACACCGATTACGCGAATTATGATCCGATTTACGTGATTCTTCTTTAGTTTGATGCGAGATAGTTGCCATTTGGTGCCATAAAAAATGAACATAGTTTGGCCCAGTAGTTTTAATTTTATGAACATTTTTTTTTTTTGCATAACATTTTTCAGTGTAGTCCGATTTCTTTTTTTAATTAATTGTATATACCTCAAATTTGGTCCTTTATTCATTTTAAGAAAATATTCCACCCCTCATCTGCCTAGCCTTTCCCCAACTATATTGGGGTGGGCTTACAGTCTAACCGGATTCAGCTGAATACCAGTGTTTTACATGGAGCGACTGATTTTTTTTTTTTGGTGTCACCGTTTCGTAATTAGTTTGTATGATAAAAAAAAATTGGTTGTCTGTAAAGTCGGTTTACTGACGATAGTTGAACGTGACAACGCGAAAGAATCATTACCTTTATCGCTGTAATTATCGTTGCTATAAACAATTGACACCACATTCACTTTTCACATGGAACGCCTCAGAGCGAGGTAACGCCGCAGAGCGAGGTAACGCCTCATGACGTCATGTAACGCCGTAACGCCGCATGACGTCATGTTTTTTCGTGCGTGCAGCCGACTCTATCGAATTATAAGACGTTGTCACGTCAAAAGTAGGCACTAAAAGCGAAAAAAAACAAAACCTTTATAAAAAAAAGACAACCGCCTTCAAAAAGTAAAAAATAACTTTCAATTTGCAATTCGGTGGCAATACAGGCAATACAAAACAACAAGCAAAACCAAAGCCACAGACTTGCGAATTGAAAGTTATTTTTTACTTTTTGAATGCGGTTGCCTGATCCAGCCGATCTCCACAACCTTTACCACCTAGTTGTGGGGATCCGCTGGATGCTAGTCGCACGGGACCGGTCAATGTGGCGCCACTTGGGGGAGGCCTATGTCCAGCAGTCCGTCTTGCGGCTGAAATGATGATGATGATGATGATATTGTTTGGTTTATTACCGGTATAAACAATCCCACCAAAAACATTTTTATGTAAAATGTTGCCAAGACGAGAGCAAATGGCTCGCACTGTCAAAAAGTTATCAGATCTCTACGTATAATCTCTACTTTACTAGCCCTAACTTCACAAAGGCGGTGGTAGGTGGTGATTGTGGTCAAACGCAAGCCTTTTCGATAATAAAAAAAAGCTAGTGCCCTAGCACTTCGCTTGGCTCGTCTTGGCGGGGGCACTACGGTGCCCCCAGATTTAGATTAATAACTGCGTTACGAAAGTTTGTTTCTGCATGAAACTGTTTGATTAAGGTTTGTATACATGCCAATAACTTTGAGCATTTGGCCCGTACTGAATTTGTGGACGAGTGCGGGGGTGATGTAGACGCAGTCTTAAATCGGACGCATTTTTAATTTATTGTAATAAAAATAATACATATTTGTAAAAAGTAACAAAACCAAATAATTTTCAAAGCAGTAGATTTTTTTTTTACTCTTTTGATAAGAAATTAAGAAGTAAAATGGTTTCATCTCAATGATTTGGAGGTGATGTGACATTTTTTTTTCTTATTATGTGATACAGATCGAAAACTTGTGGCTAAACCAATTACGTCATGTAGATTACTAACAATTTTTTTCAGATGTAATTTCTCTGTAAATGCCGACAAAAAGTTACTTCATCTGCATGCTTCTTTCGAGAGAGCAGCCTTAATGTGTTTTTGGAGGATATGATAGTTTCATCAACGCATGGAGTGTAACATATTATGAGTCAAACTAACGACTCCCCCCGGCTTTCCACGTGTATGTACCACATATTACACCCGGTAACAGTTCTAGATAATTTCTGGTTTCTATTGGTTATACCTATATGATAATCCGTTTAATAGTTTCTGTAGATAAGTCCGAACGAATTCATACTACTACTAATTAAGTACTAATCGATTTATGATTTAACGGCTGAACTGATTGTGATAAAATTGAGTATGAATATAGCTTGAATTCTGGGGAAGGGCATAAGCTACATTTTAATTCGCGATAATCGCGATAACCGACATAAACGCGGACGAAGTCGCGGACAAAAGCGACTTTATAATAATTATTATGTAATGAGGATATTTTTACGCTAAATTAGTAACATAAAATATTTCTATTAAGATTTTTGTAAATCTCTTAAACGTTTTAAACAAATATATAAACTAGTAAATGTATAAAGGCACGAGAAAATTATATTCGCTTTCAACAATGTAAGGCTCCAAAAATATTTTAGCTTCTATTACAGCACGGTTTAATTAAATATGCCAGGTAGAAGGATATACAACACATTTGAACCTACGGTTTGAATAAAACACGCATAAAGACCTCTTACGTATTCATCTCCTTATCTCATCATCTACAGAAACCTTATTTCGGGCAGACCGTTATTTTCACCTTATCAGTACACTAACTAACCTTTATGCGAGCCCTTTTACTAAGTGCCCCACTCTAATTAAGATTAAAATACACTAAATTACTCCGACATTTTTAAGCTCATGCCATAAATTAATAAAGGCCATAAAGTGGCCCACGTGCGGAGGCCTTAAGCCTTGGACTCGGAAGGCCATTCATTAAAACTTACAACAATGGAGTCAGATACGGATATAATTCAATAAGCATCTCCGACCGCTCTGCAACTTGCTCAATATTTTACAACTATGAATAGGGATGTGTGGTTCGAACAACACACGATGTGAAGTTCTGATATTATTCCGGGAAATATTGTGGAACATTTTATTTTACCAACACATGACTCATGAAGTTTTGCACTGTTTTCTAAGGGCGGGTTGTTTCAAACAGTTGGTTAACGGTAAAAATGGACGGTTCAAAATTACTATGACGTGAGATGTTTAACGTTCGTTCGTAAAAAGTAACGGGTTGTTTCATGACATAAAAATCAGTCAGTCAAAGTTATTCAAAAAGAGAGTCCATAATATTTTGATGTTTGACGTAGCTGTTTGACAACACAAAATTACTTTCACTGGTAGATGAAGCATTGGTTATGGTAATAGTAACTTTATAACGTACGCTAAGGCCACCATTTTGTGAAACAACCCATTTTTTTGTTTGACGATAGTTCGCGCCATTTTTAACTATTACCCGGGTAATAGTAAAAAATGGCGCTAATTGCTTCAACAATACTCTACTGAATACGTCACTGAATTAAGTGATCATGTGAAAACGCATTCATTTGTTTTTTGAAACTTAGGGCAACGTGCGATATTGAGCTGGTACCTTAAAAAAACAAGGTGTGTTGATAAGTTGCGACGTACTGCGAACGACGCTCGAGCCCCTGGAATCTAAGAGCTACAACGCATTTGTGGCTGGCCCCAATGCAGCGTGCCGTATTCCGTCTAACTGTATTGTCTAATTCTATTGCGGTTCGCTGTCATCGTCAATTACAAGCATTTCTTTTCCATTATATTGATGGATATATGCGACTGCAATTACAAATTCGTAACAATAGATGTGCGGCCCGACACAGCTCCAAGACAACCGTTGCGGTTGACGACTAGTCGCAAGTCAGTGCGTTGATATCATGCGGTTTCATATAAAAATTGAAATGCGGCCTGACGCAACGGGACACTGCAAGTGCGTTGTAGATCTAAGAGCTCATGCAGCAGTATCAAAGGCTTAGACACTACATTCATTTCACTTTAACATGTAACATAAAAAAAATCTCTTGCATAATATAAAGCCTGAAAACCCTTTCCTAGAATAATTAATCTATGTAAGAGGTAATACATTACACAGACCTTTAAATTAGTTCATACATTAAAAGGAATTATGTAAGCGATTTAGCTGAAATTCTAAACCCTAGCTAGATTATTCTAAAGTAAATGTTCTACAGTGTTAACGATTTTCTAATCTTCAATAACGGGATTAATAATTTGCCTTTCAAGAACACTTTGAGATAATTCAATTACTCCGATATGAATTAAACCAGTTATTAGAACATGTTTGAAGTGTTTAAAACAACTTAGTACTATTTGTCTTCATAACACGTGAATTTCTAAGCACCATTATTACATTTCACACCACATACATCCGATAACATTTCCATGTCTTTTCCTGCAGACACCATTAATATTACTGACTGTTATAGCACTTATATTATTCTCACGGCCACACAATGGTTCACGTTGACCATCAACGTCCACTTTAGTATTCAACGCTCCATTTGGAAAAAAAGAGGTTCTTAAAAGAGGTTTCATCGTTAGGTGTTGAAAAAGTCATTTGCGTTAAAAAAGAAAACTAAACCTTCTGGAGCTTACAAAAGTTCTTTTTTCAAATACTTTCCAAGGAGTTTCAGTATGCTTATAGCGGAACTTTTTGTTTGTGTTTCCCTATAGCCTGAAAGGACTGAATATCTTACTTCTAGACAAGCGTACATCATCGTCAACCATAATCGCGTAACATCAGAAGCAGGTAATTTTTGACCTGCTTCTGATGTTACGCTAGTTTTAACATTTACCTAATAAAATGCAACCTCCCTCTGTCTTGCTATTATATCATTCAGCAAGCTCCATAACTTAATTTTTAAATGATACGTAATTCAAAATGACGTAGATATAAGATTTTAAACTCATTATCATTTGATATTTTAGTTATTTGAATAGAAACTGACTAACTACAAGTACAAAATGAAATCAAGTTTAAATACCAAAATATGAATAGCTCAATTGTATTTGTAGCACTTTTGTGGCTTGTTTTGCCTAGGTTTTAGTTGATATAATTATATCGGTCTACACAACCGGAACTGCTAATCCAATCATCATCTGCCTAGTCTTTTCCCATCTATCTTGAGTCAGCTTCCAGCCTAAACGAATGCAGCTGAATACCAGTGTTTCAAATGGAGCGACTGCCTATCGGACTTGTACAACCCAGTTACTGGGTAACACGATACGATTGGTAAGACTAGTTGTCAGATTTTCTGGCTTCTGACTTCTTGTAACGACTGTCAAAGATTTACGAATGACAGCCAGGACCTACAGCTTTACGTGCTTTCCGAGGCACGGACACAAAATATAAAGGGTACAGAAGGACCGCTCCCGCCATTTTCAAAAATAATTACCTAAACTTGCCAGACTCACTAGGGCTGGTATTGTAATGACTCTGTAGGTTTTATTTGTGACAATATGAAATTTTATTGACACTGGTTGGAATTCTTTGCAATTTTTTTAAAACAAAATATATAAGTATATACATCACTCGTGACAGTCGAGACTGAAGTTTGCTTGAAACTGCTTGAGAATGCCTATAAACGTAATGTCAATGTGTGCGTGCGAAAAATGGCGGATTTTTCTGAGTGGTCTCTCTGCTCGGGCGCGACGCAGTCTTACGTATTTTGTGGCACGGAGGAGTCTCGGTATGAAGTGGATAGTCACCCATCCACGAACCGACCAGGGCAAGCGTAGCTTAGCCATCATGACCGTTCAAAGCCGTACGACTTTTATTTAGCTACGAAACTCGTATCTCTACAGCTAATTCAATGCAAAATAAAAATAAAAACTTTAATATTTTTCTTTCTCTACAGCAGCAGTATAAAAATAAAATTCTGCCAAACTCCGCAGTCACTGTGGCACCTTCTAACTATACGTTACTATAATATTAGATATGTATGATCCCGGTTACTAGCTAAAAGTTCAGAAACTGCTACAGCATACGGCTCGCCAATTTGAATCGTAACTTAGTGAATTTCATTTCAGTGTGTTAGAACTTAGCTTTTGTTCATGTACGTGATGTTAAGAGCATTATTCAGGTGGACGCTCTAATAAAATTTGGAAAGTTGGAATTGTGTGTGTGTGTTACAGACATTTTGTGTTGAATTACCTTTTATACGTGTTCTTTATAGGATTACGTGGTGTTGTTGAATGATTTGGTACGTAAAAATTATGTTTTCAAGGCATCTGAAGGTTTTATGCACGGAGTAAATTGAACGTTAATTCGATAGATTTTTAAATTATATAAATAATGAACTTATTATTGATTTTTTCTTTTTTTAAATTCTAATAGGCTTGCGTTTGACCGCAACTTACCTGCCTAGGATGAAGCGGTTTACTCGTGCCTTGAAGATACCCAGATTATAATTATCAGGGAACAGAGAGGCGGACAGTTCGCATAATAAATGTGGAATCAAAGCGCTTGGTTCGAGACCGTGGAACTTCTACCATTTAGCGGTGATGCTTAGCCGTATCTCTGCTCGTCCAATGATGGAATGAGGATGGAGGAATTAAATCGTGCAATTCCAAAGCACACTCTCCGAATTTCATTTGAAAGTTTTATTCATATCAATGAGAATAGCTATGTTATTCTGTAAGAACTCACTCTTACAAACTGTTTTAGGTATACTGTAATTCGATAACTACTACGTTAGCGCCACTGAGTACCAACTTAGGTGAAGCGAACTATTATTACGTTACTATTTTAGCGAATACCAAATACTTTTCACTTCAGGTAAGTGAAATCGGAAATGAGATAGGATTCGAATTCGCGGGTGAATTCTTACAGAATCGCACTGTAGGTCTTGCTCTGCAGTGGGACAGTAATAGGCTGATATTGTTGGCCGTATTTCCCATTAGAAAATTGCCTTAAGACCTCTGTTTATTATCTGGTGCCAATAAAAAGTTAGATGCTTCAGTTGTTTCATTACCGCAATGTTATTGCTTCAAACCTCGTTTGATCGTAATACAAGCAAGGGTAAAGTTAAAGTCAAATTATTTATTTCAATTAGACCGTTAAGGCACTTTTGAACGTCAAATACGTACTAAGGTTTGTCAAGAATTTGGCGAGAATTGGCTTGATATTTTTCCAACGGCTGATTAAATCTTTCCTGGGTGTCATCTTTGCTGGCAGTGCTTCGCTTCGGGCAACTCGACCTCATACTAAACAAATGTAGCATCTAGGTCTGTACCTAAAACGGTCACGTACATATGACGTACTATTGAAATAAAAAAAAAATGCAAACGTTACTATGTCACAGATCAAATGAAAGGGCTTGTTATGAGGATCTCAAATATATTTTTGTTATTATTGTAAAATAAATAGTTTAGATGTTATTCATGAAAGAAGACGAAAAATGTCCATTCTCCCCCGCTGATCTCCAAAACTACTAAGCATAAAATTTAGAAAAAAAAATACAAAATATAGTTAATTGCTTGTAGAACACAGTACAGGAAAGCTTATAAGAATTCTATCTATTGAAAATAAAGTGGTAAACTCAATATAATACGTTCACTTACGGAAAATAGTTGTAGATTCAAATTTCACATTCAGTAAGAGTACTTATTGTAAAACAATACAATTAAATAAAAACATTTGACTTTGGCATTATACGGAACCCTCTCCACGGGAGTTCAACTCGCACTTTGCCGGTTTTTTTTTAAATTAAGGTTTAACTTGCAAGATTTAACAATATCAAAATACTGACCTCTAAAACAACTGACGAAACGCTCAAGACTAATGAAAACCTTACACAGCCATTCAAACCAGAAAAGGCATTTAAAACCGAATATGTTAGCCAACATAAACACATATTCTGCTAACAAGGCTTGCGGTAACCTCACGTACTTGCCTAACCCCACACGCCGGCATTATAAATACTATTAGCTACCCCACCTCGCAATCCTTGGGGATCCTTGGGGGATCCCGCTTGCAATTTTCCCCGAAACTATCCCACATTAATCCCTAGCTCCGTAAAGGTTTTTATTATGAGGCTATGACGAAACAATTGGTATAAAAGGATCCCTTTTGGCCTTTATATGTTACGGTAACGGGATCCAAAAAATAATAATAGGAAATATGGAGGTGCAATGAAATTTTGTGATGCAAACGTTAGTGTCAAGCAGTTTGTTTTTATGACAAAAAACGTTGGTGCGGCACGTGTCTTGCTTGCTTAATGATTATGTGCACATGTGTGAAGATGGAAGTCTTGCTTGAATCCGTGCGCAAATTTAGGTAGGTACTTTTTTTCTTTTTTTTTTATCTATTGATAGGCATACGTTTGACCACTATCTCACCTGATGGAAAGCGATGATGCGGTCTAAGATGGAGCACGCTTGCCTAGAAGTAACCTATTCACTCTTGACTTAAAGACTCCCAGGTTGTAGCTATCAGGAAACATAGACTCAGGCAGGGAATTCCACTCCTTAGCAGTACGCACAATGAATGTATTACCAAAACGTTTCGTGCGTGTGGGTGGGATGTCCACCATGTACCGGTGGCGCATCGCCGTACGTCTTGTGGTCCGATGATGGAACGGGCTCGGCGGAATTAAATTATGCAATTCCGTCGCACACTCCCCAAAATGCAACCGACTACTTATTTTGATTCTAGTCGCAAGACATAATTACTGTAGGCAATAGTATTGCTTCCAAGCCTGACAGGTAGCAATAATGAGCAAGGTTTTCTTACCATTTTTCCGGCTCATTGCCAAAATCTGCTTGAAGATTTGGGACCAAAACTATGTAGATTACTGTCAACATTGATTCATGAATTTTGTGTGTTTTTAAAAATAAAAGCAACATTTTAAGGGAAATATTTTTATTGAAGCCAAGAGCGTCGTTAAACCATTTTATATAATGTATGATCTTTTTAATATTCCCCCAATGGAAAGTTTTTTCAATATTATTTCCGTTGATTAATCCGCTGAGATTTATTATGTCTCTACTTAACTTGCAGGGGAATATTGTTCGAGAATAGAGACATGACTCATGCAAGTTTCATTATTCAGAAATATTCT
Source organism: Charanyca ferruginea (assembly GCA_947361185.1). Lineage (NCBI taxonomy): Eukaryota > Metazoa > Arthropoda > Insecta > Lepidoptera > Noctuidae > Charanyca > Charanyca ferruginea. The sequence continues at coordinate 59,299,792 of OX376055.1, forward strand.
CCTTGTGACTCTACAATAAATATTAAATTTTACGACGGAGCGATAAAACGAGATACATATGTATCCAAGTATAATGGGAAGACACGGGTATATAAACATCATTTCCTCAAAGATAAAAGCTTAAAACGAAACGTTTCAGTTCTTAATAGAAATTCTTAACATGAAAACAGCGATCGAGATATCAAAATGGAGAAAAGGAATTAAGTGTAAACAAAGATGATCACGGCACATTTCAAAGGCAGCGTTCCGCAAATAAAACATTCATGCAGTACAGTTAACTGAATCACCCACCCCGTACACCTAAACACCGTATTATTTGGCTCACGTTCCTATTTTACTCAACTCAGTACAGGTGGAGCCGCGGCACACCTCGGCAATATTTTTCCGTCAACTCCGCATTTATATGATAATGCGTACCCTAGAAGGTGGTTCGGTACTGATCCGGTGAGTTCCGAAAATTTCCGAACTCGTAAATCTAATTTCGGTGCCCACCTAAGTTCGAGCTCATATTTGCCGGCAATTCAGCGCCGCGTTTTGTTTGAGATTCGACCTTAACACCGAGTTATGAGTAGTGCTGTTGATGTGTATCGACAAATTCATGATAATAGTTCGACTATCGATATTTATCGACGGCGATAGCGTGCCAATAAAATTTTATTGTAGCGATAGTGGCGCAGACGATAGCGAAAGGAAATTGACAGTTTCAAAGTCCCAATACAGCGCAACTGTGTTAATAACTTTGCTCGGTAGAAATGTTCCATCTAGTTTTATACGCTTTTATTTCTGCAATTTAGAAGTTTAGAACTCAGAATATTTAAGTTGTTTTCGTGGATGTATTCACCAAGTACTGCAATTTAGGAGTTTAGAACTCAGAATATTTAAGTTGTTTTCGTGGATGTATTCACCAAGTACCTATACCCTGTTCACAATAAGATTAGACATTTTACATTTTCTCCCACCGCAAGATTAGACATAAACACAAACCTTTTTTACAGTCCGTTCAACCGATTTTGCGATATTGCGTATTGCGTTGGTAGCATGACAAATGGCAACTGCAGTAAACAGTTGTTATTGTAACCACTTTTTTGCCTCTAATGTCATCCTTAAGCCTACGGAATAGAAGTCAAAATGGGTTGAAGGGACGGTAAAAAAGGTTTGTGTTTATGTCTAATCTTATTGTGAACAGGGTATAAGTATGTATCGTGTACGATTCCAGAATAAGTGAAGTGACTGCGTAACATGATCGCCTTTTTGAAACGAAGTTCCATAACCCTACTTACGGTGGGAGAAAATGTAACATAACGTAAGATTCTTGCGTAATACCCCCTCCATACGCCTTCTCTTTCTCTCACACTCGCTCTATCTTTCTTTCTCTTTCTAGCATGTGTGTGCGTGCATGTGCGTGCGAGTATGGAAACTTGTGCAGAACTATACAAATTTTATTTTAAATGATGTTCGCAGTTGAAAAATGCGTTTTATTTTTTCTCCAGAATTTGTTTTACAAAATAAAAACGTGTATAAAAAACTATTTTTTTAAATACAGTAAACATCGACATCAGTGTCATTCCATCCCTATATACGAATGAAAAGTATGTAAATCCGGAAGCGTGGAGCATTAACTTTCCTTTTTTGTTTGAGATATTGTTTTGCTTTTAAAATGTGCATACTTTATATTTGTATACCATATTCCATACATTAGGCAGAGAAGAAGACACAGTTATTAGTTTTCAGCTTTGATAACGTCTTCGAGTATGTTTGTAAATATTTGCAACCTCTGCTCTCATCTCAATAAAGTGCTACTTAAACCCTGAAGGTCATTATTGACGACACAGTTAGCGCAGTGGTTGAGCGAAACTACTGCGCAGCGTGTCGTGGGTTTGATTCCCGTACGGAACTAATATGTGTATAACCATAGAATATATCCGATATATAACCTACAGATAGTTGTTTCGGGTCTGGCTGTTTGAGTATGTGAGTTTCAATTTCAATATTTTTTAACCCACGACTCAAGAGAAATTCTTAGTGTGGGGCAACGTTTTCAAAAACAAAAATGAATAGAATTCTCGTAACTAAATTCGTTTAAAAATTATAGTCGCAATTTCTTCTGAGACAATCAATGCCGAAAACTTAACGAAAATGTAGGTTAATTAAAAGCATTTCTGAAAGATTGAGACGAGATTTGAAAACAAATGTTCGAATAAATTGCCATCCTGATACATTTTTGACAAGATTTTGACATTGTATTTTTTGACTAGATCTGGAATGTTTTTAATTAATAGAATTGGTTTTCGATTTGACGTTGGACAGAACAGAATGGAAGAATAAAACATGTTGCGCCGACCCCAAGGATTATGGGATAAGGGCACGAAGAAGAGAATTGGTCTTCAGAAGCAAACGTTCTTTAAACATACGAGAGTATTCAATTGGCAGTATTCAATGGAGGAATTGAATACTGCCTAAAATACTAAAAAACAATTGTCATCATGAGAAGTAGGTACCTACTAAAAATCTTAAATGGTCAACCAGCATAATATAGTATTCACAACCGTTTCTTTTTCACAAGTTGTAAACTTACAAAATAAAACCCAGCGATTTTATTAAATTGTTACGTTCTTTCATTTTCTATGACAAATGAACAGGACTTTTAATTTTAAAAAGCCATTTCCCCATTTACATTAAAAAAAAAATGATAGGAAACGCGAAATGATTCAAAGTTATTTTTACACAACCAAAAACAAGAGAGAGAGAATACATGTTAGTAAGTACTTAAAAAAATCACGTGAAAATATATTCCTAGCAAAAATGAGGTCCGGAATATTTACAAAGAGATGTTACCAGTTCACCGAGCCATTTGCACAGCACGTAGAGCAGATAAAACATTTTAAAACTAAAGAGGGTTGAATAAAGAAGTTTTCTTACTAGTTAGTCGACTGAATAAGCACGGGGGTACGGTAAGGTCAAATTTATTGAAACTTTCTCCTAACAATATAGCCAATTAGTTAAACTTAACTAACTTAATATTTATGGACGAAGACTTAATTAAGAAGCGATGTGCTTAATTATGGCTTGAAAAGTGGTGTTAGCTGAATTAGTTTTTTGAAAGTTAAACTAAGGTTACTTTTATGAGTGACCTCAAAGTTATCGACATAAAGCAGTGAGTCTTAAATATTTATATCGCTTTACTTTGTGTGTCGAAAAGAAACGAAACAAATTAAAGAAACAAATCTTATTGAAGACTAGACTTTGCTGGCCATTTTGTTCGCATGGAAGTCAGAAGAAGTCACAGTCAACAGGAGGTAACATGCTGACCCGCAGATTCTCCCGCAGCTCTGAATAAGTGAAAGTAACCTTGTTTAAGGCCTATTGTCAAAGCTTTTATTATACGAGAAAACTGTGGGTCAGTCACACCAAAAGACCGCTGGATGTCCTACGCGTCCAGTGTAATACCATCTTCAGGACCATGTTGGATCAGGACCATCTTCAGGATTATGTTGGGGCTGCCTCGCTTCTGTAGTGCATCGGGGTTGTTTGCAATGTATCGCACTGATGGCTTTCATGCCGTCATCCGAAAGAAAACAGTATCCCTGATTTGCAGAATGCGTGGCAGCTGCAACGGAATTTTGAAGATTTTAGCTGATAGGATCTCTTCTTCACTTTGGAGATCTATCATTAGAAGAGTCATTTAGTGTAATATATTTGTTTTGTTTTGTGTAGTTTACTTGTATTTTGTATTTTAATAATTTAAGCCTCTATGGATTTTATTATCCGAAATAAATGAATTTTATTTTTATTACATTTATTAAACAAACACTATGGCACTCGCAACCGTTTTCTATCAGCAAAATATATTTTTTCGAATTGAACCATCGAAGCTGTCAAAGATAACCTTTTACAAACAAATAAATTTTACCTCTTCATCTCTAATCTAATATATAGAATTCTCATGTCAGTGTTTGTAACAAAACTCCAGATAGTAATATTTAATATTTTCTTATTGAAGATAGAATCGACATCAAATGATCACAAGACCAGTTAATAATGATTCCAATTTCAAATTCATTATTATAGTTGTTTTGTAGTACAGTGACTTATATAATTTATACCATACATTTTTGAAAAATAGACGCTATTTACGTAAGTACCTTTTATATTTATTAACATGCAAAACGAATACAGTATAAACAGACCAACAAATAGAAAAACGTGAACGACAGACAGAAAGCAACTGAATAAACATTCACGTCTTAATTTGAGAGGGACTCAAAACAAACGCAACGGAGCAAATATTAAGATAAGAGAAACATCAAAAATAATTAAAACACGAACAGATGCGGATGCAATTAAAGCAATCATCAACACTCCCTCTGCAAATAAACTTGATTTATTTGCTGAGAGTAAACCTACCAAAAATGTCAATACTACACATTTCACTCCAGAAAAAAGGGTTCTTTTTTAATTTGAAAAATTTACCGTCGCAAGAAAAGCATGAGTTTAGGAGGGTTCACGATAAATTACATTAAATGCCAAATTAATTAAATAAGAACGGGGACACGCTACCGAAGCTTTCGGGTGAAAAATATATCTAATCAAAATTCATAAGTTAATAAAACTTGGTCTAATTTTGGTAAATTAGGTAATGAGATAATGGTACTCTTTGGTCCTGAATTTCAACTTCATAGCTCGACATTCGGGTTAATTTTCCTACTGGCGAAGATTTCATAAGACCAGAAGGCCAATTCCAGTAATTAAAATATTTAAAATGTATAGTCATAATCTAAACTCAACGACAATTAAATGTTTCAAACTTGACAAAAATGTTAGAATGTTATAGACATTTTGACAGATCTTGACGGAGATTAGAATGAGAACATTTTAAAAAAATGTGGCAATTCAGAAATAAAACAAAAAACACTAATTTGTATTTTAGGATTTTGTGTTATCGGGTTTACCGATAACACAATGGCGTTATAATAATCACAATTAAAAGGAAGCAAATCATTTTCCTAATCTTCAAACACTTGAACAGCCCACTGCGTCAAACATTGATAATCTGGACAAAAAAATTATACATCACAAAAATAATAAATGACAGTAACACAAAGTACATTTCTCTTCGTCAGTACAGTTAATCTAACGCCCATTATTTCAAAGGTTCGATGGTTTTGACAGGCCCCTTTGTGAACGTTTTTGGCCTGTAGTTATTCCCCCTTCACTGTTTATTTGGAATGATAGATTTTTTTTTGTCGATTTATGTATTACTGTGTTTATTTTGAGTGACATTCAAAGGTTTGTCACAGACAGGTCGTATTGATTTTATATTATGATAGATATGTCATTACGTTGAATAAAATATGATCTCGTTTAACCTGAGTGTGTATTAATGTTCTTTCGAATATGGGCTTCCCAAATATTACAGTAAGGATTTTATCAGAATAAAGGTGAATGAAAATAAAATGTACATGTAATATTATATTCCTAAGGCTAGTTTTAAACATAGTTACTTAGTGTTGTTTATAGCGAAACCTTATTTATTTTTGTTATAAAATTAGTTTTTATATCACATATACAAAGCTTCAGTGGGTATTACAGTAACGAAAACTTCAAAACACATTTTTTTTAAAAACGACACGCCGACATTTTTTCGGCCATTTAAATTTTCGTTTCACGAAATTAACGAAATCCTCGGATTAGTCCAGACGTGTCGTCGCGGATTTTTTCTACGGATTTTTTGGACGATACCACTGTGCGAAACATTCGTTAACAAAATGCACTGCTTTGATAAAAAAAAAATAGGAATGTGTTTCATCGTCAAATTGTTTTGCAGAGCAGATTTATCTGTTCGATTTACAAACAAAGAAATACACGAGAAGAAAGGACAGCAATCGTTCAGGACAAATTGAAATAAAAAAACAAACATTTAAGCTTTTCTATCTCAACTATAATATCTACAAAACTATAAAGACCAAACATTATTCGGATCAAAGGACCAAATAGTTCCTTTACATGCTCAATACACTAAACCTTCGGAAGCAATTACCATCAGGTGGGCTATAAACGAACCTGACTTGATCCTTCCAGGAAAAATACATAAAGTCGGTCCTAACGACCGGTGATATCAATCACCAAACGACTTCAGCATCGAGTAATCCCGGTCTCATCAATAATGTGGAATCAGGGCCAACGGCCCAATGTTGCTCCTCGACCTATATTTTTTGATAAGCACTTTAAATGGTAAGGTTCACGTCAATCATGACTTTGTAGTTATTTTTGTTAAGTTCAGCTGGATTGTCACAAAAAATTACGCACACAACTTTGTGAATGTCTAGACAGTATCGAAGTAAGTTTTTCAATTAATATTATTACTTGATTGAATGAGATAATGGTTGGTCCTTTGATAATTTATATGAATAGATACATCGAGATTTTACATTTGATTATTAACCGACAAATACATTATATTTCAGCCGGTCTTTTCTGCAAACCTTCATCGGTAAACTTAGATGGAGTAAGGTCCTACCTGATGCTAGGCAACGGCTCACCTAAAACTCACCTCACCTAGATTCGGTAAAAGAGAAAGGAAACTGGCGGGCCTTAAATTTTCGCTATCATTTCACTGAAATGAGAGACATTATTAATTACATAAAGTTGACGTATGACGAACAGTAACCTTTCGTGTACACCCACATAAAGTACTTACAAGTTATTATTATAATTACTTCCAACAACATCTTGTAAAAGACTTGTCAAAAACATCGTGTGTAGAACATTGTTTTAAACATATTTAATTTACACATTTTTGTCATTATATCAAGTATTGTGAACGATCAGTCTTCATAACAAGTGTGGGAAACAAGGGAATAAGGGAGAGACTCGTGGCTAAGTAAAAGCCATTTAACTCGATCGGTCAATGTTAAGCTATGCTTGCCGCGGTCAGTCCGTGAATGGGTGAGCATCGTTTTCATACCGAGACCCCTCCGTGCTTCGAAAGGCACGAAAACCGTTGGGTTTGGCGGTCATTCGTAGATCTTTGACAGTCGTTCGGAGCCAAACAGTCTGACAACCAGTCTTACCAAGGGGTATCGTGTTACCCAGTAACTAGGTTGTGGAGGTCAGATGGATGGTTGAGGAGTCACTCCATGAAAAACACTGGTATTCAGCTGCATCCGGTTAGACTGGAAGCCGACCGCAACATAATCAAAAAAAGGCTAGGCAGATGATGAGTCTTCATAACAAGTCTAAACGATAAACGAAAACAGTAGATACAAAATGAAGATTACATATTCTGTCATAATATTAAATTCTATTGTATCCACTATCTTTGACGAAACAAATACGTATATTTGCCACGTATTTATCAGTCCGTATGGTTTCGGACGTAAAGAATAGCACCATCCCATATCTTCCCGTGGGTGTCGTAAGAGGCGACTAAGGGACTTACCAGGTAATTGACAGCAGCATTCTCTGTGCCTTTGTAACAACCATACTGCGATCGCCAATCCGCCTGCCAAGCGTGGCGATTATGGCAAAACCCCCCCTTGGGGAGGCCTATGTCTAGCAGTGGACGTCTTTAGGCTGAAATAATGATGATTTATCACGTCGAATTTTGCAGTATACGTATACGAAATTCCAAGTTTTCACCTACATAGCGGTTCTAAACCGTATCTAGGTCCTTAGTGGAGTAAAACATTACAGACTAGGGCGGGTCAACCATAAAATTTGACAAATGAGACAGTTATAGCTTGCTAGCGAGCCGCCTACTAATCGAATTCTGATCAGCGCTGTTTATTCCTGATAGAAAGACTTTCTAAGCTATATTCTGGAAAGCTTTCGGTACCAGCTGCTTTTCTAGTACCTACTAGTTTAATATATGAAGGGACAAAACCAAGAGAAATATTTTTATGTTGTTTTTTTTGCGACATGTATTTTATTATTCTGTATATTTTTACCAAATAAAACATGCCTACAAATCTGTTTCTGAGAACAGCTAAGTAGAACTGACAGCCTCTAAGTATTTGCATGTACTTATAAATATCTATTATTCGTATTTCACTCAAGCAATAAACAGCTTTATTTTCCTACAAAAGGGAATTACGTACTTCAACATCAAAGAAATAAGAGCTCATATTGAAATAAGAACATAAAGTAGTAGAAAAATAATGCTCTTAGAAAAATAATCCTACGTAGCAAGACGTAGACGTGGGCGTAGCACGGGGCTACGAAGCTACGGCGTAGCAATTATCAGAATTCGTTCGTAAAATTATGTGTCATGTTATTTTTTTGTTGTTGTAAATTCTGTCTTATAAGGTCACGGCTTTTGTGTGACCTTTGTATGGAAATTTTATAATATTATTCTTTGATAAGAATCAGACATAGGTACTCGTCCTACACTGAACAAGTTATATAAATTGAAATGTCATTGGTACCGTGTAACCTTCATATGAATTTAGTAAAAAAAGCTGTTGTTATGACATTCCAAACAGACAAATCAATGTTATTTATTTGTATATTTATAATTTGCTAGCTTTTGCCCGCGACTTCGTCTGCGTGAATGTCGGTCATAGCGTATGCAAACGATTAAAAAGTAGCCTATGTCTCTCCAGGGTTCAATCTATCTTCATACAATTTCATCAAAATCGGTTCACCCGTTTCATCGTTCTAATAAAGTACTAAGTATGGAGTATGGATTATGTGATTTAAAATGTTTATCTTTGTCAAGTGTCATTACTAAAGCTTTTTACCAAACACACAAATTTCGCTCAGCTGATAGGTACTATGTGTTTGAAAATCATTGCGTTTTTGTAAAATCAAAGGGTTTTCTTAAGAAAATTACGTTTGTTTAGAAGAAGTTTGGTAATGACATTTGGAATACGTATTATTACAAAATTGCGACTTTGATCTCTAATATCTTCAGAACTAATGGATTCCCATGTATGTTTTCGAAGAAAAAAATGTCAAAGTCAAAGTCAAAGTCAAAGCATTTATTTCAATTAAACCATTTACAGGCACTTTTGAATTGTCAAGGAGTCGGTCAGTTAGACAGAAAGTTGAAGCTAGTTGCTCGTTCCAAAACGTAGGTAGGTCTCTATGGAGAAGAACGAGCAAGAAACTCCACGGACACTCTTTTAAACTCAGGTTTTTACAAAATACTGCTTACATTATTCTTGTTGCTTCTATATGTGAAAACAATGAAGGTAATCTAGAAATACAAAATATAAAAAATAATCAAGATAAAAACCATGGCAGTTAAGAGTTGACCAATCTCTACTGACAGCGCCCGTTCACGAACATGACGCGTGAATCAGCACCATTCAGCTCAACCATTTTAGAGGGAGCCGAATGACCCAACACACGCGCCACCACCAGCGAGACATTTGAGTGAGCATGACAATTCTCTCAACCGCCATGCTCATTTAAGTCAAACACATAATAATTTACTTAAAATATGGCTCCATGGTACTCACATTTACAAAATTGAAATAATGCTGCTAAATTATACAAAACTAAGGTTTCCAATGTTTCTAAAATGTCGAAAAAGTAATTAAAATATATATTTGTGTATAATAATAACGATACTCGTTACTCATGTCAATAAAAAAAAAGGGGTAGGAAACAACATTCCTCCAATTAGGAAATTCCCTAAACTGCCTGTGGAGCAGGACCAGCATTTAGCCAAGCATTTTTATCATTGATGTAGTCATCTAATTTATAATATGCTTGTCTACACAGTGTGCGTTTAATACATGTTTTAAATTGTCTTTCATTTAGTTGTAGAATATCAAGAGGTATTTTATTATAAAATTTTACACAGTACCCCATAAAAGAAGTATGAACTTTTGACAATCTGAATCTTGGCTGATCTAATTTGTTCCTATTTCTAGTATAAACACTATGTCTGTCACTTATTTTATTAAAAAGATGAAGGTTTTTTCGAACATGCATAATGTTTTCATATATGTATTGACAAGGTACCGTCAAGATGTTAATCTGTTTAAACAATTCTCTTAGAGACTCGCGACTGCTGAGATGGCTCTGACAGCCCGCTTTTGCAGAATAAAAATAGAATCAATATCTGCAGCCCGCCCCCAAAGCAAGATACCGTAGGACATGATGCTATGAAAATAACTAAAATATACAAGCCTAGCGGTATCCACGTCTGTCAAATGCCGGATTTTTCTGACAGCGTAAGCGGCCGAACTCAACCGCCCTGCAAGAGATGTTAAGTGAGGACCCCATTGCAGCTTTGAGTCAAGCGTAATCCCTAGGAAAACAGTATTTTCGACGAATTCAAGTACATCCTTATTCAATACAACGTTACATTCACTACTTTTAACATTCGGTAAAGCGAATCTTATGCATTTAGTTTTCTTCTCATTTAATACTAAATTATTTACAGTAAACCAATTATGAACCTTAAGCATAGCGTCATTTACGTCGTCATGGTGCTGTGCCCGTCTATTAACTCTAAATATCAAGGAAGTATCATCAGCAAATAACACCATTTGTGGTTGATTTTTCAGCAAATAAGGTAAATCGTTTATATAAACTAAAAAGAGGAACGGACCCAATATTGAGCCCTGCGGTACCCCCATTTTTACTTTTAAGCCCGATGAATTTACACCGTTTACTTGAACTTGTTGCAGTCTATCAGTCAAATATGATTTTACTAAGCTAAGCGCTAGTTTACCCAGTCCGTAATGCTCAAGCTTTAAGAGTAGTGTTTCGTGATTCACGCAATCAAATGCTTTGGAGAGGTCGCAAAAGATACCAATAGCATCTTGAGATTCCTCCCAAGCCTTAAATATATGCTTGATTAAGGTGACACCGGCGTCAGTAGTGCAACGTCCTTTGGTGAAACCATACTGTTGATCATGTAAAATTTTGTGACAGTTAAAATGACTGAGCATTTGATCAAGCATTACTTTTTCAAACACTTTGCTAAAAACCGGCAAAACTGAAACGGGTCTGTAATTATTAGAGTCTTTGCAGTCGCCGGATTTAAAAAGTGGTATAACTTTGCTGAACTTCATTAGATCCGGGAAAACCCCTTGGTCTACACACAAATTAAAAATGAAAGCTAAATAGGGCGCCACTGTCTCAATAATTGATTTACAAACATTAGTAGACATCCCCCATAAATCTTCAGTACCCTTGATCTTGAGTTGTTTAAAAGCTTTAATAACGATTGCAGGGTTTATATGTTTAAATTTAATGATCCTAGCAATCGGTACAATAATTATGTGGTTTGAATATCGCTCACTAATTACCAGTCACGTTATTTATTACAAAACTTTCTTTTACCCTAACAATACTTTGCATAGGCAGGTATCGAAGGACCAAATTCATTACCATCACCTGCCTAACATTTTCCCATCTATGTTGGGGTCGGCTTCCAGTCTAACCGAAAGCAGCTGAATACCAGTGTTCTACATGGAGCGACTGCCTGTCTGTCCTCCGCAACCCAGTTGTTGGACTGAAGACTAGTTGTCAGACTTTCTGGCTTCTGAATACCCAAACGACTGCCAAAAATCTACGAATGATATTCAGAACCAACGGCTCTCCGTGCTTTTCGAGGCACGGAGAGGTGTCGGTATCCAATTGATGGTCACCCATCCACAGACCGACCGCGGTAAGCGTAGCTTAACCATTATAACCAGTCGAACCTTCCGACTTTTACTTAGCTACGAGCTCTGTGAAGTATCGAAAGTCATTATTAATAATATCACATTATTAAAAAAAAAATATTTTAATGAAGTAACATGACATTCATATCCTTTTGATTTACATCCAGTATTCTTGGAAATAGTATGTTTATTAAAATAGGTCGTGGGATTTGTTGTTTTTGGAACTCTACATGAATTTGATTAAGGCTTAGTATTGTATGGAATACTGTTATCGTATCAACGTTTGAATTTATTGGAAACATATTGGGGCATGTTTTTGTTCCGAATACGATACCGATAAAATTATTATTTGAGTTACTTATTAAATCAATTGTTTGAGACTACAAAGAAACTATATTACCAAATTTTATCTATTCTACTAACACTTTTCCCGCGACCTACATGTTTAAGGTTGCGTGCCTCAATAGGAAAACCGGAACCTCTTAAGATTACTTCGTTGTTCGGACAAGTGGAGCTATCAAGCTGAAATTAATTTCAAATACTTAGGTATGCAATCCCGCAGTGAAAAAATCAAACTTCTAAGTCAACGCAATCAGAAGAACCGACCCTGTGTGCTTTTATTTGACACTTGCATGGGAATCAAAACCTATGGGGTACTTCCCGTTGATCTAAAGTCATGAAGTTTTGCAAGAAGAAATATCATCTACACCAAGTAAAAAAATCCTAAACTGTTAACTTGGAAGATATAACAACAAAAAAATTTTTTTTTGTAACCTGCTTTAATCTTTGAAGCCCGCCTAAAGCGAAAACTTGAAGACACAACAATTTTTTTTTTTTTTTTGTAACTTTCTTTAATCTTTGAGGCCCGATTCCCGTGATGAACGATCTATTTACATTACTACATGTTTGCACGGGTCCTTCGGTCCGCGAGTCCGACTTTAACTTGACCAGCTTTTTTTAAATAATAAAATAGTCTATATTACAAAAGGATAGCATAGCTACCTATTGGTGAAAGAAATTTTAAAATCAATGACTTTTTGAGTTTATCAATTACAAACAAACAATTTAGGCCAATAAATATAATTAAATACGAGTACGATCACCAAAACTCTTTTTCTTGCGAAAACCGTTGTAGCATGTTGATTTCATAGTACTACTATGCAATATACCTAGCAATCTAGAAAAAAATACCCGTTCCTTTCATACAAACATATTTTACAAAAGTCTTTGTAATATTTCCCACGATATCAACAAATACATGCATCACGTTCTACGCAACAATAAAGATATCTATCTACGCGCGTAGCACTGCTACGACGTAGCTTGCGTGCTACGCCGCGGGTGTGCTACGGAAGGCGGATGCTAAACTAAATAATGCATCATGTGCAAGAATGTGTGCGTTAGTTATTTGCTTCGCTTGAAATTATTTTTAATTAGCTTAAGAGCTGGGAATTCATTATTTTAATATGAAAATTTTAGTCTGGCTTACGCCAGTGTTCTAACAACATCATGTACAGATTTTATCAACATGGTGTTAAGTTGGTTTTTTAGATTTATTAACTACAAAATGCTGTTATTTAAACACGGTAGGAGTTGAGCTGTTCTTATCGAATGGCGGTCGGTGGTTGGGTGTCCAACCATTTCGTACATAAAGCCGTTGGTCCCGGCTGTCATTCGTAGATATTTGACAGTCGTTATGGGTGGTCAGAATCCAGAAAGTCTGACAACCATTCTTACCAAGGTGTGCAGTGTTACCACGAAACTGGGTTGTGGACGTCAGATAGGTAATAACTGCATGTGAAACGCTGCTGTTCAGCTGCATCCGGTTATACTGTAAACCTACTTCAGCACAGTGAAGAAAAGGCTAGACGGATGATGAGGCTTTTGTGAATTGACAAAGAATCCAGTCAATCAGCAAACAAATAAAGACATGAATCAATACTAGGCTTTACCGCAGTCTACAAACTATATAAAATACATAGTATATGTGTCCGAGCAAATAGCTACGAAACTTTTGACCGTACTGTGACCTGCCAACGTTGATTGCGTCAACAAACCTCTCGTATCTAGTCACTATGACAATCAATCCACATAACAAACCTTACTGACACACAAACAAAGTGCAAATTCCCATGACAAAATGCAACTTTCGAGTAGCTTGCAAAAGTAAATCAGAAAATTGATTTTGAATTCTATACGTGTGTCGGTAAAGTTGGAATTTGAGTGCGATAATAATGTATCTGTTGAATACGTAACTGCCCTGAAGGCAATGGATATTGCCATGGCCGCTTTTTATACGATTTCAGTATTGGAAACTGTAAATGATGAATTTCTATTGGTATGTGTATTTTTTTTCTTTTTTCGTAAAGTTTTGATGGAAAATATATTGGCTCATACATATGGATTTACGGATCCAAAAGTAAAAGCTCTATTATTGGAAAAATGAGGATTTTATTTATGAACTACGTAATAATGGTCGTTTTTAAACAATATGAATAGAAAGTGGAAAATTTAGAAGGAATATGATATGTTTATTACCGATTACATTTATGTTCATGTAGCTCAACAAAATGTACACCATACATTTTGTGGAGCTAACTTTTTTCATGTTCTCAGAGTTGATTCGTACTTTAAGCTGTCATAATACAAGAACCTGTTTGGTCAGGTTTTTTTGTAAATTATAATTTTGCAGGGTAAGATTTTATTACAATTTTTTTTAACAATTAAAAATTTAAAATGTCAAGAACATGTAGTTTTATTATTATAAAAAAAAAACTGTCAACGTTTAGTTCTTACACTGTATTCAAGTCTTCTATTTATTATTTTCTAAACTAATACTATAAGAGAAAAGATTTGATTGTTTGTTTATCCATACTAATATTATAAATGCGAAATTAACTCTGTCTGATGTTGATGAAATTTGGTATGAAAATAGCTTGAACCCTGGGGAAGAACATAGGTTCTTTGCCGCGACTTTGTCTGCATCCGCGATAACCGACATTCACGCGGACAAGTCGGGGGAAAAAACTAGTAATAGATAATATAATATTAATATAATATGTGGGGACATTTTCACCGTGTGTGATCACCATCTGACCCCAAACTAGGGAGACCCTGTACTATGGGTGTCAGACAGCTGATATACATACACAAATACATTTTCTTTTGTGAATAGATAAAACATTAAACCGATTTTAAAAATGATTTCAGATGTGGACAGCTACATTATCAGTTAAAGCCCAACTGCTTAACTGGGACCGTTCCTGAGGTAGGAGCGCGGTGCGGGAGGGGTGACAGTTGTCACAAGTTGACGTATCAGTAAACTCTCGCATCACGTCACCACACCCCTCCCGCACCGCACAGCTACCTTAACCTTTACCTTTTCATGTCATGCGTATTTTCGCCCGCACGCGGAACTGGTCCGCATGCTGGCTGCCCGCATCCTATCATTTCATACATGTTTTTTTTGGCGATACGGTTGGCGCAGTGGCCGAGCGATCGACTGCTGCACAGCGTGTTGCGGGTTCGATTCCCGTTCAGGGTAAATACTTCTTCGTGTGATGAGCACTTGTTTGCCTTGTGTCTGGGTGTTGTTTACCTATACATGTATGTATTTAAAAAATGTATTTGTTTGTGTATATTTGCTGTCTGACACCCATAGTACAGGGTCTCCCTAGTTTGGGGTCAGATGGCCGTGTGTGAAATGTCCCCACATATCATTATATTATATTTTTCCTATTATGCGAGCAACAACCGTGCGTGCTAACCGCATGCGGGCGGCGTTCTTCTGCCTTCAGTGTTGTTTTTACTGTGACGCGGGCCGCACGCATGGTCATACTACGCACGAGTTTAGTCACTGGTGACACGCACGACACTGCAGCGGCAAACGAAATCTTTGTCCTGCGTGTGGCCAGGAGTGTGCTATCACCCACATACGGACTAGATCCGCGCGCGGGCGACAATATCCATGACAGGAAAAGGGCCCTAAGAACAGTCTCAGGTGAGTGGTTGGGCTATTGTAACAAAGGCCATATTATTTTACTTCGAAAAAGATAGGGTTCTGTTAGAAAACTCACGCGGACGAACTCGCGGGCTAAGTGCTAGTAAAAATATACAAATGTTTATTTGAAATCGATTCAATAATCAGGACTTAAGAGTTTGTATGAGATACTACTTAAACCCCTGTTAAATCTAACCTAAACTCCATAAGACGTGTGGTGCCGGCCGCGAATAGCACCACCCCAGTGGGATATTGACCAGAAGATGGGCAGCAGCGTCCTTTTCAATACCATAACACCTACTGCGATCGCCAATATGCATCGGCCAAAGTCAAACCCAAAGTCAAAGATTTCCATGTCAACCTTTAGACGCCTACTGCTGGGCATAGGTCTCCCCTAAGAGGGGGTTTAGCCGTAATCGCCATGCTTGGCGGATGCATGTTGGCGATCGCAGTAGGTGTAATTTTACTCAGAAAGACGCTGCTGCCCATCTTCTGGTCAATATCCCACTGGGGTGGTGCTATGTCAAAGATTTATTTGCAGAAAAATATGGTTGTAAAAGTATTTATAGATATAATAGTAGCTTAACATATATTTTATCATAACATAATGACATGCAAATTTCGGGTATGCAATTAAGTCATTTAGATTTAAACTGAAAAAAATATTTTAAAGTGTAGAAGGAATTCTCAATTAACCACCCGCGTAAAGCCCTTCTGAAGCGGACCATTGGAAGTTCTTTAATTTGGTCAGGAATCTTATTATAAATTTGAATGCACATAGGATAGCAACTTCGCCTATATAGTTCAGTTTTCATTCTAGGAGGAATTAATCTATTAGGATATCTAGTTTTGAACTTGCATTTATCTCCCAGTTTTTCAAACAAGCAAGCAAGCAATTACGCGAACCCCCCTTCGGGGAGACCGAAGTCCAGCAGTGGACGTCTAAAGGTTGACCTGAAACTCCGTTTACGTTCCACTCATCTAAAAATATCAACAACCAATATCAAAAACAGGTAAAAAATAAAGCAATGCTCACAAGCCCAGCGGCGGGAAACGTTGTCAGTAACAACTTCCGGCTCAGCTATTTTAGTCGCGGCCATTGTAGGTTATTCAAAAAAGGTTCACTTACAACAGTGCGACTGCCTCGGTCACGAACTACACCTTTCTATGATTCTATATTCAAACAGGACTGATATTTTAAGGTTATTTGTATATTTTGAAATACACTTAAAAATTAAGTAAACTTTAAGTAAACTTAAAAATTAAGTAAACTTTTAGTAAACTTAAAAATATACAAAGAACCTCAAAACTTAAGTTAACCTTAGGTGAAATTCAAATATTCTTCAGTTTTTTCATCATCATCATCATTTCAGCCGAAAGACGTCCACTGCTGAACATAGGCCTCCCCCAAGGGGGGGTTTTGCCACAATCGCCACGCTTGGCAGGCGGGTTGGCGATCGCAGTATGGTTGTTACAAATGCACAAAGAACGCTGCTGCCCATTCTCTGGTACGTCCCTTAGTCGCCTCTTATTGCATTACAGAATTCTAATAATTAGATGTTTATGAGCTTTTCTAACTTGAAAAGTTACGTTCATGATGTTAATTTTTATGCATATTTGTTACTCCTGCTAATATTACTTTTATTACAATACCTGTTGGCCTGTAGACCAAATCTCTTTCTGTTAGCGTTAACGCCAACGGAAATGTCAAATTGTATGCAGTGACATTTTGACATATTTGCAACACGTGACATCTGGTAAGCAATCGGCAACTCTATAAAATTTGTTTTTTTTTCCCTTGACGTTAACACTAAGGACCCTATTCCTGTCATGCGTATTTTCGCCCGCACGTGGGTCTGGTCCGCACGCAGGCTGCCCGCATCCTATCATTTCACACATGTTTTTCCCATTATGCGGGCAGCTAATCGGATGCAGGCGGCGTTCTCGTGCCTCCAGTGATGTTTTTATTGTAACGCAGATCGCTCGCATGGTCATAATACGCACGAGTTTAGTCACTGGCCAAATGTTTGTCCTGCGTGCGGACCAGACCCACGTGCGGGCGATAATAAGCAAGACAGGAAAAGGGTCCTAACAGAAAGGGATTTTGTCTATAGGCCTTGATACTGAGCTGCAAATTGCAAAAAACCTGCAAATTGTGTAAGAAAATCATGTCATCATGTAAACCTTCTAAAGATTGACTGCTAGGCATAAGTATAGGTCTCCCCCAAGGGGGGTTCAGCCATAATAGCCATGCTTGGCCGATGCAAGTTGGCGATAGTTGATAATTAGCGTCATCTCATCTAAATTAATATCATAAAGAAGAAAAATTGTTAGTATGTGTGTACGAGATAATCTCACAAAGTATTGACCCGATTACATAAGCTTTTCCTGACACTGCCATAGAATATGTTTTATGAAACAGGCCTTCAAGCACACAAAGTCGCAGATAGAATCAAGTCACTTTATACTTTACGTTCTAGGCTCAAGACTCAAATTCAAATTGCATTTTATACAGAAAACTGCATAGAAACCTTAATAAGGTTTTCCAAGTTCCATTAAATTACCATCTTTCCTATAAAACAGTTCCCTTTGAGCTTTACCGTTTCACAAAATACCTGGAACAAAACTCCCAGTTTCTATGCGCCTCGTAACTTAAAAAAGGTTGTGAAGCTACCAGCAATAGCGTTCAAAGGCATATTAATTTTTACGGCCACTGGCCAGGCCGGGAGCCGCGACAATAAATGTAAAAACATCATCGACTATGAAAATGTGTATGTCTCTTTGGTGTGTTGTTGTTAGTTGAGTCGATTTTTTTATGACTCGATGTTAATGGTTGAGTTGAGTTGAAAACTAGCGGTAGTGTTTTGTTTCGTTTTTGGTTACTATTGGATGGTTTTAAAAGGGCTTGTGTATGAGGTTATGTCAGCATTTCTCTTTATTTTTGTGCCAAAAATATTTTGTATTTTGTGGAATGTTCCACGAATTCGTAGATGAGGCTTTTGTGTAATATAATTATAAATTGCTGTGATACTGTTTAGGAATATGTTTATTATAACAATTCACAGAGAACATTACAATAAATTAAACAGACATAGAACTCATATAAAACATATTAAAAATTGCAATGTATAAAAATTTGTATGTCCATAGTCTACCATTCGTTATTTCAAACTTAATTATTTTAATAAGATTACAAAAAAACCGTAAAAGGCGCCAAAAAATTGGGTCAACTTAAATTCAAGATTAAACATTTCATTCTAAAATGAACCTTATTTTACATTCTTATTACCAAGGTAAAAAACCTACACAAGCAAAAATAGTTCACCAGTTGTAACAAAGTACGTCGCTCAATAAATTGGGTACTTGACACCACCAATCAATTGACATACTTTTTATGAGCTGTCAAAACAAGATTTCTCCATAGATTTGGTATGACAATAGCGGCCTGTGACGTCACTTATTTACTAACTCAATTGGCTAACTATTAATTGATTTTAAAGCAACTTAAAATGGAATTTTACAGTTAATTGAAAATGAATCGGGTTTTCGGAGCTAAAATAAAGTGTATTTTAAGATAAGTTGTATTTTGGAATTATTGGTTAATGGTGTCAACAACCCTATTGTAAGGAGTTTACAGTATACGTCCACACATATTGAAGTGAACCAGGCCAACGCACTCAGCTCCCGGCCTACAGTGCTAAACACTCGCCCCGATTGGTTTTTCCAAGCAATTAATACAGTGGACGCACGCCCAATAGCCCTTTTATTAGAATTGACTGAGTTTTGCAACGATTCCCATCGACAAATGTCGAGTGGTAATAATTGGGTATGTTTACATGTTCAATATACAGAGCCCAGCACATCAAGCTACAACAATCTGTCAAATTTCTTTGATAGATTTTCAACTTTGTTACAAAAAATCCGGACAAGTGCGACTCGCCCACCGAGGGTTCAGTACATATTTGTAGGTACATATCCATACTTCTATATACTAATCCATACCTACTATCCATACCTTAATCTACTTAAGTAGATTACAGTAGAATAACATTAACATAGAGGGTTAATTTTTTTACAGTATCAAAGGACCGTAGACTTGAGTATATGGTTTTTATTTCAACTCGATACCTCCATGCGTTCCCGAGATAAAGGGTCTTGACAGACCGACAGACAGACAGACAGACGGACAACAAAGTGATCTTATAAGGGTTCCGTTTTTCCCTTTTGAGGTACGGAACCCTAAAAATAAGATTCATGTTCGATTGGAAAAATTTTACAGTTAAAAGGTTTGATGGGCACACTGTACGTGATACAGTGCAATTACATAAAATATTGAAACTTGGAAAAAAAATCAATGTATGGAGTTGCTCGTGACTAAGTAAAAGTCATACAGTTCGACCAGTCATGATGTTAAGCTATGCTTGTCGCGGTCGGTCCGTGGATGGGTGACCATCTTTTTCGTACCGAGACCCCTGCGGCTGAACGGAATTAGCTAAAAGGCAGACATCCATCCATCCTTACAAAGTTTCGGATTTTTAATAGTAATAGGATGTGTAATAAAACACTGAATACAGCTGGTATCGACGTACAAATACAAGAATTTTGTAAAGTAAGAACTTCGAAAGATTTCGAGAGAAATAAAGTTATTTGAACGGAATCTAGCTAACCACAAATCTAGATATTAATACCTTAATTCTATCTACAAAACTTCGTCAGTTTACATTTCTTATTGATCAAAATAATACTGGACTATTTAACTGTACAACACGCTATCAAGAAAATCCTCTCGATACGAATTTCCCTTACCAACCTTTAATAAAACCTCAGTAATTGGTCGAAGCAATACTTCAAAAAATATTTTAAATGCGGCGCGCAATATGTTTTGTAGTGAATGGAGTCGGAATCAATTAGGGGAACGCGCGGTCAAAGCGGATATTGCACTTGGCGCCCGACTACCCACTATCGCGATGTAGCACAAATAAAACAGTGGGCCAACTTCGGAAAATATTATCTACACTTATATTAAAAAGGTAAAGCTTGTATGTTCTTGTATGTAAGAGGAAATCGCTGTGAGTCCTGGTACGGCCCATTTTGTTTTTAGGAAGGTACGCCCTTTACGAAAGATCGAGAACATCTGCGGAAAAGCATCAACGGAGCCGAAAGCCGAACACTCCGGTGTATATCTCCAGCCTGCACTACATTACTAAAGCGGAGGACATCTCAGAGTACGTGGGCCAAAAGACGAGGTACACGCCGAGGGTGCAGTTACAAGAGTCGCGCCGCAACCTCAACTTTAAGGTGTTCTTGGTGCGAGTACCGAATTGTTTCCTGCCCCTCGTCATGGAAGAAGACTTTTGGCCGCAGGACGTGGTGTTCCGTCGCTTCCGCGGACAAGTGCCACAGGACAGCATAAAGACATTTAGTGCAAAGTGAAGTGCTACTAACATACTGTTAGGTCTAGTCTATTAACACAAGTTAGAATTATAAAATATGTACGTTTATGTTAAGGTATTTATCTATGGGCCTTTATTATTATTATTTTGTTAGGCTGTATTTGCAGCTGCCTACTTGGACGCGCAGTCTACCGAGCGCCCGCACCTTAGAGTATATGAAAAATGCCACTAATGCTGCGATAAATGTGGCTACCTACTGGGCACAAGTAGTATTATAAAAAACCATTCCAAAGAAGAAGAAGTCTGGTTATAGATAACAATAATATTATTTATGAGGACATCACACGCACGGCCATCTGACCCCAAACTAGGCAGACCCTGTACTATGGGTGTCAGACAGCTGATATACATACACAAATTTATACGTATACATATAGATAAGCAACAACCGGATACAAGACAAACACAAGTGCTCATCACACAAATGTTTGCCCTGGGCGGGATTCGAACCCGCGACTCTGTGAGTTAGAGGCAGATACACTACCACGTAGGCTGCGGAGCCAGGAGTAGATCATGTAATGGCAATCGTTTTTGTTAGAATCCAATCTAGTGCTACTGCATTCAGTACACTATGTAATTTGCAGTCCGCGCCCCGCCGGCTGGTCCCAACTGATAACGCGCGCATACATGCATTTGTTAATGGAACGCATCGCAATATTGACTTTTCAGAATAACGCGTTTGAATTTCAATATAACGCGTCACGTTGTATTTATTTAGGAAACGGCTTTGTACTGGGATATTGCTTTACAAAATGGACTTAAAATGGCTTATATTTTATCACACAGCACACGAAAGTGAAATGTTTTATGTACAAAACTGTTCAAATAAATACACACACACACACACACACACACACACACACACACAACACACTCAATATCCGACTACATCCGACTATGAATACGAACAATCATATCTTATGGGAGTGTACTTTTAGGCAGAATAAACGCAATATAATGTTAAATAGGCTACAGGTTACATCCAGAGCTGTTTACTATGCGGACCTTGTAGAAACTAGAACTAATTTCCGTGAATTCAAATTCATATCTATTATTGGAATCAAAACTAAAAACTTACATTTTAGGACCTCAGATTATGAAACAAAAGGCAGATAGACTGCCTGGAATACTAAGAGCAAAGCCACCAAAGCAAATACAAACCAAAAACGAATACCTACAATTTCGTGATTGTATTTGCTTTTCAATTTGTATTTGTTTTTTTTTTAACGTTGCGGTGCTTCGTGCTGTGCTGACTCGTATCAGTACAGGACAAATTATTATTAATCCTTTATTTCAGGCAACTAACGCCCATAAAACACAATACATACATAAGCATAAAAACAATAATTATAAACTAATACATATTTTAAAACAATAAACTTATAAACTACTGCACACGAAGAGACGGCGTCGTGTTACGCTGCGATGTGTTACGTAGCCGACCGCGGAAACGTCGAAACAGCACACCTTTCGGCCAAAACTCTTCCATGAGGAAGGTCACCAAATGTTGAGTCAAACGCGCGCTACGAACGACTTGAAATTGGTGTTATGGCGCACCTCCAACTTCTCCACCCTCAAGGTCCAGTTAATCTTCACCCGTAGATACTCCACGATGTCCTCAGTCTTTGTAGAGTGATGCAAACGGAACACGTACAGCTGCGTCGTCGGTATCGCAGGACGTAGCAGCATGTTAGATCCGGCGGGCGCCGTCCCACACTGGTTGCAATAAGGTTTCTTATTCTTCTTTCTCTCCACCTTGATGAATCCGTCCCCAACGCATATGTTCTTCGGTGGAACCTGCTGTTCATGGTCCATCACAGCGCCTTTAGTCGCGCTCGAAACTGAGCGAATCTGCTTTCCCCCTTTTGGTTTTTCTGCTTGTCGTTTTGTTTGCGACACAGCAGGTTTCATGTTGGCAACAGTTGCAGAATAGGTAGGTTTGGGGGTCGATGTACCTATTACACGCGACGCTTCCCCGGCAGGTACGACGCGATCAACAGAACACGATGCAACGCTTGCATTCTTCACAGCCGATGACGCAGATTCACTCGCCGACTGGAAACTGCAGACTGCAGCATTTTGTGCCCCGCGACGTGTGTCTACATTGGTGTCGTCCGATGACCTACTTGCCGGAATATCGTTGCGCAACAACGCTACTTCGGCTGTCAATTCACCGATGGTGACATCCGTTGACTCCAACTTGGACTTCATCTCAGCCAGGCTCGCCTTCAGAGATCTGATGTCCTACAGCAGCCCGGTAACGTCGACGTGGTCGATAGTGACAGGAGGCCGCTTGTGCAGCTCCTTCGCCACAAAATCTGGCACGTCATCCGGATCGGTCCTCTTCAGCAGGTCGATGATGTCCTGCAGACTCTTCTGGCCACCATCTCTCCGGCGAGATGGCATCTGTCCGACTTGGTCGAATGATTGATATAACAGCAACTTGGTACTGCATACCTCTTCTTCTTCGAAGGAGGGCTTGCAGATCTGCAAGATGTTGACCTCGTCCATGTAGTCAATGGCATGCTTGACGAATCCCAAAAGCTCGTTAGCAATGAGCTGCTTTGTAGGCATTGCGTATAAAATCGGGCAGCAGCTCGGAAACGCGTCCGTTTCCGAGCGCGCATTGCTCACACAAAGCGCGATTTTAGGTTTTCGCTTTTGAATTTGTATTTGCTTTGGTGGCTTCACTGTCAATGTCTTGCTTGGCCTTTTTTTTCATAATCTGAGTTTAGGACCAATTAAATAATGGTAAATGTAATGGTGCTTGGCAACTGAACTTCCCCCAGCTGTAATCGTCCTTTTGTGTATATGGGCCTAGTTCAGTTCTGGCTCCTGCTTGATTTACAGGGAAGTGGAAAATGTTTTACTCCGCCGCTGTTCTTTTCTGATTAATGTTGTTACAAGATCTAAGACAGTTTCCGGGACTCGTCGAGCTTCATTGCCTCGACGCTTTTCTGATAGTCACCACTGTTGATCCTTCAGAAAATGCAGTTGCTTAGGAATAGTGTGTTCCAAAAAAAGTCAATATTTATCATTATAGAGGTATCGAGAGTGGAAACATGGGCCATGTTTTAAATCATAGGCATAACCAACCTACGACTTCATCCTGCTGCATGCAGAGCCTCTAGTGGCGGTCACAGCAAAGAACTAGTTGATCAGTGTGAAAAAAAAACTTGGTCGCTAAGATTTATTGCACTTATGGCTCATTACAAAAGGTCAAATCTACTAATTAAAAACTTACAACATCTAGTCTCAATCTCATCTCAGTTATAATTAACGTCTAAATCTTGTCAAAAATCTGGATAACATACAGTGCGTTGCACATAAACAACGTTAGTTTAATGTAGACTTTAAATTGATGCTATCACTTTCTTTTTATTACAAAATGTAAGGGATGGCATGAATTTAAAGTCTCCGTTAAACTAATGTTACTTTTGTGCAAATCACCGATAGACATGGATACATTTCTGACAGATTGAGACAATTTAGAATTCCATCATTCCTTAAAGTACCTAGATGTCAGTTAGTGCTGACCTACGATTTTTTGTTCTTTTAAAAATAATTAAAGTTGCAATAAATTAACTGACTTTTAGTAATAAATGACATCGTTTTCCTAAAATTTGGAGAGTGTTCTTTGGAATTGCACAATTAAATTCCCGCATCCCCATTCCATCATCGGACGAGCAGAGATACGGCGAAACGGTACCGCTATATGGTTGAAGTTTCACGGTCTCGATCCAAGCGCTTTGAGTCCACAGTTATTGTGCGAAATGTCAGACTATGGAATTCACTGCTCTCTGTTCCCTGATAAGTATAATCTGGGTATCTTCACGAGTGAACCGGTTCATCCTAGGCAAGCGTTTTCACTTTAGATCGCATCAGCACTTAAGATCAGGTATGTTGCGGTCAAACGTCAGTCCTGTTAGACTATTAAAAAAATTGTACTATGGAATTTTGCTATGAATCGATAAGGACAGATAATAAAAAGGCAAAATGATAAAGAAGAAATAGATTAGAACAAACTAAACCCACATCCAAACGGAAGAGGAAACAGCCTGTTAACACCAAACAATTCAATGCCGGAGTAAAGCAAATATTCGCAGTTCATTGGTTCGCAAACACCACATTCTAATATCTCCCCCCCTTAATAGGGTAGGGGGAGCTTCCTAAATAATTACCCCGGCACAGTTTGCGCAATAAATAATACTTATATAGCGATTCCGCTCATATTACTTGGGTAACTTAAAGTCCCCAGTTTTGCTTACTGACTCAGCTATGGTAAGTTAAGAAATATAATTTTCTTTGAGTGCGTACACTTTGCTTTGGGTCCTATTTATAGGGGGTGGTGAGGGGTGTATTCTGTATTATCTTGCTGTACATACAACTTCTGGTTCCATAAACGTTAATTTTTAACCGACGGAAAAGATAATGTTATTTATTGCATTACTGGTGGCAGTATCTAGATCTAGCTGTGGCTACTGTGTCATAACATTCTGAGAAATACAAATTAAATACTGGTCAAGTGCGAGTTGGTTCCGTGCCAATAATGGTACAGAACTATTAGATAACAGCTATACAACGTTAGACATAGAACGGCAACAAAATCACGTTTGTTACAGAGGAGCCCCCTTAAATATTTATTTTATTCTGTTTTTGTTCTTATAGCGGCAAAAGAAATACATCATCTGTGAAAATTTCAATACTGTCTAGTTTTCACGGTTCATGAGATATTGCCTGGTGTCAGACAGCCAGACAAACAACGCGTGGTCTTTCTCACGTTTTCTCCTCTTTAATTATTCAAAAGAACCATCGACTTCTAGGACACCATAACTCACCTGAACACCGTAAGGGCTCAGCACGATCTGAACTCTGAAATCGATCGACGTTAATCGATTGGTGTGGTAGCTTTGGCTGATCGACGGATACCGTTCCACTAATCTATCGATTGCAGGTCGATGGCATCGGTCGTCGTTGATCGATTAATCCCAGCTATAATCCATCAGTAATAATAATCAAGCAGCTCGATCGACGTCGACTAATAAATTCTATCATCGATCGATACCGTCGATCGACGATCGATCGATTGGTCTGGTAACACCCTTACGGTACCTACATTCCTACCTACTCCAAAATAATTAAACTAAAAAAAACGCTTGTTCTTCAAACAAAAGCCGATTGCACACTGCCTACATCAGTGCGGAGCGAAGTCTCTTTTAAAATAATTTGCGTTGTTCACAAGTACATCATTATTTACGGATTACATTTGTCTGTGCTCCGCTTTATGAGTGACGTCATGTAGTGGGGATTATATCAATGGAAAAACATGTCAGGATGTACCTATGTTTAATAATTCATTGTAGCGTGACTGTTTGTTTTGTTGAAAGATTGGATTCATTGACATGTGACTGTTCATCTAGCATTACAATATTTTTTTTCACTTCTCTTGCTCAAAAAGGCCGTCATTGTAGCATACCAGAGCGGTGATAAAATAGCATTTCATCCTCTAGGGGAAAAAGTTTTTTTTTTTAATTTTTGTGTGTCAAATATGACAATGAGCCTACAAAAACGAAAAAGTCTTTAGTCATAAGTAGAATAATCATGAATGAAGACTCGACTTATTACTGTTTCATAAAAAAAGAACCTCATTTTAATTTTGAAAATGGAACTAAAATCGGCGATCTCTGGTAGAATGCATGCAATGTGTTGCGGCTACAGAAGAAACAAAAAAAAGGCGCGATTGGCATTGGCGCGAAATCTTTATAATTTTTCTCTAATTGCAAATTGAATTGGTAGTGACCGTAATTAATTTCTCGCAATCGTAGTGAAAAGTATAGTGTAACACACGGCGCTAAAACCCATTAAAACTCGGTTTCTATTTACTCCCTCGCTAAAGCTCGGGAGTAAAACTACCTCGTATATAATGGGCCATTTTAGCTCCTTGTATAACAATCTACTATTGTCTCTTCTTCTTCTGAACTATGTAAGACCTACAACGCACGTGCGGAGTGCCGGTACGGCAGGCCGCATTTAATTTTTTATATGAAACCACATAACATCAACGCACTGACTTGCGGCTAGCCGTCAACCGCTCTAAGGCCTCTGCCTCGAATCTTGCGGGCAGCGGGGTGGTTGTGTCGTCGAGATATTTGTTTTTATTCGCGAACGAAATGTTTAAACAACTGCGACAACATCTTTGTGATTCAAATTTATTTCCTAACGCTAAAAATAAATTGCACAATACAGCAATGCAGACGCGCGGGCGGTCACCGCTTGACTGGAGTGCACCGCTCGTTGCCCGCCCTCGCGCCGCTGCCGCGGTTATTTTCGAGGGCCGGTCCATTTGAATATACGCATTAGATCCTGCCGCCGCCGCCCCGCTGCCCGCAAGATTCGAGGCAGAGGCCTGAGGGCCAATTCACGTAATTTTATGACGCGCTGATGAAGTCGTAGTGCAGTTGCAGTTAAGTTCAAGTTTGAGTGATAAACGGTATTCTTGTAATCTTTGAACTGCGCGTAAGATGCGCGTGAATTGTACGACAACCAAACTCTACCAAACTTACTTATGGTGTAGCCATATGAGAGAAAAAATATTACTCTCTAAATAATTGAATAGAATCTGAATATGACGTTATTATATTATTAAAATAATACCCCAGTACAGATTTTAGTGCTTTTTAACTTTCAAACGAATAGTAGAATACCGATCATGTTGCGTTCCGAAGCACGCACCAAAGACGCGCAACAGTAGAATGCCGTTATTGCGCTCGCGTGACGCGAACTTGACGCGAGCGTGTCTGACAGTGGTAGAGAATACGAAAAGCGTTGTTTTGATCGAAATTTAACTGCAACTGCACTGCAACAGCACTTCTTTAGTTACGTGAATTAGCCCACTGGTTGTCTTGGAGCTGCGGTGGGCCGTACATCTCTTGTTCCAAAATTTGTAATTTGCTTAACCCTTTTAATGTTCAGAAGTTAAATGTTGGTCGTTTGTCATTGTTTAACTATTGTGTCTTCTAATTAACGGTTGAGCTCATAGAGCCATCAATATAATGGAAAACAAATGCTTGTAATTAACGAAGACATGTGGCGGACTGCAATAGAACCAAGACGATACAATTACCCGGAATACGGCACGACGTTGCGGCACACCGTACTATATACTGCGGTTAGCCGCAAATGCGTTGTAGGTCTTAGAGCACCGTTGGCAGATTGGCATAGCATGCTTCGTCCTGTGCTGCGTTTTGCTGGTTCGATTTCCGCATGGAACAAACATTTGCATAGCCTACAGGTAGTTATTCCGGGTCTCGTAATTTGTGTATGTGAGTTTATATGTTTGGAAACGCACCTACCAATAGGTACTACTTCCCGAGTTTTAATATTGATATATGAAGTTTGACGCAAGACTGACATTAGCTACACATCGAACAAGCGTCCTTAAGTTTACTTATAACTGACCTGTATCTATAGAAAGGCCCTAACTACGAATACCGACTTCCTGCTTGAGACACGAAATGGCCGCAGAATTGTACGCTGTTTATATAACGCGGGATTTATACTAATATGAAGCTTATTCAATTCATAACTCAAAAAGTGATCTAAAAAGTACGAAACAAGAAAATATTTCACACAGAAATCAAGACATAGGTACACAAAATGGTCAAGGTAAGCCATGGTTGCATGCCTGTATCCCATATGAGTGCGATGAACATGAATTATAATGGCATGCAACCACGGCTTACCTTGACTATTTTGTACCTATGTCTTGATTTCTGTGTGAAATATTTTCTTGTTTCGTACTTTTTAGATCACTTTTTGTTGTAGTCGGGTTTTAGTTTTTAAACTATTTTTTTTTATTTAAACCATTTTGGAGTCACAGCTAAGCATTATATATTTAAAAGGTACTAGTGAACCCCTTTCTAATGATACTAAACACGGTATGCGTATCTTAATTTATTTGGTAATCTTTTCTTTTTTTAAATAATTTGTGACAAAACACAACTAAATATTATATATTTGAATGGTACTAGTGAACCCCTTAAAAATGATACCAAACACGGTATGCTTGTCTTCATTTTTTTTTTAAATCTTGGTTTTGTTGTCCGCCAGAGGGCGCCACATTGGATTCGGTGACACGTCATATAGCCTATAACCAGCGGACGATCAAGACGCTTCTAACGATACCTCATTTGTTCAGTTCTGATAAGTAGTTTAGGAGCTATGCGCGTACAGATGAACATACATACATACATACATACATACATACATACATACATAGCCTGTCAAACTCATAACCCTCCTTTGGCTTTGCCGTAGTCGGGTAAAAATGGCGAATATGGCCACGATCTGACTGGTATTTTCTTCATACATATATTTATTTATTTAATACCGTGTTGGAACGTACTATGTGAGTTCGTAACCGAGCAAGAACCAATGTGACTTTTGAAAATCATTATGTACTTACTAAGTTTATCTGGGACATTACTGACATCGGTGAAGGAAAATATAGTGAGGAAACTTGGACATAAAACTAATATTTTAAGTCGCCTATCCTCCTTGAGCAATCGTGCAGATTAATGCTAGTGCCTTCTCTACATGAGAAGAGGCCTTTGTCCTGCAGTGGGGCCATTATAGGCTGGTATTATTTCCATGCACAAAAGCACAACGGTGTACTTAATGCCTTAGGCATTGTCTAACAGTTTACCAAGGGTGGTGAAGAGATAACATGGTAGGTGCATAGCCACTGTCGTGGCTAAAGTATTGGACAGTCTGCTTGACCAACACCTGGGCATGCATATAAAGCTTCATGACGCACAATTTGGATTTAGGTCTGGTTTGCCCACAGAGAGCGCTATCATGTGTCTCAAGCAGACTGTTCAATATTACAGTGACCTCTCAAGAGCATTTGACCTGGTGTCTTATAGCAAACTATGGCAGAAGCTATTGAGTGAGACAGATTGCAGCCCAGAGGATAGTTAACAAAAAGTATAAAAACAAGAAGTTGAGAAGGGGTGGCTAGGGAAGGGAGGTCTTAGAAAAAAAACGGCATCTTCGTTGACGAAGATTTGATAGTTCATCTCTGTGGGTAAAACCCTCAGTATCCATTTATTAACATTTATTGTGCAGCCGTGAATAGCACCACCCCATTTCTACCCGTGGGAGTCGTAGAAGGCGACCGAGGGATATTGACCAGAGGATGGGCTGCAGCGTCCTACTGAGTACCATAACACCTACAGCGATCGCCAACCTCCATCGGCCAAGCATGGCGACCTATGCCCAGCAGTGGGCGTCTAAAAGTTTGACAGGATTGTGCGAACTGCCAGACTGTGGAATTCACTGTCCACCTCTCTGTTCACCGATTGGTATAATCTGGGTATATTCAAGGCACGAGTGAACCGGATCATCCTAGGCAAGCGTGCTCCACCTTAGACTGCATCATTACTTAAGATCAGGTGAGTTGCGGTCAAACGCAAGCCTATTACAATATATAATAAAATAGAAACCTATGCCTTACTAAAAGGCAAACAAAGTCAGGTTTGACTACTGTATTAAGACCTACAATTTACTATAGGGTACAAGGTTATCACGGTGGTAGAGTAGGTGGCATTTTGCCAAGGAAAACGCTTCACTTATATTGTTCGATTAACTCCTACCGTTTTGGAGCTTTCTTTAGCTAAACAAGACTAGCTATTTATTTGGTAATTCAATATCAACCAATAGATGCTTGGAAAAAAAACCGACCAAATGCGAGTCCAGTTCGCGCATGAACTGTACGTCTATTCTGATACAATCTCCCTCGATTGTGTCAGAATAACCTACGTGAAGTAAGCTGTCATCCGTCCGTCTGCTTAATCAATGGCAAAATCACCGTTGGTGGAATGGCAGCTCACCTCAATTTCACTTCACTTGAATACACTTGCAGGGGATTTTTTTACAGAATAACACTACGGGTCAATAGTGAATTGAGAGGCAGAGAAACAAACCTTTATGAAGGTCAGTCATATGCTTTGTTCACTAGCTTATTTGTTTCTTTGAAAATATTTTTCTTTGTTAGTAATCCATAAACATATAAAAGTCTATTTCTGACATAGTTTTTTTTTGTACACAAAAGCTTTAGCACCTGGGTCTCACACACTTACCAGTTAATATCTTCCTTTGAAGTAATTTAGCAGTAAAAGAAATAAAATGATGGGTGGCGCTAGGTGGCTCTTGTCTGCCCCTTAACACTTAGGATTACTATCATTGGAACGACAGCGCGCGATGTTTTACAGTGCTTTTTAAAATAATTGTCTAAAATAAATGAGTTCGTATAACGGACTGAAAAATATTCTATATATTAAGCATAACCTTTGTTTTCATAAAATAAATATATCAGTTATGTTTTTATTCAAATACTGGTGAAAAAGAATTGTCAAAGTGAACCGATTTTGTACTTTTTCAACATTGTTTTTTAATACATAATAGTAATATTTTCGTAATTTTGGCTCCGTAGTAGAATTTATGACTGTGTATTCTGTTGTAAAAACGCATAAAACATAATATTTGGCATACTGTAAAGGTAGTATTCGTCCTGAAAGTTAACTCTGACGTCTATTTACGTAAAACGCTATGAAAGGATTGTAATAAATAATTCTTATTCTTATTCTTATTCTCCGCTTTAAAAAACCATAATCAAAAATTATACTTTTACTTTGTAGTTCACTAAATCAAGACTTAATCTTTCTAAAACTGTAACTGTCTGTAAATAATCTGCTCACATCATTACGATATTGCTCTGGGCAAACCGCGAAAACATGAAGTTTTCGTCACGAATCGAATACAGGCTCTTAATACAAGGCTACGCAGACAAAACAGCGGGCATAAGCAAGACGTTTATAAATACTACGAGAAATAAATACAATTTTCCGTTCATTTGTGCGTATTCACGATCAGAGTGGCAAGCGAACCGGTAAAAACGCCTCGTTACATTTATAAATACAATTACTCACTCTCTCTTATTTATTAATAAATGTTTAGTATTTATTTTGAACGTGTTTATTCATGATTTAATTAAAGAGGTAACGTTTTGATTTCTAAAGTAGGTATAGGTGTAAATGTTATTGGAATACTAATATTATTTTAATTAAACTTTATGTTCGATTGAATTTCGAGGAAAATGTTTTTGGTTGAATTGGGATTATTATTTACATGTACTCAATACTAGGTGTTTAAGGAAAGCATATTTTTAACCGATTTCAAAAAGAAGGTGGTTATCAACTCGACTGTATTCTTTTTTTTAATGTCCATATCTTCCTCAGCTATAAATTGATTTTATAATTCTTTTTTTGGTAAATAATAGGCTCTAAGGTTGGAAAATTAGGGATGACTTAATTTTTATTGTGGAATTGTGTAATATTTCTTAATGGATTTCGATGACATGAAGTAAAAACTACAAACTAGAAAAAAAACTATTTTCAGAATACGAACCGCCTTCTATAGCTACAAAGTATTTAAAAATAACTTTAATATCGCAGATAGACGGCATTAGCTCTTTTGTTTTATATTTTGAAGGCAGAAGTATTTTTAACTTATTCTAACTTTTTTGCAACCCTTAGATAAGGTGTTTAAAACATGTTATAGGCTCGGGCAAATATACGGACTCTTTGTTTATAATCTAGTCCAATTTGAACACCTAAATCCTATATTTAATATCAACACCTACTTGCACACTTTAGGCCACAAAATTCGACCCAAGACCGCACCGTCTTCATAAATATACACGTCAATACAGAATTATGCCGCGACAAGATGACGTCACGCCTTCAGGGTTGCCAACTTGCGACAAGCACTCGCGCGTGTTTCGCCACACTTGTCGTCAACGAACAAGGGACGGATTTTCATATTATTAGCATAATCCGCGGCCTCAAAATTTACAATACCCTGTAATCATAACATTGGGACGATGTTTTATTGTTTTACTGGAGTTTTACGTACGTTAAAACAGTGAGAGCTTGGTAATTGTAAAGTCAACGATCTTATGTACCAATGTAGGTGTTGACACACCTTATAATGAAGTAGAATATGTGGAGAGTAATTCATGGTGGAGTGGCGCCGCAATGTGAGTTCGAATATTTTGACAATGTGTTTTATGATTGAGGGGTGAACTAGGTGAGGAAGTCGGGGAAACGGTTGTTGTGGCATGATAGAGAAATATATTCTATACTAAACAAATAAATAAAATTGAAATGTCGGTTTGTAATGTTAAAATAACAGTTTTAACTGAATGCATTTAAATGTTTACCAAAAAACTATTTTTAACATTTTTGTCTATCTGTCTGCCTGTTTGTTCCGGCTTAACTCCAAAATGGCTGGTCTGATTTTGCCGGCACTTTTATTGGCAGATAGCTGATATTATCAGGAGTAACATAGGCTACATTTTATTTTAGAAAATAATTAGGGTTCTGTGTAAAAAAATTAAAACATAACTGAAATTCACGCGGGTGAAGTCGCTAGCATCAATTAGTTAGTAATAATTACTAAATAGTTAAAGGGGCTCATGGGAAAGTTGCCGTTTGCCGCTGTTAGTTCGTGGAACAATGGACCAAGGTCGACCATCCATTTCATACCGAGATCCCTTCGTACTATGCCCTACCAAACGAATTTAAAATGTTGCAGGGTAATGATTTTAAAACAAAATTGTCAGAGTGGTTACAAAAAAAGTGTTTCTACAGCATAAAAGAATTTTAAGAACATGAAAATAATTGTTTATAGTATTACTTAATGAATTTATTGTAAATCAATTAATGAAATTTGTGTGTAGGTATTCATAATAATGTGTGATAATAATGTAATAATAATAATGAAATAATAATGTAATTATAATGAAATAGTAATGTAATAATAATATTATCTAATAATGACATTTAAACATTAATAATTTGCACGCTTGCTTGCAGGCAGAATACTGTGACTTTGAGGCTGTAAGATCTTCCCTTATAAACTGCAAATGTGTTCTCTAGCAAATAAACATTTTTGATTGATTTGATTGATTGATACTTCGGAAAGCACGTAAAGCCGTTGGTCCCGGCTGTCATTCGTAGGTCTTGGACAGTCGTTTTGGGCAGAGAGAAGTCAGAAAATTTGAAAACCAGTCTTATCGAGAGGTGTCCTGGGGGTTAGATAGGCAGTCGCTACATGTAAAACACTGGTATTCAACTGCAGCAGAGACTGGGAGCCGTTCCTAACATAGTTGGGAATAGGCTAGACAGTTGATGCTTTAGTAGAATACATAATAGTTATGATATTGAGCAAACAAATAAAGTAGCTAGGATTAAAAAAAGGACCTGAAAAGCTTGACTGAAGAATAAAAAAAACTTAGGTCTCCATGTAAAAATACCACAGAAAAGTTTAATTTGATTTAGGGCAAATTTTACTAAGCTTTTATACCTAGTGTTGGTTTTTTATCAGTGCAATATCAGTAGAATAAAATTGTCATCTGACTGTTTTTGTAAGAGAAAGCTGTCAAAAAACACTGGCAGGTTAAAACTTACACTAGCTAAAATGGTTTGGTAAAATACGGCGCTTAAAAATATTTTATAACTTAAACATTTTATAAACTGACAACCCTGGTACGTACCCATTTCTTTCAGTAGCTAATAATAGTATCAAAAATTGTAATAGACACCCGAGTCTCATACGTCCCCGTCGCCGACTAATATGATAGCAACGAAATCAGAGACGTCAATTTCACGCTACAGATACCCTCATATTAATTTCGAAACACCCCACTGAACAACATCAAAACAAAACAAAAAAAAAAACGAAAGAAAAAGCTCGTTCTAAATTACAATTTGACTCAATTTATACAAATTACAAAGTATGAGAATTTTACACCCTAACCCTTCCAATGATAAAGGCTTGAAATTATCGTGGACTCGTTATAACACAAGCAACCCTTGTCAGGAGCACTTTGACAAATTAAAAAGCATGGTACGCAAATAAAATTGCCGGCGTGCCAATTTGTAATTAGCAATTTTGACAACCCTAGTGATCTTATCATGTGTTGGATAAATAATACGTTATAGTGGTAACTTTCATGTTTGATTTTTTTTTGACATATTTAAAAATGGCGTGTTTAGTAATTCTCAACGAAATTATGAGCAAATAAGCAGCGATATGATAGCTAAATGATGCTGGTCAATGCGTCATGTTCGCGAACGGGCGCTATCAGTAGAGATTGGCCATCTTTACCATTTTGTTTTAATTTTTTTGTATTGCTCTTTACCTAATTTCTTCTCACATATAGAAGCGACAGCAATAATGCAAGTAGTGTTATGTAAAAACTTGATTTAAAAGAGTGTCCGTGGAGTGTTGTAGTGTTTCGCTCGTTCTAGAACGAGCATTTGGCGTTTATACCCACGTTCTGCTATAATAACTATCCGATCAAAAAATGCCTGTAAATGGTTTCATTTAAATAAATGTTTTACTGATTGGTAAACTAATTTCTAATTTATGTATGCTACAATATCGTATTGGGTGTGCCTGTAATAATATTTATGTTTTAAGCGAATAAATAAACAAGTAAATGAAGATATAACTACCAGATGCAAAAATGCATACTTACTAAAAATATATTATTATCAACAGATAATAATTCTAGGATCATTTTCAAAAAATAAATATTGGCATATTTGTTTTGTTTGTTTTAAGTATCCTCTGAAAACAGAAAATACAGAAATATTTATGCATTCGCTAGTAATGCAATATCGACGCTTCTGAATATTCAACTCCATATTGAATTGGTGTAAATTCACAGTCTATTTTAGTTCGAAATTGTCACTGGGTTTCATAAAATCCTCTCGTGTATTTTTCCAGTTTCTCTAAACAAGTTATTGTCGCAATTTTATTTAATTTATTTTACTATGGAAGTGAATACGAATTGCATTGCGTTTCAATTGATATTCATAGATCTTAGTGTTGATGAATTTACTGAAATTCATCAGCTTCGTTTAGTTTTTTCCAAAACGAGCCAATCCACAACCTATCAATAATTTAATTAATAACGTCAACTCATCCACGGCCCGACCGAGGCAAGCAAGGTTTAACCAAGACCGATTTGAAAGAAATAAATCATGAAAATGATTTAAACTCATATTATGAAACAAAAGGCAGATAGAAATAAATCATGAAAATGTTTTAAACTCATATTTTGAAACAAAAGGCAGATAGGCCGTGTGGAACACAGAGTGAAGTCACAAAAGCAAATACAAATTAAAAAACGAATACCTACAGTTCGCGCTGTACAGACTCGTCGTTATTGAATTTGTATTTGCTTTTGTGGCTTCACTCGCAGTGTTCTGCTCGGTCTATCTGCCTTTTATTTGATAACCTGAGGTTTTAAATAACACAGGCCTTAAAAAAATCCCTGCGATACTTATAATAATAGTAATAATAATAATCCATTTATTTTCAGGCTGCATAGGCCCATAGATAAATACCTTAACCTAAACATACATATTTTATAATTTGTAACCTTTGTTAGTAGTAGTAAAGACTTAAGACTATTGCACTTCACTTTGCACTAAATTGTCTTTGTGCTGTCCTGTGGCACTTGTCCGCGGAAGCGACGGAACAACGTCCTGCGGCCAAAAGTCTTCTGCCATGACGAGGGGCAGGAAACAATTCGGTACTCGCACCACAAACGCCTTGAAGTTGTGGCGCGACTCCAGTAACTGCACCCTCGGCGTGTACTTCGTCTTTCGGCACACGTACTCCTACTTATGCGGCAGGGGCTCACGCTTAGACAGGAGTAAGGTTTTAGCCGGTAAGAGTCTGTCAGTCATGACACAGTCTGGGCGTCCATGAGAATTTCCCAACCCTAACGGAAAAAAAAACCAAGACCGATATTACGACCACACTTACATAAACATTTATACAAGACTAAATAGGTATATTTTATATTTTGGTATAGTCACGAGCATAAATATGTATACAGATTGCAACATTCAAAAGCAATTAGTTCGTGAAATAACTGTTACAACTTATAGATAAAACCTTGTTTTTATAAATGTTTGGGATCAAAAATACCCTATTCGTAACCACATAACATTTCAATCAATAGTTTAGGAAAAAATCAGTTTAGAATGAGACTAACTGTTTACATGTTTTTGCTCGTGACTGTACTAACTAAACTGTTTAATTAACTTAAACACCACTTAAGCCGTACTTATCAGCAACACAATACACCTACTTACCTACATTTTCACATAAGTACACCACTAATTCACAACTACCCTGCACACAAAACATAAATTTTCACTTCCGCCCTTCATACCCATAAGATGTACCTACGCAACACATTATAACGATGGTAAATTAAACCAAGTATTATGGGGGATGGCTCGTAAGCCGTATTTATGGCAAGTGCTCTTAACAATTAGTAATATAATATTGCTGGGAACTGGGAACTATAGTAATAGGACACACCCCGTAGATGATTATGATAATTTAGTGTGTACCGTTGTTATATACGGCTTTGCTATTGTTTATTCTATACTTGATATTAAAAAGCCCGTTTAAAATATAACCTTTAGTTGCAAAAGGACTTGTCAAGACGAATCTAACAAGCCTAAACACGATAAGGCTGCTGTAAGCTATTGAAGAGTTGTGTGGTCTGCAGGTAGTCCTGACTACTGCATCAGGTCCAGCTTACCATAATATTGCATTGTCATCAAGTTTATGCATGACTGCCAAATTTCAGCCTAGTCAGGCTACGAGAACTGGTTCAAAATTCAGTTGCAAATTTTGACCTAATCCAACATACTTACATACAAACATTGTAAGTTAAATAAAAGCTTGTTAAAAAGATGGTAAGTAAAATAATTATTTGTTTAAAAACTATTATTTTCTCTCTAAAACTACAATTTTTAAACAAACATTTCGACAAGACAATTTCATCACATAATATAAACCCCTAAGAACATTCGCCCCATTACCCTCAACATATAAAACTACAAACTAAATAAGTACAAAAGTGCGGGTAGTCAACGTTTCAGCATATCATTTGTGCGGAGCCACAGAATAGACAGAGGTACAGAAGGTAAACATCACGGGCGAAAACAGAGCGCCTGTTTTCGCACACATTTTTTACGGCGATCTCGGCACAATACTTTTAGCATAAGCAATTGGCGATTTGGCACCTACATAATGCTGCATTGCGTTTTGAAGACTCTGCGTTCGTGGTAAATAAATTGATCATTTATCCGTGTTCCGTAGATGGCAAAGCGTCACTACATCGCCGCAACTGGTATTAGAAGGTCTGCAAACTCTAGGAGCTTCAGTTATAGAAGATACTCGAGGCTTTGGAAAGCGACTATAATAAATCACTAACTGCCAATGCTATTATCGTGTCTACTATGGCTTAAGCGAACGCCAATCTGGAGTGCGCTAGACTCGCTATACGTAGACGGGTGTCTACGTGTGTGTAGGAGTTAACTCTTTTAACATGTTATGTATGGCCTTCTGTATCTATCTATAGTTCGTGGCAACGCATTCACAACTCGTATCTCATTAACACCACTCGTATTCATAGCTGAATGTGAAACTTGAAACTCGTGTTTGTAACATTTAACTGCATAAAGTCGTGCGTAGTTGGCGTAGTTATTTTACATAGTGGTAGACTGTTCTGAACTCTATGTAGGGCATAATAAATATGTAAATAAAATGCTTTGGTTTCTGTGTTCAGGACTTGCTTATGTAGTATTTAGTGGCATGTTTTACTGTATACACCATAGCTGCGAATAAGCAGCAACCAATAAAATTTCACCATTGATATGGACCAAAATGTGATGGCGCAGTGGTCAAAACACCGCGATACCGGGTAAGTACCTATGTGACTTTTCCAATTCATAACTACTATATAAGTTTGTACTGGACATCACCGACATCAGTGAAGGAAAACATTGTAAAGAAAGATGGACTTATAATTAATGTAAGTCTTAAATATCCAATCCGCCTTGAGTAAGCGTTGTGATCAATGCTTGTGCCTTTACACAGTATCGCGCAAATCCTAAACAAAAACTATACACACAACTCAGCACACATACTCATTCACACACACACACACACACACACACACACACACACTAGAGAGAGGCTTAACATTATTTGTTTTATTTTAAGCTTTATTTTCTAGTTATACTCAAACCATAGCTTTAAAAAGACTTAACTCCGTACATGTTTGTTTTTTTAAAGAAAATATAATAGTTAGAGAGAGAGAGCCCTGGTACTAATCTTAGCTTGGGTGCCAGAGGTCGTTAATCAGTAATATAAGCAATTTAAGACAAAATTGTAACAGTCAGATGTGCTCATTTCAAATTGTAAAAAAAAAGAAAACCGCCTTCAAAAACTAAAAAGTGATAAATAACTTTAGCACAGAACACACATGACTTCCGAAAGTAATTTCGGAAGTCGGTGGCGGTGGCTTTGTGTTTGTTGTTTTGTATTGCCACCGACTTCCGAAATTACTTTCGGAAGTCATGTGTGTTCTGTGCTAAAGTTATTTATCACTTTTTAGTTTTTGAAGGCGGTTTTCTTTTTTTTTTTTTACTTTTTCTTTTTCGCTTTTTGGTGTTGCCTTAACATCCAAATCCATTAAGAAACGGCAACACACTTAAAAGAGATTGTAAGTCCTCCAGTGATTGAAGAAACTAAAACGTCGTCTAAGTAATTTTTTTGGGAATTTGTTGATTTTCTCAAAAAGGGCTGTACCAATTTTGATAAAATTTATATGGGACCTTTTCGGAATAAACCCCTAACGAACAAAAAAAGAATTTTGCAAATCCGTCTATATATGACAGAGTTATGCCCGAACATACATAAAAAAAAATGTAAACATTCGAATTGATAACCTCCTCCTTTTTGAAGTCGGTTAACAATTGGAAATAAAGAATTTTATTATTATTATTATTATTTACTCTATGAGTAGAGGTCTTTGTTCTGCAGTAGGACAATATAATAGGCTGGTATTTTCTAGATCAAGAAACGAAGACTGGACGTAGCCGAATAAAGAAACAAAACACATTTCAGCACATAATACCTACACCTGTATCTCATCATCTGCTTAACTTATTCCCAAATATGTTGGGGTCGGCTTCCAGTCTACTCGGATGCAGCTGAATACCAGTGTTTTGAGACTGCTTGGCTGCGTAAAGCCTTTAGTCTTGGCCGGCATTCGTGTCTAGATCTTTGACAGTCGTTATTGGTATTCAAAAGCCAGAAAGTTTGACAACCAGCCTTACCAACGGGCTTCGTGTTACCAAGTTTCGGAATCCCGAAACTTGGTAACACGAAGCCCATTGGATCTCGATACGAATGCCAGCCAAGACTAAAGGCTTTACGTGTTTTCCGAGACACAGAGGTCTCAGTATGAAATGAATGGTTACCCATCTACGGACCGACCGCGGCAAGCGTAGTTCAACCAGAACCGATAGATACGTACAGCTTTTACATATTACTTCTGTATCTAAAATTGTTCAAGTTTGAAGGAAGTGGTAACATATTGGGATTATTCTTCTGTAAAAAAAAAAAACTGTCTAGAGTAATTTGAGATGCGCTGCCATCCTACCAATGCTGGGGATAGTTAGGTCACCTCAAGCTCACTTAATCTTTTACCAAGGGATATTACAGGATACAGTTGAAGTGGCAAACTTGAATTCATATTAATCTTTAATATTCATACTACAATTTGTATCTAGTTTTTACATTTTCGAAATGTCGCTTAGTTATTTTATTATTATTTTGTGATTTTATTATCGCGCTGTTTTGAATCATACGCAACGTATGTATGTATGATTCAAAACAGCGCGTCAATTAAAACAAAAATTAATAATAAAATAACTAAGCGACATTTCGAAAATGTAAAAACAAAAAATTGTAGTATAAATATTAAAGATTAATATGAATTCAAGTTTGTGAAAAAAAAATACAGTTTACTATCAAAACTCAACTAAATACGAGATTTTTCAAAGATTTTTGTACAACTTTACGTAGATATTTTTGTTTATTAAATTAAACAGTATTCTTATTTTTTGCCAACCATAATCGGTTAACACATTCATTGTGATATTTATTACATACTTTTTATGGTAATTATGGTAAAAGTATT
This sequence comes from Charanyca ferruginea, assembly GCA_947361185.1. NCBI lineage: Eukaryota > Metazoa > Arthropoda > Insecta > Lepidoptera > Noctuidae > Charanyca > Charanyca ferruginea. Next base: position 59,341,009 of record OX376055.1, read on the forward strand.
GATTATATCACTTTAACAGTGACGACTGTTTTGTATTATTTTGCTCGGCGCAGTCTTAATGACAGGTAACTGTACCACGATATGGATGAACCAAGCCTACACTATCACGAATTACGTTATTCCAGAAACCTATCAACATAATTCCGTAATACCATTCCCTAACACAATCCTTCATAAGACATGCCAACACATCTCTAAGCATACGATCAAGTTTCCGCCTGCACTTTGCACCATACCAACACATCCAATTACTACAACTAGGTTGTAAATCTTTTCGCAGCTCAAACAAGATGGAACCTTTTCTCAGTAAACTGGTACAGTCGTTTCCTTGTGAGGAAAACTTTAGGAAGCGGCTTAAGGCTGAGGGTAGACGTACTTTAATTTGGAAAAAAAAGTAAGGTCTTGTATTTGTATGGAACTACGTTTGCGATAGTTTTCATTTCTACAATTTTGTTACTGTAAAAAAGTAAGAACATATCATAGGTCCATCATCTCGTACTAGGGCCTAATGTGTGGTGATTACACACCGCCATTACGGATGCGGGATCTCTATTTAAAAACTAAATGGCACTCAGTCACACAATCATAACTTGCGCTCAATATACAGTTTTAATATTAATTTAGCATTTGAAGAAACTGGCGGTGTTCCAGTCTTTACCTAGTCTAATCAAATAAGCATACTAACAACAAAAAGAAGCCATTAATTATGTTTGCATTATTCAAAAGCGAATACAATCACGAGATTGTAGGTATTCGCTTTTGAATTTGTATTTGCTTTTTTTGCTTCACTCTCAGTGTTCCACGCGGTCTATCTGCCTTTTGTTTCATAATCTGAGGGTAGAAAGACGATGACTAAATTTTCCTTTATTTGACACCAAATTTTCTTGTAACATTTGCATAAAGCATCTGTTACAATGTTCATCTTCATACATTTTCTCTGTAAATGTGTCACTCAATGTAATATGAGTATTCAGCCTTACATTATCCGCGCACTGAATACAAATTACAGTGTCACAAAGTGTTGCCAAGCAGATTAAGTGCCGGAGTGACACAGAGTTAACGAATCATATATTAACACCAGGCAAGTTTTCTTGATTAAAGCTTTTTCGCATACCTTTAATTATATTAGCAATCTTAGCAAGGGTGGGTAGGAAAATGGGTACACACGAAAGAATATTAAATATCGGGAGGCCATTATTTTTTTTGCTTTATTTATTTTTTGTTGTTGTAATACACATGTCTTCTCCAAGCCTTTTCCCAACTATATTGGGGTCGGCTCCCGTTCTAACTAGATGCAGCTGAATACCAGTGTTATACATGGAGCGACTGCCTGTCTGACCTCTACAACCCAGTTACTGGTTAACACGATACCCTTTGGTAAGACTGGTTGTCAGATTTTCTAGCTTCTGACTACCCATAACGACTGTCAAAGACCTACAAATGACCGCCGGGACCAACGGCTTTACGTGCTTTCCGAGGCACGGAGGGAACTCGGTATGAAATGGATGGTCACCCATCCGCAGACCGACCGCGGCAAGCGTAGCTTAACTTTGACTGATCGTTTCGAATTCTACTTAGCCATGAGTTCCTCTACGTTGATCGTGGTATAATAATTATTTCACCTAAAGATTCAGCTGCCCATAGTTTTAGGGGTAAACAATCGGTTTTAGGTGTTGCGCTAACAAACTAAATTAACAAAAGAGCTTACTCTATATAGGAACACGTTAAACTGACAATCAGAACAATTGGTCCAATCTTACAACGCAAACACAGAATACGTAAGCATTTTCGGCAAATAACGCGGACTTTGCAAAAATATCCGAATCGTCTCTGGGAATAGAACAAATTGGCCCAATTTTCCAGAACTACCTACCCAAAAGAAAATCAATGTAAAATGTAGTAGGGGAAGTTAATAAAAAATTCATATATTCAACCGCCCCATTTCTAAATTAACTTTTGAATTCGTCAAACGCGCAGGGTTGCCCTCATTAGCACATAAAACAAACCAGTAGCGACAATCAGACGAGACAATATTAGTGGCCCCCAATAATCGGAAGGAACACAGCCCTGGCTGCAAACATTTGTCTGGAGTGCCTCAGGGCTGTCACAGTTGAAAATTACATCCATTTATATGCAGATGTTGGAGGAATTAAGTCGGCACGCGTTTGACTCGATGCAAATAACTCTTGGAAATTAAGCCATCGATAACCAACCCTATCCTGGTCTAATGTTAATAGGCGCAATCAGAAATAATTTTTCAAGTGGCAAAATTTAATTTGGACTTCTTAATGGGTGACATTAAAGGAACGGCTGGAGTTCTAGGTAGGTACTTAGTTTTGTATCTGATGAAAATATTTTTTATAGTTTTTTTTTAACGTTCACGCAGCACGGCATAGCATCATACAAAATTTTCAGACCAAAATGGAACCGGTTTTAAGTTTTCTATTGAAAACCGTAGGTTATTCGCTCTTTATTCGTTTCTTTTTTATTGCCCCCAATTATCTCTTTAGACTTAGGTACGTGCCGTATAAACTTTTATTAAAATCGGTATTTTAACTCTCGAGATGTTGGGCTTAAAAATATAAAAGATATACCATAAAACACCACTAAGGAAATAGGGTGATCAATTACGTTTCTTTCTGATGAAAAATGTTTCGTTTAAACATCCAATTAATAGTCAAAATTATCTTTTCACATAAACCGTTTTTTATATAGACGGCTTAATGTAACCATGATTTTGTAAAAACCTGATTAAAAAGAGTTTCCGTCGAGTTTTTTTGCTCGTTCTTCTCCATACAGACCTATTCTACGTTTTAGAACACTTCAACTTACTGAATGCCTCTTTGCAAATTCAAAAGTGCCTGTAAATGGTTTAATTTAAATAAATGCTTTGTCTTTGACTTAAAATACACTGTCATTAAATAAATACTGATAAATACTGTCATTAAATATTGAAACTTTGCATCAAATAAATGAAGCACCAAACAAGAATCCTATTTTTCACCACCTATGGCCATTTCCCCACACGAACCTTAGTTTTTCATTCCGGATAACAAAACAAAGGGGAAAAGAAAATGATTACTATTGATATATTTCAGTGTTGCCTTCCTCGTTATGATAAATGGATGCCGAGTCACGCCGGCTGGCTGTTAATTACTTTATTGTATTGAGGAATTGTTGTGTTGTGTCCGTGGTTTTATGGTTGAGTATAGGATACACCGTGAAGGTATTCATGAATCCTTATGTCACTTTTACCACATACGATGTATCTTTATTCTTGAAAATGAAGCATTTAGTCGTTCATTCATTCATTCATTCAGTCAAAAATTTGATTAGCATTTACATTAACAATTTAATTTGGGAATACTGAGGCCATGACTTTATTACCTAGATTGAATTTAGAATTTTATTACCATTGAAGAATTTAGAATTTTATTACCATTGAAGAATTTAGAATTTTATTACCTAGATATAACTGACTAAAATATAACTAGACTACTTTAGTATGGAGTGCGCTAGCTTATTCTAGAATCTTGATGTCATACCGGCAGAGTAACCACAGGAAATAAGTGACGGCTTGAAATGGTGATACATTTGGAGCCAACCTACGCACCCTGGAAATAAATAGGCTGTTCTCCTGACAAATAAGTGGTCCAGTCTCTGTTAATTATGGCGTTCGTTTTGTTAATTATGTTGTCGTATTGAAGATGGTAATCCCTTACTGTTAGCTGTGGTGATCTATCAAACCTTTTCTCCTAATGGACTTTAATATGTAGGTTTTTTTGTGATTATTTATATGGGAATTTATACGGGATCAACTTTGAGGTATACACAACGAAATTGTACTATACTGTAAAAAGTTATGCGTAGTCAAAAATACGGGTAGAACAGATAACCTCCTGTTTTTTTAATTCGGTTAAAAATCGAACATCTTTGCTTCTTCATAATATTAAAAAATTTTTACGGTCTGTCAGACTCTTAGGGTCAAGTCACACCGGAATGGCACCGGCAGTTTTACTGCCAAACCATTTTCAACTTTATCTTTAAACCTCAAAGCATAGTATCGCTTCGGCGGTCATCGGCTCGCAGAGGCGCCCGGCGGCACGAGCTGCCGCTCGACGCACGCAAATCTTTAAGCGATATTATGTCTTGACGTTTAGAGATAAAGTTGAAAATGGTTTGCCATCAAAACTGCCGGCCGCTGCGCTGCCATTCCGGTGTGTTTTGACCCTTACTGACTAAAAACCACCGCGGTGTTCCATCTGACACCTACATCGGGGGTCACGGGAACTGGAGATACTTCCGCAACCCCCGAATAATTTAACCCTAGTCCAAGTAGAGTCCTGAAATTAGAAAATGTCATACCTTTTATACCTTGTATTAGTTTTAACAAGCGAATATTTTTTGAATGTTTGACAGTTTTTTCGTTCAAAATTTTATTCCACAAATAAAAGACTTTTCTGGGTATACAAGTTGAATGAAATACACCTCTACTAAATTAATAAAAATAAAGGGAATTAGTCTACGCCCGCACTATGAGACGTAACTTAAAATAGTTTTTTTCAAAAAAAAAAAAAAAAGCAAAACCGCGTTCAAAAACTTTTTAGTGCTTGAAGGCGATTTTCTTTTTTTTTCATTTTTTTTTTGGCTTTTTAGTATTTTTAGTATTATTGTAACATCCAAATCCATTATGAAACGGTGACACACTAAAAACAGAGATTGTAAGTCCTCCAAAAATTGAAAAACCTTAAACGTCCTATGTATTTTTTTCGGATTTTGTTGATTTTCTCTAAAAGAGCTGAATCAATTTGGAAATAATTTATTTGGAAAAAAGAATTTTGCAAATTCGTCTATAGTATATGACAGAGTTATGTCCGAACATGCATAAAAAATATATAAACATCCGAAATCTCCTCCTTTTTGAAGTCGGTTAAAAAAAATCAATTATTAATTAATAATCAACCAGCATAATACCTTAAGACATGTCAACAAAAAATAATTGTCCTTAATCTGTCAAACTTTTGACGGACAGCGTCTCAATTTATACTTGTCAATTAAAGTTAATGATTGATTGAGATAATTATTTTTAAATGGCGTCCCTGTGTACCAAGTTTAATACCACACTCAAGGACGGTACTTTAAAATAATTATACTTTAAACGGCTTAAGTTACTAATTGCTTCCAAATAGAGCTGTACTTTCTAGCTTCTGACTACCCAACGACTGCCAAGATTTACGAATGTCAAGACTGGAAGCAGTCTTACCGAATGCAGCTGAGTACTAGTGTTTTACATGAAGCGACTGCCTATCTAACCTCCACAACCCAGTTACTGGGTAACATATATGACACCCTTTGGTAAGACTTGTTGTCAGACTTTCTGGCTTGTGACTACCCATAACAACTGCTAATAATCTATGAATGACAGCCGGGACCAACGGATTTACGTGCTTTCCGAGACACGGACGGGTGACGGTGTATAATGGATGGTCACCCATCCAAGGACTGGCCGCGGTAAGCCTAGCTACCCATGAAAGATCGATCAGCAGTGCTATTCTGTTACAATCTCCCTCGGTGAACACCTAGATGAAGTGAGCTGTCATCCGATTGTAGTGCTTTGTAAATCCCTAGCGTTGGGACGGATGACAGCTCACTTCACCTAGGTGTTCACCGAGGGAGATTGTAATAGAATAGACATACTGTACGGCTTTTATTTAGCCACACGCCACCATGCAACAATGGTGTTGCATATTCGTATTGACATGCCCTAAAGTCCCGCTTTCCTCTCTGACCTCCCAGTCTGTCATGACAAATGGCCAGCCAGTATAAAACGACTGTTAATTACGTCAGTCACTGTATATTAAGGGCAAGCCAGGAATGTTCCGCGTACCTTCACACCGAGAGGAATCCTTCACAGAATGATTAATGTGGGAGATGACATTTTTGAGGCCCAAATGGAGCCTCGATGGGAATTAAACGGTCGCGAATAAAAGTTTTGTTTTGATATCGCGGCAGATGTTTGAGTGAGTTTTGAAGACAATTATTGTGGGGATTTGGTATATTTTTAGCTTTAAAATATTGACTAAGAAATTATTAAAATACTAACTGACACGGTAAACGTTGTTTTTTAAAAGAGTGTTCATGTAGTTCCTTGCTCGTTCTTCTCCATAGAAACCTACTGTTTGGAACGAGCAACTAGCTTCAACTTTCTGACTGACTGACTCTGACAATTTAAAAGTACCTGTAAATGGTTTAATTTAAATAAATGATTTTGAGTTTGAGTTTGCCATATAAATTTAAAAAAAATAGAAAACGATCTATTCTCAGACCTCTCAAATATACACAAAAAAAATCATAATAATCGGTTAAGCCGGAAAGGAGGAGTTCGGTAACAAACACAATGACACGAGATTTTTACATATTAGAAGATTCGTACTTCGTCTGTTTAGACTAAACTTCAGAATCGAGCATAAGTCCTAAGTTATTCCATGGAAAGACAAAAACGGGGTAAAAAATCCGATAAGAAATCAGGGGTCGGCAACCTGCGGCACTTTTAATGTCAAGTTGCGGCTCTTCAGTACCATAAGCAAAAAATCGTGTAATCGATCATGTGAACTTAATTTAATTTACCTGCTACTTTTCTTAACATTGCTACAAATCATAGATACTGTATGAAATCACATTCGGATTTCATTTCGTCTCGCGAGATAGATTATGAACTAACGATTTTCACAATCAAACGTGACAGATACAAGGTGATTTTTATATACAGGTAAACAACATGATAGTCCTTACGTGGTTTAAAAGAAAGTCAACCGTCCTGATATGTCAGGACGGTTGACTTTCTTTTAAACACAATACACAGGGTATGCCCTGTATAAGCAAATATTATAATATTGTGTTGGCTTGTATTTAGCAACACTTACTACTATTACTATTCGACGACACGGTTGGCGTAGTGGCTGAGCGATCGACTGCTGCGCAGCGTGTTGCGGGTTCGATTCCCGCCCAGGGTAAACATTTGTGTGATGAGCACTTGTGTTTGTCTTGTGTCTGGGTGTTGTTTATATAAACATGTATGTATTTCCAAAACAAAAAAAATGTATTTGTGTATGTATATCAGCTGTCTGACACCCATAGTACAGGGTCTCCCTAGTTTGGGGTCAGATGGCCGTGTGTGAAATGTCCCCACATATTATATTATATTATTATCTTGACTAATAATCGCATGTTACTCAATCTTACATTCGTTCATTCGTTCGTAAAGTCATTCTTATTACGAGACAACAATCAACCGGCCTTCTTGATCGAGACACCGAGCAGTCAACACATCTAAAAAAATAGTGCGGCAAATTGGTGGCACTATAAAAAAAATCTTAGCAAGAATCTTAGAATTATTGTGGAAAAGTAAATAAATATAGTTTTGTTTTAATTATCAATTTGGTTTTCTGTTTCTATTCCCTTTATTTCTGAGCTGTGGCTTTCAATTGGATAAATAAAACTTTTTGTGGCTCTTTAAAAACTGGAAAATTTTGTGAATTGTAATTATTGGTTCTTCCGTTTCAAAAGGTCGCAAACCCCTGAGCTGGGTCAAAATCTTACGTGTACAAAATTTCAGCAAATTCCAATCAGCCGTTTAGGTGTGAAAGAATAGTAAATATCCGTACAACCTCACAAACTTACGCTTTTATAACGGAATGTAGGACGGTAAGTGAAACCGTACCGACATTGAATTGCTCCTTTGAAATACTAAGAATGAGCACACGATTAATAAATGATTAATTGACTTATGTGGGTTAAATAAATTAATAAGGTTGCCCCTTAGCTAACGGAATTACAGGAGTTCAGAGGCCCATTCCCATTAATTAAGGATTAAATTTTGCCATTAAATCCATAAACAGAAATAAAACTAATATATAAAAATCTTGTGTCACGGTGTTTGTTATCAAATTCCTCCGAAACGGCTTGACCGATTTGTATGATTTTTTTTTGTGAGAATAGGTCGTAAGCTATTTTTTTTTAAATTTATAATGGCATAAAAACGTTTGCCGCGTCAGCTAGTAATAAAAAAAAAAAAAAAGTTAAAAAAAAAAAATATTTCTACCGTCTTCTAGTTTATATATTAATAGAAATAGAAAAAACGTAAAAAAAAATTGAATTATAACAATAATCAAAATAACATCAGCTGCAAAGCCCAGAGGGTTACCTATATACCTGCTAGTCTATACAACCACAATTTGTCAACGTAACCCACAGCAGCCTGGCATTAAATTACTTTTTTCTGTCCTCAAAGACACACCCTTTTACCTTCATCCATCTTCAAGGCAACACATCCAAATTAATACGTTGGAAAATCCCCAAAGGATGAATATTCTCATTTTAAAATAAACATTATTTCCGAAGCAAAAGTACCTATGTGTACAAACTCATCAGATTATATTCATTTCAGCGCGGTTCTCCTGAGGAACTACGTCATCTCGGCGTGAGTCAACCAATACGGTGCCATCAAAGGGTAATGCACACATGCACGGCTAGCGAGTATTCACGCACGTATAAACACGGGCGAATATTCCGTCGCCGGGTTCCGCTGGACTTAATTAAAATAGAACATACAAAGATTATGGTTGTAGAGGACCTGTTTGGGTTTGTACCTACAGGAGTTTATGGAATATTGTATCTACAGAATATTCTAGTCAAGCAAAGGAGAAGAAAGCAACCAATCAGACACTATACTTTCAATCAAGCATATTTCTAATTAGTTGGGGATCTCTGGGGAGGCCTACGTTTAGCAGTGGACGACAATAGGCTGATATGTTGAAGACGATGATGATATCAACCATTTTGTAAAAAAATATTTTAAACTATGTACTTTTCATTTTCAACAGTGTTACTTTGATGTAATATTTGTATCTCATAAAAATACAGACAAAACATAACGCACTATGGATTATTTATGCGATCTTTATAATGAAATTACCTATGTTTCACAAATAAACGATTTCTTATTCTGATTTCTGATATCTAATTACATAGGTAAAGGTTTTTGTCACTTCTACTTGGTACTCATTTAGATATACTGTTAGATACGTAAAAAAAATCCTTCAACTGTTATTCTACTAACTTTTAGGGACGACCGCATTTAGTCTCAATCTGTGTATGCCTCTTTTGCTACATTTAAACTAGATTTCGATCGTTTCTAATAATAAGAATTGGCTTGGTCATCAAGTAAGGCAAACGTCTTTTTTCAGGCAATGAAAACCTTCAAAATGGAGTTCTAAACTCGCATTCTGAGAGTACAAAATAATTTTCTTTAAAAAACATTCCTACCCAAGACCTATCATACAAAAACATAAAAACCGACTTCCACACGTCCCTTCTATTCCCCACATAATCTTCACACGCAATAATTACGTACCCAGCGTACGTTTAATAAGTGCTTCATCTAAGCAGACGAGCCGCAGGCGATCGGACGTCCGCTAACAAAATTGTGTCTTTTGCACATAGTAGGTACACAGCTCTACACCACCCACACACACCACTGTGGGGTGAGGCGTTTATTTGCTAGGGTGGTCCTGTTTTAATAATGTTGTTGTTTTGATTACTCATGGTCCTTTTGGAAATACATTTAACTGTTGTGGGTAAAAATGTTATAAATAAGTAGGTTTTTGTCTTTTATTAAGTTGCAGCCTGTGCTGTACAAATACCTATCGGTGTTTTTTTTTTCAATAGATAATTATGTATCTTAATGTGCGTACAGATTAAATAACATGTTGTGCTTGTGTTTTACAACACGCCCACATTAATATGTAACATTGTTTTTCAACATTGCAACATATAATAATACACATTAGAATTACAATGCAATATAACAATGTCGTACAACTTTGTCGTTTGTCGATCTGCAGTGTTGTTCACTATTGCAATAAGTTATTTAACATTGTTTTATAACATTCAGCGCCCACATTACTGAAACATGTTACATCACAACGTTTTATAACATTTTATGTTATATAATATGTACGCACCTTTAGAAATTAAAAAAAACGGACAAGTGCGGCTCGGGTACGCCTTCCGAGGGTTCCGTACAATTTTTTAGGTTAAAAGGTTAAATTTGTAGGTTTCCGTACATATAAATAGTTCAGGAATCCAGTCTCGCAGTTTTTTCCAAGCTTTTCCCGAAATTAAGTTTCCGAAACCTATAATTACTTATTATTATCGTGTTTTATAAGTGAAATTCTGGTTACACTAATAGTTCATACCTGAATTAGTTAGTCAAAGTTGTTTTTTTACTACCTCGATGATTAATAATAAGCAATAGTTAATAATATGTGGGGACATTTCACACATGGCCATCTGACCCCAAACTATGGAGACCCTGTACTATAGGTGTCAGACAGCTGATATACATACACAAATACATTTGAAATACATACATAATATAATAATATAGTTAAACAACACCCAGATACAAGGCAAACACAAGTGCTCATCACACAAATATTTACCCTGGGCGGGAATCGAACAAGCAACACGCTGCGCAGCAGTCGATCGCTCAGCCACTGCGCCAACCGTGTCGTCAGTTGATTACGTACTTTAAATAAAAACTATATTTTTTATGATTTAATTACAAATGTAGATATAGTTTTTAGATTTTTTCCTGTACTTGTAATATAAGACGATATTACTTCAACTTACTTCCAAATGTCACAGTTTTAGGTCAACGGAAGGTACCCTATAAATTTTGATTCCCTTGAGAGTGACGAAATATACTATACCGTGTACCGAGCGGTAAGATGTTTACACATCAACAAATACCACTAAAATCCGTAACATTAGTACCCTGACAATAAACGTAACTTGACGTGTGTGATAAATGAACATATTTGCGGATTACATGGTCATCTTCTCAATCGAGATTTATTGTCGCATATATAAAGATGGACGTACTGGAATATTCGTCGAGATTTATGTTAAATATATGATACTGATTGAATAGGAATTGTTGTTGTAGTGAGTTTCCTGTTTTGTTTGGTGAGTGAAAGAAAAGCAGAGGTCAATGACCGATTCTTACGTTCTGTGATATGTATAAACATGCGTTATTTTTCTAATGCGGAGTATAAACTCCGCATTAGAAAAATAACGCAATACCGCTATTGTTATTTTAATCTTATCATAAGCTTCGTTATTTTACGATAAATACAAAGTAAACTATTTACTGTTCATAATGGTGCCAATTCTGTTGTGCACTATATTAATTTTAAGCTATTTATATCTCTTTCTCTCCAATAAAATAGGAAAGAGACATATATTAATAAGAGCTGTCAATTTAAGTTAATCTAAAATGTTCATACAATTTTATTTGTCATTTCTGAACGTATTGATTAAAAACACTGCGAAGTTCAAGGGAAACACTAATTTGACATCTCTAACATAGTCATTGTCTGTCGCCGTCCTTTTCTTCAGCTGCCTGGTAGTAAGAGATGCCAAATGCCTAATTTTAATTTAGTTTGTGAACAAGGGAATCGGCACCATTATCACGTTGAAAACCATGACGGACACAGTATGTAAACCGTCCGGCAGTCAATGTATTAAAAAAATATTACTAAAATGCAGTAATTACAACAATAATTCTGACCTATCGTTATCCTACGAAGTATCGTTTTTGGTCGTTATTTTTATAAAACTATGAGAAATAAAGAAAATACGTCGTATCAAAAAATAATGTATTATTATTTATTCAACTGAAACTTTTCTCTCATAGAGGCTTGAACAAAAAACAAAAATCACACACAAATAAAATATGGTCGAACAGTGTTACCAACAAAAATGTTACCTTGACCTATCAATACCCATTATTTATTTTCAATGAGGGACAAAATGGAGTAGGTAACACGTTGCTTAAAACAGAAAGTTGTTATTTTCAGCTTCACAATTTCTATTGGTCCTAAACCTCGACACATGTCGACTAAATATCCAACTAAAAATACCCATCATTCCCTTCGATACAGCAGCAATTTAACAAAATCAAATCATGATAAATTGAAAATGGAACACGACGTATTTCCCGGCTCAAAGGACCAAATGCACACACACCTAAACACAAGGTAGGTACGGTCCCCTGGTACATCAAAAAACCCAGGGGAGGCCGCGTGACTTTGGAATGCATTCATTAAGACGCATTGTGTTCGCATGCCCTGCGCTCAGGCACCCAGCTAAAATGCACACGGCATGCAGGGGGTACGGGGCAAAATAAAAATCATGAACTGCCCTTAAATTTCCTTTGAGCTTGGTTTTGTTTTTTTATTTTTGCTGGCTGCGCTTTTGCCATCGTGCCTGTAGTATTGTCTGTAGTACATATTGCTTTGCTACCGAAGTATAATTTAAAAGCTTCTGGTCTCGACTTTGTCCACGTGGAAGTCCAGTACAGGTACAGAGCCAGCACATCAAGCCATACCAAACTGTAAAATTTTTTTTTTTCAAGAAATGGGATTGTCCAACTTGTATAGGGCTTTGGCCATTCATAAACAAACAGTTGAACTAATAATATGTGATAGATTTAATAGCTCATATCAGTAAGAATGAGGATATAAATTTAGTTTTGTACCAAGATGTACATTTAGATATTTTTTTAACATTTAATTGAAACATGTATGAAATAAAACTTGTCTTTTTTAACAATTCACACATCGCTGCATTGTCACTTGATTCGTCATCAGATCACCGTGTGATCACATTCAAGCCGGGGTTATCGTTAGAGCGAGGTTCAGTGTCCGTAGGTGTTCCAGGTTCATTGTAAATACAAGAAATGCCGGGGTCGTAAAAAATGGAAGAATCGGAATCCATAATAAAAAAAACCAAGGTAGCAAATAAACTAAGCGAATGATAATTGACCATTTGGACAATAAACACAACATTTTTTAAGTCAAAGTCAAAGTCAAAGTCAAAGCATTTATTTCAATTAAACCATTTACAGGCACTTTTGAATTGTCAAGGAGTCGGTCAGTTAGACAGAAAGTTGAAGCTAGTTGCTCGTTCCAAAACGTAGGTAGGTCTCTATGGAGAAGAACGAGCAAGAAACTCCACGGACACTCTTTTAAAATCAGGTTTTTACAAAATACTGCTTACATTATTCTTGTTGCTTCTATATGTGAAAACAATGAAGGTAATCTAGAAATACAAAATATAAAAAATAATCAAGATAAAAACCATGGCAGTTAAGAGTTGACCAATCTCTACTGACAGCGCCCGTTCACGAACATGACGCGTGAATCAGCACCATTCAGCTCAACCATTTTAGAGGGAGCCGAATGACCCAACACACGCGCCACCACCAGCGAGACATTTGAGTGAGCATGACAATTCTCTCAACCGCCATGCTCATTTAAGTCAAACACATAATAATTTACTTAAAATATGGCTCCATGGTACTCACATTTACAAAATTGAAATAATGCTGCTAAATTATACAAAACTAAGGTTTCCAATGTTTCTAAAATGTCGAAAAAGTAATTAAAATATATATTTGTGTATAATAATAACGATACTCGTTACTCATGTCAATAAAAAAAAGGGGTAGGAAACAACATTCCTCCAATTAGGAAATTCCCTAAACTGCCTGTGGAGCAGGACCAGCATTTAGCCAAGCATTTTTATCATTGATGTAGTCTTCTAATTTATAATATGCTTGTCTACACAGTGTGCGTTTAATACATGTTTTAAATTGTCTTTCATTTAGTTGAAGAATATCAAGAGGTATTTTATTATAAAATTTTACACAGTACCCCATAAAAGAAGTATGAACTTTTGACAATCTGAATCTTGGCTGATCTAATTTGTTCCTATTTCTAGTATAAACACAATGTCTGTCACTTATTTTATTAAAAAGATGAAGGTTTTTTCGAACATGCATAATGTTTTCATATATGTATTGACAAGGTACCGTCAAGATGTTAATCTGTTTAAACAATTCTCTTAGAGACTCGCGACTGCTGAGATTATAGATGGCTCTGACAGCCCGCTTTTGCAGAATAAAAATAGAATCAATATCTGCAGCCCGCCCCCAAAGCAAGATACCGTAGGACATGATGCTATGAAAATAACTAAAATATACTAGCCTAGCGGTATCCACGTCTGTCAAATGCCGGATTTTTCTGACAGCGTAAGCGGCCGAACTCAACCGCCCTGCAAGAGATGTTAAGTGAGGACCCCATTGCAGCTTTGAGTCAAGCGTAATCCCTAGGAAAACAGTCTTTTCGACGAATTCAAGTATATCCTTATTCAATACAACGTTACATTCACTACTTTTAACATTCGGTAAAGCGAATCTTATGCATTTAGTTTTCTTCTCATTTAATACTAAATTATTTACAGTAAACCAATTATGAACCTTAAGCATAGCGTCATTTACGTCGTCATGGTGCTGTGCCCGTCTATTAACTCTAAATATCAAGGAAGTATCATCAGCAAATAACACCATTTGTGGTTGATTTTTCAACAAATAAGGTAAATCGTTTATATAAACTAAAAAGAGGAACGGACCCAATATTGAGCCCTGCGGTACCCCCATTTTTACTTTTAAGCCCGATGAATTTACACCGTTTACTTGAACTTGTTGCAGTCTATCAGTCAAATATGATTTTACTAAGCTAAGCGCTAGTTTACCCAGTCCGTAATGCTCAAGCTTTAAGAGTAGTGTTTCGTGATTCACGCAATCAAATGCTTTGGAGAGGTCGCAAAAGATACCAATAGCATCTTGAGAATCCTCCCAAGCCTTAAATATATGCTTGATTAAGGTGACACCGGCGTCAGTAGTGCAACGTCCTTTGGTGAAACCATACTGCTGATCATGTAAAATTTTGTGACAGTTAAAATGACTGAGCATTTGATCAAGCATTACTTTTTCAAACACTTTGCTAAAAACCGGCAAAACCGAAACGGGTCTGTAATTATTAGAGTCTTTGCAGTCGCCGGATTTAAAAAGTGGTATAACTTTGCTGAACTTCATTAGATCCGGGAAAACCCCTTGGTCTACACACAAATTAAAAATGAAAGCTAAATAGGGCGCCACTGTCTCAATAATTGATTTACAAACATTAGTAGACATCCCCCATAAATCTTCAGTACCCTTAATCTTGAGTTGTTTAAAAGCTTTAATAACGATTGCAGGGTTTATATGTTTAAATTTAAATTCCGTGGGACATGCTGAAACATTCGAACTTAGTAAGTTTAAAGCAAGTGAGGGCGAAGAATCTAAAGTTTCAGTAGTTTTAATAGGAATATCGGTAAAGAATGTTGCAAATTCCTGAGCAACTTCTTTATTAGTACTTAAGAGACCACGGGAAGTCTCCAGAGTGTAATCAGTATTATGTTTTTTGTTCCTGTTTGTTTCATTATTAATTATTTTCCAAACAGTCTTAATTTTATCATCAGCTGATTTAACTTTATTGCTAATGTATAAGGCTTTAGCTGCTTTACAAGCAATTTTAAAAGTTTTAGAATAAGTCGAAACATACTTATTAAATGTTTCGGTGTTAATATAAGGCTTAAGGCCATACAACTCAAAAAGCCTTTCTCTACTTTTTCTGATACCTTTAGTTGCCCAGTCACTAAATAAAAACTTAGGGCAAATAGTTTTAATTTTTTTCTTAAAAATATTATCAAACTCTGTTTGCACAACTGAAAAAAAATCTTTATACAAAATATTACCATTATTCATATTAAGTTCCTGAACGGGTAACTTACTAATTAAAGTCTTATTAAATTTATCTAAATTACTAGATGTTATTGGTCTTGACTGTATCTGTATTTTTTGCAAGGGTGTGTTGGACTCAAAAGCAATGGTTTGACCGCTGTGATCTGAAGGGAGATAATTTACAATAGCTTTATCTAAATAGTCGCAGCTACAAAAAACATTATCAATACAAGTAGCAGTGGTTGCAGTTATTCGTGTTGGTTCTAAGAACACATTTGACAAATTAAACGATTTAAAGAGGCTTAATAATCTACTGCTATTTGCGTTATTTTCTAAAATATTAATATTAAAGTCTCCACAAATTATTATTGATTTATTACCAGTTGCAAGTTTAGTTAGAACATCCTCCATTATAGACTCAAATATAGAATATGTTTGATAATTCGGGGGTCTGTAAACGCACACTATGACATGCCTATCTAGCTCAACACAGGACAGTTCAATAATATGTTCAACCGAGAGTTCAACTATGTCTTTGCGAGACTTAGATTTAATATTACTTTTTAATATAATTAGTGAACCACCACGCAGCATCGATTTCCGATTGAAACAACTGCTCACAGTATAATTTTCATAATTAATTAACATTTCATATGATTTCAACCAATGTTCAGTTATACAAATAATGTCGAACATTGTCTGCTCTAAAAACAATTCAATTTCCAATTGCTTGGAAGAAAATCCTTGAATATTTTGATGGAATAATTTCAAAGAATGTTGCCTAGCCCCTTTTTTTAAACTTGCTGATTGATTGCTAGAAGATACCTTGTTATTGATAAGTTGCATTAAATTGATACTGGTACCTTCTGTTGTCTTGCTAACTAGTTTAAACAATTTGGGCTTACCACCTTAATATTAGTATTATTACTAACTATTGTGGAGTTAATTACGGAACACTTCGACATATTAATTATGTCTGAGTTAATATTAAATGCTAATAGCCATGCTATCTGACGTCTAAACCTAATAGGCAGATACACTGTATCCCTAGTCGAATTCAATTTTTCAACAAAAGTGTTGGTGTCAAGAAACATAAGCTTGTCATTATAATGACTAGCTAATAAATGCATATGATTATTAAGCATATGTATGTTATTATTTGTCCTATTTGATAGGTGCCCAAAGTAAGGAAAAGCGCACAATATTATTTTCTGACAATTAATTTTCAATATTTCAGTGACACTGTCAGTGATATCATTTAATCTAACACTTGAGCTATTACCTACACATACTGTAATAATGGTATTCGGATCATACTGCTTCCTAGTTATGGATGACATTATTTCTTTATAAGAAGTCCCAGGCATGCAATAATTTAAAGCAGAACAGGTAGTCAGGTTGTTATTTAATAATTTTCCTAATCCTTTCCCTAAACTATCTGAAAAAATAATGGGACGATAACCAACCTCATCACAAGGTACACAACTACTATCTGTCTGAACAATAACCAATGAATCTGGTACAATTTCTGGTGTTACAATGTTCGTGGACAAACATTCCAAGTTCTCCACTATCTCCGGCTGTGAAGACTCAAGGTATGATTCCTTTTGTAAGTTACATGGAGTGGTGTTGATAGGAAGTGGGTCCACTGTGTCTACATTAGAGTTACACATACCCACCAACTCATTAGTGGCAAGGATATGCTCTTTTATTTGGTTTTGAGAGTGCACATACTTTGTATAAAGAGAATGTAGCGACTCTTCAAGAACCTGAATTTCAGACTGTAAGCGTTGAGTGTCAACCTCATAAATATTTGCACTGTCTTCTAACTTTATTTGAAAATTATTCAATTTATTCACAAGAAAAACACGTTCTTTCCTTAATTTAATGTTACTGGAATAATGTTTTTGTTGTTTCCTGAATTTCTTACATTTATTAATGATTTTATTTAGCTTAACATATTTTTTTATTTTGTTATGACTCAATTTATAATTACTATTACCATGTTTTATTAAAGAATCTTCTGTAAGGTCGATTGTTATCAAGGAATTTTGATTGCAATTACTACTTAACAATTCATTATATAAATGGTTGGTGTCCCTAACCTGAGTACATTCTTTTTTCTTTTGTAATTTTGTAATGCATACATTTGCATGAATTAGTTCATCCTCTAAGTCCCTAACCTTACACAATGCCTCCTCATATAAATTGCTACAGCTGGTGAAACCATCCGTGACCACCTGAAGTTTGTCCCGTTCATCAACAACATCTAGGTATTGTTGATGAAGGTCTACAAGTTCCCGCTTTAACTTTGTGTTTTTGTCAACAATTTTCTTAATTTCCTCTTCACCTTCCTCTCTTTCCAGTAATAATTGTTGACATTGGATGTTGGATGCCTTGAGTTCCTGTAGGGCTGTTCTCAATTTAAGCTCCATATCCTGAGCAGTAGCCTTACGGGTCATCACTGGCATGGTTTCAGGAATAGTTACTGAAATTTAGAATTGAAGAAACGGTGAGAACTAATTGAATAAAAAAATGAAAAAAATAGGAAAGGTGGAAATAACAGGAAAAGATGGGAAATTTAGCGTTTAAGGTGAAGGTATAAGTGTGGGAGGCTGCTGATTAAAAATCAGCTACTCTAAATACATTAAATGCGAAATTAAATTAATTTACAATTGACTTATGATTTTATTTTTTCCTATGTGGGTAGGAGACTTAGATTAAAATTATAGTTTTACATCAAGACTACAATGCAAATTAAGGGAAACACGATAATGCTATTATGTATTTAAATTTAGAGTAAGATTTATTCTGTTTGGAAACTAAGTTTTGTCTTTTGTATGAAAATCAATGTGACAATGGCCTATTGCAAAGTGTGAAATCTACCAGAATAAATGATGCAAAACGAGCGTGTTACAAAATAATTGACGATCGTATGCTAATGTATGGCTACGATAGAATAGAAATAAACAATACTCCCCGTTTAAATCCGCAGGTTGATATCAGCTGTTCGGTGTAGGTTACCGGTAACGGTGGATAACCCAAAACACTGTGTTTACTTTGTTACTTCGCAGGAAAACATTAATCCTGGTTTTTTATACAGTTATTTTACTTAAATATATGATATTACACCTTAATTATACTTATTTAATAATTAAAACTAATTTTTAAATACGGTTTAAAATTTTGAATGTCACTTGGACAGTGTTGCCAGCGCTTTTTTAAGCATCGTGTTGCCATATAAAAATCAATTATATCAATACATTTGAAATCGATCAAAAGGTTCTCAAAGAATAATGTTTAAAACGTCAGTTTATCATGTTTATGTCCTAAATCCTATATTTTTTTAAATTTTTTTAATGGGACAAGCCCGCCACACTATTCCCTAACCACTGTAACTCCTGTAAACCAGAATCAACAGTGGCGAGCAATGAAGCTCGACGAGTCCCAGAGAAACGATTCAACTGTCTTGGATCCCGCAACGAAATTAATCAGAAAAGAACAGCGGAGGAGTAAGAAAAACATATTTTCCACTTCCCTCCAAATAAAGCAGGAGACAGAACAGAACTAGGCCAATAGGCACAAAGGGACGTTTACAACTGGGAGAAAGCCAGTTGCTAAGCACCACGGATTATAATTGACATAATTAATGGGCCCTAAAAAGTGAGCTGTTACATTAAATTTGATCCTAAATCCTATATATCGTTTATTGGCATTTGTAATTATGTGATTTACGAAAACTGTGTTAAATACAGTGGAGAGATTGCACTGTATTTTAAATCGATTTGAATTTGTTTGTTTTATGGAATTTTGGTTTGGCAACACTGATACCAAATCCAAAGCTGATTCATGTGTAGCATCAAACCAAATACTAAAAAAATAAGTCTTTTAACAGTGCTAATTAACACAAAGTTGTTTGCATCAGATATTTACTAAAATATAATTTAAATTAATGGTAAATTACTTTTTTGTATAGCATCGTGTTTAAAAAATGGCCAAGTCTGGACAATGCCCTTTGTCAGATTGTTGTAGCTTAAAACATGGCCTATGATACTCTGCAATAGTGTGGTTTTCAATCAGAAGAAAGAAAGAAAAATGCGTTTATTGGCATTACATACCTACTTAAAACAAAATACACCCTATCAGTAAAATTATTTTTGCAATCAAAATAACTTCTTCCTGAGATTACCTCTTACTCACAAACAAACAGTTTTACTTCTAATCTAATCTCTAATTAGTAAGTAATAACTGAGAAAGTTGATTATATTAAGACACTTTCTATTTATTACGCAAAAAATAATCATAATATATATGGATAGATATAGATATGCTGGCCGAATTATGCGAGTAATTATTTCCCCTGGGACGTTAACACAAAATTGCATTTCCCCGTTGCTTGATTGGGTCTTATCGGAAAATGGAGGGATCGCAATCCTTATAGGCAGGAAATCATGCATTAAAGGAATTGAGTACTTCAGTAAGTAATCTCTTTTGATTCGACTTTGGTGGGCAATTACTCATATAAATTTTAACTAAAGGTATTTACACAAATATATTCCAGCAGATCAGCATCTAGCCACTTTCTAATTTACATAGGAACGCAAAATAATGAAGAGTGGAGTTGAATAAAATGAGGCAACCAATACGTCAAATACCTAGCGAAAATTCGCTAGATATTCGAGCCTGTCTCCTAGCAACCAGTGTGTCAGGTGGAGGTACAGAGTAATTTTCATGCACAATTTTTCACGCACACTAACCTTCTTGCAATTTGTTTTACACACACTACAATATTGAGTTGCCTCATTCAAGGACCTTGCAATTTGTTTTACACACACTACAATATTGAGTTGCCTCATTCACGGACCTTGCAATTTGTTTTACACACACTACAATATTGAGTTGCCTCATTCACGGACCTTGCAATTTGTTTTACACACACTACAATATTGAGTTGCCTCATTCACGGACCTTGTAATTTGTTTTACACACACTACAATATTGAGTTGCCTCATTCACGGACCTTGCAATTTATTTTACACACACTACAATATTGAGTTGCCTCATTCACGGAGTTCTTGTTTTTAGATAGTGCGGTATCTAGTTGGAGCGACCTATTAATAATCTAAGGATGAGTTAATGAAAAAGTTTTTATGCTAATGAATTCATTAGGCTTAACGCGGTCTGTCCGTGGATGGGTGACCATTTCTTAATGAGACCCCTCCGGGCCTCGGAAAGCACGTAAAACCTTCGGTCCCGTCTGACATTCGTAGATTTTTGACAGTCGTTATGGGTACTCAGAAACCAGAAAGGGGTATCCACTTACCCAGTAACTGGGTTGATGAGGTCACATAGGCGCTCCATGTAAAACTCAGGTATTCAGCTGCATCCAGTTAAACTGAAAGCTAACCCCAACACAGTTGGAAAAAGACTGGGCAGTTAAAAAATAGTTTTCTTAATCTTTATCCAAAAAAATAGGGGTTCTTTTAAAGAAGATTTACACCACACTTTTCAAACTAACAATTTGTTAAATATATTTTGTTTTATGTTTTAATGTTGAATTATAGAGAAGAACACAATTTATACGTCTTCCACAAATCGCTTAGCAAAAAAAAACTGTCTACTATCTCGTTAAAAAAAATACATGCATATTTCAGTAACCCCGTACAACGATCGCTTTTACAATGTTGCATATAACCACGACTCGTAAATGTAACCATGTATATAATCCTTCCATATAAAAATGTTAAGAACTCAATACGTGAAGTGTACACGTCTGCACCGCTAGTAATGAAAATCAAATTTACACAAAACCGTACGAGCATGGGGTTTTGGGAATCGACTCCACTGCAAGATATACTATAGTAGCTTGAATATCGCTTGTATAGTGAATGTTTGTACGTTCATTCTCTATGCGTCACTAAACCATTGATTAGATTGAGATAAAACTTTCGTATATGATTCTGCATACGACTGTGAAGGTAATTGTCCCAAAAAAAAGGGAACGAAGTTGCTGGCAGCAGAAGTCCAGATACTTAAAAAGAATTAGCTTCAAGCTTTTACGAAATTATTCAATTCATTTTAGCGTGTTTTCTAAATATTTTTTTTAAGTTGTCTTCAACAAAAAACATTTACACTCAAGTGCATCGGCTCACCGATCGCAGCAGTAGTCCTGGCAGTGGTGCAATGCCGTGATTGGGTTAAATCAGCCTAGACAATCATAGCCCCTATACACAAAACATCTGCAGATAGGAAGTGCTTGTGTACTAGTAAACAACTATATAGATTCATTTGGCTGCCCTTAGTATGTTTATAACCCTACCGCTTAACTGAGACCGTTCCTGAGGTAGCTGCGTGGTGCAGAAGGGGTGACAGTTGTCACAAGTTGACGTATCAGTGAGCTTTCACAACACGTCACCATACCCCTCCCGCACCGCGCAGTTACGTCAGAAACGGTCTCAGTTAGGGTGTTACCAGACCAATCGATCAATCGACGATCGATGGTAGAATGGATTAGTCGACTACGATCGATAGTTTCTACCAGACCAATCGGTCGATCGTCGATTTACGGCATCGATCGATGGTAGAATGGATTAGTCGACGTCCATCGATAGTTTCTGCCTGACCAATCGACCGATCATCGATCGATGGTAGAATTTATTAGTCGACGTCGATTAAGCTGCTTGATTATTATTACTTATTGATTATAGCTGGGGTTAATCGATCAACGTCAACCGATGCCATCGACCGGTAATCGATCGATTACTTAGTCGAACGGTATCCGTCGATCAGCCAAAAGCTACCACACCAATCGATCAACGTCGATCGATGTCGACCGATGGTATCGATCGATGATCGATCACCCTTAAGCAGTCGGGTTAAAGTACATCTGCCTATATAGCTTTAATATCGCTTATCATTCAGTACAAGCCAATCCTCTTACTAGCGGAGTGTACTGAAACTATTTCACAAAAATCCTCGACTAAGAGCTGCACTGGTGCTGTTTTATGCGTTTTCACTGAGCTTTAAATGTTGACAAAGGCAGCCCTGCTCGACAGTCTTTTCCGTACGGATTTTCTGTACCACTGCAGATAAATGTAAGTTATGCCTTTCCTTTTTTTTTTGTAAAGAAAAACGTTATTTCAACGAAGATTTTAATTCGCGGAGTGTTTGTCTAAGAAAAGGTTCGTTAATGTATTTGTAGCGAGTAATTGTAGGGTTAATTTTAATGACAGAGCAGAGTAATTATTCGGTCAGTGGTTTGTTATGTTTTTAAGTAGTGAAGGTTTTAGTAAATTATTTATATATATTTGTCGGATCAGTCAGGATTTAGCCCGTTAGATTCAGTCATCATGTGGGCAGAATATGGGTTTCAGTCAGTCATCCTTTAATTTTCTACCCTTAGGGGTAAAATATTTTCTTGAAATTTATATTAGAGGTCTATACTATCAATTAGAAAAAAAATCATCGAAATCGGACTACACTGAAAAAAGTTATGTGTGGTGAAACACAAAAAAAGAACATAAAATGAACACTACTGGGCCAAACTATGTTAAATTTTTATGGGACCAAATGGTAACTATTCCACATCAAACAAAAGAAGAATCACATAAATCGGATCATAAATCTAAGAGTAATCGGTGTACATACATAAAAAAATAAAACCAACCGAATTGAGAACCTACTCCTTTTTGAAATCGGTTAAAAATTCATCGAATTTACGTTCGGTTTCACGCGCTACCATATTCGACTTAAACAACCTACATTATAGTTCCACAACAAAACCCATCAACTTCAACAAAACGGACACGAAATACTCCAAAGAGCTTTTCAAAGTCCTAATCTTCGAAGTCGAATGCTCACAATTTAAATAAATCACTCCGTTGATTCGGAATCGTTCTATCGTTGCACCCAACCCGTCACTGGGGACTTAGCGCCCCAAACTACTCGTTGCGGCAATTTTTTTCCCGTCTGTCAAGTAACAAAGGGATGCACGCGTCAGACCAATGTAATTGGATAAACTGACAGATGGTACTTTTTTACATGTAATTCCGTCATTTGTCTATCAGATGTTCGTAGGCGTGTTGAATGTGTAAGTTAGGTTTTGTTTTCAAGAATTAGTGTACGAAAGTTATAATATGTTTTAATGATTTGCATGACTTATAATGATGCTAGCAACCCATTAGATTAAAAAGTAACATCGTCTTCCTTCTTCCTGAACATTCGGCTCAAAGGACCATTTTATGTGACCTTATAAGTATTTGCTAAAGCCGTGTGGCGAATGCCACCTTCCCATTTTTGCCCGTGGGTGTCCTAGAAGACGACAAAGGGATATTGACCAGCGGATGGGCAGCAGCGTCTTTCTGAGTACTATTGCGATCACACCTACTACGATCGCCGACATGCATCGGCCAAGCATGGCGATTACGGCTGAAACCTCCTTAGGGGAGACTCATGCCCAGCAGTGGGCGTCTTAAGATTGGCATGATGAGCTTCTGTCCGCGACTTCGTTTGCGTAGAATTTATAATTAAGCGAAAGTCCAAAATTATCTCATGGGAATACAAAAATGGGCTAAGAATATGTTTCTGTTAAGCTAGGTCAATATCTATGTATGTCAAATGTCAGGAAAACGTGAAAGAGTAACAAACATTCATCCATCCATCCTCATTTCTGCAATTATAACTGTAGTAGTAAAAAGTAAGATAAGATGAAATAGCACAAACTTACGGTCAGAGCCCAGCCTTTATCTAAAGCTTGATACGAGATACATATACCTATGACTTACTTATTCAGAGAGCCATACATAGGTACCTAGTTTAGAACCCAACTTGTTCCTAACATAGCACATAAACACACACGAGACCGGTTTGCATAGCTTTGATAAAAATCTAGACCAGAATATATTTTTGATTTAGTTTGGAATTCTATTCAGCGTTCGTACAAAAAGCTTTGGAAACAGCCAGTTGGAAATGTATATACAACAGCGTAAATATTTTCTGTGAAAGAGAAATGTTCGTTTTATTTTGTATAATCTGTGCAATATACACAGAGAAGGAAAGAGAGATCTTTTTTTAAATTACCACGTTTACTGGTCCAGTATCAGTATTTATAATTACGAAGTTACCATTGAAATGTTATTATAATTATGTGGTGTAAAAAGACGATGCTGACTGAGACTAGACTACAAGCATTCTGCTGATCAAAGTAAGTAATATTCAGTAAAAAATATTGCTAGAAAAAGACTCTATTTTAAAAATCACTCGTTGTGTATAGGAATTGTGAGGGCATTTAGAGTTCAGTGTACTGTACTATACACATAATGGTTGTGCACGATTAAATAACATCTGTATCAGTTAAACATTTTTATTAATAATAATTAAATATAATAAATACAAAGCTTAAAAATAAATATAAACATATAATATGTACAATGTTCACAGGGCATCAAAAAACTCGTCCGCATCGCTCTCAATGGGACAAGTGCCCAAAAGGCTAGCAGCATTACCACGTTGAATGGCAATGCTAATTCTTTGGCCCAAAAAAAGGCCAGCCCTTTGGTCACGTGAAGAGTCGACCAGCCGCTTTGCAATGTCCCTAAAAACAAGGTGAGCACTCGGGCCCCATGGCCCTAATGTTTCGACCCCAAACGGCTCAAACATATAACTTTCAAGAAGTTCAGTTAGAGTACTTAATAATTTCGTAAAGTTAGATATTTGATCATTGATATTATCTTCGTAATCAGAAAGTTCCCAAGTACATATAGTCCAGAATAAAATATTTGGGGTTGGCTTCCAGGCTAACCGGATGTCCGGTTAGTCTGGAAACCGACCCCTACATAGTTGGGAAAAGGCTGGGCAGATGATGATTGTGATTCATGACTCTTTTAGTCATGACATTTTTTTTTTTAATTTATATTGTTATAGGCTTGCGTTTGACCGCAACTCACCTGATCTTAAGTGATGATGCGGCCTAAGGTGTAGCACGCTTGCCTAGAATAAACCGGTTCACTCGTGCCTTGAAGATACCCAGATTATATGTATCGGGGAATAGAGAGGCGGGCAGTGAATTCCACAGTCTGGCAGTTCGCACAATAAATGTGGAGTCAAAGCGCTTGGTTCGAGACCGTGGAACTTCAACCGTATAGCGGTGACGCTATGTGACATGACACATGATGTACCAGCGCAAACGTTACATTACACTAAAACATCAATTTCTGTTTTTTTTTTAGTAAGAAATACAATTTCAAGGTTCAATAAAACAGTTGGCGCCATAAACTCAATAGTTACGAAACACACAAACTTGACGCATCAACGATGTCCCAACACCATTGTTCTGAGTCATTGCATCATCACGCCCACAGACACCCACAATCCACATGCCGACCAGTTTATCGTTCTATAAGACTTCTCTAATATACCAAACTCAGTCACATAGATAGAGAAAGTTTTATTAGGTTGATGGAAGAATTACTGATCAGGGAATTAAGTGTGATAAGATATGTATTTGCCGCCTACACACCTGATATGGAAAGGTCAAGTACGTGATACTCGTCACGCGCACGTATGATCAGATGTTTAAAGATGGACCAAGGTACAATAATACAGGGTGGACCAAAAGTCCGGTGACATTTCAAATGGTTATAAAAAAAAAAGAGTTATGAGAGAAAACATGTTTATTTATTATAAAAGTACAAAAATGAGGGTTTTATTTTTTTAAATTAATGTCGTCCAAATGTGTCCCTTGTTTAGTTTGGCACTCCTGTAACCTAGAGCGAAAATGTTCCATCACCGCCCGACAAGTGTTTGGAGAAATGTTAGATTTGTCACCAATGGACTTTTTCCTTTGGGGATACCTCAAAGGTAAAGTTTTTAATAACAACCCTCAGTCCATTGAAGAATTAAAAGAAAATATACGCGAGGAAATTCAGAACATTTCTCCAAACACTTGTCGGGCGGTGATGGAAAATTTCTGCTCTAGGTTACAGGAGTGCCAAACTAAACAAGGGACACATTTGGACTTTTTAAAAAATAAAACCCTGATTTTTGTACTTTTATAATAAATAACCATATTTTCTCTCATAACTCTTTTTTTTTTATAACCATTTGAAATGTTACCGGACTTTTGGTCCACCCTGTATGTGAGGGTCGTCACATGTGGACTATACTCCATTTACAATAAGATTAGACTTTAAGACGAACCTTTTTTACAGTCCCTTCAAACGATTTTGACTTCTATTCCGTAGGCTTAAGGATGACATTAGAGGCAAAAAAGTGGCTACAATAACAACTGTTTACTGCAGCTGCCATTTGTCATGCCACCAACGCAATATAAGTCAAAATCGGTTGAACGGACTGTAAAAAAGATTTGTGTATATGTAATCTTATTGTAAACGGAGTATAGACAATACAACCTTTTACCCGCGGCTTCTTACGGATCAGTTACTTTTAAGTGATAATAAAAAATAACTTACAGTATTCGGAAATTACGTAGCTTCGAATGAACTTTTAAAATCGGCCCAGTAGTTCCGAAGATAAGTGCGTTGAAACAGAAAACAAACCACCTTATCAACTATATAATTTATTACTAGCTTTTACTCGCGACTTCGCGGAAGCAGACGAAGTCGCGTATCAAAATGTAGCCTATAGCCTTCCCCAGGCTTCAAGCTATTTTCATACCAAATTCCATCAAAATCGGTTCAGCCGTTTTATCGTTACATACTATTTACTTACTTTTTTTTATTCATGAAACCATTCTCTTCAATTCTTGTTCTAATAATGATATGTATAATACTTGTTTTTCCTAAAATTCGTGGGAATTCTATAATGAAAAATACTTTAGTGTCTTCGTAGCTTGATAAAGGCTGTGTTTTATAAATATTAATCGTTTTTCTTTACAAAAACCTGAAATACAATATTTTATTATGATTTCTAATGACAGTTGACATTGACAATTGTCAGTTATTCTTCTTAATTAGTTTTTTGGATTATGTAACTTAGATTCTCTTTCTTAATATCTGTTTGTATTTTATACGTGTGTGTTAATGTATTTTCTACAAAAATACTTGCTACTTGTTAATGTAACTGGTGTTTTAAAAAAAATCCTTTACGCACTCGTGATTTTATGAAGGTCTGAAATAATTGGCAGGCTACATTTAAAACCTGGCTGGTTTGCTGAAATTTAAGCCTGGCTGGTTTTGGCTGAATTTCCAATACTCCTTCTATATGACGATACAAAAATTTCAGAAGAAAAATCATATTTAGAAAATATTAAAATTCGGAAGAAGCCGGACTATGTAAGGCAATCTGACAAATGACGAGTCAGTCTAGATTTGGTTTCTAACTAGCAACACGTCTTCGTACCTTAAAAGTCTACCAGTCCACAACCGAGAGTCGGTAACAGTCCTAAGTCGAGCCATCAAGCTGACGCGTGCCTGCTGCTCCCAGGGTGGGTCCCACTGTTAGGACCGCCTGGGGACCTCCGTCCCAGATCTTGGAGCTGACCGCGCCAGTCTTTCTTCGGTCCGATCCTGTTTGCCGGCCGGGCTGGAAGCCTAGGCGACGTATCACAGTGCGTTTAGGTTAGGTTTTTTTTAATTACTTCATTTCTTGAAAAGCTATTAAATTTTACATGTGCAAGTCAATTTAGTTTTTTTTTTAGAATTAAGTAGATTTGCTACACGTGAAAGCGTAACATACAGAGTTACTTTTGCATTTATAATATTAAAATAAAGTATGGAGTATTACCCTATAATTTTTAACCTACTGACATAAGGTTAAACGTGATTACACCAGTCAGACCCTCTAGAGCACCTAGATAAAATAGGATAATAGAGAAAATGTTTACATACGACGTTGTTCATTAGTCCATCATCAGTATTATTATCATCTATGTCGAATAGAACAAGTCCAATACAACCATTAGTAACGAGTTAGTGCCAATTCAAATACGTTCATCAGTACAAAACTGAATCGGACTATAAATACGTTTGACATAAATGAGGAGACTTTAAATCCTATAATATTACGCTTTATGAAGACAGTATCTATTTATATCGGTTGACGTTTAATTTGTGTGTTTATAATTTGTATTCGGTATATTTTCGAACCCTCAATAATTGAAACAAAAGAGACACGCGTCCTTCAACTCGGAACAAAGAAATATCAAAATAATATCAAACGCAAAAATAAAACATTTTGTTCCAAATGACATCTGTGGCTAATGCATTATTTTTATAAAAGCCAAAGTGAGGGGAAAACTCATTTGGAATTTGACTCGTACAAAAGGACCAAAAGATTCTCGTTTGTTTAAAGAGAAATCTTGACGGCACTTGGACAAATTAAAAACTTTTTGGACGGAAAAATGGTAACAACAAAAAACTTTTATTTGAAAGAGGAAGAAAAAGTCAAACGATGTACTAAAGCTTTTGAGGACCTCAAATTGTCTCGAGTGTTGGGGATTTAAAGATTTTTTACGTACAATATTGAGGAAAATCACGCGAAAATAGCAAAATAATGAAATAGGCATATGGCTTCGCAAAAGCCACTTGATTTGCAAAGGGATAAATTACCTATGAAGATTTCTAAAGACGTTGTTTGAAGAAAGAAAGGAAAGGTATTTTTACCAAAAACATTTCTTAAATTTTCACCTAAGTACTTACCTACTAAACAAAATTTTCTTCTAAACATTTTTCAACGCAAGAAAACTACTGAGTAAAATAAACTACGTACCTACCATTAAGCACACTTTATTTTATTATCAAAGTACATTCCCCTGGCGGTACGGGCAAGTTCTAAGTACAGGGGGCAGGGAGGAAGCAGGGGTCATATCGACATACGTTTACTGGCAATATCCGAGTCGCTTTCTTCAAGTCGCCCATTACGAGCGGAGGTCTCAAAGATTAAGTTGGCGTAGATGTGAGAAACTCAGAAAAAGAAAGGGATAGAAAAGCAATTTAGAATTCTTTGGAAATACGCAAAAGGGAATGCAGTAAGTACTGTTATGAGTATTTGCTAAATGAAGAAATACAGAAATGTGGTTTTAGTTTATAATAATAATAATAATATGTGGGGACATTTTCACACACGGCCATCTGACCCCAAACTAGGGAGACCCTGTACTATGGGTGTCAGACAGCTGATATACATACACAAATACATTTTTTTTTGTAAATACATACATATATAGATAAACAACACCCAAACACAAGGCAAACACAAGTGCTCATCACACAAATATTTACCCTGGGCGGGAATCGAACCCGCAACACGCTGCGCAGCAGTCGATCGCTCAGCCACTGCGCCAACCGTGTCGTCAAAGTTTAAGAAACGGAAATAAATTTTCAAGTGCATGTGGCAATGCAAGCTTTCAATAAATATATTAATTATTTATATTTACTAAGAGATTTGCTGTGAAATATAATATAAAAAAATATTTATGTTGGACTAAATCCATATTTGCATAAGTAACAATTTGTAAGCAAAAGTAACCTATACAATACCTGCTACATTTGGTCCTTTATTTAAGAAAAAAAACTGGTCTTTTTAAATGAACCTACAAGATTTTGACACATTGTACGTGTAAAATTCTTGCCTCACAGTGACCAAATTGAAATAGGCAGGAAACATTCCCCCGCAACTTACTTACGAATATAAACTCTAAGGTTTTATGTAGGGGAAATACGTGGGCAGAGCGTGGTTCACGGTAACCATCTAGTTAAATCAACCCTCGGTACTGCGCCGATAACCGACGTGAATAGGCGCCCTTATTTTGTTACTATTGCCTGACTCACTATGTTGTGTAAATGTAGTCTTAGGATGTGTTGCTAACCTAAAATATTACGGCATTCGGTGATGTTTAAAAAAATACATTTCATTTTTTGTGTATTTTTTTAACTATGGAAAAGACTTGTACTGACTTGTAATGTTTTTAAATAAAAATAATACTGAAAACAGTTTTTTTCGCGTTAATGATTTATTATATAAATCATTTTTTTGTACCTCCAAGTAGGTACTTGGTTCATTGAATGAACTCAATTGACTTTTTCATTAATTCAATCAAACTATTCAATACGCCTTTCTACTTCCAGGTCTGCCATATAGTTACTTCCTTTGAAAGTTGAATGAAACAGTTATTATTTTAGAAAAAAAAAACTCTTCGGCTAACCTTTGAGAAATTTCAACTTCGTATTGAACTAGTGCATTCTTTTTGCTTTTACATTGAACCAGACCGTCACAAGAGCCAGTACACGCTAATCTTTTTTCAATTCGAAATTGAAAAAAGTTTAAAAAGAAGTGCACATTCGGAATTAGAAAACTCAGCGCGACCAATCGACGCGAACGAGCGGGTTAGGCGCGGCGCACACTAGCGCCCACTTTGTGCAAGTGCAGCCCTCGGGTCGAACGTCGTCGGTCGCCCGGGAGACGAGCTAGGCCCGGGCCGCCGTTCGGGCCCTGCCGGGGTGCAAACGAACCCTCATAACACCCCCCTCTACACAACAACACACCAAAACCAACTT
Organism: Charanyca ferruginea; assembly: GCA_947361185.1. Lineage (NCBI taxonomy): Eukaryota > Metazoa > Arthropoda > Insecta > Lepidoptera > Noctuidae > Charanyca > Charanyca ferruginea. The sequence continues at coordinate 59,372,209 of OX376055.1, forward strand.
TACATCACAAACAATAAGGTTACAATCGCTTTCCCATTTTCAGAGTAAAGTAGAATTAGCGATTTGTATGCTATGCAACACGGAATAGGGTCTGCTTTTCGAACGCTAATTCGGTTATCGCTAAGTACAGGCATGTTCGTGTAATTTTGTGCTCAGTTTCGTTGGTTTAAAGTTGAAAGTTCTGTGGTGGCATGCGGTGCGTGCGATACGGTTTGAAGGGGGGTAGCTAGGGGTGTCCCCTTATTCATAATCACAGGGATGTCGAACGCTCAGGTGGTTTAGGTAGCAGATTTATCGTTTCTAGGTGAGATGGTCCGCCGCTGAATAATCTGTATTGTTTATAAAGCTCGCGTATTGTTTTATTACTGCGATTAATATGTCTGAAGTTTAAAGGAGCATCATATGACGCCTTTTTGTCGGGCTTTGTTTAAGCTACGATACAAAGGGAGCGTTTGAGCACAAAGAGTTATATTAATTGTATAATTTAGCAGTTCAAGTGTTGAAGACTCAACGCACAATTTTGGATGTAAATTTTCGTTGTATAATAACAAAATGCTATTGACTTATTTAAACAAATACAAAATATCGCTTATGTACGTTTAATAAAAAAACAGAGTCCTATATACAAGGTGATTGGTAATTAGCGAGTTTTATTTAAACCACATAATTATTGCACCAATTATTAGGACCATATTTGCCTACTAGGGCACACATGGGAATCCACTGACTTTGGAGATATTGAAGGTCAAAGTAGCAATTTCATAATAAAATAAAGGGCACTTATAATATGTCGTATTCGTAAAAAACTTTTCAAAAAATTGCTCTTTTGACCTTTAATATTATCAGAACCAGTGACCATTGTGACCAGTGTGTGTTGCCAGTGATTACATATGGGACCGAAACGTAGTCGCTCACAATAGGCCTCATCAGAAGGCTTAAAGTCACCTAAAGGGCAATGGAGAGGGCTATGCTCGGAGTTTCCTTGCGTGATAAAATCAGAAATGAGGATATCCGCAAGAGAACCAAGGTTACCGACGTAGCCCGAAGAATTGCCAAACTCAAGTGGCAGTGGGCAGGGCACATTGCTCGCAGAACGGATGGCCGATGGGGCCGAAAAGTTCTGGAGTGGCGACCGCGAACCGGAAGACGTTGCGTTCGAAGGCCTCCCACTAATTGGACCGATGACCTGGTAAAGGTTGCGGGGATCCGCAGGATGCGAGTCGCACGACACGGTCAATGTGGCGACACTTGGGGGAGGCTTATGTCCAGCAGTGGACGTCTTTCGGCTGAAATTATGATGATGATGATCATCAGAACCAGTGGATTCCCAGATATGTCCCTAGAAGAAAAAAATGATCCTAGCAATTGGTACAATACATTTTGTTGCTTAGATATATGGGTCACTAAATACCAATCACGCTAACACCATGGCATGTCAATCGTTTCCAACGGCATTTTTAAAATTAATTTTCAATATAAGATTTCTATAAACTTAAGTATTTAGTAAAAACTTGTTTGTTTCTTTTTACATATCAAACAGACACTTCAATTTATTTATTTGTATAGATTCTAAAGTTATCCACATTAATAAGTACTTTCAACCCCTGAAAGATCGGTCCCGAATTAAATTCAGCCTGTAATTTTAATCTAAAAAAAAGCCCTAACCTTACCAGTACAGTAGTAGTAGTATAGTAACTATAGCCCATAAATAGTTACTCGTACCTTTACCAGCCGTAAACCGTATATTACCCTCTACAGCTGCACTTAATCTCTGAACTGGACTTACCTGAAACAAAAGAAAGCATAACGTTAATGAAACCATTACCAGTTGATCTTGATAAAGAAGGTAATCTGTTTCTTGCTTTTTTTCTCCTTATTCAGTGAGAAAAATTGAGTCTTTGTTAGCCAATGTGCCATAAATTTGCATCACAGAGCAAGGTCGGATCATAAATTATAATTAGGGGTGTTTTAGCATTTTTCAGGTTTTCAAACGTAATTATTAAGTCATTGTTAGACATAATTAAAATTTTATTAAGAGTATATTTAACTTTAAGCTTAAAATCGATTAATCGGTTTAAAAAGGTAGGTATCAATTAAATTAAAGTCACAGTTGATTTTATATTTTTGCCAATTTTAAAAATTCCTAATACTGTATCCATTAGTAACGAAATTGGCTTTACTGCAAATAGTGTCCAATTTTACTAAAAGTAGATACTCGGAAAACTTCAAAGAACCCATTAATAACAGACAGAAGACATCAAACAACAGCAGTTCAGAGCCTCCAATTGAAGCCTACACGCAGCGAGTTTTTACGACGCCCAGTTACGACCTGAGTAGCGTGGAAACTCGCAGACTGCCTATTAAAGTCTATCCTAGAATCTCATAAAGTCATACTAACACCCCATTTTCTGCACACATAACCTTTATCATTAATGAAACAAGGGTCATTTTCGGGTAACAAAACTGAAAGGAAAGTTTCCTCCAGTTTTCTCCCGCATTCGCCATTTTGTTCATCGTAAAAAGTTAATGGCATTTCTGTAATTTTGCGGCCAGCAACAAGTAAAATTAAACGTATAATTACTTGAGAGCGATTCCTTGTGTTATGGTGTTACCTATATAAAATTATGTGTGATATAAAAGTAATTAAAGTATTTCTGAGTTTTATACTTTGACACAAAAATAAATATTTTGACGTAGATTATTCAGCTTTGTCTTAAAGACCACGATACGTTCATTGTGATAAAAGACAAAACCGAAAGAAAAAAGGTTTGCGTTGGTAACAAAACAGTCCTAATATCTGTACTATTCATACAAATATTCGATTTTTAAAGTTAAAGATCAAAGCGCTTAGCTGTTGGCACTCAAAACTTCAACAACAATGAAACCTGAATTATAAATGAACATTAAACAGTTCGGTTAAAATAACTTTATTTCTCATTCAGCCAATCGTTAGGTACTTGCATGAGAACAATAAATCTTATTCGTAATTATGTTACATCAGTCTGGGTAGAAGAAAAGGAAATAGTTATTTTCGACAAATTGGAAGGGATAGTTAACCACTAAATCCGATGAAAATCACGAACATTTCTACATAACCGAACGTAACCCCAATCGATTTATCCAACAAAATCACAACTTGGACATCGATCAGTGTGCTCCAAAAGTAATCCGGAGACGTTACCAGCGAGCTCTAGGAAACACAACGCGACAGGCTGACCAATTACGGTCATTTGTTACAATGTCCGAGTGAGCTGTATCGCTGCAACACACTCCAGATTCGCTATGGTTTATGCGGTAGGTAGGTTTGTACGGATTTTTATTTTGTATTTTTAGCTAAGTGCGGATGGTTTACCTGTATGTTAATTTTAATCCACTTAAATGTTTCGTAGGAATGGATGACTAAATTAAAAAGTAGGTAACTAAAATATTTTTTAGGACAAATTTAACGTTTACCTTTGAATTAGAACTTAAAAGTGAATTTAAACATTACTCGCTTGTGCCCGCGACTTTGTCTTTGTGGATGTTAAAACATCTCGGTATGAGATGGATGGTCACCCTTCCACATATCGACCGCGGCAAGCGCAACTTAATCTTGACCATTCGATCCGTATGGTTTTTACGATCCCAGGGCTAATTAGTAGTGAACCAGTTATTTATGAATTTTAGTAAAATTCTATTTTCGAAATAATGACTGTGAAGCCTGTTTATATTACCTTTTCATTGGTAAGTACAGTTCTTGTCTGTGCCAAGTAGACTTCCGACACAAAATAAGGCAAAACTCCCCCACTCTCCCCTCTTAGTATACGCCTTTGTACTAATTTTTCAGACTGCGATAAGCGATGAAACTTTTATAAGGTCATAAGCGTTAAAACTCAACGTCATGAATGGAAAATCAGAGTTGAAAACATTAGGAAAAGTAGTGGAACTCGCCTTTAAACACTCTCCTTGGATTAAATTTAAATGAATTTTGTTGGAACTGGGTACAATCACCTAAAGAAAACGTTGATCACTTTTGAACTTTATCTACCTACTCTAACTCCCTTTTCATTCATAATATCATTCTTTACACAATCCACCCATCTTTTCTTTGGCCTTCCACTCCCTCTCCATTCATCCAAATTAATATTCATAGCTCTTTTAGTCACATGAGTTTCGTCTCTTCTCTTCACTCTTATTGATTAATTCATTAATTCATTCTTATTGATTAATATTTTAATTATTTTAATGTTTATAAAATTATTAGTAATCATAATTGGATACATGAGGTGAGCAAACGTTATAAGACGAAAAATTCAAAGGTGTATATCAAATATAACTGTTTTGATATACACCTTTGAATTTTTCGTCTAATAAAGTTTGCTCACTTCATGTATGGTGTATGAAAACTTTAATATTACTATTAAGTACTGTTACAGTACATAATAGTAATATTAAAGTTTTCATACACCGACTGTAGGATTTATAAATAATTTCGCAAAGTCCTTCGTTGCTTTGGGAGTTTACTAAATTGATTTTTATAGTGAAAGATTTTTCTATTAAGTTTGATTGATTACCTCAGTTACAGCAGTCTAGACCTGGACAAGGTTTTACCTAGATTGGATGTCTGTCAGGTGTTTTAGGATAGATGTTTATTTGTATTATTTATTTAAAGGTACTTTTCAAATGACTTTTCCACTTATAATATTAAACACTAGCTTAGTCCCGCGATTTCGGTGGTGTGATTTTTCTTGCGGGTTCCGAATATTTTGATATTGAAATATAGCCTATATATAGGAATAACGTAGCTATCTTGTAATCAGATGAGTAGTTTCTAACATTGTCTGCTACATACAAACTTTACCCTTTATAATAATATTCTTTTTTAGTACAGATAATTAAACGAACTTATGTGAGTATTATGGTAAAGAATCATGGCGATATCCATACAATCATTTGTATGAAAACAAATTTAAAAAAGTTAGAGGGTTTAAAATATTTTTCAATGTGAAGAATACATTACCAGGAGTAGATTGATATACTTACCATATTTTTAAAATATTACGAAATAAAAATAACACTTTTTCATTTCATTTCGATGCCCATTTTGTATTTATAAAAAAAAGAAAGTGACAAGCGACGTCAACGGATCTTTCAAATTGGCAGACAAGTGATGTGACAAGTGTGTGGAAAAATATAATCATTATTTGTGACACTATTTCCCATAAAACGATGCAATTTCAATGTAAGAACGGCGAAACAGCGGCTGTTCCTGTCAGTCACCGTTTCGTTCTGAAATAATAAGCTTTTTGTTAAACTATTTTTTTTGCGGAGTTTTAAAAATATTGTAAATGCCTGAAGATACTCTTTAGGTACCCAAGAGTATGAGAATTAGAATTTCAACTTCTCTAAACATCTTTATTTTATTTATGTACAAATCCTACCATGATTATTTGACACATTAAGAAAAACATAGCACTTACAACCGTTGATCTTATGTAAAACCCCTTTAACACTTTGCTTGATCTAGGAATCAAATCGGACGAGCGCGTGGGGTCCCGTCCCCGCACATACAACCACAAGACTAATTTAGGCAGTTCATACAGAGATATAACATAAATAATAATATATTCTCATCTTTCAGTTTATTATTCTTATCTTCAATTCAATGTCTTAAATGCTCTGAATAATGCCCAGAGTTCGATAGTCTATCTAGTACCTACCTATGGCAGAATTATGATGTCTTTTCCACAAAAGCCAATGAATAATAAAGAGATGATGTTGAAGTTAAACAAATCATCGTGACAAGAAACATTAAATGATAGTTGTTACTTCACATTACCAAGATGTCCAAATACAGAATAACTGGGAGTATCAAAACCGGACTTGGTAGTGACCTGTTCTACGTCTTACGTATATTGTGTACAGTTTGTAGAAAGTATATCAAGAATCAGGGTTGTCAATAATATCCGACGTTTATTAAAATAAAATAAAAAAAGTAAAAGAAAAGTAGTAAAATTATTTACTACCGTATCTACACGCGTAGTACTATCTACACGCGTAGTACATACATGTATATCGATGATCTAAACACATAAATAAAATTGAAGTGTCTGTTTAAGGTACGATTCAGACCAACCAGCTCGCATCGGGCCGGGCCGGGCGGCATTTTACAATGCGGTAAAGAACATTGAAATGTATCAACCGTAATTACAGTTCATATTTGTATGCAACTTGCGCATAGTTATCTCCGTCGGCATCCCGCGACGCGTCGCGACGTGTCGCAGAATACATTCGGCTGTCGCGACGGCCGACCGGCCCCGACCGGCTCCGAACGGCGCTGTCAGCATCCAATCGGCTGCCGTCGGGTCCGTTCGGAGCCGGTCGGCCGTGCGTCGTGGAATACGAACGGAGATTACGGTGCAGCAACTAGCGAATCATTCAAGTTGTGATCTTCAAGCGACAGTTTTAAAAATGGATACGGAAGAAAAACTAATTTCTTTCTACGCTTGGAGTGCGTATGGATTCCAGCGGACGCTGTCGGCTGCCGCGGCACGCGTACGTCTACCGCGGCAGCCGTACGGCTCCGACGGACGCGTTCGGCTGCCGCGGCACGCGTACGACTCCGTTTCGATGCGGCGCGACGCGACCCGATTGGTCTGAAACGTAACCTAATACTCAGATCAAGTTGATCTGAGGTTTTATAATACACTTATACTATTCTTATTTGTCATTCATGTCATTCATTACCATTTTTATTGGCGTTTAGCGAAACGAACATCTAGTTCGATTCGCTAATTTCGTTTTTATAGAATTAACTGAAATAAAATATTAATTATCATAATATTTTGACATCTTTCTTATAAACAGACAAGTCATGACTACCGTTGCTAAGTAACGCCCAGTTTTATGACTTGTATGTCAGATGTCAACTGTTGGTTATTTTTCTTTGTCCCGGCTTCTGGGTTTTTGGCTTATATAACTTAAATTATTTTCATTAATATTTAATTGTATTTTATATGTTTTTACGATTGTTACTGTTTATAATGTCAAAATAAGAGTTTTTTACTAAATGCATATGAATGTTGACACGGTAGGTACCTCTACCTATACTAAAAAAATTAAAATATTAGTCTGTCTATACTTTTATTTTAGAGGAGCTCATGGCTAAGTAAGCCATACAGATCGATCGGTCAAAGGTTAAGCTACACTTACCGCGGTCGTCCCGTGGATGGGTGACCACCATATTATTATTATTATTATTATTAAAGGTCGGTCGGTCAGTTAATTGTCAATTACCTATTTCATTTGACACCAAAATCAATATTTTCAGCAATAATTAAGTGGTGAAAACATTAAATGTACTAGCTTTTATCAAAAACCGATATCGCAGTCATCATATAACGTAAATGTCCACCACTAATTACAGGCTTTCATTATAAACCGCTTCAAAGAACGATTCATGGGTAGTAATTGCTATAATCACCACTTTTAGCTCGCAAATTGGCGATGGCTGAATGATTCTATTTATTTGAGTAGCGCTATTTTGGTCTATTTTAAGAGATAACTACCAATGTGGGTTTGGCATAACCTCTTTTAATAAGCATTTACTTGTATTGGGAGTGGCTTTATTTAAATAGTCTAGAATAATTATTCGAGGACGACCTTTTGCCTGTCCTCGTCTGGAGCATTTTAACTTTTTAAAACTAACTATTAGTATGCAACTCACCTATAATCAAGAAAGAATCATGGCATGATTTGTACAAAAAAATAAATAAAGATGTTTAGAGAAGTTGAAATTCTAATTCTTATACTCTTGGGTACCTAAAGAGTCTCTTCAGGCATTCACCATATATTTAAAACCCTGCCAAAAAAAAGTGAATATTTAAACGAAAAGCTCATTATTTCAGAACGAAACGGCGACTGACAGTAACATTGACACTGACAGTTGCCGTTTCGCAGATCTTACACTGAAATTGAATCGTTTTAAGGGGAATAATGACACAAATCATGTTTTTTTTTTCCACACACTTGTCACATCACTAGTCTGCCAATTAGATAGATCTGTTAACGTCGCTTGTCACTTTCTTTTTTTTTATAAACACAAAATGGGCAACAAATTAAAACGAAAAAGTGTTATTTTCATTTCGTAATATTTTAATTATGCGGGTGTTTAAAAATATGGTAAGTATATCATCGTACCCCTGGTAACGCATTGGAGAATATTTGAAACCCTCTAAATTTTTTTTATACCAATGAATGTATGGTTTACATTACGAGTCCAATTTCATTTCTTCATTGGATATCTTGCGCTTAAACTTTGTTTTTGTCATTTTGATTTGACCTCCCAAATTAAAACTACGTACTACTAAAGGGGGGGGGGATAGCTGCTTCGAAAACCTGGCCATTGTTGGCAATACCGCGGGGAATACAGAACGAGGCCGGATTCAACACGATGATCTGACCAAGTAAAAGAACATACGTCCGCAAGCAAATTTCAGCAGGTGGTGATGGCAACTTTGGACCGAAGCCGATGGAGACAGATTGTCCTGGGTCCAGTGACCACGACACTCAGTAATGAGAGGCCGATTGAAGAAGAGGCTACAAAAAATCAGCTTGCATAATAGGTACAATGAAAGGCATTATTTTCCTGATTAGGTAGGTAGGTGCAAAGCAAGTCTTCAGTGTGTTGTATTATTCGGTTGTCTTCAAAATGGTTGGGCTAAATGTCTCCAGACAATGCTGTAAGTAGAAACAGACAGCAATAACTGCCATGGAAGAGAGGTATACGTTTGAAAACTGCTTTGTGTGTTGTCTTTACTTTTATTACAAGCCTCTTAGAGTTATCATGTTACGGATATTTTGACGGTCAAAAAACCTGCATTATTGTAGTACCTACCTACCTAATCAGAAGAATCTTCCGTGGTGTATAATGTCTTTAAGTTTAAGTTGAAGCTTGTGATAACCCTAAGCAACGCAAGCTCATCATTGTACAAAGTTCATGTGTCGGGCCGTTTGACTTCTATATTAGACCTGTAGAGGTCGCTAATGTTGTCATTGCCATTCCGCTCACGTGCTGAGCCTTATTCTCGTCGCGGGAATTCCGCTTATTATGCGAACGCCGCGCACCACGGCGCATCACTTTGTATTTAGATAATTTACGCGTAAAAATGTTATGGAATATGTTCTTGGAGTAATATGGTAGGTAAGGGGGAATCGAAATGGTATCGGTGTTTAGGAAGAAGCTTATAGATAAAAGTGGAGGCAACACACCTTAGTGAAACAACTGTGGACAGACGCTCTATTTCTGAATGCATACATAAGAACAAGGCAGTGATATGTGTTTTCTTTATCTTATGTATGCATTCTATTCCGCCTCTCTATGCCCCGATACATATAATCTGGGTATCTTCAAGGCACGAGTGAACCGGTTTATTCTAGGCAAGCGTGCTCCACCTTAGGCCGCATCAGCACTTAAGATCAGGTGAGTTGCGGTCAAAGGCAAGCCTATAACAATATAAAAAAAAAAAAAAATTCAAAAAGAGAGCGTCTGCCCACAGTTGGTTGCAGTTAGATGTTTAGTGTTGCCTCCACTTTAATCTATAAGCTCCTTGGTGTGTAGTGAAAATATTGTCCAAATCGATTATTTCTTCTTTGAAGAACTTGTGTAGAAGTAAAAGCCCTACGTATCAATCAGTCGCGGTTGGTCATACCAAGTTCCCTCCGTGCCTTGGAATGCACGTAAAGTCGTTGATCCCGGCTGTATTTCGTAGATCACTGACAGTCGTTATGGGTAGTCAGAAAGTCTGCCAACCAGTCTTGCCGAGAGGTATCGTGTTACCTAGTAATTGGGTTGTGGGAGTCAGATAGGCAGTCGCTCCTTGTAAAACACTGGTATTCAGCAACATCCAGTTAGACTGGAACGTTTTGGGAACACATTAATTGTGCGTGCTGCTAAGGAGTGGAATTCCCTGCCTGAGTCTGTGTTTCCTGATAGCTACAACCCTAGGAGGAGAGGAGAGGAGGAGACCCTAGGAGTCTTTAAGTCAAGTGTCAATAGGTTACTTCTAGGCAAGCGTGCTCCATCTTAGACCGCACCATCGCTTCCCATCAGGTGAGATAGTGGTCAAACGTATGCCTATCAAACGATAAAAAAAAAGCCGACCCTAAAATAGTTGGGAAAAAGGCTAGGCAGATGATGATCGATAACTTCTTCTTCTTTTACGAGTAGTGCCTCTCCGAACAACGAAGGTTGGGAGTCAGCTCTGCATACTTTTCCTTTTCTTCCGGGAGATGGAATAGTTCCGCAGCGCTCGAGATCGCCACTCTTGTAGGTTCCTGAACCAAGACTTCCTCCTGCGAGCAACACCTCGCTTTCCATTTTCATTTGCTTGTTAGGGTACCGTACCTAAGGGGAAAAACGGGACCCTATTACTTAGACTTCACTGTCTATCTGGCTGCCTGTTACAAGCCTGTATCTCATGAACCGTGACAGCTAGACAGTTGAAATTTTCACCTAGACTTATAACGGCTGTCAAAGATCTACGAATGACAGCCGGGGAATGCTTTACGTGCTTTCCGAGGCACGGAGGTGGTAATTACATCAATGATAATAATTTTACTGTGTTTGTCGTATACAATTAAACCAAAATGTTTAATAGTAGTCGTATTCCCAATTCCAAAACTTTTACGTAAGCGCGCTTGTACTACTGACAACTCCAACGTGAATTTAGCTCATGCTGATGCCGTTCTGTTGTGCACAAGCTTAACTTAATTTAAACTGTTTATATCTCTTTTTCTCCAATAAAACAAGAAAGAGACAGATATTAATAGGATCTGTTAATATAAGTTGATTTAAAATGTTCACCGATATCGAAAATGTTCATACAGTTATATAATAGTTGTCATGTCAGAATCTATTGATTAAAAAAATAAATAAGAAAAGTAAAAAACCCGACTGCGTAAAAAGTAAACTATAAACCCTGAAAAGAAATAAACAAGTTCTGTAGTCTAGAATTATGTTTAGTAATGTTGAATAACTATACCATTGAAATGAAAAGCACGCCAATAGCGATTTGATCAGTCGGGACCCATTAAAATCTAGACCGGTTCAAATCTTCCCTAAAATGGGTGCTTGCAGTCGGGGTAAAAACATGGTGAAGTTCAAAGAAAATTTCATATGTCTTACTTAGTTTTTATCTGTCGTCGTCTTTTTTTGCAGCTGCCTAGAAGAGATCCTAATTGTCTTATTTTAGTTTAATTTGTTAAAAAGAAAATCGGCGCCAATGTGGTATTAATAAGAGTCAGTGAGCAGCAGTGTATATTACGTCAAAATTAGTACATTAAAATGTAGTTCCATTACTGTTCGCGGCCCCAGATAAACTGGACGACCAGTGTGTGAAACCACGCGAAAAATGCAAAATAAAGGGTGTAAGTTTGACGTTACGGGTTCCGTCGTTAATCTTTTTTGATGATGTAATGTGTCTTCATGGTTGTCTGACTTCGGGATCAGGATTATCATGGTGGTAAATAAAATGAGGAATAACAATGAATGTATTAAATTTGCAAGGGTAGATCGCACTCATGTTTTATTTTTACTTCCTTTTTTTAAGACATTGGCAATATTTTCACGTTTTTCAACCGACTTCAAAAAGGAGAAGGTTATTAATTCGTCTGTATTTTTTTTATGATCAATTTGATCCAGTGCTGGCAATGGCATCGATGAGAAAATCATACAAGTCTTAAATTTGCATTAAGAATGTGCGCAATTTGTTACGCGATTTCTCCGACAAATGTAAACCGATTTTAAAATTCTTTGTTTTATGGATAGGATCCTCAGGGGTGGTTCCATACAAATTTTATCGAAATTGAATCAGTACTTTTTGAAAAATCAACAAAATCAAAAATTTTTACATAGACGACGTTTTAGTTTCTTCAATCTTTGGAGTAGTTAACTTTCAATCTCTGTTTTAACTGTGCTGCCGTGTCTTAATAGATTTGGATGAGAAGGAGGTACTAAAAAGCGGAAAATCAAAAGTTTTTTACAAAAAAATAACCGCCTTTTACCAAAACGTGGAAAATAACTTTAGCACAGAATACACATGACTTTAGTTTCGGAAGTCAGTGGCTTTGTTCTGTTTGTTGTTTAGTATTGTCAACGACTTCCGAGACTAAAGTCATGTGTGTTCTGTGCTAAAGTTATTTTTCACTTTTTAGTTTTTGGAGGCGATTGTCTTTTTTGTGCTTTTTCAAATGTCTCTTTTGGACTGGACAAATTGCGGACTGAAGTAGTATTTGGATGGACGGGACATAAAACAGAAACAAGACTCCCGACTAGCTCCTGGCTAAGTAGAAGCCACTCAAATCAATCGGTCAAAGTTAAGCTACGCTTGTTGCGGTTAATCTGTGGATGGGTCACCATCTAATTCAAACCGAGACCCTTCCGTGCCTCGGGAAACACGTAAAACTTAGTTGGTTGTCCTTCCTAGAACTTAAGCTAAAAATTTAGGCAACCAGTCTTACAAAGCGGTATCGTGTTACCCAGTAAGGCTAGGCAGATGATGGGTTAATAGAAACGGCAGCACCTCACTGCGCCCGAGACCACGCCTGCAAGTTGTCCGCTCCGGTGTAGCTAGACCTTTAGCAATATCCAAGAAAAGTGGTTTATCGTGTTTAATGAAAATTTAATTTATGCAAATGCTATGCCGAACCTTTCAATAACTATACAGAGAGTAATAATCCGACAGCTTAAGATTACTAAAATTGTGCTAGACAAAAGCCAATTTGACTTAGAAATAAGTCTAGAATTATTAATGGCATTAATTAAGATTTCTAATAATTTATATTGCTTGAAGAATATTGCTTAAGTTTAAAGAAGTACCTAAGTATGTAAAAAAACAAGGAGAGCTTCAGTCTAATCCCTAAAGAATTAATTAAAATTGAAATTAGTTTCAAAAGATTTTAAAGCAAAGAAAAGCATCAGATTATAATTTTTATATTTTCCATATAAATACCAAATTCGAATTCCGAATTCGCCGATTTTCGAATTTCGTTGACGTTGACAGATATTCAAAGTTAGAACCGTCAAACTGTCAAAATGATTCCTGACAAACAGAACTCCGTCGTTTTCCCTCCTTCAAATCTATATTAATATTTAAGCGTAAAATAATCAAAACACAGACACCATCTGCATCAGACAGGCAGACTAACCACAGGTGAGAAGGGGTCTCGTCTCACGGAACCCTGAAAACACAAAGCCCCCTCAAAAGTGGCGCGTGACGTGTTTTGTCATGCTATAATCAAATGTCACGTGACAAGGGGGTGTAGGAACACCCCTCCTCCCCCCCTGGCCGTCTCCGCAAACATTCGTGTTGCCACCTACTCCGGATTAGGAAGTGTTTGTTCAACATTCGATGGATGAAATGCTACTTTTTTATTGGAAGAATTTGGAGGGATTTATAAGGTGTGGTTTAATTTTAATAATAATTGGATTTCGCAAATAAAACAGGTTAATTATTTTTTCCTGTTGTATTATTATAAAAGCCGACAGGTTCTCAAGGAACCCAAGGAAAATCAAATAAAAAAAAATGTTTTTGTATAAACTTGTTTTATCACTAAACAATTTTTTTAAACACAAATATTTCTATTTCGGGTTCTGTTTTCGCGCAGTTTTCTTTTCTTAATTAGATTATTTCATTCATAGTACATTATTAAGATTGTGCAACATGTAAAAATGATGAATTTATCACGAAATGCTGGCAAAAACATGTCAATTAACACTTCGTTTTTTAAAAATTGCAAGAGGTATACCTATTTACCGAAAAAAAATCTCCCTGTAGATATTCGTCGACTCTTGAGTGGGTAACCCCACAGTTCGACTGGATGTTTGCATTGCATTAAACATTCTTTGTCGGAAATAATGAATGAGGTGCGCAAACTTTCCCGCCGAGCGAATATTAACCAATGTTGATCTTGCGTCTTTGCTCTTTTAGGGAGCTTCGGGAAAATAAAATTATTACGTCATGCTTCTGAAAGGTAAGCAGAGGCAGTATCTGCGCAAAGTGAGGTGAGAAATAAAAATGTCGGCGCAGAGAAAACTAGGATACTTAACCTTGAAAAAAAATCAAACGAAGAACACCCTTCTGTATATACAGACAGACACGTCCGAAATATAAATAAATCGTAAATCTTTATTTAGCTCAAGATCATAGGTACTGTAGAGACTTGCCCAGCAGAAAGGCTTTATGTAATGAAGCCATAACTATTTAGTTTATGGTTAGAACCTGCTGGAAATATATTTGAATTATGTAGAATATAGCTTTTATACGATGACATGTTATGTCAGGGAGACCGACGGCTCGACTAAGAGCGAAGGTCGTGTAAATCTTACCTCTCGTTAATCTGAGTAATATAATCTTCTACAAGTTATTCGTACCTTTCATTTAACGTAGCTTAGTTCTACAGTAATTCGTACACGGGACAAGGTACAAGTGTAGCATAAACGTTACAGTACTGTCAAATAAAATATATCTCAGATAGAGTAGAAGTGTCTGCGATACAAAAATCCCGAATCAGATCCCCGTATGTCTATTCTGTTACAATCTCCCTCGGTGAACACCAAGGTGAAGTGAGCTTTCATTCGTCCATCTGCTTTGTCAGTCTCTAGCATCGGGACGGATGTCAGCTCACTTCACCTAGGTGTCCACTGAGGGAGATTGTAACAGAATAGCTCTACCGGCTCTGTTAAATAAAACACGATAATCGACATTGAAAATGTCAAGAATAAACATAACACCATTTTAAGTAGGTAAAGTATGTAAAAGTAAAAACAACAGCAATATGAAAAAATATTTATAAATTAAAAATATACTCTGGCAACATTAATTACCTATCAGTTAGTTAAGTTATAGTGACAGTAGTTTTTCAATTTGAGACCAATTAACAAAATAACTGAATTAAACCAGGACACAAAAAAATGTGGACTAATAATAATAATAATAATATTTATTTTGTACAAGACATTGACATAAAAGTACCTACATAATAGAGTCTTATAAATAGGTTGTACAACAGTGATACAATTTAAAGTCGAACGTCTGACTCCTAAACTAGGCAATAAGCCTGTGTCTTAGAAGCCAATGTTCCCCAAAGTTACAGTGACATACAACTGTTTACTAATGCTTAATCGTACAAGTACTTCTTACGTTACAATAAAAACTAGATACTATGTGCATACAGTATGTAACTAATTTAAGAAATAATTTTAATAAGACTTTCAGTTTCTTCATATGATAACTCCTGCAACCACTTGGTCAGAATAATTTTTATTTCATGTCTTGTGCGAATATAAATTGATAAAATTTTATTTATTTTATTGTAAAGTCGACAGCTAGTAGCAAGAAACTGGCGACCAGCAAATGCGGTACGACACCTGATGGGATCACAGACAGGAAACCCTTTGCGTCTTAACAGGAAACCTGGGTCTAATGGCGTCCTGGAGTGCCTACGTAGGACGGCACAGAGAATATATAGCTGTCTAACTGTCAATAACTGGGCCTCGGAATAAAGTTGGGCTGAAGAGAAGTCTCTACGCTTAAAGTGTATTACTTTAAGGATAGCTCTTTGAACTCGTTCAAGCTTAATCAAAGAGGTTTTGAAGGTTCCACCCCAAGCTGTGATGCAGTACGTGATTAAGGATTGGCAAAGACTCTGGTATACTAGCAACACTGTTTCACGATCAGCAGAATGCCTGAGCTCTCTGAAGATGTAAATTAGTTTCCTGATTCGGGTGCATAGGGCTTCAATATGAGGTTGCCAGCTTAACTTACAGTCAATGAAGACCCCGAGATATTTTAAGTCTGGTACCAGGGCTAGGAGTGGACAATTGCAGCCATTATGACTTCCTAGGCAGGTATGAGCTTTCACCAAGCCTGACTCTTGTGGTGGAGTAGTAGTGTTAGGTAACGAAAAGCGAATAATTTTTGTTTTTTCGATATTAAGAGTCAAAAGATTTACCGAAAGCCATTCCATTACCAAACGAAGCGCGTATTCAGCTTTTTGTTTTGCCTTTGGCCAGTCGACATCGTAAACTATCAAAGCCGTGTCATCGGCATAGGTAAATATGTCACAATTGGGAGCCTGAGCTTGACATAAATCATTGATGTATACTAGGAAGAGCGTAGGCCCAAGGATGCTTCCCTGCGGTACACCGAAATTAATATTCTTATGATCGCTCATAAAAGAGTCGATCTTCACACATTGCGTACGATTGGCTAAATAGTCTCTGAAAATGTTCAAGGCTGGGCCTCGCACCCCAATTTGCTCAAGTTTCGAAATGAGGATGGGAATAGATACCGTGTCGAACGCTTTGGATAGATCCAGGAAGATACCGTAGCATTTCATTTTCTTATCCAACTTATCAACTAATGTTTTGGTCACGTCTACTACAGCATCCTCTGTTGATATACCAGATCTGAATCCATACTGGTTACTCGAAATGATATTATATTTATTTAGGAAGCTTATCAGACAGTTGCTGAGTATTCTTTCAAGGATCTTTGATAATGAGCTCAATACGGAAATGGGGCGGTAATTTGTAACACTAGCTTTATCGCCTCCCTTGAAGACGGGATGTACTACTGCCTTTTTAAAAGCGTCAGGGAAAATGCCAGAATCGATCGCTCGGTTACATATATGTGTTATGGGCACCGCCAAATAGACACTCGACTGCTTGAGCACCTTAGCTGGAATATTATCGTAGCCAGTGGCACAGTCGCTACGTAAGGAGTCGATAAGAGTTTTCACATGTGCTTCATCTACTGGCATTACTACCAGTGAGTTACAACTATGTCGGCGCACTGCTTCCATTTTACAGCGGCTTGTTGTAAGAGGAGTAACGTTTGAGGCCAGGGTTTGACCTATATCGACGAAAAAGCTGTTCACATAATTTACTGAGCTTTTTGGAACGCTGAAAAGTTGAAGCAATTCCTTGGGGCACTGCGGTTGCGAACAGGTGTTTGTAATTTTTTTTACAGTCTTCCATGCAGCTTTTGAATTATTTTTAGCTTTAATCAGATCAACTTTATCGTGTGTACGCCTAAGCTCTTTTAGTAAAGAATTTAGAAAATTGCGGTACCGCGTGTAGGTGACTTTCAAGATGGTATTTTTTGGATCGCTGGTTACTTTTTTATGCATCATGTCTCTATTACGTATGCAACGGACCAACCCTAGTGTCATCCATGGTTTGATAACACGGACCCTTCTTTGGATTCGTATACAATGGGAATGCTTGTTTATGATTTTTTGCAGCATGGTAATGAATAATTCAGCACCCAGACCTGGATCAGACTCTTCCAGGATCGTGTTAAAATCGGTGTTTTCTATTTCATTTTTAATTGCAGCATAATTATATCGGTAGTACGAACTGGCACTGTTTTTCGTCATAGGACCTTTGGATTTTAGACACAAAATGACGGGAATGTGATCAGTGATGTGAGAATCAAGTAATATGACGCATGCTGTTCCCCTAGTTTTTAAAAGGACGTGGTCTAAACAGTTTCCTGATCGCGTTGGTCGTAAATAAGTAGGTAGTAGTCCCAGTGAGGCAGTCAAGGTAAGATAGTCACTTGCGTGCTGATCATTGCTATTCGGTTTTATATCTACATTCATATCTCCAATGAGAACTATATTAGTGTAATGATTTAGAGTATTCACAAGACTGTTTAGACTATTATAGAATTGATCCAAGTTATGATATGAGGGAGAGCGGTATATACATATGATAGCAGTATTTTCTACGATACAAACAAGGCAGTTTGCATCGAGATACGGGGGTTCATGTATTGCACTTGTAATGGAAGCTTTAGAATATACTACAACTCCATCATTCTGTGACCTATTGTTGACTGTGGCGTGACAGTTGTACCCCAGCAGAGCCGTCAAGGGCCCGGATACGTTGAGCCAGCACTCAGTAAATACAACAATATCAAAATCAGTTTTTGTAGTAGATAACATTGCTATAAACTGGTTAAAGTTTTTACCCGACTGCGCCAGAAGGAGGGTTATGTTTTTCGGGTGTATGTATGTATGTATGTATGTATGTATGTATGTATGTATGTATGTATGTATGTGAATTTCTTTGGCACGCTCTGTAGCTCAAACGGCTTAATGGATTTTGACTTGAGAGGTGTCGTTTCATTCGTCTTAATTGTGTGAGTGACACTGGGTACATCAAAATTAGAAAAAATACACTGGCCGATTTTTGGCGACATATTAGTGTTTAAAATAAAAATATTTTTCCTCAAAACCTATCGAGTGGGGTATCAAAATAAAGGGTTTTATAAATAGCTTACAAATATATAAATAACTTATATGTTTAAATGTAATTTGGAATGAGAAATGCTAAAAAATAACAAATAAATTAAGGTTCGTTCCCTTTAAGTTGAGTTCCTTTACGTTGAGTCTGAGAGTTTTTAGCTTGAAAGGTGTCGTTTCAATCGTCTTAATTGTGTGAGTGACACTGGGTACATCAAAATTATTAAAATTATACTGGCCGATTTTTGGCGACATATTAGTGTTTTCAAAAAAAAATATCTTTAAACCTATCGAGTACGGTAGGTTTTATAAATACCTTACTAATATATATACAACTATTTGTTTAAATGTAATTTGGAATCAGAAATGCTAAAAAACAACAAATAATTAAGGTTGATTCCCTTTAAGTTGAGTTCCTTTACGTCGAGTCTGAGAGTCTATTGCTCTTGCAAAATATTGCTATTTTACGCTATCTAATTCCGTTACGTCGAGTTTATATAATAAGTACAGTCTGGATATAAATTAAAAACCAGTATCATTAAAATATTGTTTTATTATTTGTTTTTTAACGTTTCTCTACACTATAATTTACTTACTATGATGATATCAGTAGGAGAAAAAGAAGAAAGGTTTTCGAGAATATGGCAGTTTAGCGATTTCTTGCAGCTTTGAAGAGGTTCCGAGAGGTTCAGAAGTATTATCTTCACTAGAAGGAAGAGGTTGGTTTTTCATATTCTTTGATATGATGATATTATCTTTGGATGATATTATCCATATCAAAGGTGTTAAAACCCTACTTGGTGTTGTCTATTAATGTCCGCCCGCCATTGACTACTTTCGCAACTTTAAGAATCAGTAGGGTCAGTGTATGCACATTGCGTCTTCATGGGCGATTTCAACACAGACCTTGGGCAGCCAACCTGTCGTTCCCGAGAACTCTTACATATCATCGAGTCTGTTAGTCTCTTATGTTCTTCCTCTGCAACCTACTCGTTTTAATATCTTAGGGTATGACACATGGCTCGACTTAATCCTAACGACCTGTCCCTCTCTTGTGTTGGAAATAGGTACCTACTTAGGGGAGGCACCGTAAAGTGAAGAAGAAGAGGCAATGTTTTTTAAAGGAAAATCACTACGACGATAATTAAATAGCAACACAACCTCCTTCTTTCCAATTCTATCGCGACGGATAAAAACGAAACCGGGAAGTGGGGTAGATGGTAGAAAGAAGATTGAGGTTTATACCAACTCTTACAAATCAGAACGGGCGTGAACGTTGGCATTAGAAAAGGTGTCTTACATTGTTATGGCAGACATTAAACAAATGGTACGGTGGTATGGTGGTGACTGAAGCACCGACGCACAAAGTCACCAAGGATGTCGGTTATTGAACTAAAACTTGCATCAGCGGAAGAATTAAAGGAAGCATTGGAAGCAAAAATGCGACTAATGTATAATTAAACCTTTTGGTGCTACACCAATATCTGTGCACCACCCACCAACAACACTAGTAGGACAATACATAACAACATGGAGGAGAAAAAATATAAATAAATAATAAAAAGTTCAGTCGGTTTAAGGTTTAGGTTAGTTCAAGGTTTGGGGCCGAGGGGCCCGCTAAGCTTGGGGACCTGGTGCACTGCACCGCCTAGCCCTCCGATAGCTAGTGCACGGTAAAGCGGGTACAGAAACTCGACGTTAAGGGAGTAAAAACGGGACAGAAGTTGTAGACTCGACGTAGGGATAATAGAAGCGAGGCAAGCTTCTCGGCTCAACGTAAAGAGACTCGACGTAAAGTTTTCTAAATTCTAAATTGAATCACTGCGAAAACTAAAAATATTAAAATAAAAAAATTATTTAAAAAAACAAAAAACCCGACTGCGTGAAAAATTGTTAAACTCAAAAGATAGAAATAAGTGAAAACTTAAATATTTTTTTGGTTTTGAATCATCGTGGTTGACAGTGTTCACAAAGGCAGTCGGAGGCATCAAGTTAAAGTTTAGACACTTTCAACGGATTGGAAACATATTGTACATTTTTGATGCCTCCGACTGCCTTTGTGAACACTGTCAACCACGATGATTCAAAACCAAAAAAATATTTAAGTTTTCACTTATTTCTATCTTTTGAGTTTAACAATTTTTCACGCAGTCGGGTTTTTTGTTTTTTTAAATAATTTTTTTATTGCTTATACTTCTTATGTTGACATGAATTATTTTAAGACTATTATTTGGGTGGTCAATAAAATCACAACAACGGTCAGGAGAACATTCATGAATGCTGGCCATGGAGAAATTATCGATTTCAGTAGATATACTATTAATTACAGCCATTAGTAATAAATTAAGCAAACACAAAGCAAGGGAAGAGATATGTTATGGCTTTGAAGACCTAAGTCGATCACGAGAGCAATAATTTGTATAATTAAAGCTAGCGATTTATATATGAGGCGTAAAGCGATTAAGGATTTAATAGGTAGGATGCAGTTATTCAAATTAATTAAAAGTATGTTGCAGTAGTTGATCATATTACTGTCGAAAATAAGTGATTTGCAAAAAAATACCTGTAAATATACTGAATGATATTGAAATAACAAAACAAGGGATGATTGAGTACAAAAGAGTGGTAACGTAAATTCAAACAAAATTGGAATTTTCTGAAATAACACAAACAAAAATAAAACTAATAAAGCATAACTAAAATGGAACGAACAGTGTCGAACATGCATAAAGTTATGAAAAAATATACAAATGAGAGAAAAAGAGTTTAAGAGTCATTGTTTTTTAGCCAAAACTGATAGACATTTTACTGTTTTAATTTGCGTAGGTTTCTCATTAGGATCTTTAGAATCTTTTCGAATGAGAATTCTTCCGTAAGAGTTCCAGCAAGAGAAGTTATTGGCTTTCGCAAGTACCCGGGCATCGTGGAATAGCTTCTTCTTTGATGGTGGCAGATGCTCGTCGACATAAATTGGTTTCTTTTCCCCAGGTAAGCCAATCGAATGGGAGTTCAGTTTGTCAGCCACTGGCCGGTCTTTGTTATAGCGCCGTACGCTTGACAGAAATTCGTTCCTTTTCTGAACTGATGTAAACTCTGCTACAATGGGTCTTGGAGTACCGGACGATCCTGGTAGACGGAAGAAATCACGTAGGTTAGACGCCTGGATTTCTACGTCAATAACTTTCCCCACAGCAGACACCACGGCTAAAAGATCATCTGAGCTCTCTTTAGCTTTTTGCGGAATGTTTCTGAGTTCAATCGTAGCCGGACGGGATTGAAGCTGCAGGTCCTGAATATATTGTTCTAGCTGAACTATGCGATCATCGTGTTCTTTTTTCTGATTTTCTATTCCAGCTACTTTAACCTTTATATCCTCATAGCATGAATTCATAAACTCCATTCCGCGGTCTATTTTAAGTTGCGAGTCCCGAATCTCGGAATACTGAATTTTCAGGTCACTCAATTCTTTAGAAAGTCTAGATAATACCTCATCATGCTCAGTTTTCCAGTTTGCAAGACGGTCATCATGCTCTGTTTTCCAAGAGGTAAGCATTTGCCTAATTTCGCTTTTGAAATCATCAAATGTCCGCGTGAATTGGTTTGTTTGACAGTTCGGGGAATCATCGATGCGTTGGCGCTTATTTCTCACGGTAATATTACCAGCCTGCTTTTCTTCCGATTCTGCTGTAGATGATAGATCCGGTTCGGATAAAGATTGCCCAGATTGAAGCAATATTTTTGAAGGAGGTGTACGTTGGGTATTCATTTGTGAAATTATAATACTTGAGGTTTACCGATCTCCAACAACTCTGGACACTGATTATTATTTTAAATTACTCAGGAGATTTAAATTAACCACAAAAACAGCTAAAATAAATTGACTAGTTTCGATTCCGAACCCGCGGCACTTAACTTCTCAGTCCGTTGTTCGGGCCGCCAGACCAAATCAACTTGTCGAAGTGTGTCAAAAATAAAGTTCCGTTCCGGGTTCGCGTATGTCGCAAAGATTGTGGTGGGGTAACCTTACCGGATTCTCAATGTCACGATCTAATGAACAATCACTTGCACCCACGTTATTTTAATTAAGTTATTTCGTTTTTTTGGTAGCAAAAACCACTCAGCACCAGAAAACTTTTAAACAATATGTGAGATGAGAGAAATACACATAATTTGATAATTTTTATAGTACTTTTGTGCACTTTTAACCACTTTTAACAATTTGTAAACACAGAGATACGGCACGAATACGTCCGACTTGCACAAGCGCGCGGGGAGAATAACCAAGATACGATTGAAAAATACTACCACTTATTTAAAAGTAACTAACTCAGATCTTTCTTGGCCCATATAACTATCAGTTACAGAGATTACACTTTAAAATCTGGCGCCAAGAGAAGTGTAAAAACTTCACCTTTACATCACCTCTGAACCAACAGTTTTTGGCCGAAAGCCAGAATTGTAACAATCTTTAAGATTTTTCTGATTATCCGATCAGAAAGTATCTTAAAGATTCGTCAGATACTGTTTACACGAACCGATTTCAACAGCCATTAAACGAATAGTAATACTATACTAATAATAATACCAGTCTATTATCGCGTGGCTAAGGTAAAGCTGTACAGATCGGTTGGTCACAGGTTAAGCTACGCTAGCCGCGGTCTGCATGTGAATGGGTGACCATCCCTTTCATACCGAGTTCCCTCCGTGCCTCGGAAAGCACGTAAATCCGTTGGTCTCGACTGTCATTTGTAGATCTTTGGAAGTCGTTATGGCTAGTCAGAAGCCAGAAAGTCTGAATACCAGTCTTACCAAGGGGTATCGTGTTACAAAGTCACTGGATAGTGGAGGTCCGATGGGCAGTCGCTCCATGTAAAACACTGGTATTCAGTTGCATGAAGTTAGACTGGAAGCCGATTCCAATATAGTTGGGAAAAGGCTAGACATATATTGATGCTATTATTGTCCCACTGCATGGCACATTATTATTTTCACACTCACTCAAGACAGATTGGCGATTTCAGACATTTATAATATAATATAATAATAATATAATATGTGGGGACATTTCACACACGGCCATCTGACCCCAAACTAGGGAGACCCTGTACTATGGGTGTCAGACAGCTGATATACATACACAAATACATTTTTTTTTTAATACATACTTATTTAGATAAACAACACCCAGACACAAGGCAAATACAAGTGCTCATCACACAAATGTTTACCCTGGGCGGGAATCGAACCCGCAACACGCTGCGCAGCAGTCGATCGCTCAGCCACTGCGCCAACCGTGTCGTCACTTTATTAATTTTAAGTAATTAAATAAGTCCAGGTTTCTGCACGATGATTTCCTCCACTAATATCAGTAATGTCTGAGATAAACTTAGAAAGTACATAATGGCACAGTATAAATATTAGTACCGTACAGTAGCGACACGCCCCGCATCCCTCCGAAACACTGTTCCTCACCTCTTCCCGCGTCGAACGTGCTCTCGAAACTGCTTTGAGTTCTCGCGGCGCGTAGACACGCACACACACGCACGTATTTGTACAGTCTGTTTTTTGGTAGTAGTGTAGATAATTAAATTGTTTTGTTTGTATGGAGTATCTAGGTGTGATAATAGTGTTGGATACGCTGGGTTTGAAGATGAGAGGTAAACGCAGGTTGAGTATGGAATGAATGTATTTGAAAAAAGTCGTTTCTTATATACAAAATCTGTTGCATAAACAGGAGTACATAGTGGGTACATATAAACGTGCTGTATATCTGTGAGGATGATAGTCCACTACAATAGTATGAATTGAAAAAGTCAGTGTCTCGGTCTTAACCACTGGGCCATCACAACCTGAATTCAATGAATTTAAATATCCCCGATACCAACAAAAACCTCTCAGTTCACGGTTCTTATAATATCATTGAAGTAACGGAATATCAAATTTCGACTCGATCAGACCCGTGGAAGATGCTCAAATCTATTCATCAACTAGAAAAGAGCTAAAACTCTTCAAATGAATGAGCAAATTTTCATGAATCATAGCAATGAAGAGATGAAAGATAGAGAAGATGAAGATCGAGTTCGGGAAGTTAAAATTACCGCCAACAAGGCATACTGCCAAATACTCGTGCAACCTATGGATGAAGTATACGCAGAGAGCCTACAATCCTGCGTACACAATATAATAATGGTTTTAGGATGCTGTTGGGGCTGTCACGCTTTTGCAGTGCAGCTCAAATGTTCGCAGAAGCCTACGTTGATGACTTTTATGGCCTTATTAGGAAAAGAGTTGCGTCAACGTTAGGCAGGTTGCGTGGGACCACTAATGGCATCCTGAAAACATTAATTAAGTTTGTTAGACACTGGGTAGATTTACACATGTCGACCCAGTGCCTAAATACAGCAAAGTATGCTAAATAAAATGTACATAATATACCTTTCAAGTCTTTTTTGTTACTAAATGAAAAGAAATAGCTGAGAAAACTCTACACACATTCTCACTGAACACTCTCTAGGGTCTACGTTTCAACCAAAAGAAAAGTAAATTGAAATAGGTGCAGTCGTTTAGGTACTAGGAGGCCAGAGTTGGCGGTGCAGTGTTCCACGCGCGCCACTCAAGAGTGGGTGCGACCAGCATGGGAATGGTCGCACGGGGAGGTGAGACCCGCTGAGGAGCAGCGTCAAGGCCTGCTGGGGGAGCGGTGAATGCTTATGCGAATCTCGCAGCCCAAGCCATAGACAGAGGTGGAACACCGAGGTGAGAGGACATCTTTGACTTTCTAGATACACACTTTCCTGGAAAAAATGTGGATTTGAGGAGCGGTACACATTTTACGCGGCAAAGCAACAAGCGGGTGAAACGCATGCGCAGTGGGCGGCAAGACTGCGTGGCCTCACAAAATACTGCAAGTTCGCTAACGTAGAAGAGGCTCTGAGAGGCCGTTTTGTTATGGGTATGTCTGGGGTATGTATGGGTCCCGAGAGGGATAAACTCCACACACCACAATGCGCCACAACGTTAACTTCAAGGCGTTTGTGGTGCGAGTACCGAATTGTTTCCTGCCCCTCGTCATGGAAGAAGACTTTTGGCCGCAGGACGTGGTGTTCCGTCGCTTCCGCGGACAAGTGCCACAGGACAGCACAAAGACAATTTAGTGCAAAGTGAAGTGCTACTAACAATAGTCTTAAGTCTTTACTACTAACAAAAGTTACAAATTATAAAATATATATGTTTAGGTTAAGGTTAGGTTAAGGTTACTATCCATGGGCCTATGCAGCCTGAAAATAAATGGATAATTATTATTATTATTAAACTCTCTCACACGGAAACCTTGACCATGGCAAATGCAGTAGAGTTGGCCCAGAGCATCCGAAGTGCACGGGCAGGTGCCGCCGCCGTGGTTTTAGGCGGTAAAAGTCCGGCATGCCCCTCCATCAGGGTCCACGATGGAGGAAGTCCATGAGGATTTCCAACGGCCAACAAAAAGAAAAGAATCCACTGACAGACACATAATATACCCCAGTCAAACTTAAAACAGCCCTCTGTTCTCGTCGGGGGTTAAGACCTTGCTATTCATTTCAGGAACCCTTTTAGAATAAACTCATTACATGTCCATCAATTGACTAATGGAAACCTTACATTAATTTGATTTTCATTATCAGTAACAAGTAACAGACAATAGCAAGGGTCGATTGAAGGGACCAGCTTGTTTTATAAGATACTTGTCAAGATTAGGGATTCGTGGATCATTCAGTAAAGAGATTACTTACGTAAACAGCTTTGCCAATTTGGATTATACTTTTGTTTTGTGAATGGTTATTTATTTTGGCTTCGTACCTTTGTTGTATTAGGTGAGTTGACGATCTTTGTTATTGGAACGAAGTTCCTTATCGCGCGTTGTGAAAGGGGGCTAGACGGAAAAAATTCTTACGAAAAGTTGTCACACACTTTTGTATATTTGATTTAAGAGCCATCTATTAACGTTATTGGCGCAACTGTGCTCTTCGAGATCGAATTACGAACGGCCAATAGATGGCGCAGAAATAATTTATTGGTCTTTCTATCTAAATAACTACGCATTGTACTAACATGTTAGAAAATGTTAATCTTTAAAATTACTTACTTACAATGTAAGCAGCCATATTAACTTTTCATTCCTCGCTTTTTTTTTGCCCTGGCTTAAAGCCACTTAAATTCACTTTAACGCATCACATTAATTAGTGAAGGAATTGTAATAAAATAAAATTTTATTACAATTCCTTCACTAATTAATCGAAAGGAACTTCGTTCCATCCGGGTGTCCCTTGACACCTCTCAAGTTTTTTTTTTGTTTATTAGCGAGGCTTAGGGGTTGAAGACTCAGTTATAACGATAAAAGTTTCAGTCCGATACCCTGTTCACAATAAGATTAGACATTTACAAAAACCTTTTTTACAGTCCGTTCAAACGATTTTGACTTATATTTCGTTGGTAGTATGACAAATGGCAACTGCAGTAAACAGTTGTTATTGTAACCACTTTTTTGCCTCTAATGTCATCCTTAAGCCTACGGAATAGAAGTCAAAATCGGTTGAAGGGACTGTAAAAAAGGTTTGTGTTTATGTCTAATCTTATTGTGAACAGGGTATAGTAGAAATTAAATAAATTCCAGCTGTCATTAGTAGATCTTTGGCAGTCGTTACAGGTGGTCAGAAGCCAAAAAGTCTGACAACCACTTTTACCAAGAAGTACCGTGCTACCCATTACCTGGGTTGTGGAAGGTCAGATAAGCAGTCAGTCCATGTAACACTAACACTATAACACTGTTATTCAGCTTCATCTAGCTATGCTGACACTTTACATGGCATTTTAGTGCAAATATTCGACTCAGGGAGCGTACACACAGAAGATCCGTTTTTACAGGATCCTTTTTAAGAGCGCCCATCCCGTCATATTTCCCATACAAACGCTCGTACGTTACGGCGTTATACCAAATTATTTGCTAAATATTTTTAACACCCAGGTATCTTGTGGTTAAAATCTAGGTTTGTATGAAGCCAAAAATAAACTTTTTTGAGAAACGAATTCAGTAAACACGTCCGAAAATCAGCTTTTTTGCACAATTTTATCTGAACTTTGGCCGTTCATAATGCACTCATACATTGAAAATGTAAAATAAACTGCATCATACAAACCTTGCACATGTAATGGTGATTCTAAATTACAAACATTATTACCAAAAACCTGTAAGGCTTTTTCAAAAACACGTATGTCCTGGAACAAGTTTTGTGAAATTTCCAGGCGCCAATTTTCCTGTGATGTTATCGCGTTCTCACTCACTCGTTTGTTTTCGAGCTTTGCGTTGGTTGAAACAAAAAAAAATCAATTAGGTACGCTCGCGTTGGAGTTCGTTCGATGGGGAAGGGCGCTCTTAACGGATCTGTCAGTATATCTATTGCTATTCGGAATACTGTTTTGTGTGTGAACTCGCTCATTACAACTACATACGCCATCAAATAACGTACCTGTACAACGGATTGCTATGTGTACGCGCCCTTACTTGGATAATGCAAAATCGACTTAATTTCAATAAACATGAGGTATATTTTGTACTATCCAAATAAGGCGAATATTTACACAATTACGCCATGCGAAGTGCCAGCATTAGATTCGAAACGAATCCCAACACAGTTAAGAAAAGGCTAGGCATATATTATAATGATGATAGAGTGAAGGTTTTTAAAATACGCTCAAACCATTACAGATTGCTTCTTCAAAATTCTGTAAAAATCTGTTTCGTAACAGAAAACATATATCTAGGGGCACGGCACGGGAGCACGGGCAAGTATGTGGCTTGGCTGTTTCGTTACGTTACTACAAAAACTATTGTTTAACAGTAAAGTAATGAACAGCGAATACATTTTTCAGCTTACGCCCATGTAACGGTAGAGAAACGGCCTAGCCACATATAAATATTTTGACTAAGGAGTTGAGTTAGTGAAGTAAGGGCAAGTAAAGTAGAGATTATAGGTAGAGATCTGATAACTTTTTGACAGTGCGAGCCATTTATTTCGCGTCTTGGCTATATTTTACATGAAAATGTTTTTGGTGGGATTATATTGCCACATAACCACCAGCAACAATAACAAACGATTGTTTCTATAAAGACAATATACTTTTGTACGCGTCATAGAACAAGTACTTACAAGTATATACATCTCCTTTGCTCAAAGCAATCTAAGAAAAAGTTACTTAACTGTTTTTTGTTTTGTTTTACATTTACATAAGCTCAGCTTTGAAAGAGATTTGGTGTTGAGATCAAAACAATAAGTAACATGTGTCTTTGGCCTTACATTGTTAGTGGCACGTGAGTGTTGATTAAAATGTTAAGTGCTTTTTTAATTTCAAAGGCATTGGAGACAAAACTCAAAATAAAGTTTGTGAACTAACTGAATGTTTGACGAAAATATTTTGCAATATTATCTTTCAAATAATTGTTGTAGTTGTCCACGGACTCCTCAGGGGTCCGTAGCATGTGTATCAGGGGTCCGCAGAAGGTCAGTTAACTCAACATATTTATTAGGAAATTGTGTAGTAAACTCAGCATTCCTCAGCCAAGCTTTCTCGGCATGACTTGGTTTCTTTTTCTAAAATTTTATTTGATAAGGCTCCGTGGAATTATTTAAATTGTGAAAGGGGTCCATGACTACAAAAAGTTTAAGAACCCTTGCTGTAGAGTAAGGCTAAGAACTCACGATGCGGTTTTCACCCGCGTCCGCCTGCGGTTGCGGGCCCGCAGCTTCTGTAAAAGCTGTAGAAGGTAGATATAATATGTAAAAAATTAAAGCACATTTCACGACGCGGCTTACGCGCGCGGTGTGCGCGGTTGTGTGCGGCTCCCGCTGCGGGCGCGGGCGCGGGCGAAACCGCATCGTGAGTTCTTAGCCTTATAAGTTAAAACTGCAAGACTTGACTAACCTCTCGGTCAAGCGTGAATTTTTATAAACAAGTGACACAAAAGATTGTTTCGTCCAAAACCGACACACTTAATTTATTGAAAATAATAGGGAAAATAATTCTAAATTTTAGCAGTGATTGTCTAAAAGCTATTTTAATTTAATTCAATGATACGTCATCATCTGCCTAGCCTTTTTCCCAACTATGTTGGGGTCGGCTTTTATTCTAACTGGATGCAGCTGTGGAGCTATTCTGTTACAATCTCCCTCGGTGAACACTTAGGTGAAGTGAGCTGTCATTCGATTGTAGTGTTTTGTAAATCCCTAATCCCTAAGCAACGGGACAAATGACAGCTCACTTCACCTAAGTGTTCACCAAGGGAGATTGACCGAATAGACATACTGAATACCAGTGTTTAGCATGTGGAGCGCCTATCTGACCTCCACAACCCAGTTACTGGGTAACACGATACCCCCCTTGGTAAGAATAGTTGTCAAACTTGCTTCTGACTACCCATAACGACTGTCTAAAATGTAAGAATGACAGCCGGGACCAATGGCTGTACTTCCTTTCCCAGCCACGGAGGGGTCTCAGTATGTTATGGATGGTCACCCATCC
This sequence comes from Charanyca ferruginea, assembly GCA_947361185.1. Lineage (NCBI taxonomy): Eukaryota > Metazoa > Arthropoda > Insecta > Lepidoptera > Noctuidae > Charanyca > Charanyca ferruginea. Next base: position 59,402,050 of record OX376055.1, read on the forward strand.
TTCGAGCGACCGCAGCAAGCGTTGCATGACCATGACTAATCGATCCGTATGGCTTTTACTTAACCACAAGCCCCTATATTCAATGATACGTCAGGTCAGAAAAAACGCTTAGCAAGAAAAGCCCTTTCAGTGTTTGAATTAATGGTTTTTTTTTTTTTTTATATTATTATAGGCTTGCGTTTTACCGCAACTCACCTGATCTTAAGTGATGATGCGGCTTAAGGTGGAGCACGCTTGCCTAGAATAAACCGGTTTACTCGTGCCTTGAAGATACCCAGATTATATGTATCGGGGAATAGAGAGGCGGGCAGTGAATTCCACAGTCTGGCAGTTCGCACAATAAATGTGGAGTCGAAGCGCTTGGTTCGAGACCGTGGAACTTCAACCGTATAGCGGTGACGCTTCGCCGTATCCCTGCTCGTCCGGTGATGGAATGGTAAGGATAATTCAAAAATTCAATATTAAAATGGTAGATACATTTACAGAAAAATATTTCAGCCAGCCAAAGCACTAGAACGCCAGTGAACAAAGTCAAAATTACAGCTCAGCTTACAACTTCTACCTTCCGAACAAAAGCGTACTGTAACCTGCACATATTATATGCACATATTATATACACCATATTATACCAAAAGTATTTCATACCAAAATTCCAGACGCAGTTACCGTAGTTTTCAAACTGGAAACTCCGACCACAGATTACATTTCACACAGAGACTTTGCTAGACATATTCGTCGACTTTAACACACACACACACATAGATAGCCCTCTTTTCTAAGGGATTGAGAGGTAACCAGGAGTGCAGTGACGTAGTTTCCCGTCGAACACTGTGAAAACGGGTCCTACACATGTGTGTGAGCGTTCTACTTCGATAACACAAAGTCAAGTAATTGTTCAGTATGATATAAGTACCTCAGTTTCCGAACTAGACGCTCAGACCGCAGACATAGCTCAGGGGTATACGTATAGAATATGATCCTCCATTTCAATTAAGAATTATTTACATTCTCTCCCTATATTTGTTGAAGGATGCGTAAATATGAGCAAGTTCGTTTTAATGAAATTTTAAACTAAGTTTGAATCAATTGGTTGGTTTGTTTGGTTTGGAGAGCCTTATTCGGTGTTATGTTGTGTAAGTAGGAGTACATTGAAAAGTTGTTCTTTACATGATACTTTATCTGAGTAATTTTATACAAGGGTTGGCTTACCCACACGTCTGTTTATGTTAGAAACAGAGAAGTAGGTACTCTAGCTGAATTGTAAAGCTCAAAATTAGCTTTAGTCTGCGACTACATTTGCATGAATGTCGACTTAAAATGTACATTATCTAGATTCTAAACTATCTGTTTGGCAAATGTAATTACTGTTTGTTTAGTGGTTCTGTCGTGATTAGGGTACAGTCAACAGCAAAAGTAGATGATCAAAATCAGAAATGTGATTGTCACACACATACTTTTGAATCACTTCGACGCCACACAGTTCTGACGCGAACTCCGTTCAGTAGTATGGAATTTCTGACTTTGATCATCTACTTTTGCTGTTGACTGTACAAACAAACAGACAGACAGGATTACTTTTGGATTTATAATATTAGTGTGGATGCATGAATTATTATTTATTTAAAAACCGCTTTTTGTAAGACTCTGAAGTATTATGTTGTTCAGTCTTTCAATGTAAAATTAAGTTTATTTATTCTAATAGGTATAGGTACTGGGATCATCATCGTTATCATATCAGCCGTCCACTGCTGAACGTAGGCCTCAAAAATTCAAATACATTCATATTCAGTTTCATAAACCATCAGAAAGAAAATAGAGTAAGTCTCTTACTTACCTTACTTGTCCCAACATGTTATGAGTATATTATGGTTACACCAATAATACACACACACACACACACACACACACACACACACATGAAAAATAATAATTATTCATCAACCAATGGGACTTTTTCAATTCATACGTAAGATTATTTTGAACATCACTGATGTCAGTAAAGGAAAATATCGTGTGGAAACTTGGACTCTAAATATGAGTCAGAAATTGCTAATCCACTTTGAGCAAGCATGGTGAACAATGCCTCGTGCCATCTCCGTCAAAGTCAAATCATTTCTTCCTACACCTACATTCGCGCTATGTTTAATTTAAAACCAACAGATAGCTGCAGAGCTTGTTTTAAAAAACATAAATTACTAACGTTACCGTCACTGTATATCTTTGAAACAGTTATGTTTGTTAAATCTAATCCTGACTTGTTCCAACGACTTTCTGATACAGTTACTCGAAACCGACGTGATAACAGCAAATTACGTTCACATACTGCAAAATCTGCACTCATGAGAAAAAGTATATTCTGTATGGCCCCTAACATCTACAATAAAATTCCAAAAGAGTACAAAGATTTAAATACAAGTATGTTTAAAAAAAAGATGCGAAATTTATTAACAGAGAAATGTTATTATCATATAAATGACTTCTTGTATGATACTTTTTGATTTTTTATTAATATTGTTTTGGACTAAATATATTATTTACAATTAATTTCTTTATAATTTAAATTTGACACTTGAAAGTTTATAAATTTGCTATTGTTTGACATTTTACTCTACATTGTATCTTGTAATTGAATTTGTACGCCATAATTGGCAAAACATGTACGTACATTTATACAATTTTAATACCCTGCATGCCCGACTAGTCGGTGTGTAAACGCATGTTTATTGACAAATAAATTATCTTTATCTTTATCTTTATCTACCCTTATCCGATGTTACTTGGGGTCGGCGCAACATGTTTTCTTCTTCCATTTCATCCTGTCCAACGTCATGCTTTCACTGACTCCCTTTATATCATTCTTCACACAATCCACCCATCTTTTCTTTTGCCTTCCTCTCCCTCTCCATCCATCCAAATTAATATTCATAACTCTTTTCGTCACATAAGTTTCGTCTCTTCTCTTTACATGCCTATACCAAGACAAACGATTCCCTTTCAACTTTTTGGTCACTGGCGCCACTTTTAAACGTCTTCTAATATATTCATTTCTCACCTTATCCATTCTGGTAACTCCACACATCCATCTCAACATTCTCATCTCCGCTACTTGCAATCTTTTTTCATCCATCTTCTTCACGGTCCAACATTCCGATCCATACAGTACGACAGGTCTTATCACGGACTTGTAGATTTTCCCCTTTAACTTGAGGGGCATCCGTGGGTCACAAGTTGTTCCAGTGACCTGTAGCCATTTCATCCATCCTGCGTTGATCCGGTACGTTACGTCTCGGTCTACATCGCAAAGTCAAATCATTTATTTAAATTAAACCCTTTACACGCACTTTTGAATTGTCAAGAAGTCGGTCAGTTAGTCAGTTGAAGCTAGTTGCTCGTTCCAAAACGTAGATAGATCTCTATGGAGAAGAACGAGCAAGAAACTCCACGGACATTCTTTTAAATTAAGTCTCGTGTGAGTAGAGGCCTTTGACATACAGTGAGACAATGATAGGCTGGTATTATTTATTTGTGACCACCATTCAATTGCACAAACAAACATATGGAAATCATCCCAATTCCGTATTGGAATAAAAGAATAACAATGACGCGGGGTAAGGGGATAGACATAGGGGAGAAATGCCGATTGGTTCTGGATGTTTTGCGTGTAAAATAAAAATATAAGTGCGTATGAGAGAAGGCAGGGAGCTTAGCATAAGTAGTGTTATTATGTTTATGTATAAGAGTGGTTGTTCATGGTGTGATGGTAATTTATGGCTTATGGTTGGAAACATAAGGATGAATATTAGCATTTATTGTTTAGTAGCAGAGCTCTACCTATTTCTGCCATAATTTAGCGTTGTTGTGTTCAGGTTTGAAGGGTATTGGTTCTTTTTAGGGTTCCGTACCTCAAAAGGAAATAACGGAACCCTTATAGGATCATTTTGTAATTCGTCTGTCTGTCCGCTTGTCTGTCAAGACCATTTATCTCGGAAACGCGTTGAGGTATCAAGTTGAAATTAAAACCATATACTTAAGTCTACAATTCCTTGAAGCTGTGAAAAAATCAAACTTCTAAGTTAACGTGAACTATGAAATTCGGCAAGTAATATCGTCTTATACTATACACAAGTACAGGGAAAAGTCTGAAAACTATACATTTGTAATTAAATCATAAAAAATAATTATAGTCTTTATTTAAAGTAGTGAAGAGTCATTTGAGTATTGTTAATGAATTTAAAGACTAAATGTCTATGCACACTCTTTCCTAGTACGTTGGCGATATTTAAAAATAAATAAATGAATGACGAGTTTTTAATAGAGGCGGTACGCATATAAGTATAGCGTTTTGTACGATTTAGCGTTTTGTTTAAAACAAAATGTGACTGAGGGGCACAAGTTTGTGGTCCGGCCTGTGGGACTCGAATGCACGGTCTTAGCACGGGCATGGCCCTGTCACATGCCGGGCACGAGTTTTTAATAGAGGCGGTACGCATATAAGTATAGCGTTTTGTACGATTTAGCGTTTAGCATAAAACAAAATGGTGACTGAGGGCACAAGTTGGTGGCCTGTGGGATTTGAATGCACGGTCTTAGTACTGTCCAAGAGCGTCGCCAGAACTCTCCAGCTGATGGCCTAGGGGGGGGCAAGTTCATACATGGTGGAAAAAAAACGTATACATTTTAATTACTTTTAAAGGCACATGAAGCTTTTGGTATCTCTAGGGGGGGGCAACTGCCCCTACCTGCCCCCCCCTGGCGACGCCCTTGGTACTGTCTACGGTCTGTCACGTTCCGGGCACGGCCCTGGTATGTGTGGATAGAGCTTTGTCATATGTAACGCACGGAGAAATGCCTTATGTCGCATAGTATTGCTACTTTACTTAGACAAGTATTGTTCTTGAATACAATACATTTTCTAAACCCAGTTTATTCAGAGATATGAATAAGTATCGTTATATAAATTCTACTCTATAAAAACAGTGGCAGGAGTTAAATTGCTTTTATTAAAAAGAAACCTTAACAAGTTTCCAAGACGCAAACCAGCAAAAAAAAGCCTTTCACATTTTCTTTAACCCTTTCAGAAGAACCACAGGAAAAATACTTTATAAAAAAATTAAGAGCAAATTAAAATTCATTTCAGTCACAAACATTTTAATTCCCTCAACCATTTAAAGCTAAAATTTCTTCATCCACTATGCTTTTGACACCAACGGTAAAATTCTTAAGCTGAACGATCGTGCCACCAATTTGCGACTATTCAGTCGGCAAAAATAGTCGCAACTTCGCGCGCCACGAGAAAAGGGGGCGAAAAAAATAATAGAAATAGCTTACTCGTTTGGGAGAAATAACGGAATTGGGAAGGTATGAATGGTTAATACGGAAAGAGGGGAAAACTGGGGATTAATTTGCCGTGGTAACACTGGTACATATTCCCATAGGGTTCAGCATTATGTTCTTTTAGACAATAAATGTTACAAAGATATGTGTGAATTTTACGTCTATGTTTATAGTCGTGTTAAGGGTATATTTTGTGGTCTACAGTGTATAATATTTTACCCAAGGGTAAAGATAAAATGGTTCTGAACCAATGAATTGTATAAAAAAATATCATATTTTCCAGTAGAGCCCATTTATTTCCTTTTTGGGTCATACAATAATTCTCCACTCTAACATTGGAGAAATTGTCGTGATGGCCAAGTGGTTAGGAAGCCCGCCTCTCAATGACGAGGTTGTGGGTTCGCAACCGGACACAAGCAATGTGACTGTTCCAATTTGATCTGTACTTTCTGTAAGAAATTGTTGCGTATGTGATGTATTGATAATGATTTCACTGAATTTATTTTATGTAGGTACCTGTCTTAAGATAAAGCTGCCTACACACCTAAGCTGCCGGCCCGCCCCGGCACGAACCCGGCGGGTTAGTCCCGAAGTTGCGAACCGGCAAGATCGTTAAAATCAGGCCGCCGGCCTTGTCCGCCGGGTTTGTGTGTAGACAGTCTTAGATAGTTATTAATTTGCTTTGTTTTGTTACAGATAGATTATTTCATTTTAAGTTCGTTGGTCTAATGTTATTTGTCGTATGTGTAAAGTACCTTTATCATTTTGTAGATTTATTTTTATACTAGCTTTTGCCCGCGACTTCGTCTGCGGGAATGTCGGTTATCCCGGATGCAGACGCAGTCGCGGGTTGAAAAGTCAGCTTATGTCCTTCCCCAGGGTTCAAGCTATACTCATGCCAAATTTCTTTAAAATCGGTCCAGCATTTATAATATTAAATAAGTATGAATTTGGGGAAAACGCGAAAAAATTGTATCGATTATAATTGAATCATAGTATTACCTATACAAACAGTTCGGCGCAAAAATGATGACGCTACATCAATATCTTGAGTGAGCAAAATTTCAGCTAAATCGGTTTAGCCGTTTATGCGTGAAAGAGTAACGAACATCCATCAATTCTCGCAAACTTTCGAATTTGTTAATTATAGTAGGATTAATCAATGAAAGCTGTCCAAGTATATCACTGTGTACACTGACCACAAATCTACCGTTTGCATAAACCATGGATAAAGTAAATGTTGAATTTAAACTATTTTCGCCAATTACATCTGATAAGCGAGCAACTCCACTTTTAAAACTCTTAAAACAAGATAAATAATAAACAAGCTTGTTTACTCACAATTAGTGAATTAACTAAGAACCCGACTTGTTTATGTACAAACAACTAATCAACCTATTTCAACAAACAAACTAAAAGCACTTTAGACCCCATCGCGGACCTCGATCAATAGCGAACATTCGAGAAAAGTCAATGAACATTGAACATTCCAGAAGACCTCAATCGATATCCAAGAATCGAAAAAAAAAAGACTTCAATTGTCAAAGGACATTTTAATGTTGAAAAATCATTCTCTTCGCGATCTCATTTTACTAACGTTCGACAAGGCTGTTACTGGCTGCCATTTTTTATACACCTGCCAACAAAGACCCACTTTTCTTAGGTATATTTGTACAAACTTATATTCATCATCCCTAAAAAATACTTTACACTCTATCCCTCACACTCAGAGACGAGTTTTCTTTCAGCAAAACGTAAAATTATGTTCGCAGTTGTTGATGTATTAGGGAGGCACCAAGATTGAAGATCGATTCGGTGTTGCGCACCTTCTGTGGCTTAAGTACAGGGGATTTTGATTTTAAAATGAGTTTCAAATATTCGTCGGTGTATAATTAAATGCGAGGAGATTGCTCGGTTTTATGGCTATATTTGATGGCGGTACAGCTCCTTGTTATAAAATTAATGTAGGCAATTTAAAACGATTACAAAGTTTGGAGAAATTTTAAAATGGCGAGATTTGGTGTTGAAAATTTCCGTTTTTTTTTACGTCTAGCTTTAAGCCAAGTCTATTGCTAATAATTCAACCTACTCATGTATTTTATAGCCTTAGAAAACCTGTAAAAATCTCCACTCAATCTAACGAATAAAATCCGGAATTCGACACAAAAATCAATCATAACAAATAAATAATCACCTAACAAACTCGCCCGACACATTCATCCATTCGAAAAAGCGGGAAACATCCAATCCTGTCAAAAATTACCTTCGCCCAATCAAAGAGGAAGAATACACTCCGATTCACGCAGTTAAATCAGTCCGGTTTTTCAAAGTATTTTCCTATTTTAAATCATGGTAAATTACTTTCATCCCCGTTCGGGCACAGTCACAATAGGGGGATGATTCCACTGCCCGAGGGGGTACAAAGAGGACCTTTTTAAATCGCCGATAAGAGTTAATGAGGTTGAAAATCTAAAATTTATATTCAGAAAATGAATTCTTTGATGAAAGAAAACGATAGCGCGGTAGGAATGATTTAATGTATTTATGTAAATGTAGTCTTTAAGTCGAAAGCCGAATACTACGCGTGAATTTCGACTGTAGTTACGCATTTTATTTCGGTCTTTTGGGGTTCCCTGATATTCAAATTACGCATGTGTCCCCCGGCTATCTAAAAAAGCACCCTTCTTTTTTCGATAAAGACAGGATTTTATTGGATTAGCCAAAGTGTAAAAAAGATACCTGAAGTGAACCTGTGGGAAATAAAAGTTCGACAACTATTTATTTACTTTTTTAACAATATATCAATGATGACTAGATATTTGGCCAGAAGGACCTCTACAAGGTAAACATACTATAATAGTAAGTAAAGGACTTCGTTATGGAATAATTGTAACTTTTTATTTCTTTTCTTTTTAGCTTTTTTCATAGAAGACTTGCACCAATTATTGAATTTGGACCTATTAAACCACCTACTAGTATTATCCCTTTTAATCCTTTGCAACTGTCATTACTAAATACTTTTATTTTAATTAGATCAAAAGTACCTTTTACATGTTTTAATTTTTCAACGGCGGTGGTCTATTTTTTGTAAAAAAGTATTTTTTCGCTTTTAGTGCATACTTCATACCATCCAAATTAATTAAGAAACGGTAATACCAAACCAATTATGTCATGCAATTATAGAAAATAATTATTCTCAAATAAACTTTTCGTTCCCTGAAAACCATTATCTTTTTGTTTCAGGATCTTATTTCGGAATACCTCAACCGAATAAAAAACTGAAATAAATGCTGAATTTAAGGGAAAATACTCAACACTACACTCAGGCCAATAAAAAACAGTATTCACAAATAAATATTGATATTTACACATTTTTTCATAAAGAAATACGTATTTCATTTTTATATCTCAATTAGTGAGAGATACGGTATTTTCCAGCGCCACTAATTGATTGATGCTGAATAACAGAAAAGTTTATTGGAAAAAGTATGTATCGTTATCAATTTTATTCGCGTTCGTTCATACGAAGGTGATGTTAAAAGTCAATTGTGATTGTGAACGATGGTGTAATGGGATATTTATCTTGATTAATATATACGAGTATGTTAATGCATAATATTTTACTTTCTTAATAGTTTTGGAAGTCGGTGGCTTTGTTCTGTTTGATGTTTTGTATTGCCACCATGTAAAGTCATCATGTGTGTTATGTGCTAAAGTTATTTATCACTTTTTAGATTTTGAAGGCGGTTGTGTTTTTAGTAAAAAAGCTTTTTATTTTTCGCTTTTTAGTACTTCCTTATCATCCAAATCCATTAAGAAATGGCAACACAGTCAAAACAGACATTGAAAGTACAAGGTTGGAAAACATTACAACATCATTCATGTATATTTTTTTTGCTTTCTGTCGATTTTTTCAAAAAGTGCCCTTGAGGCATACCCTTTCCATCAAAAAAAGAATTTTTAAAATCGCTTTACATTTGCCGGAGATATCGCGTAACAAATATACAAAAAAAAACAGAAACAACATACAGATGAATTGCGAACCTCCTTCTTTTTGAAGTCGGTTAAAAATATAGTTACAAGTCGTCTTATGAACCACTTTTTATGTATACAACCTATGAATAATGTTTCCTATGGTAAGTACAAGTTACTTAAGGGACTTTTACACATTTTAAACTGACAGTCACGTCAAAATGTGCAGTGTAAATGATTAAAAAAATTATATATTTAATTTTTAGCAGAGAATCGCATGCGCTGCTTCCAAAACTATCCAAGTTTAGTCGAAAAAATTAAATAACAGTAATATTCTTTAACTTAAAAAAAGGCGTATACTAAAAGATAGATAATAAAATTGTCTGTAAGATGGTGTACGTTTCGTTTAATTATACTTGGTAGATTTTGTGTGATTGTTAATGTTTTGTCCGCGTCAGTTCTTCACGAGTTAATTAAACTATTTAATATGAATATAATCAAAAATATTCACATACTAAATGATTAAGAGAATGTTCTAGTTTAACATTTTTTTTTTTCAAATCACTGCACATTTTGACGTGACTGTCGGTTTAAAATCTGTAAAAGTCGTTAAATAGCCTCTTAAGCACGTGTGGGCTAAATTTTTTCTCGTTCTCTGTAGCCTACACTGTTTTATAAAACCGGAAGGCGTTTGCCTAGCAGTGTGCCTGTTGGCAAAGTCCTGCCAGGCAATATTTTCCCACACCATCTTGAACTAGCTTTCGTGGTATGAGTCCAGGTCATCTCGCCAGCTCTTTCTGGGACGTTGACCATCTTCAGGCACCCATAAGCGTGGAGACTTCAGTCCAGCGGTCATTGTGCATTCGGCTGACGTGATCCGCCCAAACCCATTTGAGCCTAGCAACAGTTTTGCCTAAACGTCTATTATGCCGTCAGAGGAACAATCCCGTATTTTTTCAGAACGTTAGAATTTTAATCTCATTTCGTGTAAAATACCTCAAATTGACATACAATTTTGACAAGTTTTTAACATTGTTTTTCGGTGAGATAAGATTTCATCTAGATTTTGTTCCTTTTTCAAATTCGAGATCCCATAAACCGAACAACCCTATTTACCTCTTGAAGTCAGATCACTTTAAATATTATAACAAAACGATTACAGTCAAAACTTGTCCAGTGCCTTTTTTAATTTTAAAGTATTCTACCTCTTTTTTCATTCATTCTGCACAGATTCTGTAAGGTAAATAGTTGAGACGTCTCCTTGGATGAATTTTCAGCACAAAATTTATGCATGTTAGGTTTAGGTGCGATAGTGAGCGACTAGACTGATAGAGAATGGTTAAGGCATTAAGTCCGCCTTTGCACGTTTCGTTGCATATTGCAACAAGTTTAATTTAAAATCATTTATTTATTTAATTATGGCTCTTCAACGACTTATTCACTAATACACTTACAACAGACAGTTTAAACTTATTAGATTACAGAGAACTTGTCACTTATAGGAGTTCACAACACATGGGAATTAAAATTTAAATATACACTAATATTATAAACAGGAAAGATTTGCATTTTTGTATGTTTGTAACGAATAAACTCAAAAACTACTGGTCCGATTTCATCTTTTATTTCACCATTAGAATGCTACATTATCTATGAATAACATAAGCTATATTTATCAATTGAAAAAAATAGGGATCCTTGAGCAAATTAGTTAGTCACTAATAAAACACAATTAAAAACGAAGCAGTTGAAACACCAGAGAGCAAAAAAAATTGGTTGTCTGTAAAGTCGGTTTACGGACGATAGTTTTCCGTGATAACGTCATAAAGAAACATAATGACTAACATATATAACATAAGCAAATAATGGCTTCCGTCGAGGTAGGCGGAGCTTATTGCTTGGGCCGATCGTACCTCTATATCGCATGTTCCGCGCTCTCGCTTGCACGCTCGCGGGAACGTGACACTTCTTCGTGCGTGCAGCCGATGTTCATCGATTTATAAGACGTTATCACGTCAAAAAACAAAAGAAAACTGACTTTAAAATTGTTAACAGGGAAAGAAGTACATCTTTAATAAATAAACATCGCTGTCAGTAGGACCAAGCTCTACTTGCATTTCACAAAGTATCTTTTATAGTCCTAAAATTATTATGAAAAGGACTGGAGTATATTTTTTTCAGCTGCAGGACCAGGCTTTGCCTCTCTCCTTTAAAATTTCCGCGCAATGGAGTACCAAACTGTCCCTGCCTACTTGAACACTATTATACTTTTTATTAGACGTCTTTTCTGACTATTTCATTGTAGGTACTACTATTTTCCGTGTCCGTGTGGATTCCGTGTGGTGTCGGACGTAAAGAATAGCACCATCCCATATCTTCGCATGGGTGTCGTAAGAGGCGACTAAGGGACTCACCAAAGAATGGGCAGCAGCGTTCTCTGTGCCTTTGTAACAACGACGCATGCCTTTGTAACAACGACAATGCATGTATTACTTTTACTTTTAGTTTAATTATTACTATTACTTTTGATTCGCTTTATAATTTTTGGGTGCCATAAATAACATGTGACATAGTAACTTGGGGGAGGCCTATGTCCAGCAGTGGACGTCTTTCGGCTGAAATGATGATGATGATGATGATAGTAACTAGGGGAAGACACTAGCTCCTGTAATACACTCTCCCTGTGCTTGTGTACTACACCTGTTGTACACAACCACAGGAGCTAGAGAATTCATAAAAAAAAATATATATATATAATTTGTGTCAATTAAGATTATTATTATTATTCAGTGAAAGACTGTGACGACAGGACACGGTTGGCGCAGTGGCTGGGCAATTGACTGCTGCGTGGCGTTTTGTGGGTTCGAATCCCGCCCAGGGTACATTTTTGTGTGATGAGCACTTGTGTCTGCCCTGTGTCTGATTGTTGTTTATGTATTTGTGTATGTATATCAGCTCTCTGACAGCCATAGTACAGGGTCTGCCTAGTTTGGGGTCAGATGATCGTGTGAAATGTCCCCATATATTATTATTAATATTGTTTGTAATCGTAACAGTACTTTCAGGGATTATAAACAAAAAACAAACAAAGTATTAGTATAAAAAAAACCTCTACAGAAAAAAACTAAAAACTATTATCTTCTAAGTATTCTAAACATCTTCACTCATTTTATCAAGTATTTTCAATAAAGAGTACACTAAAAATACCTGTTACAAAGTATCAGTAGTGTTGTTCTCTTTGTGGAGAACACTTTCATCAAAGCACTGCGCGCCGCAAATTTCACGCATTCCACTATTTATACATTACGTCAGAATCGGTGAATTATTCCAGGATTATAAAAATGTGGACTGTTCAATAAATCCTATACTACTAGTATAAACGCGAAAGTTTATGTAAGTAAATGAATGTTTCTTTTTCTATCAGCAACTAAGCTTAAGTGGGACTGGGCCGGCCACGTCTGTCACATGTCGATCGGATCCTGGGTTAAAACAACCACAATGTGGGTCCTGGAAAACGTTCAGCGACATCGTGGCAGATCCAAGCTAAGATGGCAAGAAGAGTTTGATGCTTACAGGAGGAATTGGTCCACACTAGCTCTGGACAGAGAGGGTTGGAAAGAAGAAAGGGAGGCCTTTGCCCTGCAGTGGGACAATACAGGCTGAAAATAAGAAAAAGAAAACAAATTGATTTTGATCCAACTTAATACATGGTATAGTTAGATTGTTATTAGTTATCTCGAGAGACAATAAGGACTTTGGCTTTAATTTGAAGTCAACGCAGACGAAGTCGTGGACAAAAGCTAGTATTCCTTATAAATCTTTTTTCTTTAAAAACAGAAAAAACTGTTCGTCATGTTTCTTGATTAAATAAGGGCTTAGCTTTTCAGCCGCTTTCAGCTTTAAATGTTAATCTTTTAGATATTTTATTTCAGTTGAGATTTTTAAGACTCAAAGGACCACTAAGTCGAATGTTGAAAACCGGTTTCTTAAGGTCAGTCAGGTCGCCTGCTTTGATTGCCGGACTGTTAAAGACGATCAATCAATTCACTTGACATAAATGTGACTGAAAAATGTTGTTAGAGTATTTTTGTGTAGATTACCCGGGTTTAATTACAATAAATTCCAAGTTGTAAAACAAAAACTCCCAAATCACAAAACTAACAAATTAACTGCCATTCAAAAACCAACACTTTACAACATACCACTCCACACTTCGAAACTCCCTATCCGCCATTCGTTTAATCCAAGTAAATCCTCAACTACAAAGAGCGAGAGACTCAAAGGCCGCCGATACGAAAAATCCCGAGTTATAAAGATTTACTATTACCGCAGGGATGGATAATAATGGAATTTCAATCAGTTGTGGTGGGCGCGGGGTGTTCGGGGGCAAGGAGGGGAAGGTTACTGCTGATTGGCTAAAACGTAGCTTTGACTGTTCGGGCTGAAAGTTGGACTTTTGATTAGTAATATCGGATTGGGAACAATGCCTTGTAATGAAGATGGATTTGGTAGTTGGGTGGTTGAAAATAGAGGACAGTTTGCATAACCTTTGGAGGTGCGTGTCGGTAATTTTTCAAATGTCAATAATTTACAGTGGGTACTTTTAAATTGCACGATCATGCTTAATTTGTGGTCAATTGTGTGGTGGAAAAATAGCCAAAATGGTTTATTTTTCCCGGTAATACAGGCTAGTTTTTAAGTCTTAGCAATAATGTGTACCAGTAAAAAGGCTGAATTTTGATACAGTGTGCATCTTTCAGGTGGTGAAAGTGCTCATAAATACGAACAACGAACAACTTTCATTAAGGGACCAACCCAGAAAATCGAAGAAAAAGAGCTTTTTTAAACATTTGTATTATGTTATAAATACCTTTTTGTATAGATCATCAGATTTTTTTTTAAACTTGCTGATATTTAAAGTAAATTAAAAATTGAGTACACCAACTGCAATTTTCCCTCAAATATCAAAACCTGTTCACTTGTAGGTAGTTTTCGCCCCTAGGTACTTAATCGTAATTAACTCATCATAATCAACGTTTCCGCCAAAACCATAAAGATGTAATGTAAATCACAGAGAGCCCTGATGACTTCCCCTGAACACAAGAATGCTATTTAAACTTTTTTTATGTCTCACTTGGTATAGGAAAGGTGGCTACCAACTTTCTTATTAAAAGTGTCAGGGAGTGACGTCAGATGAAGTAGGGTCACCACTTTTGAAAAAGATTTTGGTGTGACGACATAAGTCGGGATACAAGTGATTTGATACGTTGGTGTTTTTAACCGACTTCAAAAAGGAGGAGGTTATCAATTCGAATGTTTGTTTTTTTTTTTTTTTTGTGTATGTTCGGGCATAGCTCTGTCATATATAGACGGATTCTTTTTTTGTTGGAAAGGGGTTTGTTCCGAAATGGTCCCATATAAATTTTACCAAAATTGATCGAGCCATTTTTGAGAAAATCAACAAATTCCCAAAAAAATACTTAGACGACGTTTTAGTTTCTTCAATCTTTGGAGGATTTACAATCTCTTTTAGGTTTTTCGCCGTTTTTTAATGGATTTGGATGTTAAGGCAACACTAAAACGCGAAAAATAAAAAGTTTTTTAAAAAAACAGAACACACATTACTTTACTTTCGGAAGTCAGTGGCAATACAAAACAACAAACTCAAAGCCACCGCCACCGACTTCCGAAAGTAAAGTAATGTGTGTTCTGTGCTAAAGTTATTTATCACTTTTTAATTTTTGAAGGCGGTTTTCTTTTTTTTTTTGTAAGAATAGGTAGGTATAGATTAGGCTATGTTTTATTAATCCGCCTCCCTCCAGACCTTGTAGAAACTAGGACTAATTTCCGTGGGTCCAAGCGTTTTTTCCATACCTATTATTGCAAATGTAACAGCTCACATGGACCCATTTATAAATCTGATTATCATAAACGGTGTACAAAATTTCATATCCTTCCTTTGTATGAACGCAGAAAAAAAATCTGATTTAGCTTTTCTGTTTAAAGTTGCAAACGACGTACCCGAGTTGTTGAGTAAATAAAATAGGACTGCGAGCTTCTTACTCGTCTTTGTGCAAACCTCGTCTGTTGTATGCACCAGTGACCAGAACAGACTACAGACAAAACTCGTACATGATTAGGGCGAGTCGTGTGTTCGATTCGACTTGCCAGGACGTTGATATAGATCTTTTTCACACTAATGTGAACAAGTTAAAAAAGACTCTTTGCAATCATTTCTTTGAGAACCTAAAATAGCTGTTCCAATAGTCAAGTTTATTCTGTCTACTACCTATATAATTATATCTTTGTCTATGATTATATAATGTCTAGATGGAACGTCGCCCTACAATCATAACAAAGAAAACGAGTCAACAATTTCAAGTATGTGTGCGTGCAGGCGGCGTTTTACACTGTGCATCTACGTCTCTGTGTGCGTAAATAATGATTATATAAGCAATTATGTATATAATTATACAAAAATTAATATTATTATACATATATTAATCATTTATTATTATTATTACGCATTTGGGCTTTGATTATATAAGCACTTGTCAGCCAATACTTGGCTGACACTTTTTGACACGTTTGCGTGCACTTGACGCTCCATTTAGACATTATATATAATCAAAGATCTTTGTATACTTTTTATATCTGTGAAAACTTGTAATTGGCCTTCAAGATGTTATTTACTGCATGATCAGCTGTAAGTTTTCCTAAAATAAAAAATACTATGTTTAAAGAATAGCCTTATTAGTATCTATATTTGACATTTTTACGGTATCGATCCCCGCGTAATGTTCTTAACGGGCGGACGCTGTGAGTTAACTTCCTTGGGCTACATCTATTTTTTACTAGATAAGATACTGAAACCAAAAACGCATAATTTATATAATACTAGCTGACCCGACAGACGTTGTCTTGTCCCGATCTACCTACTGGGGATGAAAAGGGGGTGAAAAATGGGGATGAAAAATAGATGTTGGCCGATTCTCAGACCTACCCAATATGCACACAAAATTTCATCAGAATCGGTCAAGCCGTTTCGGAGGAGTACGGGAACGAAAACTGTGACACGAGAATTTTATATATTACAAAATTTCATCAGAATCGGTCAAGCCGTTTCGGAGGAGTACGGGAACGAAAACTGTGACACGAGAATTTTATATATTAGATTAGTTTGAATACTAATATTTTTAGAAGTATGCATATTGCGGTAAGTATTGAACCGACCTTTTCCGAGTTACACGTTTTACAGCCTCACATGAAAATATGCTTTTATTTAACTATAAAATCTAAGAGCTTAGCTCCATTGCACTGCAAAATTATCACGCCATAAAACTACGAGTTCGTTCGTAGTATGTAGGTACATAGTATAGTGTGTATAGTTGCGCCGTTTAAGCATGGCAAGAGCGGCCATTGCCCTTTCCCAAATACATAGGAACCTAAACAAATAACCATTTTAGACGGTTTTCATCAGTGTAACAAGTTGACGGATACGATAAATATCGATTGAAGACGTTACGATTATTGTTTCCAATTTTGAAATAAATAATGCTAGAAAATGTTAGTAGGTAAATAGCCGGAATTACCATAGTAAAATACCACAACTCAAGATATTATTTGTACAATATTCTTCACTGTGATCCGGATCACAATAGACGCATCGCTGTTGAAGAATTTTCAATAAACTCGTCGATGGCTTGAATGCCAGCGTTTCCACTGGCATGCCTTTTTAAAAATGTTAAGAGAACTGTACCAACAGTGCGTTCCATACAAAACGTAGTGTAGACATAATATTTTGGTCAACAAGTTATAATATTCGATGAAATTTTGTAGTTAGGATAACAGTTCTAATATCTAGGCTTATAGTTTCTAGGCTTATAGTCCACCTTAGGATGTATCATCACTAAAGATCAGGTGAGTTGCGGTCAAACGAAAGCCTATTAGAACATAAAAAAACTTGAGAGGTGTCAAGGGACACCCGGATGGAACGAAGTTCCTTTCGATTAATTAGTGAAGGAATTGTAATAAAATTTTATTTTTTTGAAGTTATAATAATATTTTTGAGCGAATAAACTTAGGTACTAAACATATCGCCGTAGGTACCTAGTTCAAAGAGTTCGCCGCGCCGCCTTTAAATACATAAACATATTCTACGAAAAGCGAATTCGGACTTTATTTTGTAAACGTAAACGGTTAAAAATTGAAATTTTACCAAACTAGGTATGATAAAATTATTCTGAGAAACGTATAGGCTGGTGCCCGACCGGACAATAGGAGCTATGTGCAACCGAATTTCACGGTTAATGTGTAAAAATAAGGTTTTAATTCGCTCCAATATTTTCATAGAAAAGCCGCCATTCAACTAATAATGAACTCTATTTGACAGTTCCAACGATTCAATTTTTCTGTTCGAATTGTCTGCGTTTGTGAAGTAATAAAAATAGCAAAAATAAGGTTTTAATTCGCTCCAATATTTTCATAGAAAAGCCGCCATTCAACTAATAATGAACTCTATTTGACAGTTCCAACGATTCAATTTAGCTTATTATAGCATGTCGTGACAACTTTTCGTAAGAATTTTTTCCGTCTAGCCCCCTTTCACAACGCGCGATAAGGAACTTCGTTCCAAAAAAAAGTTGTAGAAAAAAAACAAATCGTGACAATCTATTTTGTATGTTTTGTGGTCATGTCGGAACAAATAAATAATTACCAAAAAGAAACAAAAAATCTGATACAATACCAAAAGGACCATTTTTTTTTCTTCTTCCCAAAACACATAACACCTTGTTTCTCCTGAATAATATTCATTCCTGTCACCACAGATATATATTCATTTGTACATTCGTTCAGGAGATTAATCAAAAAGTTGTCACAAACATTTTACGAGAGAAAAAGGGACATTCTTGTATCCATTGTCTTCGTAATTTGGGTGATAGCAGCCCTGCAACTTGAATATTCCATTAGGGATGCGACACTGAGGATAAATTATTCGTTCCGAGTGAGAATTAGGTGAATACCATTCAGTGGTGATTAAAATTCCCTTTTTAAAAGTCGGATATTTGTCAAGAGGAGATGCTAAATTGTATTTATGGATATTTATGAGAAGCCATTCTGAAAGTCTTGTGAAATTGCAAGAAAAATGCGACTATAAAAATAGAAACATCAGTTGGAATAGCGTGGATTTTATTGTGTATAAAATAAAATATTGCCGTCGGAATCTTGCTCTTAATACATCACAACTAGGGTCAGATATGGCAAAAACCTTGTCCATATTACATTATTTTTCGAAGTAATTTGATTTTTAACGCAAATGAATTTTAATAGAAATGTAACACACATAGCGTATTGAATTAGTTTAACATACTTGCTTAAGTTATTGAGAAACCGTGGTTTATTTATTTATTTGAAAGACATAAAACTATCATCGCAGGCTTACCTAATACGATAATGTAGTTATAGTGAAGTTTACCAGAACTAAGCGAAATTTATATCACAATTTCTAAATGAAACAACGGAACCAATCAAACCCTCTACAAAATCCTAATACAGCAAAATTTGGTAAAACAAAACACTACACCAAAGCTCCACACTAAACCGGTTACGCAAAACGCAAAATAGTACGTTAGAAACCCATTAAGAAGTAACCACAAGCATCTCGTATGCTGAGAGGGAGAAAAGGTGGGGAATCACAGGATAATGTCATTCGGTTTCGATCCACCTGCCTCGTATAAAGTTTTCATTTGTCGATCGTTATTTTGTGTATACTCGACAATAATGTCACGCGAAATGGCATTTTCGGTCATTTACTGAGAAGGGTGCAGTTTGGTATGTCAAAACATTATAAGGATTTAAGGAATCGTCTTTGTTATGTGCCGAGGAAAAAGATGTTTTGTCTACGAATGGTTTAGAGTAATTTAATGTGAGGCTGTTAAAAATTTGCAATATATCAGCTTACATTCTAAAGTAAAATATGTCTATTACTCATTTTAATAAAAGGTTCCTACAATAAATCTGTATCCCCGCATCACTGACTAGATTAAGTTACAATCTGCATTGCTAGGTAAAGTAAATAGTTGTAAATTGGCTCCATTAATAAGTTTATTGAGTCTAAAAAGACACACTACATAGCCATTACTTGAGATAGCAATATTACTGGAAAAATACTCTTACTTTAATTTTTGGTGTAAAAAATCACGCGCGCAATGTAACGCAAGCAAATCATTATGGCAGTACATGGGTCGTGGGGGTATTCAAAGTTTAGATAAAACATTTAAAAAAATGTTTAGAACTTAAGCCTTTAATATCTCCGGAACCAAAAGGTTCCCAAGTATAGTGCAGAACAAAACAAATAATTGGATTGATGGGAAGAACATGTAACGTTCGGCTTCGGTAAGTGTCTTTTTATATCCGTTATGCATAGAACAGACCATTATTTACCATCATGATCAATCAGTACCCAAGGACCAAAAGGACCACGTCCTATCGAGTGCCACGATAATACAGAGCCACCAACAAATGCAGAAGGGCGACTGTACAAAATTTTGTAGCTATTTGTATACTTTTATTATTTTTATGCCCGTTATACCTAGAACAGACTTTTATTTACCATTATGATCGAACAGTACCTAAGGACCATGTAAACTCGCCCAAAAGGACCACGTCTTATCGAGTGGCACGTTAATACGGTACCACTAACATATGCAGAGGGGTGACAGTAAGAAACTTTGTAGCTATTTGTATACGTTTTATCGCCATTTATAATTCACGCAGGACATTTGTACGGTACGCATTTTGAACAGTTCTGAACCGTCAAACTTTGACGAGAAGTTCAAGTTTTTAATTGGTTTCTGGAACAGTTCTGTAATTTAATTTAGTGAGGAATATTGGTATTTGAATAAGTCACCACGGCAGTAAAATTTCACTATTTTATAATGAATTTTGTTATGAAATTTAAACTTCGCTAACCTTTGATGTAATTGTTTTAATCTGTATAACACTGAACAAAATAATATATAGTTTTATGTTATTAAAATCCTACGACACGATAGTAACGAAAAACTATCTACTAGTCTCTACAAATGCTCCGAATTGATGTAAACGCTGAAAGAATTATAAAGAAAACGGGCAAGAGTAAAACGGGCTTGCCTAATTAGTGTTCCGAACCAAATTACTAAAGTCTAAAGTTGGAGAAATCAACTTTATTCATGAAATGTTCAAATTCCATAGAGGAACAATCTCTAGAACATAACCGAATTGCTATGGCTAAAAAAATAATAATATTTTAGTTTTGACTGGCTATACGTTTCCTTGTGAGGTGTCCAGGCTAGAATAGCACATACCTACCTATTTCATCCTGAGTGTGACGTAGAAAGCGACTAAGGGAAAATCTGAAAGTCGGACCGCAGCGGCTTCCGTGTACTCAACAACTTCACCCCGATCCCCAAGACGCCAGCCGTGGGGATTATGGCAAACCTCCCTTATGGGGGAGACATTAGTACAACAGTGGATATCTTCCGCATGATGATGATGATGATGACTGGCTACGCGTGTAAGCATTCTCAAGATCTTATAATGTGTCGTTTAAATTCCAACGATGTAATCATCTTGAGAAAATCCTCTTTGTGACAGATGAACAAGTACGTAATCCAGTAACGGTTCCGATTTTCCCCTTTAGTTAACGTAACCCTAAAAATAAGTTTATTGACCTACATTTTGACGTCGGACAGTGTACTGGCCTTCCACCATTCAAACTCCCATCATAAAGATGCAATCTGCCCTCGGTCAGTCCTCTTGAAAAAACGGCCTGAATTCATAAACATGCCTTCAGAATGTCGAACAAAAACACGACGTTCAAGCACACACATAATAAATACGTGTGAACCCGCTCCACCTGGCTTGTAGCCAACTGAAACTCCTGAAATTTTCAGCGCAAAGCCGAAGGAATCTTTAAACTTTTATAGTGACCTAGAACAAGTTTCAGCTTGTCTTATTGTGAAACTGGCTGAATGTTTATTAATAAATGATTTGTAGGAAGGTGTGTTGTTGATAAAAATCTTTCGCTAGTTTTTAAAAACAGTGTATTTTTTACTAAAATTGCTATTTTTACAAACAGATGTTCTTTCTTCAACCCAAACATAAAATTTTCAGGTTTTTACATTCAAAATTAATCAACTAGTTTAATGTTTGTGTTAAAATCAACCCTTAAAATTAATACATACATTAGAATACGGAAAATACATGGTGGCCCTAATTTTCGTTTGACTATTATAGGTATGTACAGCAATGTTAAAGTCTAAGTCAAATTATTTATTTCTATTATTATATTACAAGAGTTAATTTTGATCGTCATACAAGAAAAAAGAGCTTGATCCGGTCGCTTCTTGCCAAAGGTACTTTTTAATTAATTGATAATAATATTTAACCATTAAAGACTAATATGTCACAGTACACTATAGTAACTCACAAGTATAGATAGATCAATGACATGGAAGAGCGGAGCCTTCTAATACAGGCATTGTTTGCTTATATGTACGAGTATTTGTTTATAGTTTTGGAAACTAAATTGTGAGCGCAGTTTAGAAATGTTGGAACTGGTCTGAAGAAAGAACTAGGCTGCACGAGTATGCTTTTCTGGAAGCCTGCCAACATTATAGGGATTTTAAAGAAGTGTAACTTGTGAATTTTGTTTCGTATTTATTTTGTTTCTGCTTTTGTACTCGTAATAGTCGAATTTTGGCGAAAATGGTGTGGTTTTGAGTATTGTTTTGAAGCCCTTACGTAAGCTGCACGTAGCCTGAAGAATGCATATTTGTAATATTATATTATAGACAAAGCAAAACATTGATTAGCTCATGAGAGGTCAATTAACCCTAAAGGCTAAAGAAGCAAATATTCCTCCTCCTTCGGTATTCGGGCTTTTGAAGACGGTTTTTATTTTCCACCTTACAGAGGTATATTAGTGCTGTTGGATGCAAGAACCTTTCTTCCCCATCGGTTATCGGTTCTTCGAGCGATGTGGCCTGCCCATTGCCACTTCAACTTGCAAATTCTGATAGCTATGTCAGTGACCTTAGTTCTTCGGTGGATTTCCTCGTTCCGGATTTTATCGCGCAAAGAAACTCTGAGCATCCAGCTATTAAAAAAAAACTAAAACAATAAGGCTTCAAAAAATGTCTCCACAACGCCGTCATTTGGAAATGTGCCCAAGAGGCTGCCAGCATTGTCATGTTGGATGGCAATGCTTAACCTCTGTCCAACGTAAAAACTAGTTCTTGGATCACGAGAAGTGTCAACGACGGTTTTGGACATTTTATTAAAAAGATGATGAGCACTCGGACCCCACCCGGACCCACGGACGCACGTAGCATCCACATGCTTAAGAGTAAACATATGTTAAGGTAGAACCTAGGGTACAAATGTTTTTACAATTGTAAAAACAATGTGTGTGTGTGTGTGTGTGTGTGTGTGTGTGTGTGTGTGTGTGTGTGTGTGTGTGTGGGTATTGTAAATGTTATTAGTCAGAGTCCAAAGGATTAGTAGTTACTTAGCACTATTATTTATTTACACTTCATGCACAAACGTACAAAGGCGGACTCAATGCTTTAGGCATTCTCCACCAGTCAACGAAGGGTGTTGAAGAGATAACATGGCATGGCACTACACGTATTTCAATAATAAACTATATATTATTATTATTATTTTTTTTT
Source organism: Charanyca ferruginea (assembly GCA_947361185.1). Classification (NCBI taxonomy): domain Eukaryota; kingdom Metazoa; phylum Arthropoda; class Insecta; order Lepidoptera; family Noctuidae; genus Charanyca; species Charanyca ferruginea. The sequence goes on from OX376055.1 coordinate 59,425,068, forward strand.
TAAATGGGACAATCTTGCCACACTATTCCCTAACCACTGTAACTCCTGTAAGCCAGAATCAACAGTGGCGACCACCAGAAAAGCGCCAGAGCAATGAATCTCGACGAGTCCCAGAGAAACGATTCAACTGTCTTGGATCCCGCAACGAAATTAATCAGAAAAGAACAGCGGAGGAGTAAGAAAATCATATTTTCCACTTCCCTCCAAATCAAGCAGGAGACAGAACAGAACTACGTTTACAACTGGGAGAGAAGCCCAGTTGCTAAGCACCACGGATTATAATTGACATAATTAATGGGCCCTAAAAAGTGAGCTGTTACATTAAATTTGATTCCAATAATAGGTATGGCAAAATCGCTTGAACGCACGGAAATTAGTTCTAGTTTCCACAAGGCCCGTATAATAAGCTGCTCCGGATGTAGCCTGTACACTATCCAACATAATATTGCGTTCTTTCTGCCAAAGATATAACTGCCAAGTATAATATTATTATGTAAAATCGTCCACAAGTTATCAATCTCTACAGTAATTAAACAAAACGGCACCTAATTAAATTACAATAGCAGTGTAGTCCTACCCATGTGAAGTCAAACGATAGACCCTATCTTCTACACAATGGACGTTGTCGGGCCGGAATCAAATCTTGTCCGACACGATGGTTGGCTATCGGCCAACTCGAACAATTATCGCTTCGTCAATGATTTTACTAATTGGATTGGCAACACTTGTGAAATTTTCGTGTGAAATATCGATTGACATGAAGACTTGGAAAGTAAATAAGATGCCAACACATCTACGACACTACTCTACACTACCCTACTACGACATTATTTATTTATTTATTTACACTTCATGCACAAAGGTACAAAGGCGGACTTAATGCCTTAGGCATTCTCTACCAGTCAACCCAGGGTGGTGAAGAGATAACACGGCAGGTGCATATAACAAAATAGGTAAAGTACATAAACAAAACTATATAACCAATAAAATATATATCTATATATATACATGTATGTATATATATATATATATATATACATGTATGTATATATATATATATATATATATATATATATATATATATATAATTATATCATAAGAAAAGTAAAGACGTTTATGAGATGGCTCTGCTTACTTGTGACGAAAGTATGTCCGCAATTTCCGTTTAAATTTAACCGACTTGTGGCCATCCTGATATCGAGAGGAAGCTCATTCCAAAGAAGAATGGACTGGATATGAAAGGAAGAGTGAACAAAATGAGAAGTATGAGAAGGGCCACAGCAAGAGAAGATTGTTAGAAGACCGCAAATTTCTAGACATTACCTACACTACTATCAAAATAATAGACTGTACATATAGAGCGTGTGCTCTCTAGCGCCGCTCGATATAAAAGCAGTTTCGAGAGCAGGTTTGACGCAGGAAGAGGTTAGGTTAGGTTAGTAGTGTTTCGGAGGGAGGCAGGGCGTATCGCTACTATACGGTAGTACTAATATTTATACTGCGATGTGTAGTTCAAACGTGCATACGTGTTGAGGGTTCGATTCCCGCCCAGGGTAAACATTTGTGTGATGAGCACTTGTGTTTGCCTTGTGTCTGGGTGTTGTTAATATATGTATGTATATAAAAAAAATGTATTTGTGTATGTATATCAGCTGTCTGACACCCATAGTACAGGGTCTCCCTAGTTTGGGGTCAGATGGCCGTGTGTGAAAATGTCCCCACATATTATTTTTATTATTATTATTATATACATAGAACACACGGATATAACTAGCTCTTACCCGCGATATCATTCGCGTTAATTTTCTTACAGATCCTTAAGTATTTGACAATATAATATAGCTTAAAGTACTTAAAAATACCGTAGCTTTCTATTACCGAAAGAATTTTCAGAATCGGATAATTTGTTTCAGAGATAAGCGCGTTTAAATTAACAAACAGACAAACTCTTTGGCTGTTTATTATTAGTATAGATAGAAAATAGATACGGAGTTTGGCCATTCTTTTTGCTATGTCGGTAACTCTGGTTCTCCTCACTCCTGTCTGGCCGATGGGGCACAAAGGCCATGGAGTGGCGGCTGCGTACCGGCAGTCACAGTGTCAGCAGTATCCCCACAAGGTGGACTGAGCCGCGGGAAGCTGCTGGATGGACACGGCGCGGGACCGACACAGAAGGCGATCTTTAAGGCGCGTCCGTGTGCAAAACGCAGCGCTAGCCGTTTTTTATTCAGTTTTTCGGACCTAAATACGCCATAACCAAAAGAAATATCAACAAATAAAAAATATATTAAATTTCTACATAATCTTGACTCCAAAATGGTAGATCTGATTTTCGTTTACGAAGTATAATATTTAACCAATCTCCTCACAACGAAACCGCAGAAATGACAAATAATCATTGAAAACATGCATCTCCTGGGCAAGTAACCATTAATTCATTTTTTTACTAACAATAATAGATAGGCAATTTATTAATGAACATTTTGGTAGAATTTTGCTGTTTCAAAATCCCAAAATGTGATTTTATAAAGGTTTAATTCTAAAATCTAAGCGTATTCGCGCACTGTATCTCTTGCGAGGCGCAAAGGGAACGAATGCTCAAGGTTATTTGCTCAGGGCTGCCTTACGGGAGACCTACACCCAGCAGTGGACGTCTAAAGGTTGTGATGAAAATGACAGATATGGAAAACCAAATAGTCTATCTTTATGTATCCCATACACACATATATTAAGAATCTTACTGGCAACCAACTCACAAATAGCAGATTGATTGTTTACCTTAATATCAACATAAGTAGTAGACCAAGTAGGTACTGAAAAGGATGCATACATACGGCATGCTGGTCGAAACCATTGACTAAATGTTTTGTCTTAAACACTCTGGATTCGTTTTAGAAGCTTTTCAAATGTAGAAACGTTAGTCTTATTTAGCCTAGAGTCGTGACCGACGAGCTATTCTATAATACAGTTATTAAAACAGTGTCCTTCTTTAATTGAAATATCCCTCTAACCAAAATATCCCTCTAAGGGTGGATTGCTTCAATTATACTTTACTGACGGGTTATTACCCGTCAGTAAAGTATAATTGAGTCAGTAAAATATAATTTTTAATGACAGAAACGAATCGCTGCGAAACCGACTTCACGTGGTCTTGTCTGCCCTACTCCTAGAGTGTAATTTAAATCTGCGTAGGCGTGGAGGGGCGAGGCGGCCCGCGAGCTGAGGAGCAGGTAGTTTTATGCCCGCCGCCGCGGCTGAGGCTGAGTATAATTGAGTCAGTAAAATACAATTTTTGACTATTGTCAAAATGGCTCAAACTATCGTCAAACCAAAAAATGGGTTGTTTCACAAAATGGTGGCCTTAACGTACGTTAAAAAATTACTATTACCATAACCGATGCTTCATCCACCATTCAACGTAATTTTGTGTTGTCAAACCGCTACGTCAAACATCAAGATATTAAGGACTCTCTTTTTGACTGACGGATTTTTATGTCATGAAATAACCCGTTACATTTAACGAACGTTAAACATCTCACGTTATATTAATTTTTAACCGTCCTTATGTAATGTTAACCGACTGTTTGAAACAACCCGCCCTTAGAGGAGCTATATATTCGATCCGGTACCGTAGGCGCTCAGCACGGTCTGAACGCTTATAAGTTGGTGGAGGCGCCGCGTAGACCCCAATTCTGCTATTTACAACATCCACACAAGAACAGACAAAGAGATTTTCCCTAAAAGACACGAATAAAATAAGACTGGTTTATTGTCACCTTTACCTAAATCAATTACAACAAAAGTAAAATAAAATGGCATCTAAACAAGTCCTTAATCCTCGGGTTCCATTTCAATCAGCCAGTTCTCGTAATAAGCAGTTTCAATATCCAAAGTTCTTCAAAGGCCAGAAACAAATAGGTTGGCTTCTCAAAATCCCATCTTTAATTACAGGGAAATCAGGTGGCAGGTAAATTAACCGCCCCCACCTGGGGCCCGCTGATAACACCTCGATATTTTATGCGTTTACTGGTGTAGAGAAAATGGAAGGAACTTTTATTTGGATGTGACTTTTAATGGTTACTTATATTTATGGAGAGATGTGTCACTGAACAGATAAATAAGATTGGTAGTGATATTAATTCTTAATAATAAAAAAATGCGAAAGGAACTCTGTGTCTGTGTAACTCTGTGTTTATTTTAAATAACTTATTTTAAAAATATGTGGAAAATGTCGTGGGTTATACATTTGCTCATTCTATACATAGCTAAGATTCTTTTGTAATACTGTAATGTGTAACCGTATGTTTTCCCAAATAAATAAAAAAAAATAAACTCTCTCGGTCGTTTTCACGACGAAACGGTTGAACCGATTTTGATGAAATTTGTTATAGGTAGAGATAGGCTGAACCTATGAAAAGGACACACACAGACATTCCGCATATACCGCACCAGGTTTGCCAGAGAGCTATGGAATGGAGTATTCTTGGTATGAGATTTAGGGTTAGGAATACTACCATCCGTTCCATCACAAACAGGTAACGCTGAAGTATAACTGGGCTAGACACTTTTGCCGCATGTCTGAAGATCATTGGGCAAACGCTCACGACTTAATGGGTGCCTTTACATGGCAAGTGACAAACATCGCGGTAGGCCCAGGCTGAGATGGCAGGATGATCTATTCTTCTGCTTCGACAAAGACTCAAATAGAGCCCTGATCCCTTGTTCCCAATCATTCGATTCGATTCCGTACCGAATTGAAAGTCAAAAGATATCGAAGATGTCCTTCAAACGCAATTCACAAATCCGAAACCGAATAATTTTGACAGTTCCAATTCGATACGAAGACTGAAATCGGAATTGAGATTGTCGAATACGGTCCCTTACCGACACGGAAGCGTATCGAATGGTTGTGAATAAGGGGCCTGGAGAGAGAGAAGTGGAAGAAAAGTAGAGAAACTTTTGTCCTGCAGTGAAAAGATTAAGGCTGAAAAAAATAAAACTATCTATAGTCGACCAATTTGACTTTGACATACACAAAAAAATTTTTCAGATCACAGATCTGAAGGTGAAACTGGCCGTGAACGGTATCTTCAAAAGACAACAAAGCAGAATTAAACCATATTACGACTCGTTACGGAAGTTAATTAAGTACATATTTCAAGAGGTAACAAGATTATGGTTATGTGTGTCATTGGGGTCGACCTCTATTAGACAATGTCTGAATAATGTTGGTATAAAATTAAATAGCACTGTAAAACCTAGCAGAAAGAGGGGTGGGCACAAATAAAAATAATAATAATACGTCGACCATACTGTACCGGCCTATAAATGTCCTACTGCAGGCAAAAACCTCTTCCCAAATAGAGAAGGCATAAGCACTGATCACCACGCATACTCAAGGTAGATTGGCGATTAAGAATCATAATTATTATATATATATATATTTTTTTTATCATTTGATAGGCTTACGTTTGACCACTATCTCACCTGATGGGAAGCGATGATGTGGTCTAAGATGGAGCACGCTTGCCTAGAAGTAACCTATTCACTCTTGACTTAAAGACTCCCGGGTTGTAGCTATCAGGAAACACAGACTCAGGCAGGGAATTCCAATCCTTAGCAGTACGCACAATTAATGTGTTCCCAAAACGTTTTGTGCGTGTGGGTGGGATGTCCACCATGTACCGGTGGCGCATCGCCGTACGTCTTGTGGAAATAAGATGAAGGTAGAAAGTCTGACAATTAGTCTTATTAAAGGACAACGTGTTACCCCTTGGTAAGACTAGTTGTAGAGCAGTAGCTAGGTTGTGGAGGCCATTCAGCTCCATCCGGTTAAAGTCAAAGTCAAAGTCAAAGCATTTATTTCAATTAAACCATTTACAGGCATTTTTGAATTGTCAAGGAGTCGGTCAGTTAGTCAGAGAGTTGAAGCTAGTTGCTCGTTCCAAAACGTAGGTAGGTCTCTATGGAGAAGAACGAGCAAGAAACTCCACGGACACTCTTTTAAATCAAGTTTTTACAAAGTCTGGTTACATGATTCTTGTTGCTTCTATATGTGAAAACTATGAAGGTAATCTAACAATACAAAACACAAAAAAGAAGCAAGATAAAGTCCATGGCAGATAAGAGCTGACCAATCTCTACTGACAGCGCCCGTTCACGAACATGACGCGTGAATCAGCACCATTCAGCTCAACCATTTTGAAGGGAAACCTGAAAACCTTAGACTGGAAACCGATCCCAACATATATAGTTGGGAAAAGGCTAGATAATGATGATTTGATAATCAAACGTATGCCTATCAAGAGTAAAAAACAACAAAACATAAATATATAGTTCACCATTATCACATTACCTGAAAACAAAATGTAGGTACGTATACAGATTTTTATTTTTATTTTCATTAAAAAAAAAATAGTTTATTTTGATTTGACATTATATTTTAATTCTTTAACATTAATAACATCTTTTGTAAATCTGACATGCGAATTATGTAAATGCATTGAAATGTAATTAATTATTTATACGAAAAACATTATTCCAACCCCAGTACAACATGTATGCAATAGACTGATTTGATTTGATTTTCAAATAATATATTTTTAATACATACATTAAAATATAAATATGTGTAATTTTTGTGAATCGTAAAGTATTTTTCAATTCATTTCTATTAGGTACCTGTATTCCAATTAAAATGCTGGAAATAAAGTACTCGTACCTACATTTCCTTATCTCTTCCAGCATTCCAACATCTATTTACTCAGCGGTTACCCAATTGGTAAGAATTGTTAATTTTAAATTCAGTCGGAAGCGCCTCCTCGGAGAAACTCAATTATCGCAGAGCCTACGAAAATAAACACCGATCCAGGTATTTATAATGATACCAGCGCCATTTTGTACTGGCGCTTTTGTAAAGAAGAAAGCTGTAAATAAGTATTTGAAAGTTTCATTTAACAAGTAAACGCTTTCCATTTTGCTGTTGTATAATAATATAATGGAATAATACTAGCCTAATCTAGAAGATTAGGTTATAATAAGATACAAAGAATACACGAGTATTGATTAACGCTTATTCAAGGCGGATTGGCGATTTTAGACTTATATAAATTAAATATTTTAGACTAAGGCCTCTGCCTCGAATCTTGCGGGCAGCGGGGCGGCGGCGGCGCGGTGGCGGGGCGGGCAACGCAGACCCGTTCTCAAAACGAGCGGGCAGATCGCGCGGCACTATAGCGGCGTAGTGTTGTGTTCGTGGTTGTGTCGTCGAGATATTTATTTTTATTCGCTTACGAAATGTTTGAACAACGGCGACAACATCTTTTTGATTCAAATTTATTTCCTAACGCTAAAAATAAATTGCACAACACAGCAATGCAGACGCGCGGGCGGTCACCGCTTGACTGGAGTGCACCGTTCGTTGCCCGCCCTCGCGCCACTGCTGCGCCGCTGTTTTCGAGGGCCAGTTCATTTGATTTTACGCATTTGATCCTGCCGCCGCCGCCCCGCTGCCCGCAAGATTCGAGGCAGAGGCCTTAAGAGCGCCCTTCCCCATCGAACGAACTTCAACGCGAGCGTAATTGTTTTTTTTTTTGTTTCTACCAACGCAAAGCTCGAAAACAAACGAGTGAGTGAGAACGCGATAACATCACAAGCAAATTAGCGCGCGGAAGTTGCACAAAACTTGTTCCATGACATACGTGTTTTTGAAAAAGCCTCATAGGTTTTTGGTAATAATGCAATTTAGAATCACCATTACATGTGCAAGGTTTGTATGAAGCTGTTTTTCTACTTTTTCAATGTAAGAGTGCATTATGAACGGCCAAAGTTCAGATAAAATTGTGTCAAAAAGCTGATTTTCGGACGTGTTTACTGAATTAGTTTCTAAAAAAGTTTATTTTTGGCTTCATACAAACCTAGATTTTAACCACAAGATACCTGGGTGTCTAAAATATTTAGGAAATAATTTGTTATAATTGCGTACGAGCGTTTGTATGGGAAATATGACGGGATGGGCGCTCTTAAGGTCTATCCACACATATCAGGGCCGTACCCGGGACGTGGACAGACCGTGTCACGTCACGTGCTCAAAAAAATATCAGTGTGAACATTAAATATGAACTCGTTCAAACACGTCCGTGTCCGGGCCGGCGACGGAGCTTCAGTGCCCGGGTCGATGACGCCGTGACGTGCAAGGGGTAGCCAATATGTTCCTAGCACGTTGGCAATATTGAAAAAATTAATAAATGAATGAATAGTTTTAAATAGAGGCAGTACGCAGATATAGCGTTTTGTATAAAACAAAATGGTGACTGAGGGGCACAGAACGTAGACAGTCGCGGCCTGTCCACAGTTCGGTCACATCCCTGACGTGTGTGAACAAAAACTCCCTGACGGGACTCGGATGCACGGTCTTAGCACAAAGTACGTAAGGCTGCGGCGCGCCCGAGCAGAGAGACCACTCAGAACATACCGCCATTTTTCGCACGCACACATCGACATTACGTTTATGGGCATTCTCATGCAGTTTCAAGCAGACTTCAGTATCGACTGTCACGTGTTGTCTAAATGAATAAATGAATGACAATGACATTTCGTGACGAACAGGAAAATTTTGTTTTAAAAAAATTGCAAAGAGTTCCAACCAGTGTCAATAAAATTTCATATCGTCACAAATAGAACCTACAGAGTCAATACACTAGCAGCCCTAGTGAGTCTGGCAAGTTTAGGTAATTATTTTTGAAGATGGCGGGAGCGATCCTTCTGTAATCTCTATATTTTGTGGTCTTAGCATGGTCACGGCCTTGTCACGTACCGGGCACGGACCGAATATGTGTGGATAGAGCTTTATATTAATTATATTTTAGACTTATATTAATTTTGCCCGGGACTTCGCGTGAATGTCGGCTATCGCAGACTAAATCGTAGATTGAAAAGATGTCCTTTCCCAGAGAGTACTATTATGATTTCTGTGCCCAAGGTTCAAGCTATATTTAACATGAATGATTTAACCTAAATTTGGATTATATTATTGACTAGCCGACGCCCGCGACTTCGTCCGAATGAATTATGGTTATCTGTAGGATTTTCATATTTTCAGCACGGAACCCTAATGTTTTTCCTAAATAAAAATATCCTATGTAACTCCTGACAACATCAGCTTTCTGCCAGTGAAAGTCCTGTCAAAATCGGACCACCCGTTTTGGAGATTAACCGGAACAAACAGACAAGCAGACAGGCAAAAATGTTAAGAATAGATTTTATGTTATTAGTACCGTGTATACATTTAAATACATTCAGTAAAAATCTACTTGTTTAAAATTACAAACAGACAATTTAATTAAAGAATGTTCATGGAGTTTCTTGCTCGTTCTTCTCCATAGAACCCTACTGTATGGAACGAGCCACTAGTTTCAACTTTCTGACAGACTGACTCTTGGGCAATTCAAAAGTATAGTACGTGCCACGAAAGATGAGACTTGACACAGACTTGATTTGACTTGCGCAGTACTCGATTTAAACACACGTTTTATAAATACAAATGTAAATGAAGAAACATTCGGTACCCAATTTGTAGCATCTGAGCTACACTTGTACCAAGTACGAGTTACTGAGGAATCTACGCTACGTTAAATGAAAGGTATTAACGACTTTCAGAAAACTATATTATTATAATTAGCGAGAGGTAAGATTTACATGACCTTCAGCTCTTTATAGAGCTGTCGGTCTCACTGACATCCCGTGTCATAGTATAAAAACTATCTTCTACCATCACCATTCAAATATATTCTAAAGTATTCAGAAAGTTCTAACCATAGACTAAATAGTTATGCGTTCATTACATAAAGCCTCAAACTCTCTACATACGTACCTTTAAATCGAGTACTGCTCAAGTTAAATCAAGTCTGTGTCAAGTCTCGTCTTTCGTGGCACGTACTATACCTAAGTAAATGGTATATCTTCTTATATATAAAAATGAATCGCTAAATGTGTTGGTAAGCGCATAACTTGCGAACCGCTTGACCAAATTGGATAATTCTTTTTTATAATATTCCTTGAAGTACGAAGATGGTTCTTACGGAGAGAAAAAAAAAAAAGCTTTTGTAGGGTAGGTGTAGGGTAGGTGTAGGGTTGGCGTAGGGTAGGCGTAAGGTAGGCGTAGGGTAGGCGTAGGGTAGGCGTAGGGTAGGCGTAGGGTAGGCGTAGGGTAGGCGTAGGGTAGGCGTAAAGTAGGCGTAGGGTAGGCGTAGGGTAGGCGTAGGGTAGGTGTAGGGTAGGTGTAGGGTAGGTGTAGGGTAGGTGTAGGGTAGGTGTAGGGTAGGTAAATAGGCAGGTAAGTAGGTAGATAAGGACAGGACAACGTCTGTCGGGTCAGCTAGTTTGAAATACATTTATTTATTACATCAAAATCGGTTCAGCCGTTCCGTCCTAAAAACGTAACAGACAAACAAAGTATATTAGTATGCATTAATAAGTCAAGGATGTCTGCTGTAAAAGTATCACCAAAAACATTTTTACGAAGAGCTACACTATACTATAAAAACAAAACATTATAGAAGTTCTTATAGTCTTCCCAAACTCTTTCTTCCTCCCTTATTCTCTAAGAAAATTTCACCTAAATAAAGAAACCCAAAATCATAATTTCCGTTATCTACAATAACAATTTTATGGTGATTGCTGCATCTTTATAGGCCAGTCATATTTTTATTATTCGACAGTAAAATTATGGGTGAACGAACTGAATTGCAACCTACGTAGGCCGGGTATAAAAATATATATCAAGTACTTCGCGAATAAAAATAAATCTAAGGAGTCCTCGAACGTAGATAATGTAATATTCACCGAATGTTTCTTCATTTACATTTGTATTTATTCGTTTTACTCGTATGGTGTCGGACGTAAAGAATAGCATCATCCCATATCTTCCCGTGGGTGTCGTAAGAGGCGACTAAGGCCTCACCAGAGAATGGGCAGCAGCGTTCTCTGTGCCTTTGTAACCACCATACTGCGATCGCCAATCCGCTTGCCAAGCGTGGCGATTATGGCAAACCCCCCCCTTGGGGAGGCCTCTGTCCAGCAGGACGACTTTAGGCTGAAATGATGATGATGATGATGATTTGTATTTATAAAACGTGTGTTAAACCATTTAAAGCCGTTTATCGTAAAATAAATTAACAGATTCAGGTAACATCATATGAAAACCTGGACCTATCCATCATCATCATGTCAACCTTTAGACGCCCTCTGCTGGGCATAGGTCTCCCCGAAGAAGGAGTTTCAGCCGTAATCGCCATGCTTGGCCGATGCATGTTGGTGATCGCAGTAGCTGTTACGGTACACAGACGGACGCTGCTGCCAATCCTCTGGTTAACTAACCACAAACTACCACTACTCACTGACTTATCCATACTAATTATTATTATTTTTATTTGAACGCGGAACTACTGGTATAATTTAATAGTTATTTGTGATACAAGAGTGCAAAGTTGCTTTTTAACCGCGTGTTCAATTTTGATGACCGAGCAAGCGAAGGATTCTAAAATTGAATCACGAGCGCAGCGAGTGATTCAAAATTAGAATCCTGAGCGTTAGCGAGGGAATCAAAAGAGCACGAGGTGAAAAATCTTTGCACTCGAGTGCAACACGTAACTTTTCATTCCACCTCAGCGAGGAAATGACTAAATGCAAAAAAAAACGTTTACAAAGTCTGAGTTTTTAACAAATTAAAAAAAAGTTGTATGATATATTCGGCACCATAGAGGTAGCAGTAAATAGGTTTAATGTTTTTTTTTAATTCACAAACTTAGTGCACACGATGTTCTAAATTCAATTTACTTTATCCTCTAGAGAATAAAAACGGCTTTTCCACTCAGATATTGAAGATAAATTTACTTTATCCTCTAGAGAATAAAAACGGCTTTTCCACTCAGATATTGAAGATTAAAAATACTCTTTCCGAGATGGTGGGATGAAAAAATGTTTTCATCCCTTCTATTCGAAAAGTGTCGTTTTGTTCCTCTATAAGCGGGAGCAAAGTAGCTCTTTTCTGCACTAGACTTTTTAGCGGGCAGTAATGAGATTTGAATTTGGAACATGATTTGTTCATTGAAATCGAACGCAAATTGTATAAATTACTGGCTGTAAGTGTTGGCAGTACGGGGCGGGGAGGCGCGGTAACTAAAAAAAAAACAAAAGCGCGCGATTACTTATTTTACTTCACTATTGTTGTAATCGGTACGGACTACGGACTTTATTGTATTTTGCAAAAAAAAATAGTTATACGTCGAGTTCTGAAAGTGATAGTGCATAAACTCCTGAAACAATAAAAATAGAAGCTAATAACGTTATACAAAACTTAATACCTACGAAATCCTGGGAGAAATATTTTCTCATAGAACGAGATGAAAAGTAGAGTATATGACTCGAGAGCAATAATATTTTTCTCTCAGGCGATGTACTTTGAATCCCTCGCTACTTTCAGGATTCTATTCTAGAATCCTTCGCTTCGCTCTGGATTCAAAATAGCGCCCTCGCCATAAAAATATTATTTTGCTCTCTTGTCATACAATCTACTATTTTCGCTGATAAAAAGGTACATTATCCCTTACCACAAAGTACGTAAGGCTGCGTCGCGCCCGAGCAGAGAGACCACTCAGAACAAAACGACATTTCAGAAAAATGCCTATAAACGTAATTTCAATACATTACATTTATAGGCATTCTCAAACTGTTTCAAACAGACTTCAGTCTCGACTGTCACGTGTTGTCAAAATGAATAAATAATATAATTGACATTTCATGACGAACTGGAAAACTTTGTTATAAATAAAATTGCAAAGAGTCCCCCAACCAGTGTCAATAAAATTCCATATTGTCACAAATAAAACCTACAGAGTCAATACAGTAGCAGCCCTAGTGAGTCTGGCAAGTTTAGGTAATTATTTTTGAAGGTGGCGGGAACGGTCCTTCTGTACCCTTTATATTTTGTGCCCTTACTGATACGTTACATTTTACTGTCAAAAAGATAGGGATAAGCAAATTCACGCGAGCGAAATCTCGGGCAAAAGCTAATATTTAAAATAAGTTAGCATTATTATCAAAGGTAACATGCCACGAAATCTTCAATCCAAAATTGACCTAATATCACAAGACGAGTTTCACAAATCCATCTCTAATGGAATCCCAGGCTTCCGAGATTGTTTCCTATAATAACTCCTTGGTTTCCACGATAAAGGTGGTCTTTGTAATTATGAGCTCGAGCTGAAATTCGATTTAGAATTCAGTTGAAAGATGAATATTTAGACACGTTTTACTATAATTATTTGCGTAATGGCGTTTAATACAAGATTTAGATGAAAATATGATATAGGTATTATTTCAATGATACACTACCACCTAGGCTAGGGAGACGTCATATTTTATCTATAATTTATTTAATATTACTAGATATTATTTAGTCGGGTTGGCGATCGCAGTATGGTTGTTACAAAGGCACAGAGAACGCTGCTACCCATTCTCTTGCCAATTGCAAATTGCTCATTCATTGCCAAGCGTGGCGATTATGGCAAAACCCCCCCTTTGGGGGAGGCCTATGTCCAGCAGTGGACGTCTTTCGGCTGAAATGATGATGATGATGATGATTATTTAGTCTAGATTACTTGAATTAATTTAAACATTATAGTTACTAGCACCTATTGTCCTACCTAAGTGTCTACTTAGGTCTCAACCTCAGTAGATACTGAGGTCTGTTAAGTTTAGCTTATAAAACTGTTTACTAAAGCGAAAATCATTATCCATACTTCCATACTAATATTATAAATGCGAAAGTAACTCTGTCTGTCACGCTTAAACGGCTGAACCGATTATGATGAAATTTGGTATGAATATAGCTAAGGCCCCGGGGAAGGACATAGACTACTTTTTAATCCACGACTTTGTCTGCATTCGCTATAAACGACATTCATGCGGACAAAGTCGCGGGCAAAAGCTAGTCAGTTTATAACCGAAGACCACGAAATCAATGTCAATAACTACAAAAGTACTTAAATAAAATAAACAAAACTCCAAAGTGTAAACATTAATAAATTATCCAGCAATCTCTATTTTCTAATCTGGTAACATCTACAACGGTCGTCCGACTCAGATTTGTCCGCGGCCATCTTGGATGATCAATGTCCAATACCGGTCGCAATCCAATTAATAGCTAAAGTTTGACAGATTGATAAATTAGTTGCCTCGTGGACCTGATTTTTTTTTAAGGAAACAGAGCTAAAATTAGTACATAGTACTGTAAAGGTTGCACTTGGCATGCTGGTCGAAACCATTGACTATATGGCTTCGTCTAAACATTAAGGATTCGTTCGATAAGTATTTCGTATTTAGAGCGTTAGTCTTATTTTTATATGACAAGCAGATTGTCTATCCTGGCCCCTTATTCACAACCATTCGATACGTTTCCGTGTCGGTAAGGAACCGTATTCGACAATCTCATTTCCGACTTCAGTCTTCGTATCGAATTTGAACTGTCTAGAACCGAAAGTGAATTGCGTTTGAAAGACACCTTCGATATCTTTGACTTTCGATTCGGTACGGAATGAAATCGAATGATTGTGAATAAGGGGCCTGCAGCCATAAGAGGGTATTATTATACAGGATGAAATTGAATTCAATAGCAATTTTTTAAGGAGTGACTCAGATCACGATCCTGAACAACTTTCATTATGGAGCCAACTCAAACAGCGCGAAAAAAAACAGCTGTTCCATACAGAAGTGCAATAGGTACTCGGCCAAAATGTATGGAACAGCTGTTCTTTTTTCGAGCTGTTTGTTTTGGCTCCATAATGAAAATTGTTCAGGCTCGTGGTCTGAGTCACTCCTTAAAAATTTTCTAATGAATTCAATTTCATCCTGTATAATAGAGTGATTAAAACAGAGTCCATCTTTGATTGAAGTATCCCTCCAACGTTCTCTAAACCCGTTATGATCAATGCACCGTCCTGATACCGCAAGAGCCCAGCAAGTTCAGCTCTATCCAGTACACAGCACACACAGAAAAAAAAAATTAACATCCGAAAAATTTAAGTATTACCCAGAAATATTTTTTAATCTCGGGTACCTAGTATGCGTTGGTTGTGTTGTTTCTTTTTATACCTCGTAGGAATACAATTGATACCTAATCAATATCATAATTATACCCTTCTCTATCCCTTGTCCGTGTGGTGTCGGACGTAAAGAATAGCACCATCCCATATCTTCCCGTGGGTGACGTAAGAGGCGACTAAGGGACTTACCAGAGAATGGGGAGCAGCGTTCTCTGTGCCTTTGTAACAACCATACTACGATCGCCAACCCGTCTGCTAAGCGTGGCTATTGTGGCAAACCCCCCCCCCCCCCTTGGGGAGGCCTATGTCCAGCAGTGGATGTCTTTCGGCTGAAATGATGATGATGATGATGACCCTTCTCTAATATTACGAACAATAGTGCAAATACGAACGCCCTAATTATCTTCAACAATACAAAATTAGAACAACGCTAAACCATTAATATCCATAATTATTGGAATCTGACACCACACCACCTACATCACAGGAAACCGCCATACAAGCATAAAATCATTAAAATCCCCTATTGGACACTCATTATGGAACATATCCTGTAGCTGAACTCCATAAGAATGTAAGTGCACACATTGTATGCGCTTACGTCGTTTAAAATAGTGCGTCGTCGTCGCCACCGGTAGCAAGCCGATTCAAGTTTATTAGTTGTGTCTATAAAAGGGGCAAGGGTCGTAAACTCGCTTCGGCAGGGGTATGCAACATTGTTTTTAATACTTTCCGATACGGTTTTAGTCATGAGCGCTAGCGGGGCTGATACTTGAATTTGCAACAAACGATTACGACTGTGAATTGTCACTTTACCTGCCTTGTACGTCACCTCAAATGCAAATCATTCATCTATACAATTTTTCGGGCTATTTAGAATTGTATTTTATTTATTACTAGCATTTGCCTGCGACTTCGTTCGTGTGAATGGCGGTTATCGCAGATGCAGACGAAGCCGCAGATTAAAAAGTAGCCTATATAATTCCCCAGGGTTCAAGCTATTCTCATCATATCAAATTTAACCAAAATCGGTTCAGCCATTTCATTGTGAAAGCGTAACAGAGTTACTTTCGCATTTATAATATTAAAAATAAAAGTATGGATTAAGATTAGTCTGCCAACCAGCTTCTATATACATGAAACTTTAGGAATTATAATATACAGGAATGTTGTTTGCTTTTCTGTTTGTTAGAGACAATCTCTGGAAGTCCTTATCAAACTTGCAGTGTTAGAAAGGTACACTATGGCCGTGTGTCTATGATTTATGACACACTTAACTATCACACGGCCAAAATCGTGGACATAAGCTAGTTTTAAAATTACCTAGAGGCCTGTTGTATCTAGCTCGTTGCACCAGCCCCGCAAATGATTAAGGGGCCCATGGTCAAAGATTATGGCACTGTTTAAAATCCATCAGAAATAAGTGCGATGTTTTTCAGGCTATTCTTTTAGCCAAGCAAATGCATAAAAATTTTTTTTAAGAAGATGCTAGTGATTTCCCTGACAATTCCTGACTAACTGCCCTAAGCAAGCAATAGGACAGAAAATTATCGTTTACTGCTGGATATTATCACTTTAATAGCTTCTTACAAAAAGCAATTCAAAAACTATGTCATCGCCATAATCTTACCACTTACACCACACATATCTCAACTCCTATTACCACATCTGGCGTGCACTCTGCAATTAATTTTAGACTTTGTTGCATCGCAATAAAAGCTATAACAACTGCAACAACAACTTTGTATGGCATTAACGTGTCACATCCGTTGGTACGTTCATTGTATGATTTTTTAATAAGACATTGATTTTCTGTAGAAACTTACTGTTAACTGAGTTGTTATTATGGAAAATGTAGCAATAAGCAGGTATTGTGAAGAAAATCTAACTAAAATAATAATAGAAAGAGGAAAGATTTGTTTATTTGTTTGTAACGATTTTTTTTTAATCTTTATTATTTCAAGGGACTTTTTAACACAGTTCATGCCCCATCATAACCTAATCTTAAGTTAACTTACAAACAAACAACTAAAACTAAACATAAACAGTGCTTTAAATACTGACTAATGTAAATAACATTTTAGCGTCACGGGACATTGGTCGAGCCAGAATATTATGAAAAAAACAGATTTTTCGAATGTTCCGCACAACTTTCTTAATTTGTTTTTTCATTCTTCTTACAAACACAACAAAAAAAAGAATTAGTGGAATTGGTCCAGCCGTTCACGCTTTATGCCGTGACCAAGGGAAATAGGGATTCTATTTATATATATAGATAGACTAGAGGGCCTGGCAGACGTTGTCCTGCAACCCGACTATAGCGCCACCTGCCACACACACTAACAAATTCATCAAAATCGGTACAGCCGTTTAGGAGGAGTTCACTTTCATACACACGCACAGAAGATTTTTATATATAAGATTAACATACTAATAGGCAGTTACTCTATGTAGAATGCTGGTATTCAGCTGCATCTAGTTAGATTGGAAGCCGACCTGGACCTCTTTAGGAAATAGGCTAGGTAGACGCTTTGAGAGAAAGAGTGTTGAAAAAAAGAATTAGGTACAAACGTGTTTATTTATTTATTTGTTGGAATGCAATAATGCTATTAGAGCAAAATAAATTTAATAAGGGTTACCACTACTCTACATATTTATACTCGTAAGTCTTTAAAAATCTGGCTGAGTTCTTTTCAAAGCGCGGAAAAGGGTCATTTCTTGTATGAGAACCGAGGGTTTTATTTTTATACTCAAATTTATTATTTTTTGTTATGGCAGCCATAGTAATACATTTCTGGGTTCAAAAGAAACAGTCATGTGATAGACAGGCGGACGAACGGACGGTTAGCCGAAAGCAATAGGGTTTTTTTTGGACCCGATGCAACAGCAAAACTTAAAATACATTACTGAAAGAAGCTCCATTCAAACCAAGCACAAGAGGTCTTTATTGAAATCATTCACGTACATCCCAGCTGAATGTTTGTCACCAAGGTCTGCTGTAATCTCAGCAGGATTAAGAGGGGGTGAGTGCAGCCGCGTTTTAAACCCTCCTTGAATAATTAACTGCGAAAATGTAAATCTTAATGTTTGAGGTTTTGGTACGTTTTTGAGGGAATTTGGTGAAATTCGCCAGATGACGGGATTTTTGTTTTGTTTTTAGAGGTGAAGTGTAAAAGGTTTCAGATTTAAGTGAACTGTAAGTACCAGTAATGCGCTCCATACAAAATGTAGTAAAGACATATTTTGGAGATAGAATAAGGACAGCAATATCTAGGTTTGAGGTTAATCAGTTTTCTATCAAATAACTTAATTTCTAAATTAATGAAACGCATGTGACTCTAAGAGTTATGAACATAAATGTGGATGGATAAAGAGGGATAGGAATGCCAAAAAAAAGATGAATGAATTGTGTGAAGAAAAGAAGTAATCTAACAAAAAGGAAAACCATCAATTCGAAAAGAAGAAGAAGAATGATAGGAAAAAAGGGGAAACAATGATTTAATGGTTGGCCAGGACGAAATGGAGTAACGTAAATATGAGAATAAGGCAGGAAAATGATGATTAACTTTAGATAATAGAATTAAATGAGATCTAAATATTTAGAGCACGTTTCATATTAACTATAACCAACGACTCATTCATATATCATGTAATTTGAATTACTTACCGAAACGAGTAATTTGTCGTCTATCGATAAAACAAATAATTCAGAGCTACCTACTGCAGATCATGATCATCTGCCTTGCCAACTGAGTATGTTGGCAAGGCAGGCAAGCACTGGATGCAGCTGAACAAAAGTGTTTTACATTGTGCGACTATCTGTTTGACCACAATCCAGTAATGGGTAACACGATACCCCGTTTGGTAAGACAAGGCTGTCAGACTTTCTGGCTTCTGACTACCTATATCGACGGTCAATGATCTACGAATGACAAACCAACAGCTTTATATGCTTTCCGAGACACGGAGGGGTTTCAGTATGAAATGGATCCTCATACACGGAGCGGGAGAGTGGGGTTAGTCTATGAGTATACCAACTACAAATAAAACATCATAACTGAATCACACTAACGCAACATCCAAAAAAGTAAACAGAAATTCTCTTTGTAACATTACTTGGCACATAGCTCTTTCGCAAATATCACAGCAAAGTAATTTGGGAGATATATCACCGAAAACAAAAGCAGGACGAAATATGTTAATACACCACACAGTACATACAAATATATTATGATGTACATGTTAGTTAGAAGCATTAAAACATTTAGAGACAAATGTAGCAGTGAGACAACAAAGACAGTTTCAAGACAATGAATGATTGCAACGTGTTTTTAGACATGACGACTTTATGTCGTGTCGGAATCGTGACGAAAGGTTTATGTGTGGTAGATGTACTTATGGGAAAGTGTTTGCGATTATTGATTGGGTGTGTGAGAATGTTCGTGATTTATGATCACGTCATAAGCAAGTAAATCATTGAAATGTCAATTATGTCAATAGGTATATGTTAGTAGATCTAAAATATTTAAAAGGTGACGATGTTTATGAGTTATCACAAAGACATTCCTAGTTTTCAGAATGCAAGAGAATCTAGAACTACACCATTTTCTGAAACAGATTCGGATTTTAGAACAATCAACTTGTGCCGCTAAAAAATACCTTTATTTACACACCCAAACTAAACCTATCAAAGTGAAAATTAACATAATTATATATTGGATTGAGATCTCAGTCATTGCCAAACTTATGTAAGTAATTTTAGTATAGCTGTAATAAAAGCCAATGGTCACACTTGAACGTGAGTTAGGTAATTCTAATAACTGATATAGTATAATTCATATCCCGTTTTTGTGTTCATGTGAACTTAGAACTTTGATAATTTTGAAGTGTTTACGAAATCGTCATGAAATGGTGGAGCCCATTTCATCCCGAGGTTGTCGTCAAAGGCGACTAAGGGAAAATCCGAAAGTCAGGCAGCAGCGGCTTCCGTGTGCTTAACAACTTCAATGCGATCCCCAAGACACCTGGAACACCACACCTCCCCTTATGGGGGAGGCCTTTGTTCAACAGTGGACGTCTTCAGGCTGATGATGATGACGAAATCGTAGCAGACGCTAATAAGCAAGAAGGCTGCAGTATGATTACCGTATTACACATTAATGAAAGTCGTATCGTATCCGTCCCAGCTACCAAAACAACATTTCATTCCCGCATTGGTGTTAGTTAGTGAATCACGTCACAGTAACGGCCAATTGTGGGCAAATTGTGTCCGACTCATAAATAAAGCGCTGACTAAACTGTCCCGCTAATACAAGCGCTGTAAATAGCCGCTGTTTATCTGCAGTTAATCATGTGTTTGTGACATGTGTTGTTATATTTGTTTACTATTTACTGTAATTATTTATTCGCCATGTGGTTGACTGAAATGTGGTTTTGAAAGAAGAATAGTTCAGTTCCTTGATTACTGAATTTCTGAAGAGTTTGCATTAAGTACACAAAAACTGTACAATGGTATGATATGCAAATTCCTTAAAACTAAATGATTCTTGTAAAATCGATATCTTTTTTAAATTTAACATTTTGTAAATACGACCATTTCTAAATTCAACATTTTGTAATTGCGTCATTTTGTAATTTCGACATTTCGTAATTCAGATACTTTGTAATTTCCATATTTTGTAATTTCGCCATTTTATTATTTTAACTATCCAAAGTCCAAGTAAAATTATTTATTTCAATTGGCCCATTAAAAGACACTTTGCTATACCAGTTTGACATTTTGTAAATTCAACACTGTAGGTAGGTATATTTTACATTTTGGAGAAAGCATAAATGCTTAAATGTCATGAGAAACTTATATAAATAATCGCTTTTTAAAAGAAATTTCCCTTCTCAGTTGCAGTCAAAATACATATTTACATGTCAGAATAGTATGTAGATTTTAATTAACACGTTCCTCGCCTTTCATATCCAAACAGTTATTTCAACACAATCTAACTAGACCATCAGGGATCTATTTGATAACGTAGCCCTTAAAACTATCAAGAAAGTGCTTCATTTAACTGTTCATCTTCAATATCGTATAATGGAAGCGCGAGACGAAGTGGAATGTATGCTTTTAATGTGATAACAATCAAGTAATTGCTAGCTATTGCATGTTCGTGGATGTAAGTGGACTTGGCAAGTATTTAATTTGCTATGTGAAGAGTGCGTTGTTGATCAAACTATGATGTAACATCGAAAAGAAATAAAAAGATGTATCATTATGTCAAGGTATCGACCTAGCTCCATTTAAAGTCGGACACTCGCTTGCTTTCGCATACCACTTAAATATAGACCGCATTGCAGTTTAAATATAGTAGTTATTTGAAAACTGATGGCTTTTTCAGCTGTACATCGTAAGAGAATAGCGTCCAGGGTGCGGCGCTTGCGGGGCAGTCCCAACATCTTCTTTCAAGTCATTGCGGAGAGTATGGACACTGACAGTCACTTCATGGACGAAACAACATGTCAGGCGTTCCTAATTTAGTGTATACTGTGTGTGCGTATTATCATGATTATTATCAGATGTTTTATGATTGTTATTTATTAATTAATGAATTCACCCAATTATGGATAATTTGTATATGACTTATGTCATTTTGTCTGAAATATAATTTTAATTTTTCACACTGTAATAATGAATTGTGTGTGCTATTTGCGCCATGGAGGAGGCTTATGTCCAACAGTGGACTAAAAGTAAGCTGAAGTGATGATGATGATGATGATGTGTGCTGTTTGAGTATGTGACTTTATATTTTTGTAAACGCATCCACGATACTAAAGAAATACCAAGTACAAGACAAGGTTTTCTAAAAAAAATACACCACATTTTTTTTTTATTTGGCCTGTGCAGTCCCACTGCTGGGCAAAGGCCTCCCAGGATATTTTATCCAGCGCCACCTCGAACCGGCCCTCGAGGTACGCGGCTCGGTCATCTCGCCATCTCTTTCTGCGCCGTCCTCGGCGACGCCGTCCATCTTCAGGCACCCATTGCGTGGAGACTCTCGCCCAGCGGTCACTCTGCATGCGGCTGACGTGACCCGCTCAATTCCACTTAAGCCTGGCAGCCTTTTTGCCTACGTCTGATATACCCGTTTTAGAACGCAGCGTGGTGTTCACACACCATCTAACTTTTCTAATTTATAAGCGATTTTAGGTTACAAAAAAATATCCAGGTTGAACTTTCATGATGTTTCAAGAGAAAGGAACCAAAAACAAATGCGCCATGTCAAAAAACCGAATGTCGGTGTCTCAGTCAAAGGTATATAACGCCCAAAAGCGTTACTGTCCGGGACACATGGAACCTCTTTCACGGGATATTTGTGTATCGTGGGAACTTGATCCCGGATGAGCTAATTATCGATGGGTTATTAGCGCCCCTTAATTGAAGGCGAGATGAATTTGAGAGGATACTCTAACAAACACTTTTGGAGCAGTTTAAATAAATGGTTCAGTTGAAAGCGTCGATGAGAGGCAATCAAATAATTAAACGTTTTTTGGTTTGAGGGAATTTAACCAAAACCTTTAACTCAAGGGATCTCTTAAACCATAAAATAACAACCCACTGTGTAGAGCCTTGTTTTTTTTTTTTTTTTTTTTTGCGCGGTGGAAATCCTCATGGACTTCCTCCATCGTGGGGGCGACGGAGGGGCATGCCGGACTCCTACCGGCCGAAGCCACCGCGGTGCTCCACCTCTGCCCATGGCCGGGGCTGCGGGATTCGCATTAGCATTCACCGCTCCCCCGACAGGCCATGACCTGCTGTTTTTCAGCAGGTCCCACCTCCCCGTGCGACCATTTCCATAGCGGCCGCACCCACTCTCGAGTGGCGCGCGTGGAACACTGCGCCGCCAACTCGGGCCTATCTGGTCGGACGACGGACGCCCCTAGTCCACCGCCCGCAGGCCACCTCTCATGGAGGTCGCAGATCGTTTTGCGCCCTTCTCGGGCGCCCGGTGCGTCTCCTGCGGGAGGGGAGAGAGGATACGGCTTCTCTCTCCCGCTCGGCTGCCTCCTTTGCAGACATGACATCCTCGCAAAAGGAGGCAACCCCGTCCCATGCCCTCTCGCTCTCGACCCTCGGCTCTCGATTGAACGACGGCCGGGAGCGAGAGATCGCTCCCGCCTAATGCCACAACGAGGTCGCGGCGCAGCCCTGCCCAGGCTGGGCACTCCTCCAACGTGTGCTGCGCCGTATCCTCCGGGCAAGCTGCACAGTGGTGACACACCGGTATCTGCTCCCGACCTATACGATACAGGTACTTCCCAAAACAGCCGTGGCCAGAAAGTACCTGCGTCAGCCGGAAGTTGAGGACGCCATGCCGCCTCTCGATCCACGCCTCCATGACAGGTCTTATCGCCGCTATAACGGCGTGCCCCGCAGTGGGTTGCGCGAGTCGCGTCTCCCATTCCGCCCTCAGGGCCCGGTGGAGCTCGGACCGCTGTGCCTCGATAACCCGGGGCAGGGGTCTCTCGCCGCGCTCATGCGCCTCCCCACGCCACCGATGAAGTGATGCGAGTGCTCTCGCCTCCAGGTCCCAAGGCAGGGATCCAGCCAACAGGGTAGCCGCTTCGAATGAGATCGTGCGGTACCCACGAACAATCCTGACGGCCATCGCCTTGCAATGTTGCGGGCCGTCAGGTTGTTCGCCGACACAGGCGCCCCGTAGAGCGCCATTGACCGCACGATACCCATGTACAGTTTTCGGCAGGACGTGTCGGGCCCCCTAAAATTGGGCAGCAAACGTGACAAAGCACCCGCGGCGCCCATTAATTTTGGGGCCAACTGCCGAAAGTGAGGGGCGAAGTTCCATCGACTGTCGAGGACGAGCCCCAGGTACTTCATCGTCGACCCGACAGCGATGGTAACACCTCCCACGACTAAATTGGATCCCGGAGGTGGCGCGCGGCGGGACTGTGCAGAGCCTGCATGGGCGCAGACGAGACAGTAGCCCATGTGCTTCTGAACTGCCCTAAGGCCACTTCATACAGGGCAAAGTACTTCGATAACCCAGGTAACTTACGGGAGATCACCAGTAGCGTCAAAACACTGCTGGCTTTTTTCGAGGAGCTCGGGTGGATCGAATGATTTACTTCTCACCCGCACGCAAAATACGAGCTGAGACGCGGAGTTACGGACACCAGCCCGTTATACTATACACTATACTATACTAAACCATATCTTCTCCTTCTTCGTATCGCTGGCACGACAGTCTTTTATATTTATATTTGTTTGGCCCAAAATTTAGCCACTTCCACGGCGTCGTCGGTGGCAGCGCATAATTCACCCCGATCGCATGCTTTGGGGCACAAAGGACATGACATGAGATGGGGCATGGTTTGCAACTCGGCACCACATGCGCACCCTGCTGCTGCTCTGTCGAGGTAGCCCCATTTTGCGAGATTGGCGTTACACCTTCCTACTTGGGTCCATAACCCATATGAGAACATATTGGGAGCCAATGGAATCGTTGAGATCAAGAAGTGGCACGTCTTGATCTCAACGATTCCATTTTGATGACACGTCGTACTGTACATGAGACATTTCAGCTTTGTCTGTAGGATGGCAACGCATTTACAAGGACTTTGGTTTTGCAAATGTCTATAAACAGAGGTGACTACTTAACATTAACTGGAACGTCGGTTTGAAATCCAATGACGACACGATTGGCACAGTTGTTGAGCGATTGGCTGCTATGCTGCCTGTCGAGGGTTCGTGTATGCGAGATTATACAAGGTGGGGATGACGATACGTCAATAAATGAAAATACTGGTAATACTAGTTCATAAGAATATTTTGAAACGATCATTTAAATCCTATTATCGAAATTTAAAAAAAAAAAAACAAATATACTAAAGAACATGTGACCAAAATAGAACACCGTTTGAAATATTGGTTTACTAACCTGTGAGAAGAGCGGCAACTTGTGGCGCTATAATTTAATGTTATTAATGCTTAATAAAGACAATAACACCGAATTACCAAATCCTGCAATGATCCTTTTTTGTGCTATTGTCATCGCCACAGCGCTCAAGATGCAGGAGAAATACCTAGTGTGGGGAAATGCTTTTCAAAAAATAATATACAGAAACAAGAAAGATAATGACATAAAAAAAAACAATCATGATCAATGACACAACAAAACCAAAATGGCGCCCTAATACGACGATCAAGATTGACAGGTCATAGTAATTTATAGTGCAGGATAATTAAGGTTATATTGGTGTTTGACAGCTCGACCTGGTTAATCCAAGTAGGTCAAACGATTAGATTTTACGATTGGATGTAAAGTTTAGTTTTACGGGGACACCTGGCCTGGTGATATTGTTGTAAACGTCAATAAAGTGAAAGGCTATAAATTAGTTATTGTGATGGATCAGTAAGAAGTAAGTGTGTCATAAAGATTGTTTCTTGTTTCAGTTTTATAGTGTAATCATTGTTTTGTTGTTTCTTAAGTGGAGCAGTCTGTCTTTTAGGGGTGGTAAATTACAAATAGGAAGCGTATTGCGCTTTAATTCGCAAATTAAGATTTACGTTTACGTTTAGCCCCTCTTCTAAGTTCAAAATCGTGGCAAATATTGTACCAATTTCAATTAAATTCGATACATATGCAAGGTACATAAATCTAAAGATTCAGTAAACGTGAGCGATTTGATTTTTTCTGTAGAAAATTTAAATTCGCACTCCCTTCGTTTTAAAACTCTAAATGCCTATAAAATTTTAAATAGGTATCCGCATATAGTTTTCGATTTGTACAAAAGTAAACCATTTTTTTATTTTCCGTGAAAAACCAAGTGTATTTTAAACGTAAGCACCTTAATATGGTTTCATGTAGAATCATCCTAATTATAGAAGCAAAATATTTACATAAATTGATGACCAACGTATTTTCCCAATGACTGATAAAGACATCAGAATATCATCCAAAAACATGGATAATATCCCTTGAAAAATCATATCGCAATAAAAACCTAAGTGACAAGAACATAAAGCCACTTACCGCTTGTATAAAGAAGTCTTCATGCAAGATGCTCACGATACCAAAGTTGGTGAACTTGAACACTCTATCCATGATCCACATGAGGTTCGGCAGGACTCCAGGTCTTGGGTTCCAGGCTGCCATCAGCATCGGCACGTCTGCAGTGCTTTGGTGGTTCGCCAGGACTAGGGTCCTTCTGCCGTTGCATGCTGCTGGCTCGTCTCCGGTTTCTACGACTGTGGAAGAAGGTCACATGTTAGGAAAGATTAGCAATAATACACGGTGGCAGGGACCTGATGAAGAATTTATTGTAAAAGTTTTTGCCTTCCATCGCTTATGTCATTATCTTGTTTTGTTAGATCATTGTATGTACTATACAATGATACATTGATAGTGTTAACATGACAGTTTTTACAAAAAAGACAACCGCCATCAAAAACTAAAAAGTGAAAAATAACTTTAGCACAGAACTTTGTTCTGTTTGTTGTTTTGTATTGCCACCGACTTCCGAAACTAAAGTCAATGTGTGTTCTGTGCTAAAGTTATTTTTCACTTTTTAGTTTTTGAACGCGTAGGCGAATCAATTTCGATAAAATTTATATTTTTACTTTACTTTTTTTCATGGATGGGGGGCCACCCCTGAAGCATACCCTATCCATGAAAAAAAGTATTTTCAAAATCGGTTTACGTTTGCCGGAGAAATCGCGGAACAAATCGCGCACATAGTTAATGCAAATTTAAGACCTATACGGTTTTCTCATGGATGTCATTGTCAGAACTGGACCAAATTAAAATGGGACCACACGGGAAGCACTAGCTTTCAAATAAAAAAAGAATCATCAAAATCGTTTGACCCAGTCCAAAGAAATCAGGTAACAAACATAAAAAAATAATAAAATACAGACGAATTGATAACCTCCTCCTTTTTTGAAGTCGGTTGAAAACTGCAATAATTTCAATAGAAAGTTCTCCTTCGAATCATCATCTGCCTAGCCTTTTTCCAACTATATTGACGTCGGCTTCCAGTCTAACCAGATGTAAATGAATACCAGAGTGTTACATGGAGCGACTGCCTGTCTGTCATCCACAATCCAGATACTGGGCAACACGATAGTTCTTGGTAAAACTGGTTATCAGACTTTCTGACTTCAGACTTCTGATTTCCCGTAACAACTATCAAAGATCTACGAATGACAGCCGGGAACGGCTTTATGTGCTCTCCGAAGAACCAACGGATCTCGGCACGAAATCGATGGTCACCCATCTACGGACCGACCGCAGCAATCTTAGCTTAGCCATGACCGATCGATACGTAAAATTCTTCTACAAATAATATTATTAATTGGTATTCTGTAGGTTACATTATCACCAGCTCAGCTGATTGATCTGATTGATCAGCTGCCCATTTGCTTTACATGCTGAAATGCACATATTTTTATGCGTTTTTCATGGCAATACCTAAAACCAATCAACAACTAATACGAGAGGAATTTCCAACCCACCAATCCCACTCTAAAACCATAACAGCATAGTCTGAAGACTCTAAGGACTATTTGTTCGAACGTCGCGTAAATACGAACTACACTGAAATATTTATTTACCCCGAGACCGTTTAGATGTTGCCTCCTGTTTACCGAACGTGACATATAAGAAGATGGATATTGATTCTGCTATACGTTTGGTTTGTCTAAGAATTTGGTGGTACGGTTTTGTGGATGAGAAAATGTAGAAGCATTTTTTTTGAGTGTCGTGCTTGGAACTATAAAGTAGGCGTGTGTTATGATGGGACTTATTTATCACTTGGGGTTCGCAAGGAATTGAACGTAAGCGATAAGAATTTTTTTATTGGAATATATTATATCGTCCTGGTGAATGATAGGTACATTTTTCTTAGCCAGCCAAAATGTGGAAGGTAATATTGAAAGGTAAAGAGCACACAACAGATCGCAGATAATAATAATAATAATAATAATATTTTTTTTATTTGCAAATTGTGGTACAGTCTGCTACAGTTACAACAAATAGTTTTAACAAATAACAAATTTAAGAATGGCTCTGGCGTCCTAGCTAGGTTACACAGTAACCTGTATTAAGGTACGCCACCCAGATTCCCATGACAGGATTACAAAAACAAAAGAGACTGCCAAGGACAGTGATGGTAAGTATGCTGCAATTAAATTCGCCATGTAATATTAGGGGTGTAAAGTGTAAATGTGTGTGTGTGTGTGTGTGTGTTCTGTTGTATACGTGTACCTGTGAGTGTGAGTTTTGTATGTGTGCGTGTTTTGTATGTGTGTGTTTTGTATGTTTAGTGATTCAGTGTGGTGAGTGTGTAAACCACGGATATCGGTGTGAACGGAGGTGAAATAGTAGTTTTGAGTTTAGATACGGAGTGTCGGATGAAAAACGCTATGATAGTGAAGAAAGCAAATATTCAGTTTCGTCGTAATTTTTGTTGGTTAAGAAGAGTGTAATCTGCTTTTTACACATTTCGTATGTAGATGTAGATTGATGTATGGGGTTAGTTTTGTCCAATCTGTTATATAAAAAAGGTCAGATAAGCAGCTAAGTCCACAAATGTTTGATCAAACCATAAGAATACTCGCAAAGTACTAACAAAGGATCCAACAACCTTTGTTCTGTCCACTAACTTTCACAATAGCGTGCCCTCCAAAAAGTCTAACACACTTAACATCAAACGCTCAATTGCCTTCAGTATCTCAAAAACCCTGAGCTAAAAGAATCACGCATTTCGTTCTCTACTTAAAATAAACAATGGCTTTCGTATTAAGATTTAAATTACAGTATATCTACTTAAACACCCTCCCGGAACCTCCCTAATAAAACCCACCCTTCTATCAGTGAGGGAAAAAAAATCCTACCTCAGTAAAAATTATTAACATTTTCATGAATTTGTAATTCTGTTTGCTTGAGACGCAGTGATCTACGAGCCACGTTTTCTTGAGGTTACCAGAATTAAAAATGTATTAGTATTGCCCTTTTTGAAAAGAATTTTAACTTTGACTTTGGTAGGTAAGTCTTGTTTTGTTTTTGTTAGCACGATGTAGAATAAAGGCAGTTTTAGAGAAGTGCTGCATATCATTTTGAATAACCTCTATCAAAACATATTGCTACAATTTCGTTGACTCCGGCCAAACTATTGAAAGACCTTTTACTATATTTTTTGCTGAAACCAATTTTTAGCTCTAGCCAACCTACGTTGCAAAAATGTATTTTCTCTGGGTCATTTCAATTTATTTTTCCAACTGTACAAGACCTGCTTACTATGTGGGACCAAAATTGAACTACTTTTTTTATCGGAATAACTTCATGCTTATTCTGATATACTTTTACTTAATATTACTCAATAATTAATCAATATTAGTCTTCATTACCCCACCCTTAGACCATAAATGGTCTAAACTCTCCACCTCCATGAAATATATCACATTAAAACACCATCAACCTATAAATTGGCAATACATTACAAAAAGCGCTATATTAATTCTTCAAAGTCAACTGCTGGCAACATTAGTCCCTTGGGCGTTGCATCCGAACGCAAAGTAAAGACGAGCGTTAAAAGAAAACCCTTCATTAGTTGCCTTTATTAACTCGAGATATTCTACGAGGAAAGAATAGGGCAATGGATGAGATAGTAAGCCGTAAATGACAATTTATGGTAGTAAAAGGATGTGTAGCAAAAATCAGTTGAACCCATATGTAACCCTTGCAGTAATTCTTCTGTAGGTCAATTTTACATTGTTAATAAATTGTACCAATTACCGATTATTATTTTACTGATTTTGTTTTAAAGATTTATTATTTTAATGCAGCGCACGTTGAGTATTTTTATTTTATTCTAGTACAAGTGGCAACGTTTATTTAATTTTATATGAGTTTTAATATAGTGTCACCGTATTTTACTCTACTAATTTATTAAAACGGACACACACTTCCCTTTCTTATTGTTTTAATTGTTTAAGGTGTATTTAATTTTAAGTATGTAGGTAATGCCAATAAACGCATTTTTCTTTCTTTCTAAATATTTCTCAGGTATAGCCTCAAGTTTTCAGGATTTCTTAACATACCACTCTAAGAATTACACTTCACTTTATGTGTGTTTACAAAAATTATAAAGTCATACACAAACAACCAAACAAAATGTAATAATGTAGGATTATTTTATATTTTCAGTCAAATAACTTAGTTTCAAATACGTAACTCATAATTAGAAAGCCAGGCATTGAATAACAAAATCGATATTATTTATTAGCGCCCTTATTTCCTTATTACCTAGGAACTTTTCAGTTTCACCACTGTTGATTTTGGCTTCTTTTCAGTTTCACCACTGTTGATTTTGGCTTTCAGAAGTTGCAGTGCTTGTGGAATAAAGCGGAGAGTTTGTCCCAAAAAATGTTGGCTTTTAAATGGAGCGTGTTGTCGGTACAGTCCCGATAGCAATATCAAATAAACTTTGGTAAGAATATCAAGGTATTCGATTACCTTAGTATAAACTATGTTTAAAACTGTGTCGTAACCTCGTGTAATGATTTTAAAAACTAATGTCTAAAACGGACGAACAAAGTTGTGCAGATACTGGCGACATCTGTGGCTTGTTTCAATAACCTAACTATTACAGTAAACACGTAGTAGATAGTAAGTATTGATAGGCTTTACTAGGTAATTATACTAATATTAAACCTTTTGAAGTACCGAGTTATATGCTGGGTTTTTATTACGAAAAAAGTGCAGACAAAACTTCACTCATGAAGGGTGCTGAAGTACCGTAAAATATTTATATATTACAAATTAGGAAAATCATTCGACCATCAGATATCGTGCGATCTCCTGTCATTTTGCCACTTACTAACATTTTGAAAATCATTACACGTCGTAACACAATAGGCTTGAAAACGACTGTCTTCTACTGTGAAACATACTGGTGATTGCAAGTAATTGGATGAAGAAGTTAACTAGAGAGAGGAGGTAGGACTTAGTATAAAGTTTTTAATCAAGGATAGACTACCAACGTTCTTCGGTCTTTACCTCTAGTTTTCGAATGAAAAATTAAGGTGACAAATTGTGACATGCGAAGACGTTGCTGTGATTGGTTGTTTATTAACCGACTTCAAAAATAGTAGGAGGTTCTCCATTCGACACGTATATTTATACCTGTATATTTTTTGTATTTGACCTCGCATATCTTTTTACAGTATAACTTTAGTTATTATTTTTTAATGGATAGTGTAAGTTGGTCCCATATAAATTTCATGACAATATTCCACCTCAAAAAGTGGAAAAGCATGGGATGACTTGACTTGTTTGGTGTTACTATTTGTTAATTAATTTGAATGATAAGAAGTAGGCACTAAAAAGCGAAAAATCGTTTTTACAAAAAAGACAATCGCTTTCAAAATCTAAAAAGTAATTCACGCCTTCCAAATTTTGGAATGCGGTAGCAATACAAAACAACAAACGGAAACAAAACCACCGATATGCCTTGTAAACGAATGATTTTTATATAAATGTTATTTTAAATACCGCATCCAGCTCCTACTCTACCTCAAGGTACACAAACAGCCTTGGGACGGGTTGCCGAGTAATTACTAAAGAAGATACAGTCGTATTGCTGACGCGGCGTTCGCCACAAAGAGAAATATCTAAGTCTTGAGATGCTTATATATAACTGTGTAGCTAGTCCTTTTCATTTAAGTGATCTTAGTAATATCTTTAGCAGATGTTGCTAGGTAGGTACAGTAACAAACTCAAAGTAAAAGTCAACTTATTCATTTCAATTAGTCAAAGGCTTTTGAACGTAATTTACAAGGATTGAATCTAGTTTTCCCCTCAATGTTATATTCATATCGTATAGTTGGAGACGAAAGAGCAAGATTTTCCATAATTCGACTAAGTATTAAAATATAACTACTTACACTAGCATTTTTCCCGCGACTTCGTCCGCGTGAGTTTTCTCACAGATCTCTAATTTTTTCTATAGATAAATATAGCCTATGTTACTCAGGGATAATGTAGCATGCTAATGGTGAAAGAATTTTTGAAATCGGACAAGTAGTTTTTAAGTTAAATCGTAACAATCAAACAAATCTTTCCTCTTTATAATATTAGTTTAGATAGTTTAGATAATAATATAAATATAATATATTTTATTAGTGTAGATATATTCGCAGTATTTTATAATATTATGTACCTATTCATCATTTATAAGGACCTATATGTATTTTTATCCGTAAAGACGATGTACACACGGCTACACATCAAGTTATACATTTCCAGTATAAGCTGACTCGCTTTGTACGGAAATCCTATATAATGCGAGTTCAGCATTAACTGGAAATGTATAGCTTAATGTGTAGCCATGTGTACACACTTTGTTTAACACTACCCTAATAAATTAGTAAAAACTATAACAAATTAAGAAATGACAGCTAAATTGTTTGCTATGTATTGATGGAATTTAATGATTGATTGATATAATGTGTATTATTTTAATTATATTGAATGTAATGTATTTGTACTCGTATAATTCTAATGCGTATGTGTAATTTATTTGTTATTGATTATCTTAATGTACAAATGCGTTAAATATGATTTTAAAATAATTATAAGGACTGTATCTGAAATAAATGAATAAAAACTAAATTCATCGATTCATTGTGTTCACATACATTTATACAAATATTGAAACCGTAAACAACCGCTCCTAACGTTCAAGAAACAATTTCAAATTTATGAGCGAAAACGAAACCCTCATACGATCACTTTGTTGTCCGTCTGTCTGTCTGTCCGTCTGTCTGGCAACCCTTTATCTCAGGAACGCGTGGTGGTATCGAGTTGAAATTAAAATCATATAAGTACTCAAGTCTGCAGACTGTAGACTTATCTTTTTCACGTTAACTTAGAAACCTTCTAAGTTAACGTGAAAAAGATACGGCCGTTTATGCCGCAAAAAACGTATATTTCTACACTTTCAAGAAAATCAAAATGTATACTGTACTTTCCGTTGACCTAGAACTATGAAATTTAGCAAGTAATATCATCTTATACTACCTACAAGTACAGGGTACAAGGTCTGAAAACTATACATTTGTAATTAAATCATAAAAAGTCAATGATAGACGTATGCGCGGTCATAATTGTATGGATGACCAAACCACGGAATTTGAACGAAACTCTCGGTGTGCTAGTCCGACTCGCACTTGTCCGGTTTTTTTTTTGTAATGGATTAACTTAAAAAATACTTAATCAATTTTAAAAGTTCTTTCATCTATAGAAAACAAAATTATTAGCGAGTAACGAGCTGTTTTTTAAATCCGATCCAGCCTGTCCCTTTGCTCTCCTCCCCTAGCAACGCCCCAATCCGAGGTTCGTACCCCACAGGGGGTGCCCTAGGCGTGTAGTTGCTTAGTTTATTAATAAGTTTGTTACCCTGCCTGGAGGCCTTAAACTCTCTTTAAGAAACCACAGGAAAGTTCGGTTAAGCAGTGGATATCCTCCAAGGCTCCTGCTATTTTTTATGGTAAGTATGATATGATGAAGTATGATATGATATGATTTCCACGTAGAAGAATAAAACGCAGAAATAATAAAATAAAAATAAACTTCATAAGATTTGATTTTACTCAACCATCCAAACTCCTGTCTCGTATTGAATAAATCACATTACTTCCGTGTCAAAAAGTCACAGGTCAATATTGAATGAACAGTCGATATCTGATATTTTAAACAAACAACTCTCCACGGTAATGAGATAATGTCTGTTATTCTCAATGAACACTTGAATGAGCATATCAGTAATGTCCCCGATTATGATAATTACTTATACAAAACTAGCTTTTGTCCGCGTGGATGTCAGTTATGGCGAATACAGTTGAAGTCATGGATTAAAAGTAACCTATTTTCTTTTGTTGGGGTTTAAGCTTACTCTGTATCAAAGTTCATCAAAATCCGTTTTGTAATTGAACTGTGAAGGCAAAAAAACAGAAAAAGAAACCCACTTTCCACCACCCCATATTTTAGCACCCATATATTAGTATAGACTTTTGTCCGTATGGTGCCGGACGTAAAGAATAGCACCATCCCATATCTTACCGTCGGTGTCGTAAGAGGCGACTAAGGGACTTACCAGAGAATGGGCAGCAGCGTTCTCTGTGCCTTTGTAACCACTATACTGCGATCGCCAATCCGTCTGCCAAGCGTGGCGATTATGGCAAAACCCCCCCCTTGGGGAGGCCTATGTCCAGCAGTGGACGTCTTTAGGCTGAAATGATGAGTATAGACTTTGGAGGAGCTCGTGGCTAAGTTAAAGCCGTACAGATTGATCGGTCAAAGGTTAAGCTAGCCGTGATTAGTCTGTAGAAGGGTGACTATCCCTTTCATACCGAGTTCCCTCCGTGCTTTGTAAAGCACGTAAAGCCGTTGGTCTCGGCTGTCATTTATAGATCTTTGGCAGTCGTTAAGGGTAGTCAGAAGCCAGAAAATCTGACCAACAGTCTTACTAAGGGGTATCGTTTTACCCAGTAACTGGGTTGTGAAGGTTCGATAGTTAGTCGCTCTATGTAAAACACTGGTATTCAGCTGCATCCGGTTAAACTGGAAGCCGACCCCAATATAGTTGGGAAAAGGCTAGGCAGATGGTGAATACGGACTTTACTGTATTTGTAACAAAGCAAATTCGCTCTGGCGACGTCGAGTCAAAATGAGGCACACGTAAGGAAATGGTTTGGAAGTATGGATACTATAAACTTGATACTTGATTGTTTTTTTTTTAATGGCCTATGCTGTCCCACTTCTGAGCAAAGGCCTCCCCAAGGTCCTTCCAGGAAATTATTTACAGCGCCGCCTCGAACCAGTCCTTGTGGTGTTATTGTCACACAAATACTTTTGAATCACTTCGACGCCACACAGTTCTGACGCGAACTCCGTTCATTAGTATTGAATTTCTGTTTTTGGTCATCTTCTTTTGATGTTGACTGTACGCGTCCAGGAATAATAATTTACTAGAAAAAAAATAATGTTAGAAATAAAATTAATTGATTACAAGAACTTATTAAGTCTTAATAAATTCGTGGTAGTGTCAGTCAGTTGTCAGTTTAATACCAAGTGCACTATCTGATAAAACATAACTATGTCCGATGAAACTGACCGCCATTGCCCGGTGACAATACCGTCTCTGCCCAGACAACGTGGTATATGGACATAACAAAATTAAAGTATTTTGAACACTAATCACAAACAACAATTTTCGAAACTACAATTAAAACAATCCGGCAGAGAACGCCAACCTTCGTTCCTCTTTCATATTCTACGACGTTAATACAGAGTTGAATTTAAATACGAAAGGATAGCCGTAATTAAGCATCTCGAGGCATTTGCCTAAGTAATTGGAGGTTGCAATACCCCGGATTTGAGGCAAGACCCGCGGGTAAGACGGATCCCATTACCTATTGTAATGTACACGGGAATTTAATAAAATTTCTACTGTGTCAGCTTTGTTGTTTGTTACTGATGGCGATTATGTTTTATTTCAATTCTGGTATTAATTCACTTGTACGATAGCGTTGTTTATTCCTGTAGCATAATGTCATTTCTTAACTTGTAATACTTTGTTTATACTCTAATATAGTGTTTTTTTTTATGCAAGGTACAGACGCCAGCACATCAAGCTTTCTGTACATGGTATTCACGAATGATTTTATAATAATAATGCATACTTCCATACTTATTATTAACATTATAAACGCAAAAGTAACTCTGTCTGTTACGCTTTCACGATGAAACGGCTGAACCGATTTTGGTATGAAAATAGCTTGAAGTCTGAGAAAGGACATAGGCTACTTTTTAATCCGCGACTTTGTCTGCATACGCGATAACCGACATTCATGCGGGCGAAATAATTACCTATATAATAGGTTGGGGAAAAAGTCTTTTCGCATTATAGTATGTATGATCTCTTTGGCTTACTATTTGTATCTGGCTGGTTTTGGTCACCATTGAAAGTTAAAATTTTAAAGAACATAATTCCAAATTCAAATCAGGAAAATGTGTGATCTGTATTTGTTTTTCGTACTGTCAAGATGAGTGAATCTAATGAAGAAATTCGATACATTTTAAAATTTTACGACAAAAAAGGTAAAAATGCAACGCAAGCCGCGAAAAAAATGTACGATGTTCATGGACCTAGTGCAGCGTCTATGAGAGTAGCACAAATTTGGTTTAAGCGTTTTCAATCCAGAAATTTTGATGTCAAAGATGCACGTCGCTCTGGTCGCCCTATTACGGATAAAATGGATGCCATTTTTGAAAAAGTGGAGCAAGATCGGCATATCAGTAGTTACGACGTAGCTGAAGAACTGGGAATTGACCACAAAACAGTTTTGGCGCATTTGAAAAAAACTGGGTACACAAATAAGCTCGATATTTGGGTACCTCACGAGCTCACTGAAAGAAACCAAATGAACCGTGTACTCATTTGTGATTCTTTATTACGACGTAATGAAACCGAACCATTTTTGAAGAAGCTAATAACTAGTGATGAAAAGTGGATCACGTACGACAAGAACGTGCGAAAAAGGTCGTGGTCAAAGGCCGGTCAGGCTTCACAGACTGTGGTGAAACACGGGTTAACTCGCAACAAGGTGATGCTGTGTGTGTGGTGGGAATGGAAGGACATTATTCATTATGAGCTGTTACCACGAGGCAGGACCGTCGATTCTGAACTCTACTTTACTACTCGCGAACAACTGATGAGATTAAAGCAAGAAGTTGAGAGAAAGCGGCCGGAATTAATCAACAGAAGGGGTGTAGACTTGTAAGTCTGTAATGCTAAGTTGAGATATCAGCTCTCCTTAGGGACAGAAAACCAATATACAAAAACTACCCAAAAAAATCCAAAACCCAATTTACAAAACGCAAACCGTCGACAAAAAGATACGAATCTCCTATCAAACGGTTTTCTCTCCAATTTTTACAATAGCCTTATATCTTTCATCTCTCTCTGTCCCAAATCTCGTTAGGCAAACGAGTCTTAAAGGAATTCGCATGACAATGGGAAAGAAAACAAAGAGGATTGCGTAAAAAGAGGTCAAGGTAGTACGTGGTTAGTAGGGGGTAGGCTGTAGGTCAGTTTGTAATGTCAAGGGTGATTTAAAATAAATAGGTTTAGGGTAAATAGGAAAATGAAGGAAAATTATTAGGAAAAATGGTAATTTAAGAGGCCTATTTGAAATTAACGAAGTAAACTATTTTGCAAATAAAACGGGCACTTTAGATTTTTTACTCTACTTCAATGAAGAAGAATAAGAAAGAGGTTTTATTAATTTGACGATGTATTGACATGACAATGTTATTTGAAGCATACTGGCATGATTTTTTACGTTCCAAATTTAAATTTTGAAATTAACAAAAGAAAAGTAATGATTATTGTGAAATATTGTAAAATTGCTTTAGCATACAAAACTACCTTTTGGAATGGGCAACTAGAATCAAATTTTTTCTCATTTGACGTTCAAAAGTGCCTTATAAAGGTCACATTGATATAAATGATTTGACTTTGACTTTGAATGGCGCGAATTGCTGAAACGATGTTTTTACTGATTACTAAAATTTTAAACCTTTTTGGATATTATCTGCAAATTAGGTAAACAATTTAATCTTTCTTTTTACATTAAATATCACTTTTTGATATGAGTGATAAAGAGATAAGGGCCGGTAAAATTATAGCCCTACTTGAGGTTGTTCGCAAACTTACGTGTCTCAGTGGCTTGACTATTAAGGCTGTTCAAGCCGGTCAATATTCCATACAAACGGCGACAGGTGATTACTCCTCTATTTATGGTTGTATTTTAGAAAATCAGGATGATATTAATTCGTTTTGTTATTACCTACGCCTGTACGAAGCCAGAATTCCATAAAAAAGTTGGTTTGAAAGTTAGGACCCTCTAAACATTCGAGTATTTAAGCAAATTTTAGCGCAACTTTAAGCTTAAATAAAGTATATAAATAATACGAATAATTCAAAAACCGCTTTCGTAGAGGCCTAGTTAAGTTATTGAAAAATTCG
Source organism: Charanyca ferruginea (assembly GCA_947361185.1). Classification (NCBI taxonomy): domain Eukaryota; kingdom Metazoa; phylum Arthropoda; class Insecta; order Lepidoptera; family Noctuidae; genus Charanyca; species Charanyca ferruginea. The sequence continues at coordinate 59,463,269 of OX376055.1, forward strand.
AATAACATAATTTTTACAGTATTTATCTTAGCATTATTAAATAATCACACTAGGCGATGTTCACGTAAATTTCCGCGCGCCCATTTTCCTGTGATGTTATCGCGTTCTCACTCACTCGTTTGTTTTCGAGCTTTGCGTTGGTTGAAACAAAAAAAAATTCAATCACGCTCGCGTCGAAGTTCGCTCGATGGGGTTACGCGCTCTTAAGTATTTTTTTTTTGTAATCGGAGTACATTGAGTTCTCGTGGAGAACACCTCTTACAAACACAAAATAAAACGTGTTGACGACACGGTTGGCGCAGTGGCTGAGCGATCGACTGCTGCGCAGCGTGTTGCGGGTTCGATTCCCGCCCAGGGTAAACATTTGTGTGATGAGCACTTGTGTTTGCCTTGTGTCTGGGTGTTGTTTATCTATATATGTATGTATTTACAAAAAAAAAAAGCAATGTATTTGTGTATGTATATCAGCTGTCTGACACCCATAGTACAGGGTCTCCCTAGTTTGGGGTCAGATGGCCGTGTGTGAAAATGTCCCCACATATTATTATTATTATTATTAAAAGAAAACAACAAACGAAGTTTCCCACTCTATAAGTAATATTAGTATAATCTTCTTCTTATATATAAAAATGAATCGCAAAATGTGTTGGTAAGCGCATAACTTGCGAACCGCTTGACCAAATTGGATAATTCTTTTTTTATAATATTCCTTGAAGTACGAAGATGGTTCTTACGGAGAGAGAAAAAAAAAAAAAAAAACTTTTGTAGGGTAGGTGTTCGGTAGGTGTAGGGTAGGTGTAGGGTAGGTGTAGGGTAGGTGTAGGGTAGGTGTAGGGTAGGTGTAGGGTAGGTGTAGGGTAGGTGTAGGGTAGGTGTAGGGTAGGTGTAGGGTAGGTGTAGGGTAGGTGTAGGGTAGGTGTAGGGTAGGTGTAGGGTAGGTGTAGGGTAGGTGTAGGGTAGGTGTAGGGTAGGTGTAGGGTAGGTGTAGGGTAGGTGTAGGGTAGGTGTAGGGTAGGTGTAGGGTAGGTGTAGGGTAGGTGTAGGGTAGGTGTAGGGTAGGTGTAGGGTAGGTGTAGGGTAGGTGTAGGGTAGGTGTAGGGTAGGTGTAGGGTAGGTGTAGGGTAGGTGTAGGGTAGGTAAATAGGCAGGTAAGTAGGTAGATAAGGACAGGACAACGTCTGTCGGGTTAGCTAGTATCTAAATAAAAAAAAAGGGAAACCAAGTTAGTTATCAAAGTATGTAAGTACGTAAGTGCCAAAAGCTGTTAGCCACTTCAGTGAACCTTTTTCAAGAAGTCTTAAACCCAAGAATATAAAGGTAGCCCAAAAGTAAAACAAGCATGTCTGTGAAATACTTTATGCGGCAATCCAGGGCCGAACTCTTGACACAATGGCATCGCGTTTATACGATGCTACACTTCATGTCAAGGTTCTTGCCATTTCCGGATTTTCGGTAGCATGACGTGGAAATTTGGAATCACTAAAATATAAAAGAGCGGAATACTTAGAGAACATGGCATTAAATCCTTATTGCCCTGCAAGGAAGATTTAATGCCATATTCAGATTATATCTTACATTATTTTAAACTTGCTTTTATCTGGTTTTCATTGCAAAATTCATCCATACTATCCATACTAAACTATAACTATATCTAGGTATAACTAATATTATAAATGCGAAAGTAACTCTGTCTGTTAAGCTTTCACGATGCAACGGCTAAACCAATTTTGATGAAATCCATACTATCCATATCCATACAAATATTATAAATGCGAAAGTAACTCTATCTGTTATGCTTTCACGATAAAACGGCTGAACCAATTTTAATGAAATCCATACTATCCATATCCATACAAATATTATAAATGCGAAAGTAACTCTGTCTGTTACGCTTTCACGTTGTAACTAACGGCTGAGCCGATTTTGATGAAATTTGGTATGAAAACCCTGGGCAAGGACATAGGCTACTTTTTAATCCGCAAATTTGTCTGCATCCGCGATAACCGACATTAACGCGGACAAAGTCGCAGGCAAAAGCATCTAGTGCCTAATTAATACTTAAATAAAAAACCGGAAATAATGATGATTTTAATCCAGCAGTAGTCATTATAAAAAATACGGCAGAACATTAATAATGGCTGTTTGCATCTCTCAAAGATTGAATGGAGCCCTCAATCGAATGAGTTGTGGATAATTGGAGTGTGCAGGAGAGCTGAATTGTACACGGCTTCAAAACTGCGGTCTAGTTAAAAATGTTGAGCCAATACACCGGCGAATGGTATTGGAGTTGACAATTCAATGGGATTGTCGATTTTAATCTTATAACATAGTGAAACGAGAGACACACTGCCACCCGTTCATTGGGATTGGCAAAAAAGTGTTACTAAATATTTAAACCATAGTAGGTTAGGTAATTTTTAAACGATAGTAGGTTAGGTCATTTTTAAACCACAGTAGGTTAGATAATTTTTAAACCATAGTAGGTTAGGTAATTTTTAAACCATAGTAGGTTAGGTAATTTTTAAACCATAGTAGGTTAGATAATTTTTAAACCATAGTAGGTTAGGTAATTTTTAAACCATAGTAGGTTAGGTAATTATTAAACCATAGTAGGTTAGGTAATTTTTATACCATATTAGGTTAGGTAATTTTTAAACTATAGTAGTTTAGGTAATTTTTAAACCATATTAGGTTGGTATTTTTAAACTATAGTAGGTTAGGTAATTTTTATACCATGTTAGGTTAGGTAATTTTTAAACTATAGTAGGTTAGGTAATTTTTAAACAATAGTAGGTTAGGTAATTTTTAAACTATAGTAGGTTAGGTAATTTTTAAACTATAGCAGGTTAGGTAATTTTTAAACCATATTAGGTTGGTATTTTTAAACTATAGTAGGTTAGGTAATTTTTAAACAATAGTAGGTTAGGTAATTTTTAAACTATAGTAGGTTAGGTAATTTTTAAACTAAAGTATGTTAGGTAATTTTTAAACCATATTAGGTTGGTATTTTTAAACTATAGTAGGTTAGGTAATTTTTATACCATTTTAGGTTAGGTAATTTTTAAACTATAGTAGTTTAGGTAATTTTTAAACTATAGTAGGTTAGGTAATTTCTAAACTATAGTAGGTTAGGTAATTTTTAAACTATAGTAGGTTAGGTAATTTTTAAACCATATTAGGTTGGTATTTTTAAACTATAGTAGGTTAGGTAATTTTTATACCATTTTAGGTTAGGTAATTTTTAAACTATAGTAGGTTAGGTAATTTTTAAACTATAGTAGGTTAGGTAATTTTTAAACTATAGTAGGTTAGGTAATTTCTAAACTATAGTAGGTTAGGTAATTTTTAAACTATAGTAGGTTAGGTAATTTTTAAACCATATAAGGCTAGGTAATTTATAAACTATATGTTGGTAATTTTTAAACTAAAGTAGGTTAGGTAATTTTTAAACCATATTAGGTTGGTATTTTTAAACTATAGTAGGTTAGGTAATTTTTATACCATTTTAGGTTAGGTAATTTTTAAACTATAGTAGGTTAGGTAATTTTTAAACTATAGTAGGTTAGGTAATTTTTAAACTATAGTAGGTTAGGTAATTTCTAAACTATAGTAGGTTAGGTAATTTTTAAACTATAGTAGGTTAGATAATTTTTAAACCATATTAGGTTGGTATTTTTAAACTATAGTAGGTTAGGTAATTTTTATACCATTTTAGGTTAGGTAATTTTTAAACTATAGTAGGTTAGGTAATTTTTAAACTATAGTAGGTTAGGTAATTTTTAAACTATAGTAGGTTAGGTAATTTCTAAACTATAGTAGGTTAGGTAATTTTTAAACTATAGTAGGTTAGGTAATTTTTAAACCATATAAGGCTAGGTAATTTAAAAACTATATGTTGGTAATTTTTAAACTATAGTAGGTTAGGTAATTTTTATACCATATTAGGTTAGGTAATTTTAAAACTATAATGGGTTAGGTCATTTTTCATGTCGTGATGGCTCAGTAGCTAAGGCGCCTGCCTCTTATGCACGAAGTTGTGGGTTCGCAACCGGGCACTGGCAAGTACCAGTGTGACATTTTCTTCTTCTTCTTCTGATATTTATTATATTCTGTTTTTAGTAGTTGTTGCTATTGCGGCAATATACATACATCATCTGTGAAAATTTCAATTGTCTAGCTGTCACGGTTCATGAGATACCTACAGCCTGGTGACAGACAGCCAGACAGACAGACGGACAGTGGAGTCTTAGTAATAGGGTCCCGTTTTTACCCTTCGGAACCCTAAAAAGACCGTTAAACACGGTAATTTTTAAACCATAGTAGGTTAGGTAATTATTAAACCATAGTAGGTTAGGTAATTTTTATACCATATTAGGTTAGGTAATTTTTAAACTAAAGTATGTTAGGTAATTTTTAAACCATATTAGGTTGGTATTTTTAAACTATAGTAGGTTAGGTAATTTTTATACCATTTTAGGTTAGGTAATTTTTAAACTATAGTAGTTTAGGTAATTTTTAAACTATAGTAGGTTAGGTAATTTCTAAACTATAGTAGGTTAGGTAATTTTTAAACTATAGTAGGTTAGGTAATTTTTAAACCATATTAGGTTGGTATTTTTAAACTATAGTAGGTTAGGTAATTTTTATACCATTTTAGGTTAGGTAATTTTTAAACTATAGTAGGTTAGGTAATTTTTAAACTATAGTAGGTTAGGTAATTTTTAAACTATAGTAGGTTAGGTAATTTCTAAACTATAGTAGGTTAGGTAATTCTTAAACTATAGTAGGTTAGGTAATTTTTAAACCATATAAGGCTAGGTAATTTATAAACTATATGTTGGTAATTTTTAAACTAAAGTAGGTTAGGTAATTTTTAAACCATATTAGGTTGGTATTTTTAAACTATAGTAGGTTAGGTAATTTTTATACCATTTTAGGTTAGGTAATTTTTAAACTATAGTAGGTTAGGTAATTTTTAAACTATAGTAGGTTAGGTAATTTTTAAACTATAGTAGGTTAGGTAATTTCTAAACTATAGTAGGTTAGGTAATTTTTAAACTATAGTAGGTTAGATAATTTTTAAACCATATTAGGTTGGTATTTTTAAACTATAGTAGGTTAGGTAATTTTTATACCATTTTAGGTTAGGTAATTTTTAAACTATAGTAGGTTAGGTAATTTTTAAACTATAGTAGGTTAGGTAATTTTTAAACTATAGTAGGTTAGGTAATTTCTAAACTATAGTAGGTTAGGTAATTTTTAAACTATAGTAGGTTAGGTAATTTTTAAACCATATAAGGCTAGGTAATTTATAAACTATATGTTGGTAATTTTTAAACTATAGTAGGTTAGGTAATTTTTATACCATATTAGGTTAGTTAATTTTAAAACTATAATGGGTTAGGTCATTTTTCATGTCGTGATGGCTCAGTAGCTAAGGCGCCTGCCTCTTATGCACGAAGTTGTGGGTTCGCAACCGGGCACTGGCAAGTACCAGTGTGACATTTTCTTCTTCTTCTTCTGATATTTATTATATTCTGTTTTTAGTAGTTGTTGCTATTGCGGCAATATACATACATCATCTGTGAAAATTTCAATTGTCTAGCTGTCACGGTTCATGAGATACCTACAGCCTGGTGACAGACAGCCAGACAGACAGACGGACAGTGGAGTCTTAGTAATAGGGTCCCGTTTTTACCCTTCGGAACCCTAAAAAGACCGTTAAACACACAATGTCTAAACGATAAACCCAACACCTAAATGACTCATCACCGCCCTTGAACTTAGAATATTCGAAACATACAAAGTTTTTACAATACCTACAGTCTACACGGATACCTAGTACCTGGCTAACCCAGCTATCTTCAAGGCTACATCACTGGCGACGTGGCACGCATACCTGCAATGCTATCCGATGCATGCGACGACCTTGCACCGTGAAATACAAAGGGCAGAAGGATTACTCCACAAAATTCTTGATTGATTGTTTTATTTTTGTAAAAGTTTTTATTTATTTCCCTCAAAAAGGTACAGCTTTGTTGAATCATAGCATCAAGTAACAAAGGGCAGAAAATCAGTCAGCAACATTGTTTTGTAGGTATAGACGCCAGCACATCAAACCATACCAACCTGTCAATGTTTCCCAATTTAATATGAACCTTATCCTTTTGTATAAAGTTGAAAATTCATCAAATAAATCTGACAGATTGTTTAAGCTTGATATGCTGGCCTCTGTACTTACATACCTTTTTGGGTGACTTGACATTGGGAGGAGCAGAAATAAGCTCCATAGGATGAAGGACGAGGATGGAGGACAGAGATAGATCATTAAGAACAATCACCATGTAGGTAAATAAATACAGAAAAGCAATATGAACGATTTTTTAAAGAATTTTGTTTAGTTTTTACTAACCCTGTAGCTAAACCTGAAGGCCAATACTATTAAAAATATTCAAAATCTAGTCGCAACTCATCTCAACGACAATCAATGTCAAAATCTTGGTAAAAAAGTAGGTAAATACAGGATTTTTTACAGATTTACGTTGAGTTGCATGAAACTAACATTAATTTAACGGAGACTTTAATCAAGCCATCCTTTACATTATGTATCAAAATGAAAGTGACAGCACTCTCACACAGCTAGCCACTTGTCAACGTGTACCTTCTGCTATATTCTCTGTACTTGTAATGGCGCGGCGAATTGTACCACGGTGTTGCATGAATACGCTAGACATTGTACGAATACCTTGCATTACACTGATGACATTATGATGCCTTACGAGCTGAATGAATAGGATATTAATATTACATAATAAACTATTCAACATAATGCTGTGACCTAATTACGAAGGATAAAATGTAAAAGAAAGCCGACCCCAATATAGTTGGGAAAAGACCAGGCAGACGATTAGTCCAATATTTAACTAACCCCGGCACACGGCATTAACAGCTTGTAACTAGAGACCTATTATTATAGTCAGTGTAAAAAAATCCTTTATGAAGCAAATGAGGTTCACCCACTATAAAATTTAATAATATTAACCTTACTAACCTATGTACATCCATAAAACCTCAAAATTACCATTTAACAATTAGTTTTACGAGCTAAAGAGCCATACATTAACCTTATTTCCCTTCACCCATTACATAAAGTACGTGTATGACTCAATGAGAGACGACAATTAAATATTAATTTGAATTCATTAGCAAACAATCGTGTCGTTTGAATAAAGTACATTGGTGTAAGTACTGTTGGCAAAAGAGATAGGTAAGTACTCAGGTCACTTACTACCTAATCACAACAACCGAAGTATCCTACTGCAGGGTAAAAGCATTTATCACCACGCTTGGGCAAAAGGTGGATTGGTGATTTTAGACTTATGTTAAATATAATGCCGGGTCCTCATGATATTTTCTTTCACCGATTTCAGTGACGTCAAAAATAAATTTAGAAATTCGTTGACGACAGGGTTCGCGCAGTGGTTGAGCGATTGACTGCTGCGCTGCGTGACGCGAGTTCGATTCCCGCACGGAACAAATATTTGTATGGCCTGATGCTTGTTCCAGGTCTGGCTGTTTGTGTATGTGAATTTAAATGTTTGTAAACGCACCCACGACGCAGCAGAAATTCCTAATGTGGGGCAACGTTTTCTAAAAAATAAAAAATAATAAGAAATAAGATTTGTATGGCCTACAGATACTTGTTCCGGGTCTCGAAGTACAACCACGACAAAAGAGTAATTCCTAGTCAGAGGGAAAAAGTTTTTATTTAAAAAAAATACAATAATTGTACTAGAGAAGGAACCTATGTTCCTTTTTTTATCATCGTGTGCCTATTCTTTTCCCAAATATGTAAGGGTCGGCTTCCAGTATCACCAGATGTAGCTGCATACCAGTATTTTACCCTTAGTAGTAACACAAATGAATTTCAGAAGAATTAAAATAATTATTATTACGGCAAGAGAAGGAGAAGAAGTACTCCGCCTAAACAAAGTACATGGTCATTTGCCTACAAACTAAACCCTTGTGTTGACTGTACGTGATACAATTGTATCGATGTAAGCAGAAGTCGTTATCTACAGCGATAGATCTTGTGATGGAAACAATGATTGTGGTGGTGCAAGGTATGGGCGAGAGCGGAGTTGCGCTGCTATTCTGGTAAATACATGTAGTGCTATTCTGTTATAATCTCCGTTTGTGAACAAATAGGTGAAGTGAGCTGTCATTAGTCCGGATGCTAGGGATTGACAAAGCAGACGGACGGATGACAGCTCACTGAATAGACATACAGTATGTCTATTCTGTTACAATCTCCCTCGGTGAACACCTAGGTGAAGTGAGCTGTCATCCGTCCGTCTGCTTTGTCAATCCCTAGCATCCGGACTGGTGACAGCTCACTTCATTTATTTGTTCACCGAGGGAGATTGTAACAGAATAGCACTGCAGGTTCGGTGAGTTTAGGTGAAGTGAGTTTGAGCTGAGCATTAGGTATAGCTATAGCATAGAACTAGTTTCAACATTTTTCTTGTAAATTACTTTCAAAACCCTGCGGCATGATGGACCGACGATTCGAAGAAGGTGGCTGGCAGCGTATAGATGCGGACTGCCCAAGACCGGGTTGGTTGACGATCTCTGGGGGAGGCCTACGTTCAGCAGTGGACGGCAATAGGTTGATATGATGATGATGACTTTCAAAACTGCTTTTAAATGGTGTAATTGGTGGTTCCGAGGTTTAGAAGGTAGTGTATCTGCGTCCGACGCACTGAGTCGCTTGTTCGAATCCCGTCCAGGGCAAATCCATTTGTGTGATGAGCACTTGTGTTTACCTTGTGTCTGGTTGTTGTTTATCTATATACGTATCTATTTATATATTTGTGTATGTATATCAGCTGCCTGACACCCATAGTACAGGGTCTGCCTAGTTTGGGGTCAAGATGGCCGTGTGATGTACCCATATATTAATATTAATTAATAAATAATTTGAAGTAGTCAACTTAATTACCAGTAAAAAATACTAATTCCTCTACTACTCATATCATGTATGACAAAGACATTATCTATAAGTAAAACGCATTTTATTATCAACAAAACTAATCGTAAAATCGCTTCCGCTTCCTCCAAAGACTGACTGAACGAAAGTGAAACATGAGCTATTCAGACTAACGTTGTGCATTTCAATAATTCATACGTCCGATGCGCCCACGCAGACAAGCAGTGCGTGACGTAATACAACATTACAATACAACATCATTAAGATGTGATACAGATTTTAGTTTTCAATTGATTTTATTTTAAACTAGCATTTCTTAATAATGCAATATAGCCTGTGTTACTCAGGGATATTGTAACTTTCGATGAGTGATAAAACATTTGAAATAGGGGCAGTAGTTTTTGAGTTAAATTGTAACACACAAACAAACAAATCTTTCCTCTTTATGTTATTAGTTTAGATTCATGCATGGCATTCCAAGAATTTTGCTATGAATCTTTACAGTTTAAAACAAAGTCGCTCCCGATGTCTGTACCTACGCTTAGATCTTTTAAACTACGTAACGGATTTTATTTATTTATTAACACTTCAAGCACAAAGTACAGAGGCGGACTTAATGCCATAGGCATTTGCTACCAGTCAACCATTTCTATTTTAATGCAGTTTTCAGCAATAAATATAATGATTCAAGAAGAAGGTTTATACGTATAGTTTGATCTACATTGCACCCATACGGGTCGCTAGTTTAATTATAAATTGTGTCTTTTCGTGCAGCAATACCATTCTGTCACAATATTCATTTAATTTAGGTCAAGTGAGCTCGTGGTGAGCTGCCAATCCTTAGTAAATGGGATGACATCTCACCTCGAACTCACATCACCTAGATTTACCGAGAGTTTTCTACAGAACAGCAGTGCAGATCTTCAAAATGTTTTATGTTTACTTTTTGTTCCGGCAGCATGTGTTATAAGGTCTGTTAAAAAAGACAAGAGGACGGACAACCTTACTTTTCTAACAAATCTACGTATTCCGATCAGAAGGTAATAAAATACCATGCCCCCTCCTGCTTCTCCACAGAGACGTACCTACTTACATTTTGGAACGAGCAACTAGATTCAAATTTCTGTCCAACTGACCGACTCCTTGACAAATCAAAAGAGCCTATAAGTAAATGATTTAATTGAGTTACACGCTTTATTTTGATAGTAAACTAGGTCATAAATTGATTAAAGTTAAAGATTTTATTTATTAAGGACAAAAACAGTTACATGCTGAAAAATACAGACATTTATCAAACATGTAATCCACACCATTATCCACTATTTAACAAAAGGATAAAAGAAGTGCAAGACAAGTGATAAAAAATGAACACTAAAGTCGTTGCCACATTTATAACGCTAAGCAACAGCTTAGCTTAACTTAATTTAACTTAAATCTCACATAAATTACTCGCCAGACATAATATTCAAAGCCATTTTCTTAAATATTTGCTTGGACAAAAAAATATGTCCAGTTCCACAAAATGTGTGTTGTATAAGTATGAATCAACAAGGCGACGAAGAGGTACTCGTTCCCCAACGTTGATCGGGTTTCATCAATTATTTTGAGCGTAAGAAAATATCAAACATATCAATCAATTTCTTATACCGGTCATTAAAGTCATGCCCAGCAGTGGACAAATTCGTGTTTTGACGATAAATCAAAGAGTAGATAATGAACGAAAGGGAACTCAACATCAGTAATCATCTTCGCGCAACACTAACATAATTAATATTCATAAATCTGCGCCTACGCACGGCAGACGTTCTGTGCCGTAAGACTCATCAATTTGTCACGTTATTTATGTGATTGGTACAGTTTAAAGAATTTAATGATTTTATTGTCTTGGTTTTGTGAGGTGATTCAGATTTAAGATTAAATGAGCTTATTATGAGATCTTATATGAGTAGAAAGATTCATCATGTAAACCTTTAGACGCCCACTACTGGGCATAGGTCTTCCCCAAGGGGGGTTCAGCCGTAATCGCCATGCTTGGCCGATGCATGTTGGCGATCGCAGTAGGAGTTATGGTACTCAGAAAAACAGTGTTGCCCATCCTCTGGTCAATATCCCTCTGTCGCCTTTTAAGACACCCACGGGTAGAAATGGGGTGATGATATTCGGGGCCGACACCACACGGCTTGTTAGCTTATTATGAGGTCTTATTTGAGTAGATAGATTCAAGTGATTAAAATTTCAAATAAGTAGGTAGTATACCCACACATCCATACTAATATTATAAATGCGAAAGAACCCCGGACTGTCCGTCTGTAACTTTTTTAGGACGAAACGTCATGGAAACGTCAAACGTCGAACTGCATCTTATCATCATCATCTTTTGACGCCCACCGCTGGGCATAGGTCTCCCCCAAGGGGGAGGGGGGGGGGTCAGCCATAATCGCCATGCTTGGCCGATGCATGTTGGCGATCGCAGTTGGTGTCATAGTATTGAGAAGGACGCTGCTGCCCACCCTCTGGTCAATATCCCTCTGTCGCGGTCGTAGACACACGTACGACACCCATGGGTAGAAATGGCGTCTGCATCTGCGATAATCTAAATTCACGCGGACAATTGCCAGCGACTGCGAGCAAAAGCTATTAGTAATATAATTTAAAACGTGTATCTTGTTACATAAAATATATACAAACATAGGTATTATAAATGCGTAGAAAAGGGAAAAGGATGATGATGCGATAGAAGTAAAAAATGGCGTATCTGTTGAAACATTTCAACCACGTCATGTGACCGCCTATCTGACTTCTACAACCCAATTACTAGGTAACACGATACTCCTTAGTAAGACTGGTTGTCAGACTTTCCAGTTTATGACTACCCAAAACTACCCAAAACGATGGTCAAAAATCAACGAATGACAGCCAGGACTAAAGACTTTACTTGCGTTCCGAGCCGCGGAGGAATCTCTGTGTGAAGTTAATGGTCTCCCATCCATGGACCGGGCGTGGTAAGCATAGCTTAACCACGACCGATCGATCTATACGGCTTTTACTTAGCCTCGAAGGCTCGACCTAACAACACAAACATTTCAACCAAAACGTGTTCATAAAAGAAATTCCTTACAACAACCCGTCGAAAACAGGAATAAAAGAAAAAAAATCTATTTATTTTATCTCGACAAAACAAAAACACGACATGTCATCCTATAATTTTCAGTCCCTAACATACCCTTATTTCGTGAAACAAACTTGGACAGAGATAACCCTCCGACCAATTTATATTGATCCCTACGTGTATGGACGTGAAACAATTTTCCTCCCAAATATTTAAGGTTCTCAAGGGTCAATTTGTGGTGGTCCTAAAATATAAGGAAACATACAATTCCACTACCATTGCTTGATATGAAAGGAGCTAGAATCGGCACAAATACACGTTTGGGAACATTTCAGACTGATTCGCTGTGACCTTTCGCATTTGACCTTTACATTGGTGCTTACAAGAACCATTATGGTATAATTATTTTCTGATATAGTATTAAAGCCGTATGGTGCCGGCTAAAAATAGCACCAACCCAAGTCTACCCGTGGGTGTAGTGCAAGGCGACAGAAGGATATTGGATATTGACCAGAGGACGAGCAGCAGCGATTCCCAACATACATCGGCCAAGCATGGTAATTATTGCTGAACCCCCCTAGACCTATGCCCAGCAATGGGCGTCTAAAGGTTGACATGATGATGATGATAGTGTTGAAGTTCGACTGAAATATGTATAACAAAATACCCAAAAATAAACTTGCAAGATATGATAGTGTTGAAGTCATCAATGTTCGACTTCGACTGAAATATGTACAACGAAATATCCAAAAAGATACAAGATTATGTTTAAACGCTGAAACCAGAGGCACGTTTAAGGTGGCTATCCTAGCATTAGATAGTGTTGAAGTCATCAATGTTCGACTTCGACTGAAATAATTATGTACAACGAAATATCCAAAAAGATACAAGATTATGTTTAAAAGCTGAAACCAGAGGCACGTTTAAGGTGGCTATCCTAGCAATATTCATATACTTTCTTTCGTACGTAATTACAGCATTATTTTGAAAAATCTGCGCGCCAATTTTCATGCGATGTTACCGGATGTTACCGCGTTCTCACTCACTCGTTTGTTTTCGAACACTGCGATGGATGAAACCAATTTTTTTCAATCATGTTCGCGTTGGCGATAGTTAAAATGAATTGCATACTAGAAACACTTGCATAGAAGACGAGGACAAGCACCGGATAAGTGTGTAAGTTCAACTTGCAACTGCTGGGCATAGGTCCCCAAGGAAGATTGAGTCGTAATCGCCATGCTTGGCCGATGCATGTTGCTGAAAAATACGCGTTACAAAATAGAGCATAAAAAATGGTACGAGAATAATAATTATATTCAGTAACTGTGTGTTGTGTCTCTGCGTTATGCTCAATAAATCCATTAGTTAACTAATTAAGTATTAGACAAACACCCTATTTATTTACCAACGTACATGAGTGACATTTACATTACATTTGCATATAATTATTTCGTACTAGCTTTTGCCTGCGACTTCGACCGCGCGAATGTCGGTTATTGCAAATGCAGACGAAGTTGCTAAATAATAAAACGGACAAGTGCGAGTCGGACTAATCCATACCTACTATCCATACTTTAATCTACATATTATTACAAATGCGTTTTTTGCGACATAAACGGCCGTATCTTTTTTTGACGTTAACATCGAGGGTTGTAATTTCAAATCGATACCTTCACGCGTTCCCGAGATAAAAATTCTTGACAGACAGACAGACAGACGGACAACAAAGTGATCCTAAAATAGCCTATATCCTTTCTTGTGGTTCAAACTTTGTCTGTACCAGATTTCATCAAAATCGGTTCAGTAATTTAGCCTTAAAAACGTAGCAAACAAACAAACTTATTTTGACATGTATGATATTTAATTAGTTTGAATAGTGGATACATAATTAAAATTGACACCAAATCACTGTTCATTAAACACTAATCAATATTAATCGTTCATAGGCAAGGCTACATTCTTTTAGGTTACCGAACCAGTACATCGACCTCGTTTACTAAATAGGTTAATATTTTTAACTAAAGCTTACAATTAACCCAGTTATGACCACTGCATAGAGGGCGGTATAGCGAGCAGTTAGCTCAGAAATGGATTAACATAAATACCATTGTGTGTGGGAATTTTTGATAAGTTAAAGTTAACTGCCATTTGCCTGGGACTTTGTCCGCGTAACTGTTGGTTATCGTGGGCGCAAACAAAAAAATTGGTTGTCTGTAAAGTCGGTTTACTGACGATAGTTGAACGTGACAACGCGAAAGAATCATTACCTTTATCGCTGTAATTATCGTTGCTATAAACAATTGACACCACATTCACTTTTCACTTGGAACGCCTCAGAGCGAGGTAACTACGCCGCAGAGCGAGGTAACGCCGCATCACGTCATGTAACGCCGTAACGCAGCATGACGTCATGTTTTTTCGTTCGTGCAGCCGGCTATCGAATTATAAGACGTTGTCACGTCAAAAGTTGCCGTATAGTGTCCGACGTAAAGATTAGCAACATTCCATATCTTCCCGTGGGTGTCGTAAGAGGCGACTAAGGAACCAGAGAATAGGCAGCAGCGTTATCTGTGCCTTTGTAACCACCATACTGCGATCGCCAACCCGCCTGCCAAGCGTGGCGATTATGGAAAAATCCCCCCTTTGGGGGAGACCTATGTCCAGCAGTGAACGTCTTTCGGCTGAAAATGATCATGATGAAACAAAAAGTTAGAAATGGATTAAAAAGTAGCCTAAGTAAGGCTAAGGCTTCTGACACTTATAACGACTGACAGAAGCCCGAAAGTATGACAATCAGTCTTACCAAAGGGGTTTCGTGTTACCCAGTAAATCGGTTGTGGAGGCCCGATAGGCAGCCGCTCTATGTAAAGCACTGGTATTCAGCTGCATGAAAGAGAAAGAAGAAGAGAACGGCTTTACGTGCTTTCCGTGGCACGGAGGAAACTTGTTATGAAAATGGGTGGTAACCCATCCACAGACCGACCGCGGTAAGCTCAGCTTAACGTTTGACCGATTGATCTGTACGGCTGTTACTTAGCCACGAGCTCCTCCATCGATTGATCGATCGATGTCATAATATGCTGAAACCATAATTCTGTCGGATCATGATCATTATAACATCGAGTGTATGTACTATCGTGGACATACCCGCCTGACCACCACTAAGTTCATTATTGCTTGCACTCAAAAGATGGAAGCGCTCTCTACTCCGCCCCGATGACTTCGCAGGCGCCGAGGGAATTTTTTTTTAACTGAGCAGGTGGAAGGGTTTGCTATAGTACCTACCATACCAAAGTTTTTTCACTTCTCTTGCTCAAAAAGGCCGTCATTGTAGCATACCAGAGCGGGGATAAAATAGCATTTCATCCTCTAGGGGAAAAAGTTTTTTATTTTTTATTTTTGTGTGTCAAATATGACAATGAGCCCACAAAAACGAACAAGTCTTTAGTCATAAGTACAATAATCATGAATAAAGACTCGACTTATTACTATTTCATAGAAAAAGAAACTCATTTTAATTTTGAAAATGGAACTAAAATCGGCGATCTCTGGTACAATGCATGCAATGTGTTGCGGCTACAGAAGAAACAAAAAAAAAGACATTGGCGCGAAACCTTTATAATTTTTCTCTAATTGCAAATTGAATTGGTAGTGACCGTAATTAATTTCTCGCAATCGTAGTGAAAAGTATAGTGTAACACACGGCGCGTTTTAATACACAAAAACTACCTCGTATATAATGGGTCATTTTAGCTCCTTGTATAACAATCTACTATTATTTGGTTTGATTGATCGGTTCAGTAGTTTTACAGTGATGAGGTAACAGGTACTAAAGTCATGATAAATTATATTATACTCTTCATTCACCAGATCTGTTTTAGTCACAGATAGGGCATTAGACATTTGACAACCGGGCACAAATCTAGACTCAGGGTATCTATAACCACACCTACGACACTCCATACAAACGAAACGATTTAATTACGTACTCTACTACCAAAATAACAGACTGTACAAATACGTGCCAGTGTGTGTGCGTGTCTACGCGCCGTGAGAACTAAAAGCAGTTTCTAGAGCACGTTCGATGCGGGAAGAGGTGAAGAACAGTGTTTCGGAGGAAGGCGGTGCGTGTCGCTACTGTTCGGTAGTACCTACTAGTATTTATACTGTGCTAATTACAGTACAGATAAAGGACAATGCCAGAAACTCTATAGAACTTTGCCCCACTCAATAAAAGTCATGTGCAATATGTAGCATCTTACTGTTTATTTATTGCTGATAACTACACATTAGTCTTAGTGACTGTAGAACTTGCGGTTTCCGTTTAAATCTAAAAACAATAATGACATTGATTATAGGTTAAATTGTATTTTAGGTAAAATGAGTTTGTATTTTGTGGGTAGGTATTTCGTAATCCGCAGGTTCTAAAGAAAAACAATTTAGTATAGAAAGGTTCTATGTTCATTACAATTATTTTCATAAATTTACTTTTTCTGTACATGGGTGGGGCAGGATCTGGCATTGTCATTTCTCCTTCAACTACAAAAAAAAATCTAATGACAGCTCCATCTGTAACAAAGCCAAAATGAGCACTCGTGCTTCTAAACTAACAAAATGAACTTCTATGTCTATACCTACCCCTGGGAAACAGCGTGATGATTTCACTTATACAACTGTTGAACTGTACCCTTCTGTGGTTCTTAAAGTTTATTACAGTAATCTTGGTCCTACACTGTAATAATATGAGAGTGTATAAAATTCCTGAGGTTGGCAAGTCCCTTGTGTGGACAATTTAGAGCCCTCTTGGGTGCTTCGCGGACTGCGGCTTTTGTTTTCTTAGGTTCGGGTTGTTTTTAGGAGTATTTGGAGCTTGACAATTATTGTTAGGGGGTTTATAAAATATTAATACACAATATTATTTTAGGAATCCTTAATGATATCACTCAGTTGATATCCATCAACTGAAAGAGCTATCTTTTTAAGGATTCTACGACACGATATATTCAATTTTATTTTCCTTAGTATAAAACTGACCATTTGTTTTTTGTTTTTGACTAAGGGTGGGTTGTTTCAAACAGTCGGTTAACGTTACATACGGACTGTTAAAAAGTTACTATGACTGATGATGTTTAACGTACGTTAAATGTAACGGATTCTTTCATGACATAAAAATCCGTCAGTTAAAGTTATTCAAAAAGAAATTCTATATTTTGATGTTTGAAGTAGCTGTTTGACAACACAAAATTTTCTTCCTGATCAGAAGGTCTGGTCTGGTCTGATGACTGGTCGTTTATGGTAATAGTAACTTTTTGACGTACGATTTTGTGAAACAACCTATTTTTTTATTTGACGCTATTTAGCGCCATTTTTTACTATTACCGGTCAGTAAATGTATAGTTGATGCAACCCGCCCTAAGTGTACCTATGTGTACGAGTATGACCTCATCTTGCGCCCTATAAATTCTGAGAAAAACCGTTTCATGACAGACGGTCGGAAAAGTGATCTTATAAGGATTCCGGTTTTCCCTTTGACGTTCGAAACCCTAAAAATGATCATCTTGTTGGAACAACGAGATTTTTAATAATGTACGAGATAGAATTCATCTATACTAAGCCATCTATGTATCTATAGTCTTAAGTAGGTATAAATAAAAATTAATCGTCGTATGTAAGAAAAATTGTTGTATTGTTATTTGCCAAAAAAGGTTTGTATAGAACAATGTTTTTGGAAAATCACCGGAAAAGTCCCAAATTTAGACGGTGTTTTTGTATAAAAATGTAACCGCGCGAGGTCGCGGCTAGTCGCTAACTTTTAAATAAAAACACCTCTCAGTATTTTCAAAAATGTTTGGTGTAGCAATCACTTTGTAATTTACCCATATTATGTAAAACAATTTACATAAACTGAATTGAGTTAGCCTAGTCTACAAACAATACAATAGGTAATCAAATCAATTAGGTAAATAGGTACGGTCTGTTTTTCTACATACTCTAAATAAACTAGAAACACATTAGCCGACCAAACTTATTGAGAAACCCTCAATCATCAGTGTATTTTATAGTGTCTTATTAGGCCCATCCAAAACACAAATGACATTGTATTTTAATAATTTATCCCCTATTTCCCATAGTTTTTCCATATCTGCGACGAAACCCATCAAAATAAACATGTAGTAATTGTGGCTTTGGATACAGTATATGTAGATAGATGAAAAGGTTCACTCCATACAGCGACCGAAATCGACGAGTACATAATTACTGTAAAGGTTGCATGCATATGGCATGCTGGTCGGAACCACTGACTAAATGTTTCGTCTAATCACTCTAGATTCGTTCGAGAAGAATTTTAGTCTTATTTTTATATAAAGGCATTTTTTAGCCAAGCGCCGTCAGAGGCCGATATGCTATTCTAAATTACAGTCTTTATAACACTATCCCTCCATAATTGAGTAAACCCTCTAACCTCCTTTAACACAGTAAATATCTACATCGATCCGGTACCATAACGGCTCAGCTGGTTTGAGTTCTTACAGTACTTACACAGAGGGCAAAGTGCACTGACGTAAAAGTATTAGCTTCTAGTTGATTTTTGAATTAGAAATACAACTATTCTATACATATAGGGTGACAGTAATAAGTGGCCGATACTTAAACCACATTTTGGACCAATAAATTAGGCAATTTTATTCTCTCCCCTGTCGTGTCGGATTGCCGTCCCGTAAGACTATGTTTGCGCACACATTCATTCATTCATCATACAAAATTTCATTAAAATCGGTTCATCGTTGTAACGTAACAGACAGACAGAGTTACTAACGCATTTATAATACTAGTATGAAAGTATGAATTTTAATTATAATCTTTTTGTATGACACTGTCCTTCTGAACTGATTTGTTTAGTGGTAATTGTGCGTTCGAATCAGTTCTGTGGCTATCTATTATTATAACTCCACCACCCCTTGGCAGGCCCGTTATTATAAATCGATTAGATATTTGTTTGTTTTCGCTGGACAACTCCTGGTTTTTAGGTGGCAGTAAATATTATGATAGATGTTACAGTTGTAGGTTTGTTTGGTATGTTCCTATGTACTTATAGTCGAGAAAAGAGATAGGTATTGATTACGTATCGTAATACGTACCTAGTTGAAGTTTACTTAAAAACCAATGGACGTTTTTGAATAAAATTGTATTTAATTAATAGGAAATAAACAGTTCATAATTTAAATGAATGTCATACGAAAACATCCATCGGTTTCCAAGGAATTAAACTAGGTACATCCCACGACCTTGGTCACCTATCTCTTTTGTTGACCGTACATATTTGTTAAGTCTTTGGACATAGGAGCTCCAATTTTACTTGAACGATAGATGAAATAGATACTTTAAGGTTCTTTTGAAATTAGACGTTATATTTGTGCATTCAAGTAATTGTAAGAGCATTGTTATTATTGAAAATAAATATCTTGTGTTTCCTGATGGCTACAACCTGGGAGTCTTTAAGTCTAGAGTGAATAGGTTCCTTATAGGCAAGCGTGCTCCATCTTAGACCGCATCATCGCTTCCTGTTAGGTGATATAGTGGTCAAACGTATGCCTATCAATAGTTAAAAAAAATATCTGTCAATTAATAATAATTGCTGACATGTTTGAACTTTGAACTGAAAACAATAGTATTATTGTAACACAGCAGTTTTAAAAATATTCCATTTGCATTTTATTTTGTTTAAAATAAAGAGAAAACATACGACTATTTTCATTTCTCCCATGAGGATGTAGAGTGAAAAGCTCTCGCAATTACTGACGTTGAAAATGGGTTTATTAAACAAAAAATGGTTTACTTTTAAATTATAGAATATTTATAGACGGAATATAAGGTCCGAAGGGACTTCAATTTTTAAATAACTTAAATAAAACCGTTTTCTTTGGTTAACGTTATCTTAGTTTAGAATCGGCTCAGTAATTTTTACTTAATTTTATATTATTTGTAACATAAGCACAGTAAATAATGACGTCTATTGATTAAATGACAGATTGTCATGACAACAGATAGCTATGACACATTTATTGTGCGAACTGCCAGACTGTGGAATTCACTGCCCGCCTCTCTGTCCTTTGTTATGTATAACCTGGGTTTCGTCAAGCGTGAGTAGGTAGTGGCATGAGTGAACTGGTACATCGTAGGTGTTCCACCTCAGGGCCTCAAGTCTGCTATTACAATAGTGTCTGAATGGTCTATCATTGATTTCATAATTGTTGATTTTGACAAGTTTGGTAATCTACTAGTATAATGGCGTCATTATGACTTTCCAATGGTCAACCACAGACACGCCATTGAAAGAAATGATATAGAATGGTAATGTCGTACAAAATTACAACTAACTGACTGACTTAGGCGGTAATCTGCAAAAATGTTGACAGTTCCTTTGATCAGTAACCTACCATTAGAACGTCATTGTGCAGTCAATGATCGACCATTATGAAATTAGCAGATTACGAGCTTTTAGCAAAATGACAATGGCGAAATTATAAAAATAGCAGACTTGGCCCCCTGGCCGCATTATCACTTAAGATCAGATGAATTGCGGTCAAACGCAAGCTTATTAGATTTAAAAAAAAAAATTAAGACCACCTTTGCACATTAATTATGCATGAAGTATAAATCAATGTTTGTGGCTGTTTGTGTATGTGAGTTTATATGTTTATTAAACGCACTCACGATACTGAAGAAATTCCTAATGTGGTTGCCCAACACACACTAGAAATTTCGTTTTAAAAAATCTTTTCATGCACGTTCATTCTATGCACGAGAAAAAGTTTGTTTCACTTTAATTGGACATAGTCCAGTAATATTAAGATATATAACCAACTAGCTGACCCTACGGACGTTGTCCTGTTCCTACCTACCTACCTACCTACCTACCCTACCCTTCCTATACCTACCTACCTACCTAGATAGGTAGGTAATGCAAATATATCCAAGGAATATAAAAAGTTTCATACAAACTTTTATCCCCTATTTCACCCCCTTGAGGGTTGAATTTTGAAAAATCCTTCCTTAGTGGATGCTTTCGTCATATGAGGAATACGTGTACGAAATTTAAATTTTCTAGCCTTAAGGGTTTGGCCTATGCATTGATATATCAGTCAATCACTTTTGCGTTTTATATATATAGATAGAAGATAGATAAAAATAACCAACGCACCCCTACATAAAACTTTATGCAACATATCACACACTAGAAGTCCTTACAGCCATACAAGTCCAAAATAAACAGCATAAAGTAGGCTTGCCCGAAAATACCGCCATCGACAGTCAGAGGGTGACGCGGGGGACTGATTTAGTTTGTTGAAGCCGCGACATTATCGATTGACCAATGAGAGACCTCCAGGGTTTTATGTCGTCACTACTTCAGCTTTAGTGAGAGTATTGTTGGTGAAATGTGTTAATGATATTAGAACTTCATTTATTAATGGTTTTTGTGGAAGTATCATCACAATTTTGGCAATATCACGTGGGTAGGTAGGTGATGGAACATCAAACGCTAGAGAGAATTTTATTATATCAAAGGATTTTAGGTATAGAATAGCAATATCAAAGAGGAAACTGTAGATTTGCAGGTGAATTAAGGCATGGTAATGTACATTTATTTAAACATAATTCAAGTAGTTTTCGAAATTTTGTGATTAATCAGTAAGTGGTATTTCGCTTTCGTAGATAGAGTAACTTTTGCCTGCGATTTCGTTTACGTGAACGTGTCGATTATCGTGGATTCTATATATCTTTTCTTAGAGCTACAGCTTAGTCTGTACCAAATTTCATCAAAAACGGTTCAGTAGTTTAGCCGTGACAGCATAACAAATAAACTAACTTTCGTTTTTATCTAATACCTTTAAACGAGAACGACGACGATCTGATTCTCGGAAACGGCTCTAACGATTTTCATGAAATTTTGTATACAAGGGGTTTCGGGGGGCGATAAATCGATCTAGCTAAAAATTCCGAGTCAAGCTCAGTCGTTCATAAATTAATAATAATAAGAGTATGGGCAATATTTAAGTACGTACCTACTTCTACAGTAGATCATTTGCAAACTGAAACAAATGACATTCAATCTAACACGACATTTATGGCCCATCTAGACAGTCCATATATCTTTTTCTTAATCAGAAATGAGTTCCCAAGAGCAAGACTGACATTGCCATTACAACTGTCACAAAGAATGGTCGCCCACCTCCAGTTATTTAGAAGATATCAAAATAAGCTGGTATCAGTTCACATCCTTATAAGCGCGTTCTGTAGGTGGTCCAGTCATAATGAACGTATCCTGTGAAACAATTGATTAATTGTGACGACTCTGGGAAACTAAACTGGCCTATTTTACGTTTTGTTTTGCGATTGAGGAAGATTGCTGTTTGTTGTGTAATGGTGATATAATGCCTTTTTTCATGAATAGCATTATTAGCATTCTTATGGAGTTTCTTGGAGATTCTACTCCACACGAAACTACCATTTGAAATGGGCCACTAGATTAAAATTTTCTAATATGATGTTCAAAAGTGCCGTTTAATGGTCTAATTAAAATAAATGATTTAACTTAGAGTTTAAGTACTGATACTAGATAAAACAAATACTGGTTTTAGGAAAATATATGACACATGAGACTTATACACATACTTCGCCAGTAGTTACAATACCAAAACAAACCTAAATGTATAAACACTAGTAATTTACTCAATAATTAGTACCACGACTGATTTACTAGATCTACTATCCTGCGGGATACGCAAGACAATAATTATCACAATTGCCAGTCAAACTAATGAGCACTGTGTGTTATTACAACTCGGGAGCATTATGCAAATATAGAATGCAAATGAGGCGATGACACAACGTACGTATGCATGTACCTATACGTCGCAGGAATATTGTCAACCCAGTGATATTATAATTTAACTAGTGAAATCATGATTGCACGAAACTTTGCCAATCACCGCCATTTCTTACATTTTCACGGGCTCGGTTTAATGACATTATAATGACAATGAATTCGATTTTTTTAACACGGTTATATTAGCTTCGGATGTATGTATCAGAATTTTTGAACTCGATTTTCATCCCCTTCAAAACGTCGGATTGATTTGAAACTTTGCACACTTATCAAGGACCGATGACAATGCAATAATATGGTATACACACAGGCACATAGGTACATTGGCGGACTTAATTCCCTAGGCATTCTCTACCAGTCAACCCGCAATCTGTCAAAATATCTTTAATTAACATACATTTATGGCAAGATTTTAATATTGATTGGTGCTTCAAATCTATAACTGTAATTAGCAGGCCACTCGCTTAATCCAACCCAAACGTTAACCTGTAGTCAAGGACTGGCCTACTAGCTCTCTATCAACCAAAACAAACTACCACAAAGTACTTTCTATTCAGAACTTATGAATGAAGCACAGACCATACAATATCTTCAATAGTGTCCTAATGAAACCTCACATCATAACAATATAGTTCAATAGTCTGGGGAGGGAAGTGCCCTCCGTTAATCAGATTAGAGTATACGGGCAGCGGTCACGACCTCCTACTTACTAATATGTAATATACACACATACATAGCTACAACAATACTCCAGATTTTGTACCGAGAAATTGTGCTTGATTTGTTGAATGAAGATTATTTATATGGGTATCAAGTTACGGGATTCACAAGATGGTTCCGAATTAATAACTGTGACGTTGTATGAGTCTACTGATTAAGTGAGATAAGGCGAGCTTGGTGTAGAATTCTCCTTTGTTGTTGTTAGTAATCTATTTGTTCACTAATTAGTATTGGCTCACTCATTACTGCAGTTCGTGCCCCGGCTAGCTTCAAGTCGACTATCCGCCTTTCTTCTCTCTTAAGTTCTCTGCTCTTCGGTACTGCAATTATTTATCACTTTTTAGTTTTTGAAGACGGTTGTCTTTATTGGAAAAATAGTCTTTATTTTTCGCTTTTTAGTACGCACATAGGGGTGGTTCACGCTAGCATCGCGAAAAAAAAAATGACACGAAGATGTTACGCCACCTCGTTGTTTTGTCACCCATACCTTAGGTATTAACCTTTTAAAATTTCAGCTCTCTATCTTAGGTAGAAGAGGGTGCTCATCGACTTTGAAATATCTGAGTTTTATGATTCTTTTTTAAAAAGGAAAAGAGATAAAAATGTTAGCTCTTCTCAAAAATAGATTATTTTTATTCCAAAATAGTATTTAAGAACAAACCAAACATTATTAATAGAGTAGGACATACAATATTAATAATACCGTTGTGGTTTTTCAACCTGAAACTAGGTCTGTGAACGCGGTTTTGGCTGTTTCAGTACAAACGATTTTTCGGGGACCGCCAATGAATGCTCGCAGGTGGCTTGTTCAGAGCTATCATTGTTGCTCTCTGTAATAATCCCAGACTAATTTTTCTTTACCTAAAGCAGTTGTAAGCCTTAACGAAGACAGGTGTTCCTCCATCACGATGAAACTTAAGCACTTAAGCATGTACTGGAGATCGTTTGTGCACCAAACGTAAACACACCAAAGATAGTGGGTAGCTTAGACATAATACTGTGTGAACGAAGCTACAGTATGTCTTGTGCTAAGGTATGTATGGAAACGCCTGAACGTTACTTAGAAACGTTAGTATATACAGGGATGACGTCTAATCCAAGAGACTATCTTAGTGCCAAGTGAGCCGTGTGGTGCCGGCAGCGAATAGCACCACCCCATTTCTACCCGTAGGTGTCGTAGTAGAAAGCGACAGAGTGAAATTGACCAGAGGATGGGCAGCAGCGTCCTTCTGAATATCATAACACCTACTACGATTGCCAACATGCATCGGCCAAGCATGGCGATTACGGCTGAACCCCCCTTGGGGGAGACCTATGCCCAGCAGTGGGCGATTAAAGATTAACATGATGATGATGATGAAGTTAGTGCCAAAATATTTGGGGTCACACGTAAGATGACTGTCTGTTGTAAAATAAGTGTTGTTAGAAAGGTTAATCTGTATATTCACTCGTTTTAATGCTTAAACTACTAAACCAATTTATATTATTGTTGGTAATGATGACAGTATAAATGGTAAGGCTTTCTATTCTATTATACCCTGTTCACAATAAGATTAGACATAAACACAAACCTTTTTTACAGTCCCTTCAACCGATTTTGACTTCTATTCCGTAGGTTTAAGGATGACATTAGAAGCAAAAAAAGTGGTTACAATACAACTGTTTACTGCAGTTGCCATTTGTCATGCTTCCAACGCAATAGAAGTCAAAATCGGTTGAACGGACTGTAAAAAAGGTTTGAGTAAATGTCTAATCTTATTGTGAACAGGGTATAGATGAATAAAAGAGTGCTAGATAGATTGACCGATATTGCTGAACTGGCTCATTACAAGTTCTTACTTTTTGGAAGGGCCACTAAATTCAGTTTTTTTTACCCGACTGCGCCAGGAGTGTGGCGTGGTTGAAAGTCTTCACAAAGGCAGTCGGAGGCATCAAGTTAAAGACACTTTCAACGAATTTGATAACAAAATACATAATGTTGGTACATTTTAGATGCCTCCGACTGCCTTTGTGAACACTGTCAACCACGATCAATGAAAACCAAAAAAATATTTAAATTTTCACTTATTTCTATCTTTTGAGTTACCTAACTTATTATTATTATATTATCAATTTATCACGCAGTCGGGTTTTTTTTTTTTTAATAATTTTGTGTCTTTTAATCTAATTAAATTAGTGGTTTGACTTCGACTCGGACACAACGCTTACACATGTCATGTAAGTCAGTTAACACAAATAAGATAACAGAGGACAGATAACAATATCTACTCAAACGAATACACATCTAGCACCTCAAGTCTAAATTCTCCTAATCTCAAGACCCTATATGCCTAAGAACGCCTGAATTAACCCGTGCCTTCAACGCTGTACGTTCGTCAACAAGCCGTCGCCTTTGGCAAGCCAAAATACACACAGTCGGCCCTCGGACATTGAAGATGGAATTACTATGCCATTGCCATGTACTTGCCCAGACAGTTTAAGGGGCTATTAACCGACTTTTACAGATTTTAAACTGACAATCACGTCAAAATGTGCAGTGTAAATAATTTGAAAAAAATATATGTTAAACTAGAACATTCTCTTAATCATTTAGTAAGTAAATATTTTTAATTATATTCATATTATATAGTTTAATTAATACGTGAAGTTGTGTCTGACGCGGACAAAACATTGACAATCACACAAAATCTACCAGGTATAATTAAACGAAACTTACACGCAGATTGCGTCCGTTCTGCATCAGTTTTGCGTCCAAAACTCTCAAAGTTTAGTCGAAAAAATTCAATAAAAGTAGTATTCTTTCAAAATTAAAAAAAAGACGTATACTAAAAGATAGATAATAAAATTGTCTGTAAGATGGTGTAAGTTTCGTTTAATTATACTTGGTAGATTTTGTGTGATTGTCAATGTTTTGCCCGCGTCAGACACAACTTCACGAGTTAATTAAACTATTTAATATGAACTTCATCAAAAATATTCACTTTCTATATGATTAAGAGAATGTTCTAGTTTCACATATATTTTTTTCAAATCATTTACACTGCACATTTTGACGTGATTGTGAGATTAAAATCTGTAAAAGTCGTATATCGTCGCCTTAATTGGTAACGCAACGTGCAGAGGAGTGTGTGCTATAGGGAATTCTGTTGGGAATAGAATAGTTAAGAGCTGGAGATACGCCGTTGAACTTGCTCAATAGGGCGTTACCGATGAAAATGCAGTTTAAAAATAATTATTGAAAGTTATTGGCAAAAAAAAGCCGAAGGTTCCCTTGGGTATCAAGGTATCCCTTGTTAAAGTAGAAGTAGTAGTAGTAGTATGACGGGCTGGTGTCCGCAACTCTATGTCTCAGCGCGTACTTTGAATACAACTTGCTGTTGCACAATATAATATGCTAATGACATTAAAAAAATGTTGTGATTGAAAGGTTAGGAGAAAAAAGAACCAAGCGCTTTGACTCCACATTTATTGTGCGAACTGCCAGACTATGGAATTCACTGCCAGCCTCTCTATTCCCCGGTACATATAATCTGGGTATCTTCAAGGCACGAGTGAACCGGTTTATTCTAGGCAAGCGTGCTCCACCTTAGGCCGCATCATCACTTAAGATCAGGTGAGTTGCGGTCAAACGCAAGCCTATAACAATATAAAATAAAAAAAAAGGTAGTAACTACGAAAATAGAGGTTACTTTGCATAGTTATTATTGTTTTATTTTTGCAATATTTTAAACGAAGAGAAAATGCTTTCTATGTAGATTAAGATATATATTTTTTTTTTTTTTTTTTTTTTTTTTCGGAGTAAAAATGTTTTAATTTACCCCTAATGAAGCGCAATTCACATACCTATATCACTTAGCTTTGAAATAAAAATAGCTTTTTTTTAATATAAATTATTATTTTACATGAATAGAATCGTATTTCATTTTATTCATTGCATTGTAGGTAATATAAATTTAAATTATGACAATATTATTAGTATTTTTATGTCAAGTATCATCATGCATGCTATAAACCAATATGTAAAATCTAAATATGTGTAATATGGTGAAACTCTCCTAATCTTAAGAACCTATGTTAGTTACCTATATTCTTGCAAATAAATAAATCAATTCATTCGTAATAAATGAATATAACAATATTAATAGATATAATTAACAATAAATAATAATAATAACAATAATGTAATTGATCATTTTTTAGTTAACAATATAGTTCCTACGTTTTTGACTGACAGAGTTCCAATTTTTTTTTTTTATAACTGAGTGGAATGTTTTATTTCAATAAAAACTTAGTACCTAAGAATATATGTACATACAAAACTTAAATCTAAATAATAATATTATGTACAATTGTAAGAAAAAGGCAGGGAGCTCAAAGGGCATCAAAAAACTCGTCCACATCGTTGTCAACGGGAAACGTGCCCAACAGGCTGGCAGCATTGCCACGTTGTATGTTGTTGTTGTTGTTGTTCCTACGTTAATTTATTATTTATCTAAAACAGCTTGCTCTCTTCTACCCTATTGCTGTACCCGATCAGGGTCCTTAACGGTCCTAACCAAACACCTACCACCTAAGCATGTTAATTTGTACTTATGGAAAAGCAATAAAGACATTGAGTAATTTGGTTAGAAACTGTTCATTTTTTTTTTTTTTTTTTTTTTATATATTTTTTTTTATTTTTATTAATCATATACCGTGGCAATTAATTCGCCTTTGAAAAGTGGTCCACTCAATGTATCCGACATAAAATACTTCTAGCCGCGATTAAAAAGTTGTTAACGTTAATTAAAAAATGTTTCTGACGGTCCTAATCCCGTAAAAGTAAGAAGAAAGATTTGGAATTAAGTGGCTTTTAAATACTTAGAAACTGCTACATACAGCGAACATTAAGAGGAAATACCACGGGCTAGAGAATTGAAAATTAGGTATTTGTAAAATCTATTGCTGTCGCGCGATGCCCGAACACGAACCGCAGAGCGCGATAGAGACAACTGCAGCTTTGACCGAAAATACCTATTAAAAGTACACAAAATCAATGATTCGTAGTCCCCTGATTTCTTCTCCAAAACTTAACCGATTTAACTGCTTTTTTCACTAAAAAATAAAGAAAGGCTTTTGCCGTGTTCCTATGTTTTCTATTTTTTATATAATCAAGTCAAATTTGTGTTCTGAATGTTTGAACACAGCGGAAAATCATACCAATTTTTTAGGTTTTTGAATATTCATATCTCTTTTAATAATAAATTTATGAGAAAAAGGAAAACATAGGGACATGCCAATAGTAGCCATGGATATTTAAAAAAAAAATTATTGATCTACTGGCATTATCCAGGGAGGAAACAGGGGAATAAGTTTGTATGGAAAAACGGCCCTTGTGTTTCCTCTTAAGATTAGCAATATTAAGAAACATTTTCGCGCTAGGATGAAGATATCGCCGTTCCATTCCGCGCCGCCCTTGGAACGCAAGGCTTGAAACGCGCTCGCAACTGGGTTTTTCAAACTACATAACGCGTCATTTTTAACCGACTTCAAAAAAAGGAGGTTCTCAGTTCGACCCGTATGTTTGTATGTTTGTATGTATGTATGTTTGTCCGCGATTATCTACCGTTTTTCAGAAAAGTGTTTGTTACATTCTGGAGAAGGTTTAAGTATACAACAAACAGAAATTTATTCAGCGCTTTTTGAAAAAGCAACAAAAACCGAGAAGACGTTTTCGTTTCATCCATCTTTCCATCTTTGGAGGATTTTCAATTTCTGTGTTAACTGTGCTGCCGTTTCTTATTGGATTTGGGTAATAAGGAGGCACTAAAAAGTGGAAAAAAAAAACTATTTTGTCAAAAAAGTTTTTTTATTTATATTTTTCATATTTTTAATTATTCAAATGTTTATAAATATCATTTTCTTTTTAATAAATGATTAGTAATTACTGGATACCTGAAATGGGCTGTCATTGCAATATTATTATTTTTTTTATCAAAAATAGTGGTTATATTACAGTTTGTTATAATTATAGTGTCACATAAATTTCTGGAGTTTGTGCGTGACACATACAGTTTATTCTCATGCTATACTAACTACTAAAAGAAATTAAAATTATTAAAAAGAACTTATGTTACATTTTACATAAAAATGCTTCGGTGTATAGTTTATTTATTTTGAGTAAATAAAGATGTTGTGATGGCCTAATGACGACACGGTTGGCGCAGTGGCTGAGCGATCGACTGCTGCGCAGCATGTTGCGGGTTCAATTCCCGCCCAGGGTAAACATTTGTGTGTTGAGCACTTGTGTTTGCCTTGTGTCTGGGTGTTGTTTATCTAATATATATAAATCTCCTGTCACGATGTTTGTCCGCGATGGACTCCTAAACTACTGAAGCGATTTTAATGAAATTTGTACACCGTGTGCAGTTTGATCCAACTTGAAAGATAGGGTAGGTGTAGGGTAGGTGTAGGGTAGGTGTAGGGTAGGTGTAGGGTAGGTGTAGGGTAGGTGTAGGGTAGGTGTAGGGTAGGTGTAGGGTAGGTGTAGGGTAGGTGTAGGGTAGGTGTAGGGTAGGGTAGGTGTAGGTAAATAGGCAGGTAAGTAGGTAGATAAGGACAGGACAACGTCTGTCGGGTCAGCTAGTATATATATATATATATATTAAGTAGGTAGATAAGGACAGGACAACGTCTGTCGGGTCAGCTAGTATATATATATATATATATATATATATATATATATATATATATATATATATATATATGTATTTACAAAAAAAAAAATTGTGTATGTATATCAGCTGTCTGACACAGGGTCTCCCTAGTTTGGGGTCAGATGGCTGTGTGTGAAAATGTCCCCACATATTATTATTATTAATGGTTAAGGCGCCCGCCTCTCATGCATGAAGTTGTGGATTCGAAACCGGGCAAGTATCAATGTGACTTTTTCAATTCATATGTACTTTCTAAATTTATCTTGGACATCTTTGACATCGGTGAAGGAAAACCATCCTTATAATTGATATGAGTCTGAAATCACCAATTCGCCTTCAGCGCACGTGTTGATCAATGCTCGTGCCTTCTCTGTATGAGAAGAGGCCATTGCCCAGCAGTGGGATAATTATAGACTGGTATTATTATTATTAAAATTACTATACTCCATTTACAATAGCATTAGACAGAATTGGTCAATCAAATCTCTCGTGTTTAGAGAACCGAGTTTTGTCACTTTTCTTGTTTTGATAGTTTGCATTACATTGCGGTTTTGACCGAGCCGTCTCAAAACATCAGCATTAGTATAATTCATGTACAGAGGTTAGCCACAGGCTAGCACATAAAGCTACAACAATCTGTCAAATTTCTTTGATAGATTTTCAAATATGTTACAAAATGTTAAGGTTCATATTCAATTGGGAAAATTTTACAGTTTGGTATGGCTTGATGTGCAATGTGCAATTGTCTGGACAATATTGACAAAAAACGTTAGTAATTCTAATTCGGTTAACTTTTACTTTTCTCGCCGTATGGTGTGGCCTTGAGCTATGCTATACACATTATTATTATACATTATACATACAGCATTGCGTAAAGTTTTAACTATACCATGTGGTATGTTGACATGCTCAGTCGTTTTGTCGCTGACTGTACCTATACTCCATTTACAATAGCATTAGACAGAAGTTAAAAAAGGTTCTTTTTAATGCACACTTTGTAAAAAAAGTACAATAAACATGTTAAAGTTACGATAGACACCGAATTTATTATAATCTAGTTTGGCGCGCGTATTTGTGACTATTCTAATAATTTATCTTCTAAAATGATGTGGCTTTTAGTACTATTTTAGATATATTTATCAAAATTATATTAAAATAAGTTTAATTAAAATTGTTTTAACTTATCTTTGAAATAAAAGGTTTTGCATTCCTGCTTCTATGAGCCTCTTTTTTCTAATGCTTTTATAAACGAAGTATAGCTGACCCGACAGACGTTGTCCAGTCAATTGATTTTACAATTTTCTTACCGTTTAACCCCTGGACACAAATATTTCAAGACCGACATTATCCAGATCGGTCCAGCCGTTTTCGAGTTTTAGCGAGACTAATGAACAAAGATTCATTATTATTATATAGATATTTATAGACTGGTATTATTTATTATTATTTTAAATAAACATTTTTTAACCACATATTCTGTGTTGATAAAACGTCTTTTTCTTATTTTTCCATTTGTATCAAACATCGTCTAAGTGTTTACTTTCTTCTTTGCCATATAGATAGATATTGGTAATATCATCTTTCACAAGATATCTATCTTTTGTTTGTTTTATCATCTCTCTCACATATTCGTTATTATTATAACCTACTTCAAAAAAGGAGGAGGTTATCAATTCGGCTGTACCTACCTATGTTTTTTTTTGTATATTTTGTTACTTGATTTCCCCGAAATTAATTCAGCACTTTTTGAAAATCAACAAAAAGTAAAAAAATTACATACCTAGTTGACCTTTTGGTTTGTGGTTCCCTTTAGCAAAAGTTTTGATGAGAAACTTCAATCTCTGTTTTAACTGTGTTGCTGTTTAATGGATTTCAATGATGAGAAGAAACTAAAAAGCAGAAAATTAAAACCCTTTTTTTACGAAAAAGACAGTCGCCTTCAAAAACTTCGAGTATACATGATAGATAACTTTAGCATAGAACACATGACTTTTGTTTCGGAAGTCGGTGGCAATATAAACAACAAACAGAAAAAGCCCTCTGACTTCCAAAACTAAAGTCACTTTTTAGTGTTTCAATTCGGTTGTATTTTATGTAAGTAAAAAAAAAACTCCTTCAAAAACTAAAAAGTGATAAATAACTTTAGCACAGAACACACATTACTTTACTTTCGGAAGTCGGTGGCGGTGGCTTTGTGTTTGTTGTTTTGTATTGCCACCGACTTCCGAAAGTAAAGTAATGTGTGTTCTGTGCTAAAGTTATTTATCATTTTTTATTTTTTGAAGGATTTCTTTTTTTTGAAAAATCTTTTTATTTTTCGCTTTTTAGTGTTGCTCTAACATCCAAATCCATTAAGAAACGGCGACACGCTTAAAAGAGATTGTAAGTCCTCCAAAGATTGAAGAAACTAAAACGTCGTCTAAGTAATTTATTTAGGAATTTGTTGATTTTCTCAAAAACGGCTGTATCAATTTTGATAAAATTTATATGGAACCATTTCGGAATAAACCTCTTTCGAACAAAAAAGAATTTTGCAAATCCGTCTATATATGACAGAGTTACGCCCGAACATACATATAAAAAAATATATATACAAGATGATTTTTTATGCACGCACCAAATTTCTCAGGGTGATAGTACCCATGAAATTGAATAACTTTCAAAACAACAACTTACAAAATCAATAGTCAGCTGATCGATTTTGTATGGGAAGTCCGATTTTTTTTTTAATATTTCGACCCATGTTTTTTGGAGAAAGTTATTCAATTTCATGGGTACTATCACCCTGAGAAATTTGGTGCGTGCATAAAAAATCATCTTGTATATATATATAAACATTCGAATTGATAACCTCCTTTTTGAAGTCGATTAAAAAAAGTTATCTACGGACACGACATCGGTAATGATTTACGACCTAATGCTGTTAAACTGCAGTTATTTCTACTAGACATCTACAAAACACTCCGTTGACCCCTATTCTCATATTGTTTTTATAGTAATTCTCACCGATTCTTGCAATACAATTGTTTTGTGAGATGCCTATCCAAATTGGCCATACACATCCGAGGTACCTTAGATTCTATTGAATATGTCCATATCACAAATCTCT
This sequence comes from Charanyca ferruginea, assembly GCA_947361185.1. Classification (NCBI taxonomy): domain Eukaryota; kingdom Metazoa; phylum Arthropoda; class Insecta; order Lepidoptera; family Noctuidae; genus Charanyca; species Charanyca ferruginea. The sequence goes on from OX376055.1 coordinate 59,496,779, forward strand.
CTATTTACTCGTACTCTGGCGCCTTTGGATATAACACCAACACCACGAGACATATATCAGAACGCCTACGGACGAACATTTCGACGATATGCACAGTAAAACCTCTACCAACACAGACTAAAGAAACTACAACATTGCTCGAAACGAAATACACTGCTTGCTGTATTCCCAAAAGTTTGAACCGAATGTATGGAGACCCATCTTTGGACAGTGCATATAGCGATATAGCAACTGATATCAGCATATATTCGCTTATAAATGGGGGCTATTGACTGGTCTCAAGTTTCATTGCCCAGCGGTGACCATAACACTACAGTCATGCATCAAAACGCCTAGAGCGCGTCGACATCGCATTTAGAAAACACACAGAACTAGTACTAACGGTGAGATGTGATGCTATTGTATGAGACGGTGTACATTGCTGGGTTAGTTTGAAAGGAATTGTTTACGAGTATCGATGAGCAGCAATATTATTTTTAATTTTAACTTTAATCGTGAAATGATGAAATGGTAATTTGTAATCCTAGTTCTTGTACTACTATTAAAAGTGAAGATGGATGGATGATAGATGTTTGTTACTCTTTCAAGTTTTGACGGCTGAAAGGAATTAGCTCAAATTTAGCACACATACAGGTAGACTTCCCGTGGGGTGTACGGGCTAGAATAGCACCCACCTATTTCATCCTATTTAATCCAGAAGCCGGGCAACAGCGGCCGTATACTCAACCACTTTACTGCGATCCCCAAGACGCCTGCCAAGCGTGGGTATTATGGCAACACCCCCCCCTTACAGGGGAGGTCTTTGTTCAACAGTGGATTTCTTCCGACTGATAATGATGATAGGTAATATAACTACCAAACTACTGTAGATATCCGCTAACTACGTAATACTCGCCCAAAGCCTTCAGACACTTACACCTATGTATAAAGAATTTGATCAGCTCTTCTGTGCACGGTGTGATCGACAGGGTCTTCAAAACGAAGTTTGGTTTTTCTAGCCATCTAAACGCTCACGACAGGAAGAAATTTAGTCAGGGTAGCTGTCACTGGCAAAATCAACTCTGCTACTAACCTTGCTAGTGGCATACCCGCGACACTTCATACAAACGAAACGATATAATTGCCTACACTACTACAAAAATAGCAGACTGTACAGATACGTGCATGTGTGTGCGTTAATATCTCTAGGGCTGTCACTGCCACTGCGAGCGCGCGAGAGCGAGCGAGCGCGCGATACCGGCTTCAACAAAAGTGTTTCTCTCTCATGTAAGTACTTGATTCTTTCAAGGTTTGAAATTCGAACTTCCAAATAGGTAAGTAGGTACATATCAAGAAGTTTGAAGCTTGTAGCTTTAGTTAAAATTCGTCATCCACCACACGGTCATTAATCCTCATTTCATTTAGGAGGGAATGACGGTTGATGAGGGAATGACTTACAGTATTCTACAATGCTTTTAGATTTTTTATTTATTTCTTCCAACTTGTATTTCATGGTATTTAGTTTAAAACAGGTAAGTGTATGTATATGTCATAGTTTAATGTGATAAAAATTACATAATTCTATATATTATTATTAGTTTCTAAATATAAAATACTATATATTAAATATTTAATTTATATAGATACATAATATAAAATGTTTCGATTTTCTTTTTCACAAATGAGTGAATGCACGTTTCTACGTGCCACGAGTCAGCCCTTGAACTTGAAGACGTTGCCAGAGCCAATGCGGCGCGTCTAGACGTGAGGAACAGTGTTTCGGTGGGGGGCGGAGCGTGTCGCTACGATAGTCGTCGTACGATAGTATTAATACTTATACTGTGCTAGTGGTATTTTTTGGCATGAGTCTCTACTGACACGAGAAGAATGATTACGAACAATAAATAATTTACTGCCTGAGTCTGTGTTTCTTGATAACTACAACCTGGGTGTATTTAAGTCAAGAGTGAATAGGTTACTTCTAGGTAAGCGTGCTCCATCTTAGATCACATCATCACTTTCCATTAGGTGAGATAGTGGTCAAACGTAAGCCTATCAATAGATAAAAAAAAAACAAAACTTGATCTTCTCACCAAGCAATGAACTGCACCAACCGCCACCCCTTACATTTTCCCCCGTCACAGCGCGAACAAATAGCTCGGGCCAGAGGAATTGTTGACAAATAGCGTGTGTCGTGCATTTGATGAATTAAGTCGACTTACAATCCGCACATGCTTTGTAGTCCGGGTTTAGAATAAGCTGCAAACATAGGTGTCAGGGGTGTCAAATGTTGGTTTTAAAGGTTGTGGTATATTATGCTTTTGTTATGGTAGGTACTGTGAGCCCTCGAAGCTTCCATTGGAATTAAATTCCAATATCATTTTTTTTATGGGACATGGTCGTCACTAGTTCGGAGGCCATGAAACCTCGGTGCTTTTCTGGTGGTCGCCACTGTTGATTTTTATATACGGGAGTTGCAGAGATTTGGGAATAGTAGTGCGACGGGCTTGTCCCATAAAAATAAAGAAAAGTGCTTTCAATATATTTTTTTAAATCGTTCGGTCCCCATAAAATGTTTTGCCTAAAATCGATCGACGGGATTGTTTCACTACATTTGGAGAAGATTTACTAATTACATTATTATTATTTTTAGCAGTGCTTATCCAAATGAAGTGAAACAAGCAAATGTAGTGAAGTTCCAATATGAAAACAAAAGTTTAGATTTTTGAATTTTTCTGACAAATTAATGATCATACTGGATGATATTATCAGTCGGACAGGTTAACTGTAACAAATCAGCAATTTAAATAAAAGTGGGTGTCACCTCATTATTCATAAAAACTAAAAAAAATATTTTCCACTCATTGCCTTCACAGCACACAACAATCAGCTCCACACAGATATTTCACGAACACAACTAGCAATGTACACTCAATACAATTCCTTATACAAACATGGTCGTGTTGATAAATGCCTTGCGTCGTACATTTGATGAATTAAGTCTTCGAATTGATAACGTAACGAGTGGGCGGACGGCACGTCCCACTGGACAACTGTTTGTTTTACTCGGCTAGGGAATTTTCACGTAGGTGAAGTTTTAAAAAGTTCATCATCATATCTGCCTGTTGCCGTCCACTGCTGAACGTAGGCCTCCCCCAGAGATCGCCAACCAACCCGGTCTTGGGCAGCCCACATCCATCCGCTGCCAGTCACCTTCTTCAAATCGTCGGTCCATCGTGCACACTACGCTTGCCCAAACGCGGTCTTCACTCTAGAGCGTTTCTGCTCCATCTACCGTCTATCCGTCTGCAGACGTTGCCGGCCCACTTCCACTTCAGCGTGCTAATTTGACGTGCAATGTGACTTTAGTTCTCTGACAAATGGCTTCACTGCGAATTCTATCTACCAGAGAAACACCGAGCTTTAAAGTTGTATCGACAGATTTTTTTTATTGCGGCTTACTATTTTCAAACCACCGCAACTCCTGAAACCACGTGGCGACCACCAGAAAAGCGCTGAGACAATGAAGCTCAACGAGTCCCAGATAAACGTTACAATTGTCATTGATCCTGTAATGCAATTCATCAGAAAAGAACAGCGGAGGGGTAAAAAAAACATTATTTTCAATTCCCTTCACATCAAGCAGGAGACACAACAGAACTAGGCCAATAGGCACAAAGGGACATTTACAACTGGGACGTTTACAAGCACCACGGATTGCAGTTGACATTATTTAACGAGTCCTAAAATGTGAGCTGGAATAAGTACCAGCCCTAACTGTTCTTAGTGCGGGACTGTGGAGGACGTCTATCACTTGTTGGTGGAATGCGTAAAAACTACGGCTGGGAGAGTGACTTACATGTTTAGGTTACGATAGGGCTGGCATGGTCTTTTTTGTGACTACAAGCACCAAAATAAAATCAGAATTAAAAAATAAATGTGAGCTGATTTTTTTTTGTTACAAATTGTTGAAGTTAACCTTTGCCTGCTATTTAAATAACAGAGTGCTTAGCATTAGCACGAACGCTCGGACTATACATTGGCATACACTCGCAGGCAAATAGAAATTGCTCTGTATAAAATATCCTATACCTACTAGCACATTGGCCGCGACTTGTCCGCTTGAATTTTCTAAATTTTCTCTAATTTTTTTATTTGTTAAGTGTAGCCTATGTTACTCAGGGATAATGCAGCATTTTGATGGTAAAAGAATTTTTGAAATCAGACTTGTAGTTTTTGAGTTTGATCGTAACAAACAAACAAACAAATCTTTCCTCTTTGTAATATTAGTGTAGATATCGCCTTAATATCGCTCGTGTGTTAGGCTTTTAAATAAATTCGATCGATTTTGGAATTGGAAATTAAATACCCATTTTGCACATAATATTTACATAGTTTGAAGGATTCATTGATAAGAATGGGTAAATAGGAGATATTAATTGTGTTTGCCGTGTCAAAATTAAACCAAAATGCAATAGAATAGTCGAATTTTCATTTTTAATATTAACTAACGATTTACTTTGACCTATCTAAATTGCATAGTAACGTAACTGCGCAGCGCAACATATCGATGCTTATTCTATCGGTAAATAGTGACAGACATTTGAAGATGGAGTGTCGCGAGTGTCAGACATTTAGAGATAAAGTGTCGCGAATGTTGATGCGAAAGAATTTCTAAATTCTAAAAAAAAATCTGAATGTCAGACTTTCAGAAATGGAGTGTCGTGAGTATCTGACACTCGATGATAGAATTTCGTGAATGTCAGACATTTAGAGATGGGAGTATGCGAGTCAGATACTCAGATACACGAAGATGAAATGTCATGAGTATCATTCCACCTGGTGTGTTGAGTGTCATGTGTGTCATTTGGAGATGGAATGACGCAAGCCGAAAGTCGGACTTTTAGCGTTGGAGTGTCGTGACAACCCATGAACCGTGAACCAGAACCGTGAGAGTCAGACATTTGGAGATAAAGTATAATCAGTGTCTGACATTCGATGACGAAATGTCGTGAGTGTCAAAGATTTAAAGATGGAGTGTCGTAAGAGTATTGACTCTCACGACATCACCAAATCTCTGAAATCTGGAGAAGAAGTGTTGCAAGTGTCAGATTTTCTCATATGCAGAGTCGAATGTGTCAAGACACTTAAAAATGCTATGTCATGAGTGTCATAAACACTTTGAGCAGGAGTATTTTTTATCAGATTACTTTAGACATAGGCACACGAGATCTGTATTTTCTTACCCATATCACGTCTGGGTTTCTACTCCAATACGTTCAATAAAATATTTAAGATACGGTTAGAGAATATGTTCAGGATTCGGAATTCCGAAGTCCCTGAAGCTTGGTTACATTACTTGGTCCATTCTGGGAAATCTAATTAATTTTTCTAATGGCTGGTAACACAACTGCGTGAAATTGGGCCTCGTCTGGGCTTAATTGGTCGTGGGTAGTTGATTGTTATGTAGGTGTTATGTATTTTTAAGTATGTAATGTGGGGTTAAGCAGTATAAAAATGTAATATTCTCAAAAGGTAATTACTAACACATTATAGTATATTTTCAACTATGGTCTGCTTCCAATATAACGGGAAGCAACTGAATATTAGTATTATTACCAGTGTTCAACTTGCTTATTCCCGCGACTTCCTCCACATAAATGTCGATTATCGCAGATGCAGATGAAATTGTGAATTAAAAAGTATCCCTTCTTAATGTTCAAGCTTATTCTGTACCAAAAAATCATCAAAATCGGTTAAGCATCCGTGAAAGCGAAACACACAAATAAACAAACTCAATTTCGCATTTATAATAAAACGCGATGCAGACGAAGTCGCAGATTAAGAAGTAGCTCATACACGCACTACACGGTTGGCGCAGTGGCTGAGCGTTCGACTGCTGCGCAGCGTGTTGTGGGTTCGATTCTCGGAAAACAGTAAAGCCGTTGGTCGCTGCTGTCATTCGTAGATCTTTGGCAGTCGTTACTGGTAGTTAGAAGCCCGAAAGTTTGACAGCCAGACTTACCAAGGACTGTTGTGTTACCCAGCAGCTGGATGGTGGAGTTCACACAGGCAGTCGTTCCATGTATAATACTGGAATTCAGCTTCACTCGACTGACTGAAAGCCGACTCTAAAATAGTTGGGAAAAAGCTAGGCAAATAATGAATAAGAGAATACAAATTCTTTGCTACTACTGAAATTCTAGAGAGGCCTTATAAGCCTGAAAAGAAAAAAGACTTTCTCATGCAAATAACTTCTTAGCTCAACGAAATCCCTACAATATTTTAACTCCGGCTTGCGTTTATTTAAAGGCTTCATCTAAGCTGTCACATATAAATTTGTCAAAACGACAACCCGAAGGCTCACTAAAGACCGTAACTCATGTGTAACTTGAGTTTCGTAAATAATAGGCCCTCGCAATTCGCTGACAATAAACCAGAGTTTATTTTAGACTATATAACGATAGTAATAAGGTATAAAACCTTTTGTTTCTATTGTATATTAGTGGTCAAAGGAGGAACATTGTAGGAATTAATTACGCATACAAAAGGGCACTGTAATGGTGTCGCTGAAATGTCAGTGTGGCGTTATGTCGTGACAAGTTGATGTAATAACGTAAGTATCGGGTACTGAACTACTGAGAGGGTAGGCGAACTTAGACGGTCTTTGAGCTGGTATTTGGCTTTGGTACTTTCTGAAGTTATTCTTAATCTACGTAGCTTTAAAGTGTGTGGTCATGGTCAAATTATTTATTTCAATATGGCGGACAACGTGTGCCCGACGCTAGTCAAGTGGAGGTGCGACGCTAGTGGGGGTGCGACGCTAGTGGGGGAACGAGAGAACATGTTAGGGCCCTAACACGCCCCACGTGTCTTTCAAACTTTCAAGTTTCACCCGGGCGAAGCCGTTGACAGAAGTTAGTTTGAAATTAATATGATCCAGTCTTGTTTTTATTATTTTTAATTTGAAAAAGAAAAACTTTAACTTGAAATTTTATATGCTGAATCTGTCAACGCAAGTGCATGCCGCCATTTAAGATTCCTTTCTTTAATGCACCGGCTTATACAAGCAACGTTTGATTATAAAAAAAGAATTAGGGATCCGTATGAAAATCCACAGAAACGACGTCGCAAGCAAAAACTAGTTCATTATAATTGATTTATGAATTTCGATAAACACGGCCATAATTCAACACTTATTTATCAGTGTTTATATCGACACGAGTTATAATAATATTAAACAACAAAACTGAATAAAATTGAACTAAATATCTACACTTAGATCTGTAATGACCACATAATTATTGCGATTACTTAAAGGTCAATCATGAAATACAAATGATTATTGCACCACGTTTCGCGCAGAAATCAATTTAATTCGATTTTGTGTAGTTGAAGAATCATTAATATAATAATGTACGGACAGACAACGTCACCAATTGGTTAACCCCTTTTCTAATAGTGTTTAATGTGTAAGATGTACCCACGGATGATGTACCTAATTAAAGCAGATGTTTGTTTATATTTGATGAAACGCGAACGTATCCGATTTTTTTAACGTAGTCAAACTGTTCGACTTGTTGTTTGACAGTTAAGGGGTTATCCATAAAGTATGTCACACTAATTTCCTCATTTTTTGACCCCTCCCCCGTCCTTGTCACAGTTGGTCACATTTGTAAAACCCCCCTTCCTAGAGTGACGATATTTTGCAATTTTACATCTAGAAATTATTAAATTAAAACAATGATTTCGAAATTAGTTTTTATTTCAGGAACATTTGGTGTGTGAAAATCTTTTTCATCCAACCATAATATAGCATAAACGTCATCATCCAAACAAAGAATTTCTTTGGCACGTCTAGCAGCAATTCTTTTTGAGGACGAATTTTTGCGAAATGTGAAACTTAGGACCCCTCCCGCCCCTTGTCACACAATGTCACATTTCGTCGACCTCACCTTAACGTGTGACGTACTTTATGGATGGTCCCTAATTGGGGAATAAGAGAGTAAGGCTTAATATACTTCCGAGGCACGAAGGTCTCGGTATGAAATATATGGACACCCATCCAAGTACCGACCGCCGCAAGCGTAGCTTAATTATGACCGATCGCGAACGATACAACTTTTACTTAGCTACAGACTAAACAATAAAACTAAAATATAAACAAAAATCCCAGTTGTAAAGCTAAGTACACACGCGCGACTATTGGAATAGATCCGAATAGTTTTCGAACAGACGTGAAAATTCGATTGCGCAGAGACCCGATGCGGTATTCACTTGTATTGGTTCAAGCAGACGTGCTCTCTCGCAAATGCACTTTTGTTGTCGTTATTTACCGTTGCGTCGGCAAACGTTGGCTTTAGCGTTTATATTTTGTGGGAAGCTGATGTGTTTATGGTTTTATAGTGGTTCGGTATTGATGGGAAAAATTGCATTTGGTTTCTTTTATATAGGTACCTCTGTGTAGTTTTTATAAAGAACTAGCTTTTGCCCGCGACTTTGTCCGCGTGAATGTCGGTTATCGTAGATGCAGCGGAACTCGCAGATTAAAAAGTAGCCTATGTCCTTCCCCATGGTTCAAGCTATCTTCACACCCAATTTTATCAAAATCGGTTCTGCCGTTTCGTCACGAACTCTATAGTATAAGTATATAGTATGGAAGTATGGACTAGCGACCTGCCCCGGCTTCGCTTGGGTGCAATGTAGAGACTAATGTGGTGTCAGAGTGGAGTGATATTTCTTTTTATCGCAACCACAACTACCTTTACAGGTTACAACCCAATGCGATAGTGTGGTATTTAAATAATTCAATCTTATTACGTATAGCATAGTAGGTACATATAATGTAATCTTTGTGAATTCATTCAGAGAGCAAGAAAAAAATCAATTCTGTCGGCAGTGTTATTGTGTGCATTTTAAAAGAATAAGATAGCGTTTTCGATGTAAGCTCAGCCGGTTTAATTTCTTCCGATATCTTGAACAATTATCGTGATATTTAAATAAAATAACACAAAACAATATCAAACTATACGTGTAAACCTTCCTCTTGAATCTCTCTGTAGTGACCTCCCATCATGTTTTAAAGTCTCTAACACCACTATGACAAGCACTACAAGCTAATATAACTATACTTCGGTCACAATAAGATTAGACATATACACAAACCTTTTTCACAGTCCGTTCAACCGATTTTGACTTATATTGCGTTGGTGGCATGACAAATGGCAGCTGCAGTAAACAGTTGTTATTGTAACCACTTTTTTGCCTCTAATGTCATCCTTAAGCCTACGGAATAGAAGTCAAAATCGGTTGAAGGGACTGTAAAAAGGATTAGTGTGTATGTTTAAATTTCATGTAAAATTGTATGTAATTAATATTTTTTTTGTTAAATTCAATTTTATATTTCTACACCGGCAACGGTAGTATATGTAAAGCTAAATACATATATTAATTTTAAGATCTCAATGTACCTACCATATACTCAGAAATAAATGATATTCTATTCTAATCTTATTGTGAACGGAGTATGAACAAAATTAATGCAGTTATTCCTATCGTCATCTGAGTTTCATTCCTATATAACCCGACAAGGTATCACCTAAAGCTCGTATCTTTTGATGAAAACCGAATTAAAATCTGTTGCGTTATTTAAAAGATGTAAGCGTACAAAGGAACAGACTGCGGGAAGCGACTATGTTTTCTACTATATAGGGCGACTGGTAATTAGTGTACGATACAACGATACGATACATACGATACACGTGATTGTGTTCATGACAACAAACAACTTTACGGAAGAAAAAATGTTTTTTGTACTGGTTCACTTTAGGTCACAGGCGTGCGCGCGCGTCAATTTCATACGGCTGTTGAATGAATGAATGAATGAACGAATGAACGAATGAACGAATGAATGAATGAACGAATGAATGAATGAATGAATGAATGAATTAATGAACGAATGAATTAATGAATGAATGATATATTTATTTGCATGAATATAGGTAGTCAACATAGGTCTTAAGATTAGGAGAGTTTCACTATATTCGGCATTTCTGCCGTACAAATATTTAGATTTTTCATTAGCATGCATGATTTGTAACATGTAGTAATTAGCAACACTTTACATAAAAATACTAATAATAATGTCAAAATTTAAATTTATATTACAATGCAATTAACAAAATTAAATACGATTCTATTATCTAATTTAAAATAATAATTTTATATAAAAACTAACGATCAACAATAATGGTGTCATGTCATTAAAAAATAAATAAAATATAGCAAGATTAATAAGATGTCAACAATTAGATGTCATAATTATAGTAAGTGTTGTGTTATTGTGATAAAAGTGAACCAGTACAAAAAATATTTTCTCTTGTTTGTTATCATGAACACAATCACGTATTTAAGTATCGCACACTAATTACCAGTCGCACTATATAGAGAAGAAACAAACATTATAAAGAGGAGTAGAATAGACCGATGTGTCCTCGAAGTAATGGTTCTATTATATCATCCGTTATCATGAAGTGTTGAGAGCACCTATGCTCTCAACCATTTCTATTTCTATGCTACCATTCCTAAACGGTAGCATAGAAATAGAAATGGTTGAGAGTCTTCATAATATGTCTAACCAAGCTATCCAGTGGACAGCTTGTACGACAATAAGAAAAGTAAATAAAATAACCTAGCTTCTAATAAAATTTTAACAGTCACATACTTAATACAAAGTAAAGTGCAAAGAAAATGAAATGTCAACGCATCTTCGTTCCTCAAGAGTCAAGATATAGGTCCCACATCGTTTTGGGGATCACCGTCCTAAATGTATGATGATTCTAGTAAGTTACATTAACCACTCTATGTATCAATAAAGTGGAAAAACTAGGAATTTCTCCTGTATCGTGGGAGCAAATGAATTCGCGGATTAAAAAGTAGCCTATGTTCTTTATCAATCTTACTATGTAACACATTTTAACAAAATCGGTTCAGAACTTTAACAAACCAACACACTTTTCTTTTTATAATATAAGTAAGGATTAAAACCGCCATACGATACCTACTCATTTTTTATTCATTCAATCACAATTAGATAAATTGAAAATATTCTAAATTCAAAAAATATTTACATCGAAATAGGATTAGGATTATTAATTTTTCAAATTTTCAAATACTCAGACGACAGCGTTGACCTTTTTGACCTCGTGTCCCATGTTAAGGTTGACGAATTAGGTAATTTTCTTTAAGTAGGCAGCTATTGAATTCAAAATAAATATTTCAACCTCCAGACTAATGACGTTGCCATTATTTTATTTGAAGTCGTTTTTTGTAATTGTCATACGATATAATATAGTAGGTATTATATTCTAATTCAATCGTAAATGGGACATGTTTTAACATATCTACGTCTTTTAATCAAATTAAAATGTGTATCGTAGACTCATAGATAATCGATTTTGTCTTTTAATTTACTAGACTAACTACCGAATTATTAATTAGGTAGCTTTTGCTGCTGTAGATAATTACTTAAAGTGAATATTTTTTATAATTAACAATAAATTAAAAGTGAAAAATTAAACGGGATTAAAACTACATAAAAAAAATTCAATACTGTATTATCTAATTAGAATTTATAATGTAACTGCTTTCGCCCGCGACAGACTAAGTCGCGGATTAAAAGTAGTCGATATCCTTTCTCAAGGTACAACCTATGTTCATACCAAAAATGAAAATCGGTTCAGCCGTTTCGTTGTGAAAATATAACAGACAGACAGACTACTCTGTCTGTCTGTGTTTCGTATTTACAATATTTAGTATGGATTGCGAAATCAATCAAATCAAACAATATTAGCTAAACTAAGCTCCAAAATCATGTCATCACTCTGGTAATTTAATTTCAATATTATCTAGAGTCCACCTATCGATAAAGAAAAGTAATTTATTTACAATTTGTGCTAATCTGGCACGAATCCAAGTTTTTTTTTACGATCTCAGACTAATGACCTTCGTGACCTTTTTGACCTCTTGTGTCACATTCAAAACACTTTAGGGTTGGCGAAACCTTCATTTGTTTAGATTTTAGACAGCTGATAATTCCGTAGATAATTAGTTTGTGGAATCAAAGTGACTTAAAATGAAGATAAGATCGCTCATTAATTCAGAATGAAAACAAAATGATGTTTAAAATCACGAGCTGGGGGAATTAAAAGATGAGATACATATTGTATTAAACTTATTTTGAACTAAGTTTTGCCCGTGACTTCGGCGTTACAGAAAATCATACTTTATTTTACTTTATCATCCATACTTAAATCATCATCATCATCATTTCAGCCGAAAGACGTCCACTGCTGGACATAGGCCTCCCCATCAAACATCCATACCTACTGCGGTCGCCTGCGGATTGGCGACCGCAGTTTGTATGGTATGTATGGATGTTATAAAGGCACAGAGAACGCTGCTGCCCATTCTCTGGTGAGTCCCTTAGTCGCCTCTTACGACACCCACGGGAAGACATGGGATGGTGTTATTCTTTACGTCCGACACCACACATACTTCCATACTTTAATATTATAAATGCGAAAGTAACTCTGTCTGTTGCGTTTTCACGACAAAACGGCTAAACAGATATTGATTAAATTTGGCAAGAAGACAGCTTAAACCCTGGACAAGGACATAGGCTACTTTTTAATCGCGACTTTGTCTGCATTCACGATAACCGACCTTCACGCGGACGAAGTCGCGAGCGAAAGCTAGTATGATATAATTTATGACCATCAGAAGTAATGAAAAACCTAGTTATTATTTGGAAAAAAGATCTTATTTATTTTGTCAATGACTTGCATAACAGGGACCTACTTATTCAAATCATGACAACCCTTACCTTATGTGACCTTAAACCTTCAGTGTAAACCCAGCTTTACACCCTTCGGTTTGTTTGTAGTTCTTTGATATGGTAATTTATAATTACTAGATGGTACAACTGGACCTTTAGAGTCTCCGAATAACTCTAAATTCGACCTCTACCGTCTACGAAACTAGGTTCATTACCATATTATTAGCTTTTAGATTTTCTGTAATAACTTTGGTAGCCCGTGGAAGGTATTAGCCGGTATTAGAAGGATTGGTTTGGTTGTGTATTCGTGTCGACTTGGGCTAAGAATAGATCGCTATTTGCGTGTATAGTGTTTAAGGGAACCAAAAAAAACAAAAACATTTTAAGCATCAATTCTTGTCACCTATACCCTGTTCACAATAAGATTAGACATAAACACAAACCCGAATCCGAATTTGACTTCTATTCCGTAGGCTTAAGGATGACATTAGAGGCAAAAAAGTGGTAACAATAACAACTGTTTACTGCAGTTGCCATTTGTCATGCTACCAACGCAATATGAGTCAAAATCGGTTGAACGGACTGTAAAAAAGGTTTTTGTAAATGTCTAATCTTATTGTGAACAGGGTATCATTTGACACGAAATAATACAATGAACTGTCAAAAGCAGTGCATTTCACTAATCTATAGATACAAATAAATAAAATTGAAGTGCCGGTTTAAAATTACAACTTTTTACTCAATGTATTACGAATGTATACACAGAACTTTTACTAAAAAAAATTTTTTTTTTTGTTTTTATAGTTCTGTATGTTCCAGCTGATTTACTAGCAGATAGCTAATGATATAAAGACTGAAGGCTACTATTATTTTGGAAAAATAAATAGGGTATCAACTGTTCCAAATAAAACCTCCGCGAATAACCGACATGGTCGCGGACGATGTCGTGGACATACGCTTGTATGTACCTAATGTAATTTTTTTTTCCTCTTTTTTAATAGGGTCTTTTATACCAATGTATATGCCAGTCCCATCGGACCTTATAATCTAAATCTTAACAACACAAACTTAATTAAACTATTGGCAGCTCCGGAGTTAGGTATCGCCAAAATATGATGGAACATGCAAACATCGTTCATATTTATGTCGAGCTCTCTAAGAAGATCCTCTCTCGCAGACTGAAATCTAACACACTCCGTCAATAAATGTGTAACATCCTCCAGTGTGCCTACCTAATGTAATGAATTAATAACATATACTTACCCTATTTGACAACATCAATAACTCAACCTCTCTAGTTCCCATACACAAACCACTTGATTTTACGTCCCAACAATAATCACCCACTCCTATACATTGTAATTCGAATTAATTGCGAACTTCACAATGGCCACTAAACCGATACAATGTACTAATTACATCAAACGGAATACTTGATGAATAGTCAGGATTCCGTGGCCATCAATAACTAGCCTAAACATTTAGGAGATGCCTAAATAGCAACAGAACATTGCTATCATGGATCTAATTACATAAATTCGGATCATTGTTCATGCGTTGTTGTGGTCTGTGGGTATATTGTTTAATAATTATATAGTGGTTATAATAGTTTATGCATAACCATAGAGGACAGTATCTAAGAATACTACACACACACATACACCCACACGCACACACCCACACACACACACACACACACACACACACACACACACACACACACACACACACACACACACGCGCACAGACACATCAGATATTAAATACAAACTAAAATTTGCTTTTTTATCTTCAATCGCCCAGGTAGATCTATAACTTAGTCCTTGTCTATCGCGGTCCTTTTCTTTAGCTGCCTGGTAGAAACGGAGACAATTGTCTAATTTTAGTTTATTTAGTTTGTGAACAAGGGAATCGGCACCAGTATTTAAATAATTTGTGATTTATTGTCCTATGTTGTATTCTAATTCTAATGTTTTTTTCTTTTGTTTAATTTTTAATTCTTATGTTATTCATATGATTTTAAATCATTTTTATTATTCTGTTGCTATATAATAATGATAATTTTTAATGTTATTAATGACTCTCTGCATGTGTAGTAATAGTATGACGGGCCGGTGTCCGCAACTCCACGTCCCAGCGCGTATAACCATTAGAGCAGAGAGAAAATGAAATAAAAACAAATAAATAAATTCAGGTTTCCTCACGATGTATTCCTTCACCATGTCAGTGAAAATAAACTTAGAAAGTACCTACCTACCTATGAAATTGAAAAAATCTCATTGGTACACGAATATTTAGACCATTAGGAACATAGTGTTTGAATCATAGTAGATCGGACCCCAGGTAAACAGTGATTACAGAACCTATAATTCTACGACAAGGTTATTGAAAGACACAACATTTAACTTTAAACTATTGTAACAAAACATTAAATCATAAAATAATACTAGTTTCCAGTTACCAAAGCAAACATTTGTAACATTTCGGCTGCCACAGTAAAACTATCAAGGCCAATGCGGTACACATTTCAGCCATTTCGAAGGAGAAGCAACAAATAAATCAACATAAACTTTATTAGGTCGGTCTATGCTAATTAAAGACCAACGTTATGAATAATTTACTAAGACCTACTGGCAAATGTGGTAATTTAGGTGAAGTGAGTTCGGGGTGAGCTGACTATCTTTAGCATCAGAGTAAGAAAAGTATTCGATTTCCGAATTGGAAATACGACCTTCATAATAGATATTATAGCATTGGGATTTCAGGGCCATGCAACAAGGTAGCTCGTGAAATTCAAACATCCTTATTATTTTTTTGCAATTTTCAGCGCAGTAACTTAATGTTTAATCCACAGATATCGATAGACCTAGATAACGCAAGAGCAACTACTTCGCGTGCCTAGTTTCGTGCCCAGCTTACGTACAAAAATCGTAAGTAAAAAAATAAAGTAAACGTTTCCTTCCATCGGTAAGTCATTTTGTGATTAATATTATGCCTAATTAATTAAAAAAAACAATTATTTTAAATCTAATACCCTCAGTAATACCTGGTAATACCAAATTTAAGAAAAACAAAATATTGTGACGGCATAATAGGTAGTCAAAAAATGGCACGCTTGGTTTTCATACAGATCGTGATACTTGCGTTATCTAGGTTTTATCTATATCTGTGGTTTAATCATTAAAATTATAAACATAGATCTCCAAGTTTACATAACTCGTAAATGTGCCTATTTCATGAAAATATGACCCTTACGAGTAATAATAATTAATTCTGTAAATGCCTGAATATTATTTTGTTGTCTGCCCCGATGCTGAGGATTGATAAGGCATTTCAATCAGGACCGATTGAAATGAATTATAATTATTTCTGCTTATTTTATCAACCATTTTAGATTGTGTGCCTTATTATTTCAAATGTATTATTTAAGCTTCTAAACATACATAGCTTACTTATTTAATATTAAAGTCCTTATTTATTTAGGTACTGTAAGAGCTCAAATCTGATGTGTCTAGGGTTGCCTACTATATAATATAGTATCCTACTATATTAGAGGCGCGAGATAAAAAAATGGGTGCGTGTACTTATGTACGAGCGTGAGAAGTTATACTTCTTTGGCATTATTAAAAAAGTATATAAGCACAATTTGAATTGTAAACAACGCCATCTCTGACGTACATGCTGAACTACTTACTGCCTTCCAGTAAGTAGTTCAGCATGTACGTCAGAGATGGCGTTGTTTACAATTACTCCCGTGAGAATTTTGTGTGACGCTGTGCGCGCGCATGCGCGAATCGTAAAATTTCACTCTCATCATTTTTTCATAACGCGCCTAAAGAAGTATAACTTCAAAAAATAAAGTAGTTTCGCCTGAAACTACTATATTTTACAGGCATCAAACTCTTAGCAATAATATTCGTTTCAAAATGTGTAAGCGTAAAACCAAACGTCAATACCTATTTTTAACGATTCTGGAATGTCAAGTTGACAGATGCGTTCAATAATTCACAAAATATTCTTTAAAAATAATAAAGTACCTACCTAATTTTTGGAACCTACTATTTTTTTTCATCTTTTCGTTATCTATTATATTTTTATGGGTAAAAATTTTAGAACTACTATATTTATCTAATATATAAAATTCTCGTGTCACAGTTTTCGTTCCCGTACTCCTCCGAAACGGCTTGACCGATTCTGATGAAATTTTGTGTACATATTGGGTAGGTCTGAGAATCGGCCAACATCTATTTTTCATCCCCTTTTTTCACCCCTTTTTCATCCCCCAAGGTAAGTAGGTAGATCGGGACAGGACAACGTCTGTCGGGTCAGCTAGTATTTATATAGTATAGTACAGGGTCTCCCTAATTTGGGGTCAAATGGCCGTGTGTGAAAATGTCCCCATATATTTGACCCTCAAAGAGTTGGCAACCCTAGATGTGTCCTTACGGTACCGGTCCGATGTACAGACGCCAGCAAGTCAACCTACCCGAAACTGTCACATTTTCCCAATCAATCTTGAACCTTATTCTTTAACCACAAAGTTGAAAATCGATTAAAGAAATTTGACAGATTGTAGTACAGCTTGATGTGCTGGCGTCTGTACGAATTTACTATGTTAGTGGTGGTTCATTGAATTAAAGACAAACTATTTATCACTTTATATTATTTAAGGAACACGTCGGCCACTGATGGCTCAGGTCAAACCACCCCTTGTCATATCAAAAATAAGACTAAAGTTCTAAATACGAAGACCTTCTAGAATGAATCCAGAGCGTTTAGAAGAAACATTTAATCAATAGTTTCGACCAGCATATCATAATATTATGACTGCAACCTTTACAGTTTTCGTTTTCGTTTTACTTTTCGTTTTCGTACTTAGTTCTTATTTACCTACCTATAATCTATACTAATACTAGCTGACCCGACAGACGTTGTCCTGTCCCGATCGACCGAATGGGGGATGAAAAAGGGGTGAAAAAAGGGGATGAAAAATAGATGTTGGCCTATTCTCAGACCTACCCAATATGCACAAAAAATTTCATCAGAATCGGTCAAGCCGTTTCGGAGCAGTACGGGAACGAAAACTGTGACACGAGAATTTTATATATTAGATTATAAAGCTGAAGAGTTTGTTTGTTTGTTTGGTTGAACGCGCTAATCTCAGGATCTACTGGTTCGAATTGAAAAAATCTTTTTGTGTTGGATAGTCCAATTATCGAGGAAGGCTTTAGGCCGGCGAAGCCGGGTCGGGTCGCTAGTATTATCATAAATGGTAATAAACTGGCAGAGAAAATTACCAGAAATAATTATAATAAATATCAATCGATTATGCTTTGTCAATCTCTACCATCGCCACTTCACCTATAGTTCATCGAGGGAGGTTGTGACAATAGAATTGCGGGTGGGATGAATTGACAGCACCACAAGAGCCGAAGGAAAATTTTAGAGTATAGACCGGAGCTTAGATCGTGACGTATTATTCATTGAACTAAACTTTCTTTCAAATATTATAAACACTCGTATACCTGTAGTACTATAAAATAATACAAGCTGTCCGCGCATAACGCATTGACGCAAGGTCATACCCGAGCAATACACATTGCCCGGGAATGACCTTGGGTCAGACCGCTGCGTGCTTTATGCTAGACGACGCGACGGCGATAAACTGGTTGTCTCTCTCTCTCGCTCTGCACCCACACCGCGCCCGCCACACCCTACCCCGCGCTCTCCTCGTCGCACGCAGTCAGTAGCATAGTCAGTAGTGCTCAAACGTTTACACAGACCGGCTTGTTCGTTCTTCCGCGAGGGGTCTAAAGGTAAATTAACTCGTTTTTTACCGTTTTGCTATTTTGTCATGTTTATTTTTTAGTGTCATGATGTTTATTTTGTGTGTGTTTAATGACTTATTGGTTATTGCACATTTTTATGTTACGTTTGGATTTTGACGCAATTAAAGTAGTGAATTGAAATTTTAATGTGATAATAGTTACATATGTTAGTCTACAAAAAAAAACTTAACACGGCTTATAGTATTTAGGTTCAGCACATCCAGCCTTGCATTTTAACTCTCACCCCTGGTTCGTGCGCTGGCAATGCTAAATGCTCTTCTGGCATCAACGCCAAAGTGTGATTTATTTGCCGCCAAATAGATGGTTGTGTGTCGTGAATGTTTGAGATTTTGTGGAAATATAGAGATTTATTTTTGTTATTTTTGTATTACCCATTTTTACTTACTTTTTATTTGTTACTTTACTTAGTTTTGTACTTTTTATATGTTCATGTACTGTGCAATTATATGGACACTGTCTGTTATGTTGTAGGTACATGTTACTTGTAAATAAATAAATATATCTTCAACTTTATGATTTCATTTTGTTCTAGCTGATTTTGACAATGCATGAACCAAGTACTTCAGCAAATACAGTAGCAATTGCAAAACAGATCGGGAATTCATACGTTACTTGTCCAAAATGCAAAAACCAATGTGACTACCATTCCGATGATTCTTCACATTACAAAGGTGATTCTGACATCGATTATCATGAAGAGATAGAAGCCGAAACGAAACATAAAAAGCCACTCCCTAAAGGACCTCAAACCTCTACATCTACGGGAGAAATCGTAACTCCATTCACTTTCTGGAGTTTGTTTTTTGACGAATCAATACTTGCGCACATTATAGACAGCACTAACAAGAAACTTAAAAATGTCAGCAAAAAATATAAAAATACCACAAAAATGAACCTCAGTCCCTTGTGCATGGATGAACTACATGCATTTTTGGGCCTACTAATTTATTCGGCGGTCTTTAAAACAAATGAAGAAAACGTTGATGCCCTATTTGCCACGGACGGTACAGCATACGAAATATTTAAGCTAGTAATGGCAAGAAAACGTTTCATTTTATTACTGAAATATTTATGTTTTGATTCACCAAAACCAGAAGGAAACGAGTGGAGTTCTCACGAAGAAATCATTGCCCCGGTCTCTTACGTTTTTAAGAAATTTGTAGAAAATTGTAAAACAAACTTAACTCCTGGCCCAATTGTGAAAACTGAAGACATATACTTTAGTGCTAAAAATAAACTTTCCGCCAAACACTGGAATCCTAGTGCGTATGGAATAAAGATTCAGTTTGTATATGATGTTGAAACTAATTATTGTTACAATGGGCATCTTTGTACCAAAGAGTGTGAAGGCCAGGGCCATGACATATTGATAGAAGACGGAATCGTAAAGAAAAATCCCAAAGAAGATGAAGAATCATTGAACACATTTGAGAAAGCCAGAACATTGGACGATATTTATTTCAGAAGAACTGTTCTTCTCACTTGCTATCGTCCAAACACGCGGATGTGGCATATACGTGTACTGTATCATTTATTGGACACTAGCGCTTTAAATTCTTTTATCTTATACCAAAAGAATACTGAAGACGATGACAGTATTGAAACATTTTTTAAAGATCTAGCACGCTGTCTCGTATTAAATCAACTGCTAAAAAGAGCTACCCTTACTTGGTTGCCGTTTGATTATCGACTTTCAATTCGACGGGTCTTGGGTAATGATGCACCACCATCAGAAGTGCCAACTGCAGCGGTGGATAGAGAATCCTCAGATCCAAGTCAAAATAAAAGAAAAACTTGCAGAATGTGTCCTCCATCTAAGAAGAGGAAAACTAAGTACTTTTGCCTGGACTGTAAGATTCCTATTTGCTTGCAATGTTCTCAAATGGTGTGTACGACATGTGCTGAAAATTTTACAGGTGTTTAGAACACACATTTTTTTTTATAATATTTGAACAATTTATGTTTTTTAATGCATTACTAAAAACGATTATTGGATTTGGTGAATAAAGCATTGTTATTGTATGACATTTTTGTTTGAATTGATTATGCTATGCTGTTAGTATGATCATGGTTAAATGAACCTATCCAACCAATCAAGACACGACATGCAACTAATCATTTGAAACTGACAGCGCCTTTATATCGTAGCAATAAGAACAGTTTTTGTAGTTCGTTGCTGGACAACAGCGTTTTCCTCAACTAGTTTATGTCCAGTTGCACCTTGACTGTTATGCTTCAAACAGACTGATGAATCCCGCTCAAAATACGACGTGCAACACGACAATAATGCTGTGCATCTACCTCCATGTAAGTTCAACTTGAGGCTCATATTTGACACTCCATTGGGAACAGAGAGTTGACCCACAGATATAGATAGACCTAGATAACGCAAGAGCAACTACTTCGCGTGTCGAGTTTCGTGCCTAGCTTACGTACAAAAATCGTAAGTAAAAAATTAAAGTAAACGTTTCCTTCCATCGGTAAGTCATTTTGTGATTAATACTATGCATAATTAATTTCAAAAACAATTATTTTTAATCTAACACCCTCAGTAATACTTGGTAATACCAAATTTAAGAAAAACAAAACATTGTGACGTCATAATAGGTAGTCAAAAAATGGCACGCTTGGTTTTCATACAGATCGTGATACTTGCGTTATCTAGGGTCTATCTATATCTGTGAGTTGACCAATATAATAGCAGTCTTTAATTGCACCCTGCAGTGCAAAGACCTCTTCTAATACAGACAAACATAGATCACCACAGCGATCGGCGATTTCCAACTTATACTAAATGTAATTCTACGTCACCTTACTACGATTTCCTTCATCGATGTCAGTTATGTACAGAGGCCAGCAATACAAGCTACAACACTGTCAAATTTCTTTGATAGATTTTCAACTTTATTCCAAGACGATAAGGGTCATAGTTAATTGGGATTTGACAGTTTAGTATGGTTTGATGCGCTGGCGTTTGTACTCATGATTAACATATGACATCAATAATGTCACATTGATACGTGTCAGTGCCGGGTTACGAACCCAAAGCTTCGTGCAAGACAGGCGCCATAATCACTAGGTCATCAGGACATTACCTACAGCCCCTACTCTGCACTCAACATTCATAAGGGTGCAACTAGACCGTGGCAAATCGTAGTCGACCGCCCCGTGTGGTGTAGGCACGGGCACACACCACGCAGTGGACTTTTATTAGCATGCTGATGATAGTGACATAGATTCAGTACTGATACCATAAAACAGTAATACTATTATCTATTCGATTTATTCTCATATACTTATCTATACTAATGAGATAACGAGGTAATGTTTGTTGGGGAATGACGCGGGCAAGTATGACGTAGAGTCGGCAATTATTATGGTGACAGAACCCTTAAGAAACGCCTACCCTACATAGTTAATAGTTTGCCCGAGGTTATCAGACAGGAGCTAGTGTAAAATAAGTTTAAGAAGATGCTTAACAAGCATATAAAATAAATATTATGCATAAGGTGAACAATAACACTAGCAAGAAGTAATATTTCTGCTCTAATCGATAATGTAAATTATAAAACTAGCGTAGGTGTTTTGAACTCTGGTACTCAAAGTAAAATTTAACTTTGTAGAACCAAAATTACCTACCAGTGTTTTGACAAAAGTAGACGCACAAAGGTTTATCTACTTATCTTAGTTACATAGCTTAGTTAGTTTATCTTAGTTAGCCAGGCAGCAAGCAAAAAAAAAAAAAAATTCATTCATTTCTGTTAGGAAAGTGCTACTACACACTTGATGAGTTTCTTGATGACACGTACAACCAGACACTATTATAACTTATTTTATTGATTGTTATTTTTGCTGGTGACATTTGTAATGGTGGAATATGTACTGCATGGATTTTATTTTCTCTCTTTGACATACATTTTAATATGACTACATTATTGACACTATTTTTATTGACTTTATTTAACTCTTTGAATTTAGTATGGGTGAAATTCAAAATCTATTAATTAATATCTAAATCTAATTATCAAAATTTGTTGGACTAATTTTTGTTATGATTTTAGACACATAATACCGAAATCTGAATTGTATTGATTTGATTTAATTTCATTAATTCACTCATTCATTGTGGCGCCACTTGGGGGAGGCCTATGTCCAGCAGTGGACGTCTTTCGGCTGAAATGATGATGATGATGATTCATTTTAAATAAGTGCTGCATAAATATTCGAATCTGTTAATTGGTTTTGTGTAAAATTGTGTCGATTTTTAATAAGGATAACGTTTTCAGGAGTTAGGTAATGGTAGGGACCTAATAAGGATTAATATCTAATTTTCTATATGTTTAGCATCAATTTATTTTAGATTGTGTGTAGTGCTCATAGTTTCAATACAATGTAAAAATTGTTTAAGAAATTAATAATCATAAAATAAAATAATAATACTGATTCCCGCGAGTCTAGACGGTTTTGGGAGATTTTTTTTATTTGTAAGTTTCTTTAATAACTTAAATAAATCAAAATTGGTAAAATAAACCTAATGCCAATATCATTCAGGGTTTATTTTACAACATTTTCTAGAAATACTACTACTGTAATAGTCTCATTTTATTAGAAATAGAGAACTAACGTCACCGACAACGCACGGAGAATCAGCACGTTTTAGTGGAAGTAGGCCGACCATGTCTGCAGACGGACAGACGAGGATGGAGCAGATACGCTATAGAGTGGAGACCGCGTTTGGGCAAGCGTAGTGTGAGACGCCCTGTGGCCTGGATGGACCAGCTGCCAGACTGTATTGGTTACAATGATATAATACACTTAGATTCGTTACCCGCGCTCAATAATGGCAATATTAAAGCAAGGCAATTGACGGGGTTTCACTTAGTCACGTACCACCCAGTGTCGCGGCTATACGTCAGTATCGCTCGTAATTCACACATAACTGACGTAATAAAATTTGTATGTTTATCTTTTTCTAACAGGTGTACGCTGTATGCTTATGTCCTTTTCTTTGCACTGTATAACTGATATGTAGATATAAAATTTTGCGCCGTTTTAAAGTGCACTAATATTCGTGTATGACGCGTCTGCAATGCAGCAATGGACGGCAAAAAACTGATATTATAAAAAGAAATAGGGATCTGTAAGTAAGAAGAAGTTAGCAAAACCTAGTAATAAAACATGACATGTGGCAACATAATTTTTTTTTTTTTACATTTCGAACTTCTGCATGTAACCACATGCATTTGGTGAAGTTTGGAAACTAACGTTGCTAATATAACAGGCTAAATAATGAATACAGAAAGAAATAAACTAAGTGCAGTAAATGTTAGTCTCATTTCACAACAGAGAAATAATGTAGCCACAACAAGGAAACAACGACACAACCCCATCAAAAGCAGGGTAGCGGGATATCGACGTCGTTCTCACTACATTACACTTAACGGATATATAATCGTATGTTGTAGTTATAGCACAATGTTGTTTGAGACTCATAGGGATTCCTAAATCTATACAAATAAACGGGTGTGTTCAATCTCACGTAGAGAGAGAGGAATTATTCAAAACAGGATAAATTACAGGTTGGAATTATAAATAACATATTCTCAATAATAGCGACGGTGGTTGTCTTTTGTTCAGAGATTCATATTTTAAAGAATTTAATTACGAAGTGATGTGATGTTTATAATTGTATAAATCGGACTGAAATACATGAAGTATAAAAGTCCAAAAAAAAAACAAAAACATATCAAAATTTTGTGTCTGTTTGTAATGTAAGAGTAACAGCTTTTTACTGAAGGCGAAATGGTATCGTGGACGACTAACGGAGCGCGGGGAGGTGGAATGGCCGGACCGCGCGTAATATTGCACGCTTTTTTTTATAAATAATTCTATTTGCTCTGTTTTATTAAAACAAACCCATAATCCAATAATGTATTTAATGGTAAACGTGTTGACAAAATTTTATTGAAATTGCTCAAATTACAATCGAATAAAACTGGTTTTTCTCATAATGGACGTATATAAAATGCTGATTTTGAGAAAACTTTGCGACTTTTTTGTATCGAGGCAAATTGTGTCAATCGTGTTTTGGCCCTCTAATTTACTAAAGAAAATCTTTAGTATTTATGATCACGAAAAAGAATAAGGAAAAATTGTAGTTTTAGAGGATAAAAATTGATTCTGCGTGAAGGCAAAATGCGTCAAAACATCTTCTTTGGGACTCATTTCGCCTGAATGCATTTGAAATGTACACGGTACTAATAACAAAAGATCTATTTTTGTAATTTTTGTCTGTCTGTTTGTTCCAGCTAATCTCCGAAACGGCTAGTCCGATTTTGACAGGTCATTCATTGGCAGATAGCTGATGTTGTCAGGATTCAGTTTTATTATTTAGAACTAGAATTAGGGATCCGTGCAAAATAAAAAAACCCACAGATAATCGAAATTCACGCGGACGAAGTCGCAGGGCATCTAGTAAATAAATAAACTCAAAAATTTTGTAAAAAATTACACATACGCATTCAACCATATTTTTTTGTTTTTATTTTTTTTATAATCATCTGTCTCACCTTTTCCAAACTATGATCGAGTCGGCCAGAGGAGGAGCTCGTGGCTAAGCCGTACAGATCGATCGGTCAAAGGTTAAGCTACGCTAGCTGCGGTCGGTCTGTGGATGGGTGATCATCCCTTTCATACCGAGTTCCCTCCGCCGTTGGTCCCGGCTGTCATTTGTAGATCTTTGTCAGTCGTTTTGGGTAGTCAGAAGCCAGAAAGTTTGACAACCAGTCTTACCAAGGGGTATCGTGTAACCCAGTAACTGGGTTGAATGATGATGTTCGGGTCGGACAGTTCCAGTGTAACCCGATGCAGCTGAATACCAGTGTTTTACATGGAGCTACCTGCCTGTCTGTGTTCCACAACCCGGTTACTGGGTAACACGATACTCCTAGGTAAGACTGGTTATTATTATTATTTATTTATTATAAGTTCAAAGTTACATAACTTATAAACGAAGCCCCACAAAACCGTTGAAATGGTTTGACTGTGAGGTCTGGCGAGTCTTACAGGTATAGGTATCATATTATTATATTCTTGTTACATGTATAGGTAGCACTTTAACAAATTTCCAAATAATATGTTATGTTGTCAGGCTTCTGACTATGCTTTTCAAAGAACGGAAAGCATGTAAAGCCGCTTTTTCAGTTTATTATCAATTTATCAATGAAAACTACACCAGCATAATTGTTCTCCGTTTGCGCTGACCCTAGGGCACATAGTTATTATTTTTTGATAACTTTTGATACAAGAGTTGCAGACTATAAAAATAATACTTCGGTAAATAATCTTTTGAAAGAATACAAGCAATGCGCTTGCCTTTACTAAATAGTAGGGTGCGTCAAGGTGGCAGAACTGTGACTAGGGAGTTCTAGGAGATTTGTGTATTAAACATCCCACTAATATTTACGACATTATTGCATTTGTACATGAATTAAAAAATAATAGTTTAAAAAAACTAAAAACACGCTTTTTATAGAAAACCAAACTAAAAAATAGAAAATAAATTTTATTTAAAAAAAAAGTTCGGTTTTCTATAAAAAGCGTGTTTTTAGTTTTTTTAAACTATTACTTATTTTTTACTTTCTAGTTTGGTTATATCTATATCTATAAATATTATGTACATTTATTCTACCAGGGGCGCTTGTGCAGTACTATCCTAGTACATAATAGCTGTTTTTTCGGCAACTAATTTTGAACGACTTATGTTTTTTTTTTGTTTTTTTTTTAAATAATTTTATCAAATTAGTGTATTGTCATCGGTCCTCGATAAATCTACAAAGTTTGAACGAAATCTGGCCGTTTAAAGTGGGTCAAAATCGCGCCCAAAGAAGTCGGTTACAAACACTTATGTTTTTTTTTTGTTTTTTTAAATAATTTTATCAAATTAGTGTATTGTCATCGGTCCTCGATAAATCTACAAAGTTTGAACGAAATCTGGCCGTTTAAAGTGGGTCAAAATCGCGCCCAAAGAAGTCGGTTACAAACAAACATACAGGTGAAGCTAATAAAAAGCTGGTAAAAACACAATCATTTGTCATATCGCTATCACCCGTCTTGCCTTGTATGGGCAACCTATGCAACCTAGCTAAATACAGTGTCTCACACTGCGGGTCATGGTCCCAACTTCGAATTCCCACACAAAACAAAATAAACTGACAACACATCGAAGGTTACAAAAATAATCCGAAAACAGAAACAATTTGACCCGCCCTTAGTTCAACAAGGAAACATCGAAACACAAGGCCATCAACTCAAACGTCACTCACACACCATTACACCTAACTGACATTAAATCTAACGTTATCGCCCAGCGTCCGCCATTTCCCGACGTCAAGCAACAATCTAGAGTAGTCCCGTGAATAAATCAGCTAGGGCACCTCTGATCCCTTAAATAAGTGGGTTCTCGTGTGTGAAATATCGAGTACGGGTGAGTTTGTGAGCTGTGTGCGTCAGTGTGGCGGTGACGGGTAAAGTGTTGGGTGATGTGGATTGAGGTTTTTGGTAATTATGAGGTATGGTGTAGAATACTATTGTTGATATGAAAGTGGTAAAGATCATGATCGGTGTTTGCTTTCAAAATGCTAATATAATATGAAAATCTCAATTAAGCGATCTCGAAATCGAAATAAAGTGAAGTAGGTAATAAAACTAGGTGATAAAATTTCAGGATGATCTACATTTAAAATGTTTCATTATTTAAAGATGTTAAAATTATATTGAACCAAGTTTTGTTTATTTTCATTTTAAAAAGGGAAGTTACAAAACGTACCGTTTTGTGTGTTTATTCGCGTAAGATTTTTGCAGACGCAACAGCAACCACAATTATCGAAATAATCACAAACATAAATTCTCAAATTACATTAAAAAGGTTCCATCAACGTGCCATACAAAACTAAACACCTCTCTCCCATACATGTGAGTATTCCCGCCATCTTGACGCGCACAATATCATTATTATTCAGGCGGTGAACACAACGAAGCGACACGTACGGCGGGCATCCTTCAAGCAGGACGAATATTGTGACGCGACTATCCGCCTACCTACGACAAATTATTATGTACAACTTTAACAGGTATAAAGAATAATAGTTGTTAGCGTATTTGGTAGTTAAACTTGCGTTATAATCATCACGCTTAGGCTGGACTTACACATTCCGAATTCCTCTCTGAATTCAGAAGCTTTCTTCTATATCTATACTAATATTATAAACAGGAAAGATTTGTATTTTTGTATGTAACGAATAAACTCAAAAACTACAGGTCCGATTTCAAAAATTCTTTCACCAATCGAAAGCTACATTATCGCTGAGTAACATAGGCTATATTGCAAATTTACGCAGACGAAGTCGCGGGGAAAGTGCTAGTAATTAATAATATGAATTCAGACTCTGAATTCAGAGAGGATGTGCGTGTCCAGCCTTATATTCGACTGCCCCGTAGGTCAACTAGTTGCAAGTGCCAATGCGAAGCGTGTGATCAGGTTTGATTCCTAAAACTTCTAATAGTTGTCACACATTATGTAGCAATTCGTATGGACAACCCGGTCTATCTTCGCATTCGAAATGAAAGCGATTTTTAAACATAACAGCTTTATAACTAACAAATGGTTTGTCACGGTTGATTAAACAAAACCATCAAAGACTGCCGGTATTTTTTGAACACCACTTCTAATCAAGCCAAAAACCAAGGACCTATTCCAATAACGGTCCCATTCATTAAAGGTACCAGGAAACCATAAAGTCATTGGTTCAACAAACCCGTAAACTTCGAGAGCAGCCGAAAGCCAACGTGTGTAGATTATTCAATCACTTCCCTCGAGTAATTGCTTTCGTTTCCTTTAGACCCTTAAAAGGGACAAAAGTCAACAATGGAATATCGGTATCTTCCTTTGGGTTTAGGAGGTCGGCACAGTCACTACGTGTAATCTACTGGGCCTCAAGAAAAAATCAATTATAATCTATATTTATTATTATTCTATAACTAGCTGACCCGACAGACGTTGTCTTGTCCCGATCTACCTACTTACCTGCCTATTTACCTACACCTACCCTACACCTACCCTACACCTACCCTACACCTACCCTACACCTACCCTACACCTACCCTACACCTACCCTACACCTACCCTACACCTACCCGATTTGTTATTTCTGGCTCAGAATGCGATAATGTAAAGAATGACTGAGTACATGAACAGAAACCTGACAAACACTAGAAGGAAGAACTACTATTTTTAAGACACAATATATTTCCTTAAGCAGAGATTCCTCTCTTCTACCCTATTGCCGTGCCCGACAGGGTTCATAATGTTCCTAATTAAAAACACCTACCACTTAAGTACATTTTTGCTATTTTTTAGCATCTCCAAATTAGTTAGCAACCAAATAACTGACCAAAAACCTTTCAATAAATCGTGACGTCATTCGCAAATAGACCAAAAAGAGTATCTATTAAAGCTGCGTTTACAACGGCACTTAATGATAGAGGATGTCTAAAAGTGGCGTCACTGGTAGCAATCATATTCTCATCTGCGTGCAAGAGACTATTGTCAGCAAAGTTAATTGTGTGGAAGTAGGTGTGTTGGTTGGTGATAGCATCCGATACATCTGTCGTTTAAGATGTAATAGTAAAGTTGAGTATGTGTGCAAAAAGATGGGTATTATCAACAGTAGCGTGGGAATTCATTTATTTTTACTAATATTAGTAAGATGATTATTAGAGGTAATCGAAGATACAGTTCCCCCAGTTTGGGGATCATCGTCCGAAATATGCTAATATTCTAATTCAGCCAGACACAGATAAGAAACGAGCATTAATCACCACGATTGCTGTAGGCGGATTGGCGATTTTAGACTTCAGGCGCTAACAAGCGACTTTTGCAGATTTTAAACTGAAAATCACGTCGAAATTTGCAGTGTAAATGATTTGAAAAAAATATGTGTTAAACTAAAACATTCTCATAATCATTTAGTATGTGAATATTGTTTAAGTTCATATTAAATAGTTTAATTAAATCGTGAAGTTGTGTCTGACGCGGACAAAACATTGATAATCACACAAAATCTACCAGGAATATTTAAACGAAATTTTTACTATCTTACAGACAATTTTATTATCTATCTTTTAGTATACGCCTTTTTTAAGTTTAAGAATACTATCTTTGATTTAATTTTTTCGACTAAACTTATACAATCTTATTACAAAAGAAGGTTTATCCTTAAACCAGGTTTAAACCATCGAGTCTGTTTTTATATTAAAAACTTTATCAGAGTCAAAATGTAGTTCGACATACAAAAAATGGCTCAATGGTTTAAACCTGATTTAAAGATAAACCTCTGGTCGCTCAAGGTCGCCGGCGTATAACGTCGCCTTAAATTAATTGTCCAGGTTTCCTCACGATGATTTCCTTCACCGATGTCAATGATGTGCTCATGTTCGTGCCCGGTTGCGAACCCACAACTTCATGCATGAGAAGCGGGTGCCTGAACAACAAGGCACCACTTTAAATACCTAATATATTTTACATTTAATAATCTACTTAAACTTTAAAATCTCCTTTTAAATTTTTTATTTTTTTACTCTATTTTGTAATAGCTGCTAAGGTACTTTTGCAATAGCAAAATTAATTTATTCTTATTCTTATCGAGGGTAGTCCAGGGGGCCAAGTCTGTTATTTTTATAATTTCGTCATCCCAACACGATCCCATTGTCATTTTGCTAAAAGTTCGTAATCTGCTAAATTCATAATGGTCGATCATTGACTGCACAATGACGTTCTAATGGTAGGCCACTGATCAAAGGAACTGTCAAAATTTTAGCAGATTACCGCCTAAGTCAGTCATTCAGTATGTCTATTCTGTTACAATCTCCCTCGGTGAACACCTAGGTGAAGTGAGCTGTCATCTGTCAGTCTGCTTTATCAATCCCAAGCATCGGGACGGATGACAACTCACTTCACCTAGGTGTTCACCGAGGGAAATTGTAACAGAATAGCACTGCAGTTGTCATTTTGTACGAGATTACCATTCTATATCATTTCTTTCAATGGCGTGTCAGTGGTTGACCATTGGAAAGTCATAATGACGCCATTATATTAGAAGATTACCGAACTTGTCAAAATCAACAATTATGAAATCAATGATAGACCATTCTGACACTATTGAAATAGCAGACTGGAGGCCCTGGGTTATTCGAAATATCTGCAATTACTTATTTACAAATTTGAGTCATAACCGAATGACGACTACTAATTAGTAACTATTACTGGCGTTGGTCAATCTGCAGTTGGAATGAAGTAAAGTTAAGTCATTCTATTCGTCCGTTTACATCATGAAAAATTTCATCAAGTTATTGTGTTCGAGTCAGTAGGGAAAGCTAAACTGAAAATTAAGACTATCTTGTCAATGTTAAGTGATTAATACAGCCTTTTAACTACAGACCAGAGACAATGTCGAATTGTTTCCAATTAGTTACTAATTTCGTCAATCATTCGAATGATCCGAACGAAATCATTTGTAGACGCGCCTCTCTGCTTCCACGCGAACGAAATCAGGGGTAAAAGCTATATACTTAGTAGCTAACAATTGGAACATGATTATGAAGGCATTCATACTAATATTAGATATAAATACAGGCAGTAAGAAATATATCTGCCAGCATGTCTGTAATCAATTATGCAGAATATCGGTACCCTGCGGAAAGAATACAGACCAAACTAAGAAATCTCTTCTTCATTGCTACAGGAACTAACAAGCTTTGTTACCTTTGTTACAATAACCATTCTCTTAAATCAAATATAAGTAATATTCCGGCAAAACGCTGCGACGTGAAAGGATATCATAATACATTCACATTTCAAATGCATGCATGATAAAGTTTGGAGCGAACGGAAGCTGGTACAAATTGTATTTCGTAACTCTAATTCCCAGTGGCCATCGTGAAACAGACAGAATAATCAACCTGGAACTTTAGCGGGAGACAGGAGATGGGATGGTATGGATAGTCTTAGTATTTGGTAGGTAATGATAATTAAATACGGTAAATAAGGGTTGAATGGGATAGAATAAAACAGTTACTGACTGATGGTTACCTAAATATATACATTCGGTTTAAAGACAATTTATTTCTCAAAAAAGAACATTACGGTTCAATTGCATATTGAGAAATGTATACAAAGTAATTAACAATAAAAGTCCGTTGTCCGTGTGGTGTCGGACGTAAAGAAAAGCACCATCCCATATCTTCCCGTGGGTGTCGTAAGAGGCGACTAAGGGATTTACCAGAGAATGGGCAGCAGCGTTCTCTGTGCCTTTGTAACAACCATACTGCGATCGCTAATCCGCCTGCCAAGCGTGGCGATTATGGCAAAACCCCTCCTTGGGGAGGCCTATGTCCAGCAGTGGACGTCTTTCGGCTGAAATGATGATGATGATGAATTAATAAAAAAAGGTAAAGTTAGTCTCTGCGACCACATACAGTTTCACAAAGAAACAATTAAAAGATATAATAGGTGACAATTCGGTGTTAGTACTTCGTTCTAACATATTCTTCTAGGGCTTTTATATACCAACCGTTACTGTTAAACACATCATCTGCAGTGCTATTCTTTTACAATCTCCCTCGGTGAACACCTAGGTGAAGTGAGCTGTTATCCGTCCCGATGCTAGGGATTGACAAAGCAAACAGACGGATGACAGCTCACTTCACCTAGGTGTTCAATAATATTCAATAATAGACATACTGGTATTTCATTATACAGTTTTCATTTCACGAGGTATTGCATAAAAATTTAAACTCCACTTCATTATATGTAGGGTATATTATGAACTATCTGTCATTAGTCTATGTGGTACATTATAATGACCAGCTTAAGACCGCAGGAACAAGTTGGATGCAAATCGCTTCCAACCGGTCCTCGCGAAAAACGTTAGGGGAAGCCAATGTCCAGCAGTTGACGTCCTACGGCTGATATGATGACGATAATAATGATAAAGAGGTTAATAATTTAAAAAAATATTTTGTGTACCCCACAGCTGCGCCTAATAGCCAAATGAATTGTAAACACAATCTGTGTCTATATGACAGTCCAAGAAGCCAGACAGTTAATTTCAAGGGGAACGTAAATAGAAACTCAATTAATGATAGTGCTGAAAGTAGCAGAGACCTGCAAACATAAATATTACATCCAGTGGCACGACTCACTGCCGTGCAGCGTTTGAATATGCATCGTGAAGACACACAGGTCCAAGTTGGTAGACAGATACGAGTAACAAAGTAGAGGACACATACATAAACTTTACCTTGGACGGTATAAGATTGTATTTACTTAGGTAAACTTAAGTATAATCAAATAGGTGAAGCTACTAGTGAATAGTACCTTGGAATATATGCAGAAGAAATCTCGAATGATACACAATCTTTTTACGAGTTAAAAGTTTGCTTTTGCAGACGTATCATGTGTTTATAGCAAAAAAAGTGGACGTTTCAAGTCATGACTAGGAAATGATGTTTAAACCAATGTAGAATACAGTACATATTTAATCGTTTCTGATATTATGTAAGAGGTTACTACAAAAATGACTTTAGTTTTGGAAGTCGGTGGCTTTGTTCTGTTTGATGTTATGTATTGCCACCGACTTCCGAAACTAAAGTCATGTGTGTTCTGTGCTAAAGTTATTTATCACTTGTTAGATTTTGAAGGCGGTTGTCTTTTTTGTAGAAAAGCTTTTAATTTTTTGCTTTTTAGTACCTCCTTATCATCCAAATCCATTAGAAACGGCAACACAGTCAAAACAGAGATTGAAAGTACAAGGTTAGAGAAAATTAAACCATAATTTATTCAAAAAGTGCTGAATCAATTTAGATACAATTTATTAATTGGGGACCAACCCTAAGGCATACCCTATCCATCAAAAAAAAAAAATTAAAATTGCTTTACATTTGCCGGAGAAATCGCATAACAAATATACAAAAAAAAAATAAAAAAACAACTTATAGACGAATTTGAGAACCTCCTTCTTTTTGAAGTCGGTTGAAAATAGAAAACCTGCTGCGCTATTTTGTTAAGAATCTCTCTCCGTGAATCTTGAAGTGGACTGTCAATCCCTAGCATAAGGGTGATGAGTGCTCATCTTACTCCTGCTTCACCTCAATGCACCATGGGAGATTTTTATAAAATAGCCGGCTTAAGAATTCTCTAAAATAAAATAATGGAAAAGATTAAAGTTCGTTCATTAACTACCAAAGATCCAAACACCACAAAGAGCACAGCCAGAATGATTAAATTCTTAATTAACAAAGTTCTTGCACTTCCTAAGCCTTCAAAGAAAACCAACATGGGCCAAAGCTTTCCTTGTTTAATAGAGCAGCCTTCATAAGTTTTCTAGACACCTTCAGTGTTCCAGACAGCACTAACTGATGTCCTAAGGCGTTTTCTTTACTTGGAAATAAACGCAAGACTGTGGACGTCAACAACAGCTGGGATGCTAATCCGGTAGGATTTATCTATAGATTTATTAGAATTTGGATTAAAGAAACGTGCGCTAAATGTTGTTAGTTGTCAATTTATTACACTTTGTTTATCTTAGGTGTATATGTTGTCCCTGAAATTGACTGCAGCAGGCAGAATGATGATGATAATGATGAACAAACTACCTAAATAGTCGCTGTAAGCGTAAATACAGCATTATTAACATTGATATAGTAATATACCTACCTAGAACAGCGTGTTTTGCTACAAAACCAGACTAGACATAAAACTATCATCTTTTCAACGAGAGTGTTCTATAGTAAATAGTTCTATGCTTAGCTCGTGAAAACGCAACAAAGAACCACTTTAATGTACCATAATCTATCTAATGTATAAGGTACCTACTGACATTATGTAATTTTACAGTACGCATAATATATAGAGCTGTTCCAGGTCTGGTTATCTGTGCGTATTTTTTGCCTCTCACCATTGAGTTACTCCTCTCACTAGGAATGCCTCTAGGTTTTCGAGAGCGCATGACTTCTAAATTTGTAAATAAAAGAGTTTACAAAAATGTAAGCAACCCCTGGATCGTCATTGTACCTCCCTATATATTTCTTCCTAAATCTTTGCGAATTACCGTCGTTAACACTTATTTTAGCTCTTAAATCTTGGACCAAGTATAAATCAACGCCAAATCTTGGACTCGTGTTTCCAATAAATCGTTGACCACTTAACCATTTACTAATTTCTCGGGCACCATTTCAAATCCCTTAATAGTCCCTTTTATTTTTTGCTCCCGTCGCCTTACAGATCTCACAATAGGACCCTTTGTAACCAGGGCCGGTCCGACCTTTTTACAACGGCTGTCTATTGTCAACGACTATTTAGAGGTTTTTTTTCTCACTTGTCTGAACTTGTCGAACGAATCCGACAGGTCCCGACATGATTTCGTAACGGCCAAAGATAACAGTTCCAATTTCAAAATTGAGTTTATTTTTTTAGGGTTCTGATTTCGTCTTTGTTATTTGGAGGCACTGTCGTGTGCCAGTGATTGGTTTTTTGGGTATTTTGAAATTTGATTGACGAAATTCTGGTAAAAAGAAGGTAGATGTTTTAAATCTTAATATTCTCTTTCGTGGTTTGTCTTTTGACCCTCAAGTTCGACACCCCCGTGCAGGATATCCTGATGCCTGCACTCTTCAGGAATTGATGATCGCTACTGATGATGTCAAACTCTTGGCTAAGTTCTAAACCAGCTTAATATAGACTTCCTCCAAACGCCAAGAAGAGAACCCTCCATATCACAAAGATTGATTCCACAGCATAATTCTCAAGCTCAAAATGTTGTTTTAATTTTATGTAGTGACACTAGATATAAGGTAAGTTAGTAACGCTATGGATTTCTGTTATCCGATTTTTGGACATAAATAATAATAATAATTGCCCCATGGGGTGTCCGGGCTAGAATAGCACCCCCCTTTTTATCCTGAGGGTGTCATAGAAGGCGACTAAGGGTAAATCCGGAAGTCGGGCAGCAGCGACTTCCGTGTACTTAACAACTTCACTGCGATCCCCAAGACGCCTGTCAAGCGTGGGGATTATGGCACCTCCCTCCCCCCTTATGGGGGAGGCCTTTGTTCAACATTGGACGTCTTTAGGCTGATGATGATGATGAATAATAATAACTATAGGTACAGCAAAAAACCTCAATCCACACCCGAATTACCTGTAATTCCCACACGATATTATCACAAACGATTCATACATCGATATATTATACAATTCTCTCAGAAATTAGGTATAAAGCTAACTTTATGTGCCATAAAATATATGGAGATGAAATTACGTGTTCCATACAATGTATCAACGCTAAACGTGTGTGTATTACCGGCATTATGTGTTTCGGTAATGGCAATGCCAATGTAGCGTTTGGTTTGGGGGGCAATAAAACGATAATTAATGTTTATTTAAATACCATTTTGAGTACTTTGAAGTGTTAGACAGTAATTTCAGAAGGGGTACTTAGGTAATGATAACTATTTGAAACTTAGCTGTGTGAATACCTACAAAAACAACGTGTGTAACTAAATATTTAAATAGTTATCTTAAATCCTAAAAAAGCTTTTTACAAAAAAGACAACCGCCTTCAAAAAGTGAAAAATAACTTTAGCACAGAACACACATTGACTTTAGTTTCGAAATTCAGTGGCTTTGTTCTGTTTTTTGTTTTGTATTGCCACCGACTTCCGAAACTAAAGTCAATGTGTGTTCTGTGCTAAAGTTATTTT
This sequence comes from Charanyca ferruginea, assembly GCA_947361185.1. Taxonomy (NCBI): domain Eukaryota; kingdom Metazoa; phylum Arthropoda; class Insecta; order Lepidoptera; family Noctuidae; genus Charanyca; species Charanyca ferruginea. The sequence goes on from OX376055.1 coordinate 59,533,259, forward strand.
TCACTTTTTGAAGGCGGTTGTCTTTTTTGTAAAAAGTTTTTTATTTTCCGCTTTTTAGTACCTCCTTCTCATTCAAATCTATTAAGAAGAGATTGAAAGTTAACTACTACAAAGATTGATGAAACTAAAACGTCGTCTATGTATAATATTTGGGTATTTGTTGATTTTTCTAAAAGTGCTGAATCAATTTCGATAAAATTTATATGGGACCACCCCTGAAGCATACCCTATCTATAAAAAAAAGAATTTTTAAAATCGGTTTACGTATGCCTGAGAAATCGCGTAACAAATCGCGCTCATACTTAATGCAAATTTAAGACTTATACGGTTTTCTCATGGATGCCATGGTCAGAACTGGACCAAATTAATAAAAATGGGACCACACGGGAAGCACTAGCTTCCAAATAAAAAAAGAATCATCAAAATCGGTTCACCCAGTCCCGAGAAATCAGGTAACAAACATAAAAAAAAAAATAAAAAAAAAAATACAGACGAATTGATAACCTCCTCCTTTTTTGAAGTCGGTTGAAAATCCATATTTTCATACTAATATTATAAATGCGAAAGTAACTCTCGTCTGTTACGCTTTCACGATGAAATGGCTGAACCAATTTTAATGAAATTTTGAATGAAAATAGCTTGAACCCTGGGGAAGGACATAGGCACAATTTTTAATTCGTGACTTCGTCTGCATCCGCGATAACCGACATTCACGTGGACGAAGTCGCGTGCAAAACCTAAATAATAAATATACCAGTCATTAAATTGTCAATCTCAAATGCTCAATCTAGCTTTAAATCACCACGCTTGCGTGTGCATGTGCACCTACACACTGCGCGTTTTTGATTTTTCATCACACTATACCCGATTCATCGATTTATTCTATCGTAAAATCAAAGTGTTTTTCTCAGGAACGCGAGGAAGTATAAAGTTGAAATTAATATTAAATACTTATGTCTACGGTCCCTTGAAGCTGTAATAAAATCAAGCTTCTATCTTAGTCAAAGTATCAAGAAATACGGCTATTTATTCCGCATTTTTTTACATGGCTCTTAGCAATCCCATTGATATTAGGATTCCCACAGTTAAAGACATTGACAAACTAAATTAACAAAATGTAATCTCTCCCAATTAAAACTGCCACTTCAGCTTATCTTAAAAAAAATACAATTTAAGCTCACTTAGCGCCTTAAAACTGTTTCCAAAAACGGTAGAACAAATTATAATACTGTTACATTGAAAACTCTGTGTCCATTTGACACGGCACTTTCTTAAATCACCGCCGGTGGAGTATCGACCGCAAATTGCATAATTTCGCCCGCCGATACCGCCCGTCATAATAACAACACGACACAATAATATCGTATGTGGTGTAAGTTACAGGAGATAAGAGTAGTTAAAAATATTTGTTTATTTATTTAACAAGTACATTTTAAGCTAACAATCGGAAACCAACACGCTTGAATGTTAGAATCACTCACATTATCTATACATATAATAAAACAGTAACAAAACTGAGTCTGTACATTGAATATATTAAAAAAAAAAATTGAGGGGGGTTTAGGAACAGTAATAGAGCACGAATCCAAAAAAAAAATTCTGTCTGTTTGTCTGTTTGTTTGTACACGCTAATCTTCGGAACTACTGGGCGGATTTGAATGATTTTTCTTTTGTTGGTATAGGTATTAAGTCTGGGCAACATATAGGCTATAATTTATCTTGGAAACTTGAACACCTGATGCAGAACCGCAACAGACCAGCTAAACAATAAGAGATACAAAAATGGTACCATAGCAAAAATTGTTCCACGTGACGAGCATTCTCTGATGAGAGAATAAATTTGAAGATCTGGAACACCTGATGTGGAACTCCAAGAGCCCAGCTACACCATGACACATATAGGAATGACGTCTTAGCAAAAGTTGTTCAGTCTGATGGGCATTTCCTGTGGACTTATAAAAATCGAAGATCAGAAACATCTGATGTGAAAATCAAAGCTAATAACTAAAATAAAAGCTATCACTAATTTCACTGTATCTTATAAAATAACATAAGCTGGGAGTAACTCCACGCGGTGAAGGCGGTAACAGTTTAGGACTGATTTTTGATGACGATGGTATATCATTGAAAATTTGACTCTACTGGCCAAAATTGAACCGAATTGGACATCAGACGTTTCAGATCTTCGATTTTTCGGACCCCGTTGTCGCTGGCATAAGCAACAGGATCCGCGTACGAAGTCGCGGGCAGAAGCTAGTGAATAATAATTTAATACACGCAAATTATAATGCCATTAGAATTAAATTAATTTAAATATGCACAATTGTCAAACATATTAAAATTAATGATTAGTAATCATAGCACTTACGCAAATTATTGTCATAGTAATTCAATTACTCACAAAATTAATTTAAATAGTCACAAGAATTGTGAAAAAGATTAAAATTAAATCAAAATTAACCATTAAACGAGATAGACGAAGATAGTATTCCAGTGAGCGGTGTAAATGATGCGACAATGGAATAATGGTTTCGGAAATAATCAAAGCGAAAAGACAAATCGAATGATTCTTTATAATTAGATCATTAAAAGGAGATTTGAACGTCATTTACATGAACAATTGAATCTGGTGGTATATGAAGAAGAATGGGCAAGAAACTACATACTTTTTCTCTTATATAATACTAAGCTATTGCCCCAAATTCATCCACGTGAATATCGGTTATCGCGGATGAAGACGAAGTTGTGGATTGAAAAGTATGTATTTTCAGAGGGTAAGCTATCTTCATGCCAAATTACATTAAAATTGGTTAAGCCGTTTCATCGTGAAAGCGTAACAGACAGTGTTACTTTCGCATTAATATTGTTAGTATGGAAGCATGGATAGTATGGATGGATTGTTTAACAATTACTGGAAATCAACATGAGTGTATACTCTTTGGGTCTAAACTACAGTTAGTAAAAGAGTTAGGTATGCAGGTTATCGGAAACGGTTGAAGTTTACTTAGAAACCGATGGATGTTTTCGAATGAAATTAAATCAATAATCAAAATCATTGAAATGTTTATTCTCTATTCATTTTATTTCATTATAAACATTCATCGATTTCTAAGTAAACTTTGACTATATCTGACGACTAGTGACGACCCTGCATACCTATTTCCTTCGCTGACGTACCTACAGTTTACCATAATAAAGTCTATATCAAATGGTTTGCGATCAGTCAACAGTTCGGTTTTAAAATATAGAATACAGTGAACAACTATCTGATTTTCGCTTTCAGAAAAACTTCCCATATTATCGTCGCCTATTCCAAAATCCAGATATAAATCGTGCGGACCGAGAAATTCCTAACGGAAAAATATAATTTCCTATTGAAATCGGGCCTCGGCCTAAGCCAGTCGTTTTTGTAACTTTAAGTACAAGAGTATGAAATATATTTAAACGTATAGAAAGGGAAGTATATTGAAATCCACGGTCATAGGTAGGTACGTTAAATAGGTAGGCAAATGATAAAATGTTATCGAAAGGATAGATTATTGATCTCAATAAATATTTTGCATACCAACCGAAACTTGATACTTCTCAATTTGTAAGATTGAACTAGGAATTTTAATGGGCTTTGCATGTTAAAAATAAGATAAGAGATTATGTATTAGATAAGTTAGTTACAAACTTGATTATTTAAATACATATCACATTTTATAACCTGCCAGTTATCGCTGTTTTAAAAATTTCTAAGTGTTATCTCAGTAGGTACTAAAATTCCGATCACAAAGTAATTTTTAGGTCTTTGAACTTAAAAGAGACAACCGCCTTCAAAATCTAAAAAGTGATAAATAACTTCAGCACAGTACACACATGACTTTAAATGACAATGCCAGATCCTGCCCCACCCATTTACAGAAAATGTAATTTAATAAAATAAATGTAATGATCATAGAATGTTATTATAATAAATTGTTTTGCTTTAGAACTTGCGATTTTGCAAACTTGCGTTCTTGGTTTGTTTCCACGAGACAGGCTCGAGTGTGGAGTTGTGTGGAGTTCATTAGCAAAATGCTTCCTTTGTGTCTTATATTTGTTTTTTTGAGACCCTAATTGATAATGTAGACTATTGTAGATTATAAGGAAATGTAAAGAACTTTTTTGTTGGCAAATGAACAACATTATTATTATTACTTGCGGATTACAAATCAATGCTAAAACGAAAGCAAATACAGTTTTTTTAATTTAAACAGAAACGGCAAGTTCTGCAGCCATTAAGACTAATGTTTAGTTATCAGCAATGAATAAGCAGTAAGATGCTACATATTGCAAGCTTGTACATGACTTTTATTGAGTGGGGCAAAGTTCTATAGAGTTTCTGGCATTGTCCTTTGAAGTCAGTGGCTTTGTTCTGTTTGTTCTCTTTTGTCAATGGCCACCGACTGTGCTAAAGTTATTTATCACTTTTTAGATTTCGAAGTCGGTTGTCTTTTTTGTAAAAAAGCTTTTTATTTATCACTTTTTAGTACCTTCTTATTATCCAAATCCATTAAGAACCGGCAACACAGTTAAAACAGAGGTACTCCAAAGATTAAAGAAACTATTACAACGTCGTCTAGGTAATTTTTTTTTGGATTTAATTGATTTTTCACAAAGTACTTGATCAATATCGATAAAAATTATATCGGACCACCCCTGAGGTATACCATAAATTAGAAAAAGAATTAAAAAAAAAAAACAACATACAGTCGAATTGAGAAACTCCTTCTTTTTGAAGTCGATTGAAAATGCAGTTTACTTACCTTACTTAGTAAAAAATTGTACAAAAAATAAATGTTCTATAATCTGCCTAGCCTTTCTGAATACCAGGGTTTTACATGGGGTGACTGCCTGTCTGACCACCTGTCACACTACCTTTAATGAAGAGGGCTGTTGTCCCAGTCTCGCACCGAGTAAGCGGAGTTATGTATGGTGGAGCGTGCAGTGGCCGAGCGGCTCCTCAACAGCGTAGGCCAGCCGGGCGCGCGGCCTGGGCCTGTAGATTGTATTTCATTTTCCGTTGGCGTTAACGCTAACAGAAAAAGGGATTTTGTCTATAGGTCCTGAGCAAAACGTGGCGCTCGCACTGCACCACCGCGGCAGTAGGAACATAGCGCGCCACGCATCGTTGTACAGTCGCATGTCACTAATCGCAGCCTTGGTGTAGTTCTATTATGAGAGTGAGGGAAGTGGGAGTGCATCTGTGTTTGCACACACACTTGTGCACTATAGTATTTCCTGTGTACTTGGTAAGTCTTCATAAAGATTGGCTACCGTGACCGGAATCCTGCCGTGTAATATATGGGTATGTATATATTCATATACCTAAATGATATTCCAGAATATAATTATGTATAAGTATAGTGTACACCGTAACTTTTTATTTATTACATTTTTTGTTATGCACTTGCCATGTTATCTCTTCACCACCTTGGTTGACTGGTACAGAATGATTAAAGCGTCTTACTGACCATCCTTCTTGCTGTACGTCCCGTCAAGGTCATGCACGATGCACGATGCAAAACGACCGTGAATAAGCTTGCTGTACGTCAATAATTATTATTAATTGTTTTTTTTCACGGTACTCTTGATGTATGACCTTGGCGGGACGTACAGCAAGAAGGATAATGAATAAGACGTTTAAGGCATTAAATCCGCCTTAGTACCTCCGAGCATAAAATATACCTAATAATAAATTTATTTCGAATTATTATACAATGACATGTTACATTACTCGCTAAGCGCTCATAACTTGATCCCCACAAAAAGCTTCGGACAGTCGATACGATCTCCGATACGACGGCCACAAAAAGAAACGCCGTTATTTCCCACGGGGTGTGGAATTCTTGTGCCATTTCGGACACAAGCCTTTTGTAATCCCCGTCCGACTGTCCGCTGGATTATTCGTTCAATATTGAAACTGTTTACACTGACAATGTTTTATTTTTTACTATTAGCGTTTTATGGTTAGATACCTAATAATACCAGCCTTTAAGAGGAAACACAAGGGCCGTTTTTCCATACAAACTTAGTCCCCTGTTTCCTCCCTGGATAATGCCAGTAGATCAATTATTTTTTTTAAATATCCATGGCTACTATTGGCATGTCCTTATGTTTTCCTTTTTCTCATAAATTTATTAATAAAAGAGATATGAATATTCAAAAACCTAAAAAATTGGCATGATTTTCCGCTGTGTTCAAACATTCAGAAAACAAATTTGACTTGATTATATAAAAAATAGAAAACATAGGAACACGGCAAAAGCCTTTCATTATTTTTTAATGAAAAAAGCAGTTAAATCGGTTAAGTTTTGGAGAAGAAATCAGGGGACTACGGATCATTGATTTTGTGTACTTTTAATAGGTATTTTCGGTCAAAGCTGCAGTTGTCTCTATCGCGCTCTGCGGTTCGTGTTCGGGCATCGCGCGACAGCAATAGATTTTACAAATACCTAATTTTCAATTCTCTAGCCCGTGGTATTTCCTCTTAATTATCCCTCTCCAGGGTAGAAGCCCTGCATTCAATATTTGGTGTCGGACGTAAAGAATAGCACCACCATCCCATATCTTTCCGTGGGTGTCGTGAGAAGCGACTAAGGGTCTCACCAGAGAATGGGCAGCAGCGTTCTCTGTGCCTTTGTAACAACCATACTGCGATCGCCAACCCGCCTGCCAAGCGTGGCGATTATGGCAAAATCCCCCCCTTTGGGGGAGGCGTATGTCTAGCAGTGGACGTCTTTCGGCTGAAATGATGATGATGATGATGACGAGGGCATAAGCCTCTTCTTATACAGAGAAGGCACGTGCATTGATTACTACGCTTGATAGAGGCGGATTAGCGATTTTAGACTCATCTTAATTACTAGCTGACCCGACAAACGTTATTCTGTCAATTTGTTTTTCAAATTTCTTACCGTAAACTTTCCCTGGACTGCCTCAAATATTTTAAGACCAAGATTAGCCAAATCGGTCCAGCCGTTCCCGAGTGTTAGCGAGACTAACGAACGACGATTCATTTTTATTATACAGGACGAAAATAAATTCATTAGCAAAATTTTAAGGAGGGACTCAGACCACGAACCTGAACCAGTTTCATTATGGAGCCGACTCAAACAGCGCGAAAAAAAAATACAGGTGTTCCATACAGAAGTGCAATAGGTACTCGGCCAAAATGTATGGAACAGCTGTTTTTTTTAAACAAACACACACCTTTAGTCGCCCACTACTAGGCATAAGTCTCCCCCAAGTGGAGGTCCAACCGTTATCACCATACTTGGCTGATGCATGTTAGCGATCGCAGTAGGTGTTATGGTCAGAAGGACCATCCTCTGGTCCAAATCCCTCTGTCGCCTTCTACAACACCAACTGGTCGAAATGAGCAAATGTAGAATTCTTACAAATTAACTGTTCCTTCTTTCTTAACGCATTTTAGGTGCCCGATAAACAACAAGATAAGATGTTGGTGCTAAATTTGACAAATTATTGTTAAATGGAAGCAGCACAATAATGGCACCAAAGATGCAATTGTAACACGGTTGTGTGACCAGCGAAGTGACTCAACAATCCAGGGCATGGTCACTGCAAACATTTTCAGTTAAACCAACATTCTTAGCTTTTCTCCACCATTCGAATTTCGGCAAGCTTTGGAAACTCTCAAAAAAGCTTTATTGCAAAAAAGACAACGGCCTTCAAAAATTAAAAAGTGATACGTAAGTAAATAACTTTAGCACAGAACACACAAACTTTAGTTTCGGAACTCGGCGGCAATACAAAATAAAGTCACATATATGACGGGCAACCTGGCTGCTGTTAAGAATGGTAAAGGATGGATGCCGTGGAGTGTGAGATGAGATGATATTTGTTTTTAAAAGTTGTTGGTTTTGAGCACCAGAATCAGTCTCTAGAATTTCCGCACTAGTTAAATAATTATCCTGTAGTGCACAAAGTGTGTGCGCAAATACAATTAGTGCAAGTGTGTCTGATGAGAGGGCAACCGGGAAGACATCAGGCGCAGAACCAACGGTTTTACGTGGTGTCCAAGGCACGAGAGGAAGAAGAGTAGAGCCTTTGTCATGCATTGGAAAAATTCAGGCTAAAAGAAATGAAAAAGAAAACATATATTACAAATAACATCTCACTCAGTGTCTCGCAGGTTGAACAGCGGTCTATTCTATAAAAATCTTCCTTCCAGAGGAAGATCAAGGACCTCAAGATCACTTCATCTGATATCAAATTCACCGAAGACGAGAGTTTTACAAAATAGCACTACAGATTTACACTCAGTGCCAAAGCACTTGTAGCAACCACCTGAGTCATAAAACGACCACAATTTACGACAACGCATTGTAAAAGTTGATAGAGCCGTATCTTAGTGACAAGTTACTGGCCTAACGCTGACTACTTGTGGGATAGTAACCCTTTTATTGGCCCGACTTGCACTGAATTTAATATTGCAGTAAATGGCCGTTAACACGTTTCTAGTCATTACTAGAATGCCTGACTGGTGGTTATTATTATATTTGTTATTATTATTATTCTCATTTATTTATTTTATTTACATATTGTATTATATTTTGAAATATTAGTAAAAAAAAACATAAACACATTTAAAAATATAAAAAATAGTAGCCCACCGGTATCGGGAATAGGGTCCAAGCTACCGGTGGTCAGGGCTCCTGAGAAAGGAATCTCCTGACTATACGCGCCGTGTCCAGGAGAACCGCTTTCTGTATCAAGCCCTTGATCCAGCTGCCCAACGAGAGCCTCCTTAGGTGTTGGTCGAGGCTCTTGGAAATGAGTCCATTGGCCGTAACGACTATCGGCACAATGACTGCTGTATTCACATCCCACATGTCGACAACCTCGCGAGCCAAGTCAAGATACTTAATTTGTTTATTTTTCTCGGTTTTCACGAGGTTCTCGTCATGCGGAACCGCTATATCAACAATCATTGCGCGACGCTCTAATCGATCTATCACCACTATGTCAGGCTTATTGGCAACAATAGTCCTGTCAGTGATGATAGATCGATCCCAATACAATGTGATGTTGCCATTTTCGAGAACTGGGTCGGGCACATACCTGTAGTACGGTACTTCCGATTCCACAAGCCTGTATTTTAGAGCAAGTTGCTGGTGGATAATCCTAGCTACAAGGGTGCAAGTAGTCTCCGTTAGCCAGACGAGAGCACCCAGTTTTATTATTATTATTATTATGTGTGACTATGTAGGTATCTTCACAACAACATTGTGGAATGCAATAAATGATAATATGAGTATCAACATAACTTAGCTGTCATTTTTCAACTTGTAATGCTTTGTCATACTCATATTTGTTTTTATACCTTGGTACCTTGCGTACCTACATCGTATTCACGTATAATTATTAACATTTCTGTAAATGCAAAATATTGTAAACCATTAAGATAATAAAAGAGCAAGGGTGGGTTGTTTCAAACAGTCGGTTAACTATACATACGGACGGTTAAAAAGTTACTATGACGTGAGATGTTTAACGTACGTTAAATATAACGGGTTGTTCCATGACATAAAAATCCGTCAGTTAACGTTATTCAAAAAGAGATTCCATAATATGTTTGAAGTAGCTGTTTGACAACACAAAATTACGATGACTGGTCGGATTTAGTAATTGCAACTTTTTTAACGTATAATTTTGTGAAAGAACCCATTTTTTTCATTTGACGATAGTTAGCGGCATTTTTGACTCTTTTTTTGGTCAGTAATGGTTAGTTGAAGCAACCCGCCCTAGTATGGAGTTTATTTCCTATTCTTCTCCATACGAAACTACCTTTTCGAAGGGGCAAATAGTTTTTTTTTCTTATCTGACGTTTTATGAAGTTTTACAGTTTCTGTAACACCATAGATGAGTGTGTTACACACTATGTATAAGGTACTAAGGTTCACGCAAGATCTTTGTTTGTCACCTATTTTGAACGAATAAAAAATAATTTATGATAAGTCTAAGGCGAATCATTTATTTTAATTAGATCATTGAAAGACACTTCAATTTTATTTATTTGTATAGATTCACATTTACCAAAAACTCTAGCAAATCTTGTAATACTTCGCCATATTTTCATCTATCTATCCGCAGAACAACAATCAATTGATAAATTGATTTCAATCTATAGGTTACCGAACTTTCTCAAAGTTCTACTGTCCCGTTTACAGTTACTACGTAAACACTGTCAACCCAGTTAGGAGTAACAGCGTTTTAACCATCTTCACGAATGGCAGTGAACCGCTTTAGTAAGACTTATCAAGAAGACCTATATTAAATTTCTCTGTTCTCACCAGTTCGTTGATCAAGAACTAGTAAGAACAGACATATTTGACGATGATAATCATTTCAATGATGATAACCTACTCGCCGTATATGAAAAAAGCAAAATTAAATCTTTGCATTTTACACCTTTATAAGTAAGTTGTAAGTTGTGGGTAAGCTAACTATTGTAGGTACCAGGATACCTAAGATTTGACATTTATTTCGCTACCAAAAGTGCCTTTTACTGCTTCAACTGAAATTAATGATATGACTTCCAAAGTCAAAAGTACAGATCGGCTCCAGTCATGTTGCTAATGTGCTATCATGACAGAAGACAGCAGCCATATTTTTACCGAAATCGATTTAACTGCAACTGCACCAGGAATTGCTCTACAGTCCTTACGAATCCCTGGCCACACAAATCTTTGCGTGACCAGTCGCACGGTAGCTGTACGTCCGTGATGGCTCAGACCGTGAAGCGCGTCGAACACCTGATTACGCAGCTCAGGCGTGACGTATGGTCTTGGTGGTTGAGAAGAAACGTCGCAGTAGAGATTGATGTCTGAGCCAGCTAGAGTAATCTTTTTCAGTTGTAGCGACGATCCTTTTTCTAATAACGACTGAAGTTCGGGGTCTGACTCTTGAGATTGGGCTAAGGCGCTGTAATCAATAGTTGTTGCGACTTCTTCGATACGAGATAAAGCATCAGTTAAAACATTTTCAGCGCCTGGTATGTAGCATATGTCTGTGGTGAATTGCGCGATGTAATCAAAGTATCTGTATTGACGCGGCGAGCAATTTTCTCTCGAATTCATGTAAGTGTATAACAGTGGGCGATGATCGGTGAAGACAACAAATTCCCGGGCTTCCACCATATGTCGGAAATATTTAATTGACTCGTAGACAGCTAGCAGTTCGCGGTCGTAGGGGCAGTATTTACATTGCGCTTGATTTAATTTCTGTGAGAAGAACGCGACTGGCTCCCATTTTGTATCAACGCGTTGTTGTAGAATTGCTCCTATGGAAACGTCAGATGCGTCAAAGAGTATAGAGAGCTCTGCCTGTTCCCTTAGGTGTGCTAGAAGCGTAGCGTTAGACAGTGTACATTTGCATTCTTCAAATGCATCCAGCTGGAGCTGCGACATCTGTACAGGATCTGAGTTCTTGACTTTTTCTCCACACAAAATCGAGTTTAGTGGTGCTTGGCTTTTTGCAGCATTGGGTACGAATCTTCTATAAAAATTTTGCATGCCAAGGAATCTCCGTAACTCCTTCACCGTGCGTGGAACTGGATAGTCCTGTATCGCCTGGACTTTCGTGCTGAGAGTTTGGTACCAGAAGCTGATACCTGGTATCCAAGGAAAGTTACCTCGGGTTGGCCCCACATTTCGCTGCATTGATGAGAACGCTGTATTCTTAAAGGCGGGACAGCAGTTGGCACATGTGAAGTCTATGCTGGTCTGGAGTAGAAGAAAAAATTTTAATGTCATCAAGAAATCCGAAGAAGAAGTCGTCAAAGCCGGTAAGTACTTCGTCTATAAAGCGTTGAAAAGTTTGAGCTGCATTCCTAAGACCAAAGGTCATAAATGGAAACTCAAACAATCCGAATGGTGTTGTTATGGCCGTCTTTGGTATGTCCGTTTCATTTACTGGTATTTGATTATATGCTTTAATTAAATCAATTTTTATGAATATAGTAGAGCCAGAAAGTCGCTGTGAGAAGTCTTGAATATGACGTATGGGGTAGCGGTCAGGCACAGTACGTGCATTTAGTGCACGGTAGTCACCACAGGGGCGCCACCCATCATCTTTCTTTCTCACCAGGTGCAGAGCCGACGACCACGGGCTTTCAGAGCGCCTTGCAGCTCCGCAGGCTAGCATGTCGTCGAACTCTATCTTTGCGATCTTTAATCTTTCTGGATCTAAGCGCCTAGGTCTGTTTGTCACAGGCGGTCCAGGGGTGGTCTTAATAAAATGCGCCGTATTATGTTTAGGTTTGTTGTGATTCACAATACCTGCAGGACGGGTAACCTCTGGAAACTCACGTAGCGGAAGAAGAGTACGCTTCCCAGACTTCTATCGACCGTAGTCACGGTCTCGCCGGGGGGCTACTGTAGCGGCATCGCCGCCACACAACACGACTACTTCGTTCTTGGATTTACTACTTGTTAATATTTTATATTGTTTGTTTCTTTTATTCTAAATTCAAGTACCTGACAGTCCGCCTCTCTTGACAAGCGTGTTACATGTAAAATCTATTGAAAATCTAATAATATTATATTACTTACAATTAACTTTTACTTTTATTTGGTGGACGTAATACCCTACAGTACTATTTAATACCATAGAAGAGTTTTCATTTTCATGACTTTTACAGAACTAGCCCCATAGCAATGCTGAAAGAACTTTTAAGAAGCTAAACGGTTACGTTATGGTTGTGCAAGGTACTTTTATAGTGCAGATTGATCCTGTAATAGTGATTTCGATACTGCTACAATACTAGTACTGTAATAGTTATTTTGCAGCTTTACTTGTGCAAAATAGGTACATTAAAGTGTCAGTAAGGTCGTCTATAGTACTAAATAGTACCATAATCAATATTTTCATATCTATTACAACGCAACACTTTAAATATTCTTTTGTGTGGCCCTGTAAGCGTCCTAAGAGCAAAATAATAGAACTTCAATGCTCTTTAATCTTATAGAACCAAAACGATCTGTTAAAAACCTTTATAGTACAAAAAGACACAATGGTTACCACTACTATATCACTGTTTAGTGATAAAACGCCTTAGTTATAGAAGTTTTTGTTAATTGGGTCGATACTTACCTACTCTTAAAAAAAAATGTATACAATATTTTGCATATTTACAGGAATTATACATAATTATGTGAATACCTTGCATTAAAACCACTATGTTAAAGTAAGCACAAAGTATTAACTTTGACTTGATAAAAATCAGTTAAAACCTATATTTTTTTTGTATTTTACACCATCGAGTTAGGTAAGGTAACCTTACTGTAGTCGGTAGTATGTGACGTGTACTTATTAATTTTGTACTTGTCTTATATTCTGCGAGTATACAGGCTGAGACATACTCAATACTCAATACTCAATATCTTTATTGCTTTTCCATAAGTACAAATATGCTTAGGTGGTAGGTGTTTGGTTAGGATCATTATGGACCCTGATCGGGCACAGCAAATGGGTAGAAGAGAGGAAGCTCTGTTTTAGAGAAATACTATATTAACATAAGATGTATAGTTAACTAAAAAATTATCAATCACATTATTGTTATTGTTATTATTATTATTTATATTTATTTATTTATTATTATTATTTATTGTCAATTATATCTATTAATACTATTATATTTATTTATTTATTATATTTATCTATATTAACATAAGATGTATAGTTAACTAAAAAATTATCAATCACATTATTGTTATTGTTATTATTATTATTTACATAATATACAGGCATAAGATACACGGTCATAGCTAAAACGAAACTATTTGACAGCTAAACCCTATTTTGTTTAAATTGGGTTCAGTAAAAAATATTTACATGATACCCGCCTCTTCGACCCAAATAAATACATGTTTACGAGAATATATTCTAAAAGGTGAGAAAAAAATCCTTTGTACATAAATAGCAATCTTATGAACGATCTAAAAATAATACAACCATTTTACCCTTCATTCGAGGTAATCCTCTAGGAAAAGCATAGTAATCACGAATTCATGTAGCATTGTAATCAAAATTACATTTGTTCCATTCGTATAAATCCCTCGTTACCAGCCAGTTCGCTTTCAAAGCGTTATTCTGAAGGATAATTCATGTAACAGAGACTTTGTGAATAAAACTTCTTTTCGTATCGGGTTGATAGATACATCTATACCAATTTTCTACTATTTGGGCGAGTTACGTCAGAAGCGTTTCATCAAGGGTTGTCGCGCAGGCAGTACTGTAGCGCACTTCACAGCCGCCATTAAGTTTGAATCGAACTGTAGGTTCCGCTGATACTGGAATACTGTAGGCCTTGAAGCCAGTGTATTGAAGAGCGATAGCGTTTGTTTATGAGGAAAAATATTTTTAAATAGTACCTGTACCTAAATACACAACCTTTTCTTCAATAAGTGAAAGACTGTTTTGTTATTTTCGTTCTTTTTTTTAAGTATTTATTACCTACGAGTTAATTAAAAAAACAATATTTTTCGTAATTTTAATGACGATGTCAGTATTGTCAACAACAAAAAAAAATAAACAATAAAAAACATATACCTACCCTACTTGTATTATTATAATTTGGTTTTATTAAAATTATATTTCCTTAGGCTCGTTATGGGTAGTCAGAAGCCAAAAAGCCAAAAAACCATCCAGTCTTACCAAGGGGTATCATGTAACCCAGTAACACGATACCTTAGGTTGTGGAGGTCCGATAGGCAGTCGCTCTATGTAAAACACTGGTATTCAGTTGCATCCGGTTAGACTGGAAGCCGACCCCAATATAGTTAGGAAAAGGCTAGGCAGATGATGAAAGTAGTACCTCCACAACCTTTTCAATCATTAGTGAAAGGCTGTTTTTAACCGACTGCAAAAAGGAGGAGGTTATCATCAATTCGAATGTTTATACAAATATATATTTTTTTTTTATGTATGTTCGGGCATAACTCTGTCATATATAGACGGATTTGCAAAATTCTTTTTTTGTTCGAAAGGGGTTTATTCCGAAATGGTCCCATATAAATTTTACCAAAATTGATACAGCCCTTTTTGAGAAAATCAACAAATTCCCAAAAAAATTACTTAGACGACGTTTTAGTTTCTTCAACCTTTGGAGGATTTTTAATCTCTTTTAACTGTGCCGCCCTTTCGTAATGGATTTGGATGTTAAGGCAACACTAAAAAGTGAAAAATAAAAAGTTTTGTTGCAAATCTAGTTACCATCAGTTCGCTATTTTAGCTATTTAGTTATTGCTTTAAACTTAGCGGTACCCCGCCGCGACATTATAGCGCCATTTCAACGAACAAACATTTGATGGCTCAACAAAAGGTATTATTTTTGACTTTTTACATAATCGCTTTTATGTTTTGCGTTGGGGGTTTTTTTAAATTTTTAATTTAATTTTTATTTTAAATTTTTTAAACGTAATTTAGTTCAGTGTGGTCACCTATAATAATATGTTTGAAAGCAAAGTAAACATCCAGTATGCGTCTAAGATCCCTACCGCAGCTAACAAAAGAGCTGATAACTTTAAAATTGCTGAACCGATTTTGATGAAACATGTCTAAGAACCATCGCTAGAGAATCTGCTTTCAAATAAAAAAAACCGCATTCAAATCGGTTCACCCGTTAAAGAGCTACAGTGCCACAGACAGACACACAGACACACAGACAGGTCAAACTTATAACACCCCTCTTTTTCGTCGGGGGTTAAAAAAGAATCCATTAGCTGGCAACTGTTGTAAATATTTTTTTAATGATAATGACAATGTTAGGTAGTATTGTCAGTAATGATAGCATTTATTTGGTGTATAGTGAGTAGTATCATTAAAATATGGTATATCTAACAAAAAAAAATATAATTTTATTAACTTACTTCAAGAAAGGAGGATGTTTTTCAATTTAGGTGTATTTTTTTAATGTTTGTTTACGCAGAAATCCGTCATTCACAAACCGATTTGAAAAAGAAAATACTTTCACAAAACAAACGTCAAGTAAAGGGAATTTCATATTTAAGCTTTCCTGTGGCGTTTCAGTGGTGCTTTTAGCGTTACGGTTTCTTAATTCATTTGGATGATAAAAAAAATTGGTTGTTTGTACAGCCGGTTTCCGGACGATAGTTTTACGTGATAAAGTCATAAAGAAACATAATGGCTTACATATATAACATAAGCAAATAATGGCTTCCGTTGGAGTGAGCGGGGCATATTGCTTGGGCCGATCGTGCCTCTCTATCGCCTGTTCCGCGCTCTCGCTTGCACACTCAGGCTCAGGCGGAACGTGACACTGTTTCCTGCGAGCAGCCGGTGTTCATCGATTTATAAGACGTTATCACGTCAAAAGTAGGCACTAAAACGCGAAAAATAAAAAGTAACTTTAATTTCGAAAGTCAGCGGTTTTGGTTCTGTTTATTGTTTGGTATTGATACTTTGAGAAATATATTTTTACTTTGTAGTATTTAAAGGCAGTTGCAGTTGTCTTTTGTTAATCAAAGCTTTTATTTTATTTTAATTACTTACCCAACGTCGTTCACCACACTCAGCATCATTAAAAGTAATCATTCACTTACCTGAAACAAAATAAGTACATGTCTTTAAGTTTAGTTTATCATGGAAGTCAACTTATCATCATCTTTCACATTTACGTAAATCGTTGCTTGCATTACAAAAATATTTTCACTAGCGTTCAGATCGTCGTTTGCAAAAATAGAATAGAAGAGTTAAATTATTCATTTCAATACCCCGTGCAATAAGATTAGACATATACACAAACCTTTTTTACAGTCCGTTCAACCGATTTTGACTTATATTGCGTTGGTGGCATGACAAATGGCAGCTGCAGTAAACAGTTGTTATTGTAACCACTTTTTTGCCACTAATGTCATCCTTAAGCCTACGGAATAGAAGTCAAAATCGGTTGAAGTGACTCTAAAAAAGGTTTGTGTTTATGTCTAATCTTGTTGTGAAAGGAGAATAGACCATTTAAATGCATTTTTGAACGTTACTGATTAAGATTGATTTTGGTTTGTGTTCGTTCGGCAAATCTCCGGAACTGCTGCCCGATTTTGTAAATAATTTCACTAATAAGAAACGGCTTATGTTAATGTTAACCAATAATATTAAATAAAATAAAACCGAAAATAGTAAATGGTCACCAAAATGGTGTTTCCTAAAGTATTGTAGAAATGTATGAGTTTGACTGTAAAAAGCGATTTGATTCTAGCACACATCTGGGGTCACAGTTCTAACCTAACCTAACCATGTCGGATCCGCCCCAGGGGAGTCAAAAAGATTTTGGTTATTTTTTTGGTAAGGGAGCTTAAGATCCTAAAGTATTTTTTGGTGATCTTTATATTTATACCCATAAGAAACTGGAATAAATATAATGACACCAAAAAATACTTTAGAATACCAAATATAGTAAATGATCACCAAATCTTAGTGTTCAAAATAACCAAAATGTTTTTGACCCTTAAGTCCCCCCTGGGGCGGATCCGACATGCTTAGGTTAGGTTAGAACTGTGACCCCCTACGCACGAGGCGAGTGAGCGGAGCGAGCGTGCCGCGACAGCGGCCACCGGGTGAAAGAATCAAATCGTTTTTTACAGTCATACTCATACAATTTTGGTGATCATTTACTATTTTTTTGGTGATCATTTACTAGATCTGGAGGTTCGTTATACATAAGCCATAAGAAACTACGTTATCCCTGAGTATTAACCTGTATTTTATTAAGAGATCCAAAAAAAAAAACGTGGACGAAGTCGCGGAAAAAAACTAGTTTATTAGCTAGTAATCAATATTCGTAGTAACCAATTGTAACCATAGCTTGCTATAATTGTCGATCATGTTTCACCCGCTAGTTTCCCAGCCCCAATCACATACTCAAGTTGATTGGCTCAACACATGCAGAAATGCAAACATTTTTACTAGTTCCACAGTGAATGAGTGTACTTTCATGAGATGCAGTTCTGAACGGAACCATTCAGTAATGTTGGCAATACTAATGCATTTCCTAGAGGATCTACACTTAAAACGTAACAGTTTGTAGTGGTTTACTTTGGATTGTAAGTGGAGGAGTACGAATCTGAGAAGACGCAGGGCTCTTGTAAGCATACAAATGGTTGGAATGAAAGACTTTGAACATGTTAAAAGACTTTGAACATGCTTTGCATGCTTTGCATGCGGCACGATGGACCGACGATTTAAAAAAGGTGGCTGGCAGCGGATGGATGCGGGTTGCCCAAGACCGGGTTGGTTGGCGATCTCTGGGGGAGGCCTACGTTCAGCAGTGGATGGCAACAGGCTGATATATATGCTTTGGTAAAGGTAACGTTGATGGCTGAATCTTTTAATGCCAAAGAGATTATCAATTTGTTGTATAGGTTGACATTAGGTCAACAATATCAATGCAGGCAGTTCGACCGCATGAAAGACAATAGTACCATAAAACAGCATTGGCATTCGGAAATTAAGTAGTTGTCTAACAGTGGATATATTTTGTTATTGGACCAGAACATAGTGTAAAACAAAAAAAAATCCTTTATAATATTAAGTTTGGACGAAAAGGTGGAGAAGGAAAAGTGACAAGACAGGATAGTACAGTAGATGCTAAGGAAAAAAAATTTTCATAAAATGAAAACTACTGGGCCTAACTATGTTAATTTTTTATGGGACCAAATGGCAACTATTCCGCATCAAACTAAAGAAGAATCACGTAAATCGGATCTTAAATCTGAACGTAATCGGTGTAAACACATAAAAACTGGACAAGTGCGAGTCGGACTCGCCCACCGAGGGATCCGTATATATTTGTAGGTACATATCCATACTTCTATATTAATCCATGCCTACTATCCATACTTGAATCTACTTAATATTCGGCCGTATCTTTTTTCCACGTTAACATAGAGGGTTGATTTTTTACAGCATCAAGGGACCATAGACTTGAGTATATGGTTGAGTTGAGTAATTTCAACTCGATACCTCCACGCGTTCCCGAAATAAAGGGTCTTGACAGACAGACAGACAGACGGACAACAAAGTGAGCCTATAAGGGTTCCGTTTTTTTTCTTTTGAGGTACGGAACCCTAAAAATACCAATCGAATTGAGAAACCCCTCATTTTTGAAGTCGGTTAAAAAAAATGAGATGCCTTACATTCATAAAATTAATGCTTCGGCGCTTCTGTGGTGGTCGCCATGGTGGTGTTGAATCTGGCTTATAGGAGTTGCATTGGTGAGGGAATAAATTACTTGTCCCATTAAAAAAAAACATAAAAGAACTAATATTATAAAGTTATAGAGTTTTTATTTGTTTAAAGACGATAATCTCCGAAACTGCTGGTCCGATTATAAAATTCTTTCACTAGTAGGAAGTTACGTTATCACTACCTGGCATAAGCTATATTTAATTTTGAAAAAAATTAGGGATCTGTAGGAAAACCCATGCGGACAACGTCGCGGGCAGAGGGTAGTTAAGGAATAACAACAACAGATACAAAGATAAGGTATCAACATAAAGAAGTTAAAAGATGGACGGATGCCATCGAGACTAGTCGGACGAACCCAGCAACACACTGAGTGAATCCTTTTTTTTTTTTTTCTTTAATTTTAATGGACTTTTCCGCGTAGCGTATGACAGTCCCATCGTAACCTAAACTTACAATATACCCTAAACTAAAACTAACTAAATAATCTAGGCCATGAATTGAAAAAAGTCTCTAGCATCGTCACAATCCCCCCAAACCCCCCTCCCCTCCCTTACCAAATTGTATGCTCACTCAAACATCCACACTACTGCATTTATTTACATAAAAAATATGTCACTATGTATAGATAGGTCACTGAGTTCTGTAATACATGTCTTTGAACCTAGCGCAGAATTCAGGGAATTCTTAAGAATTTGTCACTGTTTTATGTGAATAAAGATTTATTATTATTATTCTCATTTATTTATCTTAAATACACATAATTTACATTTTTAAATATTAATAAAAAAAATAAAAACATTTAAAAATATAAAAAATAGTAGCCCACCGGTATCGGGAACAGGATCCAAGCTACCGGCGGTCAGGGCTCCAGAGAGAGAAACCTCCTAACAATGCGGGCCGTGTCCAGAAGTACTGCCTTCTGAATCAAGCCCTTGATCCAGCCGCCTAACGAGAGCCTCCTTAGATGTTGGTCGAGGCTCTTGGCAATTAAGCCATTGGCTGTAACAACTATCAGCACAATGATCGCTGAGTCCACATCCCACATGTCGACAACCTCGCGGGCCAAGTCAAGATATTTTTATTTATTATTATTATTATTATTAATTCGGATTACTTAAAATACATCAGCCTACATCAGTCTTGTTCAAGTTCAAAGTCCTGAGTCTCTTCTTATTGAGTCATATCGGAGTTAGTTAATCCGTTTTTCTCAATCTATAAAGTGAAACAATACTCACGTTTCGTTGAATGATTAAAATAAGTTAAATAAAAGACACCAACCCTTGAGTCTGTTCCAAAGGATACCGCTGCGTTACAATACAACCTAAAGAAAGTATTCGCTAATCGAAAACCCGTGTTTCTCCAATCCAAGTATCTCATAGTCAACACAGTTTTCTACAGTACTCCAGACATAACAATAACGTTATGTACTCCGGTGGTAGTAAAGCATAAGAACCGACAATATACAAGCTCTGTACTGACTCGTACAACGAGCTGATAACACGCTGTTTTATGTTTTTACTACCTTAATACCTTTGCAGTTACGTCAAAGGCTTTATGGACTTGTGTGGTGTTTATTGCTTGAGAAAAAGATACATTTAGATTAGGAAATAATGAAACGAATGAAGTGTTTTCGTTTAGATGTTTTTGCTAACATTTTCTAATGGCTCAAATCGTGCAAAGAAGTTGACTTGTGTAAAATATTAAAAAACAGCCAAATGCGTATCGAGCCACGCGGTGTAGAGTTCCGTCGTTGCCATTATTACTATGCAAGCACAGACTGTTACTTGTAAACTTGTACCTATAGATTACTAAGGGCGGGTTAAACTAACCATTACTTACGGTACTTAATAGTCAAAAATGGCGCTAACTATCGTCAAATCAAAAAAATGGGTTGTTTCACAAAATCATACGTCAAAAAGTTACTATTACCATAACCGACCAGTCAACGTAATTTTGTGTTGTCAAACCAACCCGTTACATTTAACGTACGTTAAACATCATCAGTCATAGTAACTTTTTAACCGTCCGTATGTAACGTTAACCGACTGTTTGAAACAACCCGCCCTTAGCCACAGTAAAGATATCTAATCTTTACTGTGCCTTAGCTGTCAAACCTATTTTAATTATTATATAAGAACTTATTTTAATTACGGTTCCGTACCTCAAACGCAAAAACCGAAATCCTATTATAGGATCGGATCACTTCGTTGTCTGTCCGTCTGCCAAGACTCTTTTTCTCAGAAACGCGTGCAGGTAATAATTTAAAATTAAAAAAAAAAACAGGCAGTCATGGGGACTGCCGATAGAAGCGAAAACTATTAACTTAAGACTAATTGAAATTATATGCAAAAATTGTATGCAATTTTTTGTTTTATTTATTTATCAAAACATATTATTTGTTGAGCAATCCCAGAACAAAATATAAATACAAATTGTTTGAAATAATAATGAATATACAATTATCTTAATTATACGTGGTATTACTGATTTCAATGAACTTAAATTTTAACATTATTTTTATCATTTGAAATTATTTTTAACAAATACAATATTTACACGTACAATAAAAAAAAAGGAAAAACCTATAACTATTAAACCAAAAATAAACTAATATAATAAGGCATCACCAACCAACCAACCAACCAACCAGCCCTTGGATCACGAGAAGTGTCAACTAACCTTTTGGAAATTTCCTTAAAAAGGAGATGAGCACTCGGACCCCACGACCCGAGGGTTTCAACCCCAAACGGCTCGAAAATAAAGTTATCACCAAGGTGACTATACTTTCGCCGTTTAAGGTTTTCTGCAGCCGCAGCAGCAGCACCAGCACAGCACGCTGAGCTAGGAAGATGGGATGGCGCAAGAGTATCGACGCATGTAGCGTCCCACACTAAAGGCCTACCCAACTTCCAAGGAAATAATGACATGCCGTCCGGTCTCTTGCCATCGTCGCGTGCCAAGCCGTTGGGCTCCAAAACTGCTGGAACGCCGACGGCGACGAGAGCACGACGAATGATTAATTCTTACAAAATTAATTCTTCATTTTCATTATTCATTTATCTATATGAAAACATTAAAATGTTCAATACTCACTTTTATATTGAACAGTAATCCTTTAATTAAACGATTACAATAACATCCAAACTATAAAACCACTTAAATAAAAATGCTGAACTTTCCACGTTGCCAATTTAACCTTACTTGTACGACACGGTCCACTTACGAATATAAATGTACTGCTATTATAGCATGTTGGTGACGTGAACTCATGAAATTATACCCATCCAAACGTCCAACGCGCACATGATACAGTCAGAGATATGGCGTGCGCCAGCCTGACTACTCATAGCTATAGATATACTATTAGCATTAGCATGTCGGTGACGCGAACCTATAAGTTTTTCCCCTCCAAAAACGCTCAACGCGCCTAAAGAAGTTTTCACTTCAACAAATACTCAGAGGTCTGCAATCCCTTGGAATAGGGAAAAAACTCAAACTTCTAAGTCAACGCAATCAAAAGATACGGCCGCTTATGCTCTATTTATACCACGTATTTTGACACTCGCAAGGAAATCAAAGGGTGATTCTCGTTGAGCCAGAATCATGACATTTGATAAGAAGCAATGTCAGTAGCACAAAAAACAAATTCGGATGTGTTTCTGGTGTAGTTTTGTACGGAACGCTCGGTGCGTGAGTGCGTCTCGGACTTGACTAGTATTTTTGAGTCATAATCAGCTTTTATCATCGCGGCTAAGCGAGAAGTAGGGGCAGATTACGTCAATTATATGATTAAGACTCATCTCATCACTCATCCCCAAATAAAAACTCTTTGCCTGTTTGTCTGTTAACAAGGGCAAAAAATTTACATCTCTCTGTTTACAAACAATTTTAATGATAATGAACTTTTACATCTTTCTGTTAAAGTTGAAATTTAGTTGTAAGTGACCAGTAATAAAAGTGTTTTAGTAAAATACGGATAATCACTTTGTGTCCTTATGATAAGGTTTAAAATCGCTTGCATTATTAACAGTAGGTATCAGCGTCACGTGTGGTCGTTTATAGAATTAAACTTTATTACGATCGTAAAGTAGTGTAGTTACTGCGCCCGCGCAAGGCGCCTCTGCAAATATTACAATTACTACATGTAATTTAACGCATTTTCACTGTAATCATTAAATGTCATTTTATAGATTTCAAATGTAATTAGCATCGTAGTGGGACTTTTATTGGACATTCTCCTTTGATTTGTATATGAGAGTGGATTATATTGGCATCAGTGATATGGCAAGGACTCCTTACAACTGGATTCCTACCGGGTTGCCTTTGGAAATTGGCAACAGCAGCTACTCTACCGCCTGGAGATTTATTTAGTAATACCCACATGCATGACACAACGGCAGACTTAATGCCTTAGGCATCCTCCACTAGTCAACCTGGGGTGGTAAAAAGATAACATGGCAAGTGCATAACAAAACAAAATAACAATTTAAAACGTTAAAAATATATAAATTACACAACTTAAGGATTAGGTATTCGGCTGAAGAGTACCAAGATATTTTTAATAGCCATAGGCCGGCCGCGAATAGCACCACCCCATTTCTACCCATGGGTGTCGTAGAAGACGACAGAGGGAAATTGACCAGAGGATGGGAAGCAGCGTCCTTCCACTACTGCGATCGCCAACATGCATCGGCCAAGCATGGCGATTACGGCTGAACGGGGGGTTCAGTCTTGGGGGAGACCTCTGCCCAGCAGTAGGCGTCTAAACGTTGACATGATGATGATGATTAATAGCTGGATATTCGTTGCAAGTCTACATTGAATTAAAAGACATTTTGAGGGAATGTCATGACACTCCTATTGCTGGGCATCAAGGTGTCGATAGGACCTTTCATAAACTGTCGCAGCGTTTCTTCTTCCCAGGAATGAGACGATTTGTTGCTGACTTTGTTAAGTGTTGCGCAACTTGCCAACGGTTCAAGTCATTGAACGTAAAACCTTCATTCAACTTAATTAAATGTAGACTTGCAACGAATATCCTAAAAAGCTAAGCTAAGCTAATCTCATCTATAAATATCCTTAGAAAACTACTCGGATTGAAAATACCAGGCGCACGTCGTCTTCAATACAAAATAAATCAAGCTGTTATAAATCGTTCGATCAAAATCGGGTCCAAGCCAAGCCACCTCACTGTGTGCACGTTGTCGGGAGCACTCGGCGTCTTGTCGTCACGTTATTGCCTTGTGAACACCTGTATTCGCTTCAATCTTGATATCTGATCCTTTGTACAACAGGTAGGTTATATTCAAGTTTAGGTCATGCGATTTACGATTTTTCTTTGTATGATTTTGGATAGCAGGTGTAAAAGTCAAAATCGAAATAAGTATGTATTTTGATAAGGCCATTAAAATACACTTTTGTACGTCATGTGAGGGTTCTCAGATGATGCCAATCTTCAGTGCCTGTGTGGCGTCTCCCCGCAGACCATGGTCCACCTTCTTTCTCGCGCCGCATGCCCTGTCACCTGCTCATGTGCGAACCTAATGACTGCGTCAGCGGATGGCGTTGACATGGCTAAATTCTGGGCCAAAAAGGAATCTGACAAGAACCAACACAACACACACATACACACTCGCACATTTACACGCACACATACACACACATGATACACATCCGTGTTAGCCATCGACACGCTAAGAAGCAGAACAACTTTATATAGGTACAAGAAAAGAGAAAATACATTCTAACTTAATATTATAAATGCGAAGTGAGGATGGGTGGATGGTTGTAACTCTGTCACGTTTAAACGGCTGAACAGAATTAGCTGAAATTTGGCAAACATGAAGGTAATGATCCAACTTAACCTATACATTTTTACCCCGTGTTTTTATACCCGTAACTTTTGCTTAATTCTGAAGGGTACGTTGACGAAACAACGGGCAGAAGTTAGTACATATTTGTAAGTTATTTTACCCGCAAAACAATATCAATTTTATTTATTCTTATAAACAGCTTTACTTCTAGGATCTTTAACTTCGCCAACAGTCCAAGACCAAAAGAAAATATCACAAAATTAACAACACCGAACTACATATTTATCTGAACTATGTAACCGTTTCTGGTGTAACATATAAATTAGGAAATATCTTCGCAACACGTAGAGCAGCCGGCACCGGTGTCTAACACACGTGTCGACACTCGGATACACTTCGTACACTCGGATTTATTTGTTGCTCGTTCTTTGCACTGTAACATTTGTTTCCAACTTAGTTTCGAAAGGAGATAATATTTTGGCACTAGCCTTCGGTTCGAGAGTAAAAGAACATTGTAAGTTTTGCAGAAGGATGGGCACGTAATCACGGTTGGTTTATTGGCTGAGCTGCTTGGATGCGCGTCGTGGTTTCGATTTCCGAAACAAATATTTATATGGCCTACAGGTAATTGTTTTGGGTCTGGTTTTGTGTATTTGAGTATATCATCTGCCTAGCCTTTTCCCAAATATGTTGAGGTCGGCTTCCAGTATAACTGGATGCAACGGTATACTAGTGTTTTACAAGGAGCGACTGCCTCCACAACCCAGTTACTGGCTAACACGATAACCCTTGGTAATACTCGTTGTACGACTTTCTGGCTTCTGACTACCCATAACGACTGCCAGTCTACGAATCACAGCCGGGACCAGCTAACAGCTTTACGTGCTAAACGCACCCACGTTAAAGAAGAAATTCTAGGTGTGGGGCAACGATAAAAAATGGATTTCGTTGCTATGCCAAAAGTCTTATGTTCCTACGACATACTTAATACTTTGCCTATCTCTTGAACACATACTGTAAACAATAGAAAAATGGAAAGATTGAAGTCACAAAGAAAGTGGCTAAAAGAAGGAATAGCAAAACAGATATTTCTTGATGATATTCTTAGGGTAAGCACAGAGGATTATAGAGTTTCTCGCTCGTTATTGTCCATAAGAATCCTGCTGGTTTGTTGAAGAAGGCTTCTTCTTCTTCTTTCACTTTGATGAAGCCGTCCTCAATAGAGGAGATTTCAAGTTACCAGGCTCTCATAATACAGGAAGAGGATTTATATGATAGTGTTCAGGCGAAATATAATTCTTTCTACGGTAAGTAAATAAGATAAGAAAATATAAAAGTAATTAATAATAATGTTTTTTAAAAATGGAATCATACGAATAATAAAAAAATAAAATAAAGTACTATGCATGTAAAGTATTATTATGTAATATTATTAGTATGTTATCTCTTCACTATCCATGGTTGACTGGTACAGAATGCCTTAGGCATTAAGTTTGCCTTCCTACCTTTGTGCATGAAGTATAAATTAATTAATTAATAAATAAGTAAAAGTCAAAAAAATAATTTAAATTTAACCATTTACAGGCACTATTGAAGTATCAAGGAGTCGGTCAGTTAGTCAGAAAAGTTGAAGCTATTTGATAGGTAGGATATATTATTATTGCCCCGATGATGATTTCGTTTGTGTGTGTGGAAACCTTAAATCCTACTCTCATCATTAACCCCACAAAACAAATCTAAACTAGGGCACAATCTGTTAGCAAATAAAAACAGTTTAGTGTCGTAAGTATTGTCAAGTTTTATAGCGTTGCATTAAGTCGTTTGCATTTATTTGAGAGGCGCCAACAAGACTGGCGCCGCCATTACGCTTGCTGCTGTGAAGAGTTCTAGGTTGTTATCGGAATATGGAACTGGTTTATAGCTTGCCACAGATTCGTGCAGTTGTAACTTCAACTTTAGACGCGTACTACTCCGCAGTCCGCAGCAATGCATAAAACTGAAAGATAAAATGTGTTTCCAAGTCTCACTCGTTAGATTTGACTCTTTATAAATTACCTAATGAATATATCTTAGTCAAAGCCAAAGCATTAATTTCAATTCTAATAAATCTGAATAAAATAATACGAATTAATTAGAAGATACAAACAAAACAATACAGTAACACACTCACAGACCCACTTGCAACTCCTCACACACTCCTACACACTCACCCACAGCACAGCAGTTCATTTTTATTAAATGTTTTCCTTGTTTTGTTTTGTTTTGTTTCTTTGCCCCTCACTAGGAAGTTGTCCTGTGTCGTGGGTGCATTTACAAACATATAAACTCACATACACAAACAGCCAGACCCGGAACAACTATCTGTAGGCCACACAAATATTTGTTTGTACTTTTGTTGTTTGTTGGTATGTATGTTTGTTTCTGTTGCATGAATGGTTATAGTTGTTAAATTGCAAATCGGTAATTGGCTGTAAAACTAGTTTATTTTTAATCTATCTTATATATATAAATCTTCTGTGCGTGTGTATGAAAGTGAACTCCTTCTAAACGCCTGGACAGATTATGATGAAATTATGTGTCTGTGTGTGTTCCAGTAGATTCGAGAATGGTTTAGATTCACAATTGGACTCGGTAGGTGGCGCTGCAGTCGATTTGTAGGACTTCTTAGATGTATGTCACCCTGGTACTAGGAGCGCATAACTTAGTAGTACTTATCTATGTCACCCTGGTACCTACCTCTCCGCCAAATTGCTGTGTCGAGTGGACACAAGGTAGGTAGGGTACGTAAGTAGGTAGGTAGGTGGGGTAGGGTAGGCTGGACCTGGATTTTTGTACCGATTTTCAGGGCAGGACGACGTCTGCCGGGCCCGCTAGTATATATATAAAATTGAATCCCGATTTCCTTTGGTCACGGGGCATCACGCGTGAACGGCTGGACCAATTTCGCTAATTCTTTTTTTGTTGTGTTTGTTATTGTAAGGAATAAAAAAATATGACAGAAAAAACGAAGACAGTTGCGCGGAACATTCAAAAATTTAATCAAAACAGAAAAAAAAGGAATGACGTATTAGTTTATTCAATTTTTGGGGGATTAGCACAATAGATAGGCAGGTAAGCAGGTAGATAAGGACAGGACTGCACGTCCGTCGGGTCAGCTAGTAATATTTTTTTTTTTAATTTTTTTTTTATATAAAAACAGATTGTAGTACATGTAACAGTTTTCACAAAGTGGGTAGTATTACATCTCTGGCAATCAAGTGGGTGACGTGCTGTTCTCCTTGCTAGGCTATGAAATAGCCTGTATTAAGGAGCAACAGTGCCGATTCCCTCTAATTGTATTAAGTAGTTATCTACTACAATTTCCTTTTTACAAGTTGTAAGTTTACAAGTTTAAAAACTGATATAAGTGCGTGAGTGAATTTGTGTGTGTGTGTACGTGTGTGTGTGTGTACGCTGTGTGAGCGTGTAAGGGTCTGTGTGTGTATATGTGCGTGATCGTACGGCTTTGTAAGCGTGCGTATGTAAGGAGATTGGATTAGTGTGGGTCTATATTTTGGGTGAGTGGTACAATATACAAACTTGTCATAGTTAATTTAAATATTTTTCTGTTTCGTCGTAGGTTTTATTTTGAAGGAATGAGCGGACAGCCTTTTTACAACTATGATAAGATAATTTATATATTGGACACTTTTTGTTTATTGTATTGTAAAGAGACGGACCTAAATAATAAAAGAATCTTTTGGTAAACGACAGACGAGTTCTGGGAGGAGTACAAACTTTGTCTTTTCGACGTTTGGTTATTTCAATATAGGGGGTTATGCGGTGTTGCAACAGAATTGAGTGTACAATAAAGTGTTGCCGCACATTGAGGACGCTGCAGTTTTTGTATAACTCATTAGTTGGATAAATAAGCGGACGGAAGGTAGCCACTTTCAGTATGGCGCGATGTGCAACTTCCAAGGGTTTAAGGATAGTTTTTGCAGCACCACCCCAGCAGGAAATGCAATAGGTAATAATAGATAGGCATAAGGCAAAATAGACATTACGTATAATTATAGGATTTGCAACATTTTTTTAAGTTTTGAAGATATACATAAGTTTGCGAACTCTGCCAGTAAGGACATTTATATGTGATTTAAATTTAAGATTCTTGTCTATGACTATACCTAGGTATTTCATTTCATCCGTAGAGGATATTGGTCCACAACAGCATGGAACTTGAGTTTGCAAATTGCATGTGTGAGCTTTAAGTGTTATTGGAGGATTTGGTTGAGAAGCAGAACTGATCGAGTAGGTAATGAACTTAGTTTTGGAGGTATTAAGCGTAAGCATATGGAGACAAAGCCAGTTCAACACCACATCAAAGCCGTGCTGTGCCTTGCCCTCGAGTTCAGACCATGAGTTGGCGGTAAACATAGTAGTGTCATCAGCAAAGGATGTTATCTTAGCATTTGGGATATTTATGTTACACAAGTCGTTAATAAAAACTAAGAATAACGTGGGACCCAATATGCTTCCTTGTGGAACGCCATAGTAGATGGGGAGCTCATTACTGCTGTGACAACCGATCTTGACTATCTGGGACCGATTTGTGAGGTAGCTTTGAAAGAGATCAAGTTGTAGTCCCCTGACACCCCTTTTTTTCAAGTTTGAGTAAGAGAGAACGGACGGGGACGGTGTCGAATGCCTTCGCGAGGTCCAGAAATATTGTAAGTACTCTTTTATTAGAGTTAAGGTTTTGCACGATATTGTTAGTTAACTCCTGAACTGCGTCACATGTTGACTTGTTTTTACGAAACCCAAATTGTTGTGGTGATATTAGATTGCAGTGTTCTAGGTAGTATACGAGTCTTTTATTGATAAGACGTTCTAGTACCTTGGATAAGGCAGTCAGAACTGCAATGGGGCGGTAATTATTCGGTAGGTTCCCGTCGCCTCCCTTGAAGACTGGAATGATTGCCTTTTTAAAAGAAGATGGAAAGACGGCAGTCTTGAAGCAGAGGTTAAAAATATGGCATAGTATGGGTGCCAGGGAGGTTGAGTATCTCTTCAGGATGTAAGGGGATATGCTATCCCAGCCACTTGCCGCATCAGAGCGCAATGAATTAATGACTGTTTTAATTTCGTCAAGGTCCGTAGGGTCGAGGACGAATGATGAAGTCGATGTGGTATCAGAAGTGGGCTGAGTAAACGTCATTGGCTGGTTAGTATAAGTGTGAATTATATCATTTGCAAGCTTTTCGCCAATATTAACGAAGTATGAGTTTATAGTGTTGCAAGACTCAATAGGAGAAGATGACAAAGTAAGTAATTGAGCAGATGGATTCTTAGTTTTAGTAGTGTTAGTTACCCGTTCAATAGTGTCCCATAGTGTTTTTGGGCTTTTACTAGCTTTATTTAGTTCCTCTGTATCATAAATTCTCTTTGCTTTCTTCAAGACTCTAATACAAAAATTTCTGTATCGAAGGTATGTTATTTTCAAAACTTCATTTCCTGGGATTTTTTTAACTTTTTTGTGTAGAGTATCCCTGTTCTTTATGCACTGTAATAGTCCAGATGTGATCCACGGTTTGAGGATTCTCGTTTTTGAATAAACTTTTTTAACTGTAGTATTTTCAGAAATGGATACCGTCATTAAGTTCAGTAATTTATCGGTAGCCAAATTTGCGTCTTTTATATTGAAAATAGGGGTGAAATTCAGATTTGACATTGATTTGTCAAGCCCATCATAGTCAATTATTGTTATATGGGAGTTTGCAACCGTCCGTAAATTTTTCTCGTGAATGCAAAGTAAGGTGGAAGAGTGATCGGTTATTGTGGAGCTTAAGACAAATGTATGGGTGGGGGAAAATGTTTTGAGGAACGTGTGGTCCAAACAATCGCCATCCCTGGTCGGCAGGGCGTGCGCAGGAAGATAACCGTGAAAGGCAAAGCAATTAAGGTATTCGTGGGAGCGCAAGTCAGATGTGGAGTTTTTTATGTCCACGTTCAGGTCACCTGTTATGACTACCGATTTAAATCTATGAAGCGACGGAAGAATGTTATTAAGAACTGTGAGAATGGGGTTTATATTGTCTATTGACGGCTATCTATTTTTTTATTTTTTTATTTATAATTTTACATCAGAACATAAATTCCATACAAATTGTTAGTAACGCTTAAAACTATGTTAGTACCTTATAACTGCTTATCCTACTTATCCCACATTAAAAAGGGCACCACCAGAGCTGTGTACCTTATTCCAGTGCCTCACAATAGGACACTCGACTCTATCCATAATGGTACTTAGTAGGCCGTTGGAGCTGCCGCGGACACGACGCATCAGGGAGGCCACTCTCTTGCGCACTATTGCCCTAAAGCAGTCTGTGTTGGCCTCCGCAAACATCCCCGATGCACTACAGTACCGCGGCAACCCCATCAGCATCCTGAACCCGTTATTGTAGAGGACCCGCAGAGCATTAATAGCCCTCTGCGTATATCGGACCCACAGGCTGCAGGTGTAAAATGACTGGCAGTACGCCTTAAACAAAGTAATTTTAACATTGTTTGTGCACCTTGCAAACCTGCGCGCCAGCATATTGCACCTGCCAATGCCCTGCGTTCCCTCTCTATATCCAAGTCATCAGAGAGATCTTCAGTGACCCAATGCCCCAGGTACTTGAATTTAGTGACCCTACTTATAGGAACTCCTCTAAGTCTGACCGGTGGAATGGTAGTGGGAGTTTTATTGCTCGCCTTAAACACAAGTAATTCATTTTTTTTGGAGTTATACCTGAGGCCATGTGACACTGCGTACCTCTCACATATGCCTAAGAGCACGTTGAGGGCTCTAACAGATGTGATCAGCAGTACCATATCGTCGGCGTAGCTAATATTGTTCATACAAGTGCCATCTATCGAACAGCCGACACCGGCCCTGCTGAGCTCAACTATCAATCCATTTACGTACAGGTTGAAGAGCCTTGGTGACGTCAGACCTCCCTGTCTCACCCCACACTCCAACCTGTACTCTGTGGAACATGAGCCCGCCCACTTAACATTATTGGTTTGGTTGGCATACCAATACCTCAGTATGTTGATCATGTCCCTGGGTGTGCTGGTTTCTTCCCGAAGCTTATCCCACAGCACATTATACGATACAAGGTCAAATGCCCTCGACAGGTCCAAAAACAACCGTAAATAGCCGTTTTCCTTGTCACATAGTACTGGATAGTATGCTTGAGCCGCAGTATCGCAGCTTCCGTCGATAGCCCAGCTCTAAATCCGAACTGGGCATCATGCAGATGTATATGCTTACTAAGGTGACAATCAAGCAACCCATCCAGCACCTTGGCGATTACTGTGGCCAATGAGATGGGTCTGTAGTTGTTCCCGTCGGAGGCATCACCCGTCTTATTTTTAATAATCGGAATAACAGTAGTCTTCATAAGCTCCTGGGGTAAATACGAATGTCCTAAACACAAATTGTAGAACATGACCAACACCCTGGGCAAATGAGCACCCGCGTGCTGCAAGTGCTCGGTGTTGAGGTCATCGTGCCCCGGAGACTTACCTCGAGTCATGCCCCTAATAACCTGAGTGACTTCTTATATTTTAAATCTGAACCACTCACCATCCACAACTTCAGCATCAAGCACCTGCCGCACACCTGGTAAGGGAGACTCAACCTTAAAACGTTCCCTAAACAGCTCGACAATCAGCTGGGGATCATTTCTACCCTCAGCACACGCAGGCACACACAAACCAGCTTCCAGCTTCCTGGTATGCTTCCAAAAACGCTTGAAGTCCTTATTCTAGTGGTGCATGGCTAATATGTCCATTTTAATGTGTTCCACGTTGTCTTCACACATAGTATCATAAATATCACCAGACTTCGGTTTACCATACAGCATCCAGGTCTGAAAGCTGCTTCGTGCTTCCAGATGAGCCTTTTGTACACGCCTATTCCATCCAATGACATGATTCTGCTTCTTGTACTTTTTCAGTCTATTACTGCTACGCGCAGCTACCGTCAAAGCACTAACAATACTGTTATATAGCTCATCAATAATTGCATAATGATGCTCGTTTCTGCAAACCTTATCAGCACACAGATCAAGTGCCACCGGAAAATCAATTTCCCTTAGCTTGCTATTGCAGAGTTTGCTATATAACCTGATCTGCTCAGCGTCTCTCTCCCCCAATCTCACTTCATTATATTGATTCCCACTACAATATTTTTTTTCACGGTAATATACCCAAGTTACAATACACTTCCAGATGCAGATCGGTGGAAATCTGGCTCTTCGCATGTAACAGACAGGTTCGATTTCGAATACACGACTACACCATCACTTTGATTTATATGTTTGGTGGTCTTGAACGCGGAGTAATTATTCAAAATTGGAATATTGCTATTGCTAGAGCATGGTAACCAACATTCAGTTAAAACAACCACATCGCAATCGACAGAAATTCGCTATAGAAGCGTTTGCAAGCTTAAAAAGTTACGGTTTACAGAGCGAATGTTTTGTGTCAGGATTTTAATGAAGTTACTAGGACACTTCACAATGGAGAGTGTTTCCTCAGGTGCGCATGTATAGGTAGTTGATACAGATAGTTCGTCGATGTCGTGAATGAAATTGTTTGTATTAGTAGTCATTTTTCCGGTGAAGTAAAGGTAGTTTGGGGGTTAAGAGAAAGTAGGGTGGTATTAGTTTTAGGATTGAGGATGATGAATTCAGAAACATATTTTTATGATATTGAGGTAGCTGAGTAAGGTATAATAGGAATGAACGCAAGCATAAGTATGTGAGGGAGTTATATGATGACATGGTGAAGTTGTAATATGTTGGTGTTGAGTGATTCATGTATGAGAGTATGTGATGCTGATAGTAGCAGTTATGTCTGTTAGTTTTGTGTGTGTATGTATTCTGTGTTGTAACATAGGAATTCGAAAAAATCGCAAAAGTAATAAAAAAATACGCAGGATATAGCTGGGTATACTTAAATGCAAGTAGTCATGCCTTCATGACTGTCGCCAGCTGCTTCAGTTGTTCTTCGCTTTTCACCAAGATAGACTGGCTATCAGCATCATTTTTTAGCATAACTCTTCCATTCGACGTCCAGCAATAGGTGTATTGGTGTTGCTTAGCGTAGTTGCTAGTAAGGTAAAATAATCTTTTAGAGTTCGCTGTTAAAAGCTCGGTGATGTAAATTGGTGTTTCCTGTGCAGACTTCCAGTTTAGGTGGGTCGATTTTATCTTGTTATTGGGATTGCGTCTATTATAATCTTTACAGCAACAAGAAAATTCGTTTTCATCAGTGTATTGCAGAACTCAACTGATAAACTGGATGTTAGATTTTCCTTTTTTGAGGGTAGTCTGATAATATCTCGGATACTGGCGGATTCTGTATCAAGGCTTAGATGCCTTGATAAGTGCGTTATGGTTTCATACAGCATGATCTTAGTCTCATTCTGCCTTTTGGGTACATTGCGTAATTCTATGGAGGTTTTGATGAGGTTGTGGTCGAGAACTTCCAACTTGTTTTCTAGGGTAGCCAACTGGATTGCCATGGAGCCACGGTGATTTTCTAGTCTTGTAATTTTATTTTCCAGTGACTGTAGTTGATCGGAGACTGATGTCATTGTCTTTTCAAGCCCAGTATTTGTGACCTTAATTTCCGAGTATTGATTTTTTATTTCC
The DNA here is from genome assembly GCA_947361185.1 of Charanyca ferruginea. Classification (NCBI taxonomy): domain Eukaryota; kingdom Metazoa; phylum Arthropoda; class Insecta; order Lepidoptera; family Noctuidae; genus Charanyca; species Charanyca ferruginea. The sequence continues at coordinate 59,568,009 of OX376055.1, forward strand.
TTAAAATGACCCTCCAGTTTGTCCAAACGGGCGCTCTGAGCACACATCATCTCACTGATCATCTTCTTGATATCGCTTTTAAACATATCCAGGTCATTACCGGTGACTTCATCCGAAAGGCATCTTCGTTTCGCTCTCTGGGTGATGTTCCCTTCTGAGTCTTCGTCAGCATGCAGCTTCCGGATATCAGACTCCGAACGTGACGAGTATTGATTCGGAGGACATTTTGGTGGCGTCTTAAACATGTTACCTCAACTTGTTATACCTTAACGAGTATATAATCAGAACTAAAAATGAAGACAAAGCAAGCACACATAAATAAGTTATTCGCTAATCGCTATCGCTCTTGAGTTGTGGCAGCCAACAAGGATGACGCACGCGCAGTAGGCTCCGCCTTCTATCTTCGTCTCGACTGTTGCCAGCCCGTTTCCTCCAGTACTCTGCGTTTTGCGATTCTTTTCAATCTTTATGCGCGCCTAGTACTTTTGAGAATTATATTTGACATTTAATTTCGAAGCAACTATTAATTTTAAATAAAAAATAAAAATACTTGTACGGAAAACACGTCTAAACGCTTTCGCGGTCCGAGGGGAAGGATCAGGGGAAGTCAGCTAGTAATAAATAAAATTAACAATTAAATTAAATCATTTACAGACACTTATGTCTTGTCAAGAATCGGTAGTCGGTCAGTTATTCAGAAAGTTGAAGCTTGTTGCTCGTTCCAAAATGTACGTTAAATTCGGATCTATGGTTAGATTTCTATGGAAAAGAACGAGCAAAAAACTCCACGAACACTTGTACTCTTGCAGCCATAACACCAACGAGGCAGATCATAAATACCGATAATTACAAACTTCGAACCGTAAATAAAGCACACATTGACATAACACTGCATAGAAATCGATCCTACACGTCAAAACAAACAATCTACATCAGGGGTAGCCAACCAGTCGATGGCAATCGACCGATCGATCGGTCGATTGCCATCGGCTGGTGGCGTGGTTAGGCAACAAAGAATACGTTTAATGTCCTAGCTAATAATGATATTTATATGACATTTCTAACATCAAACCAGACACTGATAATCAGCGAAAAACTCGCAGACCCAATGCTCAATTGATCACACAAATATTATGAAAAATTACTAAGACCAATCTTAAAAATCTTTTTCCCATTAAAAAAACAGTAAATAAATAAATATCTTGGGACAACTCACACACGGTCATCTGGTCCCAAGCTAAGCAGAGCTTGTGTACAGTACCTATTACTTGTAAAGTAATCGTTTATTTATTTATACACCTCCCCCCTCTCCTCCCCCTTAGATATGTTATAGGTACCAAGAGGCGTACACATTTGTAATTTTAAATAAACAATAATAATAAGTGATTAAAAATTAATTCGTCATTTAAATATTCGTCAATGGTCTAATAATGTTAGCCTATTCTGTCCTATTAGAAGGCAGGCAGGAGGGAGGCTTTCTCCCCAGGAGTGGGACAAAATAACATCGCTTAGAATTGATTTCATTAGATTTTTGAAATAATTGTATTTAATAATAATAATAATAATAATAATATGTGGGGACATTTTCACACACCGCCATCTGACCCCAAACTAGGGAGACCCTGTACTATGGGTGTCAGACAGCTGATATACATACACAAATACATTTTTTTTTGTAAATACATACATATATAGATAAACAACACCCCGACACAAGGCAAACACAAGTGCTCATCACACAAATGTTTACCCTGGGCGGGAATCGAACCCGCAACACGCAGCGCGGCAGTCGATCGCTCAGCCACTGCGCCAACCGTGTCGTCGAATTTCTATTGCCTCTGGAATTTATTCAGTTAAGTTACATATATGTAAGTAATTATTTAATTTAATATGTGAAAATATATTTTTCAAAAATACGATTCGATGTTAGGTTCATGAAGAACGGTTGGTCACCCCTGGTTCACATCCCATATCGCTTGTCAACATTAGAAGCAGCCGTTACTTCCTCTATTTACTAACAAATTCCGCGCTCTGTTACTGTTCCGTCAGCGATAACGTATCGCGGGTCAGAGCACCAGGAAATCCTCTGATAAGGAGATGGTGCGACAGACTTGATGACTCCTGATAGTAATTATTGAGATATTTAGAATTATAATTGTGTTTATAATTCATAGATCTTTGATAGAAGTTACGGGTATTCAGTAGCCAGAAAGTCTGACAACCAGTATTACCAAGGGGAATCGTGTTACCCAGTAACTGGATTGTGGACGGTAGATGTCTCCATGTCATCATCATCATCATGTCAACCTTTAGACGCCCACTGCTGGGCATAGGTCTCCTCTGAGGGGTTTAGCCGTAATCGCCATGCTTGGCCGAGGCCGATGCATGTCGGCGATCGCAGTAGGTGTATGGTACAAGAACGCTGCTGCCCATCCTCTGATCAATATCCCTTTGTCTTCTTATACGACACCCACGGGTAGAAATGGGCGAAAGGGGCATTCATCATACAAATAAACTGTTTCTTCTTTCTTAACGCAAGTTAAGTGCCCAATAGATAGTATAGTTGATGCTGATTTTGTCAAATTATTGTTAAATGCAATCTACACAATCATATCATGGCACCACACGGCCTGAAGAAATTCAGTAGTTTGAAAATAAGTCTAGATAGTTGGAAAATGTTAAACACATAGCTAACTTAAACAAAGAGAAAGAGGATTTCTCCACGTTTGATTGTAAACCATCCTTATACCCCACGGTAATAGGTTCTCTAAAGACTGCACCACGTAAATAAAGCTACATAAATTAAACTTTTCACAAACAATCCCAACACAAAAGGTTGTACAAACGAAACGTCATTCGCAAGCCACCGACACACGAGTAGCCAGCACAAAGAATGTTATTTCCTGGAAGTCGCATAATAAAAAGCGCAATAAGCTCGCGTGCGCTCAGCCTAACGGGAATAATCGCGATTTCATTAGAAGTCATTATAAAAGGCACACGCCATAAAATAATTGTTGCATTTGAAATATTTGTTGAATAAGAAATGTTTTAAATGACATATTAAATATCCTAGGGAATTTAACAGGCGATAGAATTCAGCAATAGAGAGAAGCTGCAAATTTATGCTTTACTTGACCCATTACAAACGTGCTAACTGTGTCATAAAACATTTTTATCGAACCTCTCGCTCGCACTTACAATTTAAATGCTCGCCCAAATATTTTTTAGACCTTATAATTATATAAAATTTTGCGTACCAAAATGGACAAAATGCTCACCAAATATTGTGTAAGCTCGGCACTTTGGACACCCCGACTCGGACAGTGTAGGTTGGGTGGTTTTTTTTTAATCCGCCCAGAAATAAGAGCCGCGTTAAGCGGGGCGCTGTCGACAGGGCCTCATGGGCATCAGCAAAAATTTCTGAAATGAAAGTCGTCAAAAAAACATCTATTTAGCGATAAAATAAAATACTTGGTCTGAATTAACTTTAAAGGCGTTTATATAGTTTTATGGCATATAATAAAATAGAAAACAGCGTAATTTCTACAATCTATACTAATATTATAAAGCTGAAGAGTTTGTTTGTTTGTTTGTTTGGTTGAACGCGCTAATCTCAGAAAAAATCTTTTTGTGTTGGATAGTCCATTTACCTAGGAAGGCTATAGGTCCATGCGAAGCTGGGTCGGGTCGCTAGTACTTCATGAAACTCAATTTGGTGAGAATTTATCCATTCTAGCAGATATTTCGAATTCGTACCCTGTGTTCACAAAATGAATAAATGGATTTGCATTTGACGCACTTAAGTATTAAATAATGTTCTCATTGTTAGCACCTTAACACTAAAATGCTCCTAAACAAGCAATCCTTTATTGCAACATTTTCTAGTATATCCCGGCAATATTTAAAATATTGCTGGCAATATATTGCAGTTACAAATTTCCAAGAAAATTTCGGCCTGTATAGGAGCGTCCTTACCCAATGATAAGTAATGTAAGAACGTTCACCATGCTTGTACAAAATGAACGTTGTCGTGAAAAATACACATCACGTCTTCATATTGTCTGTTCGTCTTGCACGTGTTTGAGAAAACTCATAGGTCATGACAGCAGACATCAGTCACGTCGTGTGCTGCCAATCAAGCATTTTGTTGGCTAAATGTAGCATTTTTCCAAGTAATTTAGCATTAAAAAATATACTTTAGCATATGCCATATCTTTAGGCACCTTTTGTGTATAATAGTTATATGTTCAAAAAACAAAATTGCATTATTAACGTAATTTATAAATAAACAATCCTGAAAATTCAGCGTTATTTTAGTGCCACCATGTCCAACGCACTTTTTCTTATCTATGGTCTGTTGTCGCTGGCAAAGGAATTACATTTTTTAGTTCAATTTTAGCATTTTCTAAACGCAGATTTAAAATATATTTTCTGGGGTTGGCAACACTGAGTCACGCCCTATTACATTGTGTCGTACTTAGTCGCCACCGAATAAGGTATATTTCTATTTTTATAATTTTTCGTTAAGCTTAGCATCTTTTTAGAATTTCCTAAACGCAGATTTAGCATAATTTATTTTCTGGAGTTCACATCACAGTCAAGCCTTATTACATCGTATCGTGCGAATAAGGTTTATTACTAACGACAAGTATATTATACAGTGTCTGTGGTCGTGGGAGTTAGATCACTGAGTAAATAGGCCAAAATATTAGGGTCGACTCAGTTTTTCGGTAACCCGAAAATAAGGGAGTCACGGTTTTTTTGATAATCTTCCATATTTGTAAACTAGTAAACCTAGGTAGTTTTCCAGAAGACATCTAAATAATTCTACATGTTATTCATGTAATTATGTGTGCAGGTTTTTAATTACATTTTAGTTTATTTAAATAGTTTTTTTTTTTTTAATTCTAATGTTGTGGTTTTATACCTCCATCTTTGGATGACTGGTAGAGAATAATAATAATAATAATATGTGAGGACATTTCACACACGGCCATCTGACCCCAAACTAGGGAGACCCTGTACTATGGGTGTCAGACAGCTGATATACATACACAAATACATTTTTAAATACATACATATATAGATAACCAACACCCAGACACAAGGCAAACACAAGTGCTCATCACACAAATATTACCCTGCCTAGAATGCCTAAAGCATTAAGTCCTCCTTTAATCCGTACTCCATCCTAATATTATTAACGCGAAAGTCACTCTGTATGTTGCGTATATCCACGATGAAACGACTAAACTGATTTTGATGAAATTTGGTATAAAGATAGCTTGAACCCTGGGGAAGGACATAAGCTACTTTTCCCGTGGCTCCGTCTGCATCCGTGAAAACCGACATTCACGCAGACAATCTCGTGAGCAAAACCCCGTAAATATTATAAAAAAACTAGCTGACCCGACAGACGTTGTCCTGTCCCGATGGGGGATGAAAAAGGGGTGAAAAAAGGGGATGAAAATAGATGTTGGCCTATTCTCAGACCTACCCAATATGCACAAAAAATTTCATCAGAATCGGTCAAGCCGTTTCGGAGGAGTACGGGAACGAAAACTGTGACACGAGAATTTTATATATAAGATAATTTTGAATTTTCCACTGTACTATAGAATTACTACGGTTGTAAAATATCGGGGCTTGACACTTACGACATTTGAAATTTCCTCCATCGATATCTATGTATTTTGCCAATCACATAACAGTGTCAGCTAAAGGCCTTTCCAAACACAAAAACAATGTTGCTTTTACAAGTGGATTAGCAGTTAGCGTATCTAATTCTCACGCTGAGAAAAAGTAAATTCTTGCAAAAACTACTTCGATTGGAAACAGGAACAACTACTAAGCTAGCAGTGAAAGCATTTTCACTATTGCTATAAAACATCAACACGATACAACGGTTCGGAATAAATATAGACACTGATTTAAAGCGGCAGTTTTATATAGTACTTTTGGTAAGTATTGAAAAGTGATTTGGTTCTGGCGTAGAGGGTCACAGTTCTAAAATATTTTTTTTTTTTTTTTTAACTAGGGGAAATCCTCCTGGACTGTCCCCCGTCTGGGGAAGACGGGAGGGTGTGCCGGACTCCTACCGGCTAAAACCACCACGGTGTTCCTCGACTGACCTATGGGCGGGGGTACGGGATTCGCTCGCGCATGCACCGCGCCCCCGCCAGGCTATGATCCGCTTACATGGCGGATCCCGTCGACCTCGGTGGTCTGAACGCCGCCGAATCCTCTAGTGTGGCGCGCGCGGAACACGGCGCGCCGCCTACACGGGCCTGCATCTGGTCGGGTGGTGGACTGCCCCTAAGTCGACCACCCGCAGGCCGGCAACTCATGGAGGCCGGAGGTCATCAAGCGCCCTCCGGCGCCCAGTGCGTCTTCTCCTAGAATGTCGAATCCGCCCTAGAAGGATTACCATACGTAGTTTAATAAATCCTAATCATCCGATTATCGGAAGACTAGACACTTCGATTTAAATCTAATTGCCCATTCCATGTCTATGTTTTACTGTCGCACTAATTTACCAACCGCCGATAAAAAAATAACTGACCATTATTTTTTTCAACTGATCATAATAACCTCTAAATAACAGAATGTTTAAATAACAGTTCAAAAAATTTGTTCCCATAAATAAATCAGAGCAAAAACGTACCGAAAAGGTAGCAATGTCCGGGGGAAGCCGACCTATGACTGTACATGGTTGTTCTGTTAATGGTCGACTTCCCCTTTTACTATTTTTTTTTGCAAATATTTACAGTATTTTAGGAACAGCCACATATAATAATCTTTATGTATAAAAATCTTCTGTGCGTGTGTATGAAAGTGAACTCCTTCTAAACGGCTAGTCGGATTTTGATCAAATTTTTCGGGTTCCAGTGGATTCCAGAATGGTTTAGATTCACAATTGGAACCGGGTAGGTGGCGCTGTAGTCAGGTTCTAAGACTTTTATATTTTCAGGGCAGGACATCTGCCGAGCCCGCTAGTAATATAGTCAAAATCTATATTGTCAGAATACAGTTTCGCAGTTTAAAATAACCCTAGTCTTAACACTAGGACTCCCCGTGTCGTGTCGTAGACACTTGTCTCCTACGTCTTACAAAATGTCAGGGTAAAAAGGTACACACAGCATAGAGCGTATGATGTACTTTAAATGAGAGAGTAACTCGTAGGTTAACCTAGGAGGTTGTCGGCTACTTAACCGGAATTTCCTGTGGTGCCTTAAAATGAATTTAAGGCCTCCAGGTAGGGTAAAAACTTACAAACTAAGCGCCTACTCCCTAAAGTCACCCCTTGTGGTAGTACGGGCCTCGACTTAAGGAGTCGCTGGGGGAGAAAAGCAAAGGTACAGGCTGGATCGGATTTAGATTATTTAGGGGCGAGTTTAAAGCCGCAGACTCAGCTGGCACGAGTAAGAAAGTAACTCTGTCCCGCTCTTATTGTCATGAATTTTTACAAAATATTAAGAACTTTCAAAAGCTACTTTTGTTAATCCGCGTCTACGTCTGCCGAAAATCAAGCGGACGAGGTCGCGGGCAAAAGCTAGTATACAAACAATATTGATTTTAATTATCTATCAGCTTCAACTTCTTTATTAAGGCGGCGATATACGCCGGCGACCTTGAGCGACCAGAGAATCGTATGCGCTGCGTCCAAAACTCAACGTTTAGTCGAAAAATTTATATAAAGGATAGTATTCATTAACTAAAAAAAAAGGCGTATACTAAAAGATAGATAATAAAATTGTCTGTAAGATAGTGTAAGTTTCGTTTAATTATACCTGGTAGATTTTGTGTGATTGTCAATGTTTTGTCCGCGTCAGACACAACTTCACGACTTGATTAAACTATTTAATATGAATATAATCAAAAATATTCACATACTAAATGATTAAGAGAATGTTCTAGTTTAACATATATTTTTTTCAAATCATTTACTCTACACATTTTGACGTGATTGTCAGTTTAAAATCTGTAAAAGTCGTTAAATAGCCCCTTAATCTTGGAAACTCTAGCTTTTCCACATTGCTATCATCTTTCTATGACTCCACGTATACTTGTATAGGAATACATGTAGTTCACAGTACCATATTCTTCATTCATGGCACAAAAACACATTGGTCATGGTAGTGGGCGTCGATCACGGGTAATTACCCTATAGTATTTACTTTTTACACTTATCTTTACGCTCTTTTTCATTTATGGAGTAAGCAGGCCTTTCATCCGTGACTATACGTGCACAGCAGTCAGATTGATATAGGGTAAATTATAACTACAGTTTTTTTTGCGTAAATTCGTGTTCATGTCTTTCAAGTAACATCAATTTAACTAGTGTGGGTCGCATCTTGATGACGTTAAAGATGAGTGACATGTAAAAGATGTCTTATGAGATTTAAAACAAAACAATAAATGGTCTTTAGAGTCTTACGGTTCCACGGTTCCACCTCATCCAACGAAATAATCAATAAAATAAAACGTGTAAATTAATTTGTTCTAGACAGAACTCTAATATTAAGAATATAAAATAAAGTTAATTTGATTTGTCATCTCACTGGCTTAAAGTGAAAATTAATTACCTATCTATTTAAATTTCCATTCCAATTCCAAAACTGCTAAATTCAAATAATTGAATTAATCCAATACAATTGGTTCAATTACATTAATTCAATTATCTTGTTCGACACTGCGCTTGCAATGACAAGTTGACAGATCGAAATTAAGCCAATTATGATAATTTAAGTCTTGTTTGACAATTATCATAATTAGCTTAATTTCGATCCGTTTATCGTAAAATACAAATACCTGTTTTAGCTTAAATGTAAGCGCTAAGAAAAGAAAAGTATGGTAACAACTGGATGATCTTATAAGTGACGATTCTAGAAAGGTCACATTTTTTATGTTTTGGTACAGAACTAAAACCTCAATACTTTGGTGCTGTAAAGGTTACATATATATAATTATTATGGCATGCTGGTCGAAAACATTGACTAAATGTTTCGTCTAAATACTCTGGATTCATTCTAGAAAGACTTCGTATTTAGAACGTCAGTCTTATTTTTTGATCTGAGGCCATCAGAAGCTGACGTGCTCTTTCAGATATATAAAGCAATAAATTGCTTTTTCGTCTTTAATTGTTAGAACCACCACAAATATAGTAAAATCGTACACCGATTTAGTTTTTACAGTACCTACTATGGGTAGATATAAATAACAAGACAGTAGAGTAATGACCTTTGCAGTAGGTAACAGAAGGATCGACTAGTGGAACGAATTCAAATTCAAATTCAAATTCAAATGATTTATTTTGTGAACACAGGTACACAGGAACACAGGTGCGAAATCTAGCAATTTTTTTTATCAACCCTGTATTGTTCTCGTGCTGGGCATAAGTCACCCAATAGCCTTCCACTCTTCTCTATGTGCTGTTTTCTCTGATAAATCTTCCATAAACGTTTGTAAGCCATCATGCCAGAGTCACCTAGGCCTCCGTATCCCTGGCGACGACGCCTGTCTTTTGGAACCTCTGTAACGACTCTTACCACTGACCTATTTGTCAATATATATTCTGCAATCTGCCACCAATATGGCCACCCAATCTTACTTCAGCACTAAATAAACAACAGGCAACAGTTTAGCAATTTATCGTCCCTACCTAAGAAATGAAACATGGTAAAGACATAGAAGATAATCGGTACTGTCCCACATTTTACCTACTTTATTAAATAAAAAGAAACCACTAATCAAGTCCTTTAATAACTTACAATGATATGTATTCTAAACTAATTGTGGTTCAAACCATTGTTAAATTAAAATTACCAATAAATACCTCAAAGGTTTCGTTTGTCGGCCCCAATATACTTGGAAAAAGGCTAGGCAGATGATGGCTTACGAAAAAAAAGACAACCGCCTTCAAAATCTAAAAAGTGATAAATAACTTTAGCACAGAACACACATGACTTTAGTTTCGGAAGTCGGTGGCTTTGTGCTGTTTATTGTTTAGTATTGCCACCGAGTTCCGAAACTAAAGTCATGTGTGTTCTGTGCTAAAGTTATTTATCACTTTTTAGATTTTGAAGGCGGTTATCTTTTTTGTAAAGAAGCTTTTACGCATTTTAGTACCTCCTTATCATTCAAATCCATTAAGAAACGGCAACACAGTCAAAACAGAGATTATAAGTACAAGGTTGAAGAAACTTAAAACATCATCTATGTATAATTTTTTGCTTTCTACAGATTTTTTCTAAAAGTGCTGAATCAATTTCGATAAAATTTATATGGGACCACCAAATAAAAAAAAAACATACAGTCGAATTGAGAACCTCCTTTTTGAAGTCGGTTGAAAAAAAATTAACACTTATTTCCTGCGACCTGTTTATTCATAACCAATCTGCTAAAGCCTTTATTATATCTTCCTACTTTCCGTAGCATATATACCATAACATTTTGACACCAACACCCCAAATGTAATCACAGAAATAGTAGGCTAATAACAACAGCGTATACTGTGAAAGAAACCAATCAATCAAACCGAATAACTATCATCAAATTCATATTCCGTGAACTAGCCAACATAATCAATTAGCTGAACCTAATTATGGTACGCGACAATCAATCAAATCGAACACTGTAGTATCACTATTACTTCTCGACGTGACCCTAACGCAGATAACACCCAAATTAATCTCCTCCAACACCATTAATCTCCAATCCGGGACACCGAAAGGTTGTATTTGTCCAACACCACATTTCCAGAGTAATATTTGAAAAGGAATTCATTCTGAAGCTAAGTCGGCCATAATTTATTCTGTCGTGGATCCTACAAATATTACCCTAAGGGTTTAGCTAGACGATTTTTGGTCGACATTGACAGTTTATCATGATTTCTAGTGTGGAGTGCGAATGTGAAATGTTCGAGTGTGAAGGATTGTAGATTTGATTTGTGATAAAAAAAAGTATACCAACTTACGACTTGGAGCTTTAGATCATCTACCTAGCCTTTTCCCAACTATCTTGGGATCGGCTTCCAGTCTAACCAGATGCAGCTGAATACCAGTGATTGACATGGAGTTACTGCCGCTCTGACTTCCAAATCCAGTTATTGGATACCACAATACCTCTTTTTTTACTATTGATAGGCATACGTTTGACCGCTATCTAACCTGATGGGACACGATGATGTGGTCTAAGATGGAGCACGCTTGCCTAGAAGTAACCTATTCACTCTTGACTTAAAGACTCCCAGGTTGTAGCTATCAGGAAACACAGACTCAGGCAGGGAATTTCACTCCTTAGCAGTACGCACAATGAATGTGTTCCCAAAACGTTTTGTGCGTGTGGGTGGGATGTCCACCATGTACCGGTGGCGCATCGCCGTACCCCTGTGTAAGACTGGCTGTCAGACTTTCTGGCTTCTGACTACCCATAACGACTGTCAAAGATCTACGAATGACAGCCGGGGCCTACGTCTTTCAATGCTTTGCGAGGCACGGAGGGGTCTTGGTATAGAAAGGATGCTCACCCATCCATGGACCGACGGCCGCAAGCATAGCTTAACCATAACTGATCAATCCACATGGGTTTTACTTAGCCTTGAGCCCCTCCAACTTTAACTTTAAATTAAAGCCCTTATTACACTTGGCTAAATTCAGTCGCTACCGAACTCAGATACTACTTACAACTAGCAATCTGCAACCAAGATGGTACAACCAGCTGTCAACCACACTTTAAATAATTAAAAATGTTGACACTGCCTTCATTATATATTCATGAAATAAATTTATTTGTAAAATCAAATCCTACTAAAAAACAAAAGACTATCATAAGACTATGTATAAAAGTGAATATAGACAATTACGTGACAAAAAAAGCTAGAAATAGAAATAAAGTACGGAAAAACAGCATTATTCAACAAAAGTGTTCTTAGTATGACATCATTGATGTACAACAAACTGCCTGATGATATCAAAAAATTATCTATTCCGCAGTTCAAATCTAAACTACACAAGTTTCTAGTTCATAAGTGTTATTATAATGTTAAAGAGTATTTAGAGGATAAAAATATTGTAATTTAATACTATTAACAAGTATCAAATAAAATTGAAATGAGTGACATGAACATGACTATCGTAATTTAGTAACTTGAATTTTCCTGACATCTTATAACTTTTGACATTGTATAATTTTTGAGGTTTTATATTTTTATGATTTTTGACATTCTATAATTTTTGACATTGCATAATTTTAGACATTGTTTGATTTCGAACATTTTCTAAATCGTCTCTATTATTTTTATATTTTAACTGAGTTTCAGAAAATTACTGCTTATTTTTATTTATAATATTGTGATTGGTAGATATTACTTAAATTTGCACGCCTCATAAGGTTATAATGCAGGGTACTTTCCATGCTTTTATAACACCTTACAAACATGTATTATGCAGTGTATTATGCAAATAAATGATTTGATTTGATTTGAACTACTACTTACTTACTGAATGCGATTACACTTTACTGAATTCAGTAGCAACTGAATTTAGTTGACTTAATTTAGCCAAGTGTAACAAGGGCTTTGTAGTAGAAAGAAAACTGGCCAAGTACGAGTCGAACTCGCGCACGAAGGGTTCGGTACCATTATCTATACAACACCGAGCAAAAAACGGCAAAGAATTACGTTTGTTGTATGGGAGCCCCTCTATAATATTTATTTTATTCAGCTTTTAGTTATTAGTTTTATATTTGTTGTTATAGCGCAGCTGAAATACATCAACTGTGAACATTTGCTACTTTTGCTAAGCTATTGCTAGACAGCTGAAATTTTCACAGATGATGTATGTCAGAACAGACATGGTTCATGAGATACAGCCTAGTGACAGACAGCCAAACAGACAGCCAGACAGACAGACCGACGGACAGGTGGAGTCTTAGTAATAGGGTCCCGTTTTTACCCTTTCGGTACGAAACCCTAAAAATGGACTTGAAAAAGATATTGCAAGTCAATATCATGGCATTATTCCGCCTGTAGCTCCTCTCTCCTACTCTGCATAATAAGCCTCCCGTTAGCAGTCCTAGCCTTTATCTATAATTGAATAATGCATCTGGCTCTTCCCTCTACCATCGCCTATCATTTATAAAACAGTCTCAATCGATTGTATCCTTATTAACATCATTTCCTTATTACTTTTAATCATCGACAGACCTGCTGTTCGGTCGAACATATATTGTGTTTCAGCCCTTACATCTATAACCTTTGTAAAATAGGGACCGGCCTTGGCGTGACAAGAGCCATTAGTAAAAAGCGTAAGAACGAATACGTCACCCACATTGATATATTGACACCTGAGGATATTTTTGGGTTTTTATGTGACAAATTTGACGTTATTGTTTTAAAATGGAGTGTATTTTTGAATTCGTGGTGAAGTTGGAGCAGTTCCAGTTATTTTGGGCGTTAGAAGCGTTCATACGGTATTTATTATGACAAACCAATGGAAACACTATGATGAAAAGACAATGCCAGATCCTGCCCCACCCATGTACACAAAAAGTAACCCATGTACAGAAAAGTAATTTAATGAAAATAATTGTAATGAATATAGAACCTTTCTATAGTAAATTGTTTTTCTTTAGAACTTGCGGATTACGAAATACCTACCCACAAAATACAAACTTATTTTACCTAAAATACAATTTAACCTATAAGCAATGTCATTATTGTTTTTAGATTTAAACGGAAACCGCAAGTTCTACAGTCACTAAGACTAACGTTTAGTTATCTATATAATAAAAATGAATCGTAGTTCGTTAGTCTCGCTAAAACTCGAGAACCGCTAAACCGATTTGGCTAATGTTGGTCTTGAAATATTTGTAGAATTTCAGGGAAGGTTTATACGGTAAGAAAATTAAAAATCGATTGACAGGACAACATCTGTCGGGTCAGCTAGTCAGCAATAAATAAACAGTAAGATGCTACATATTGCACATGACTTTTATTGAGTGGGGCAAAGTTCTATAGAGATTCTGGCATTGTCCTTTAAATGAACTGAAGGAAAACATCGTGAGGAAACCAGGACTTCGTCATCTCAGCCTTTAGACGCCCACTGCTGGGGGTAGGTCTCCCCGGTCAGCCCGGACTTACAATTCCTTAATTAATTAATATATAAGTACCAATTTATATAAGTCTGAAATCGCCAATCTACGTTGAGCAAGCGTGGTGATGAATGCCAGTGCCTTGTCAGTATCAGAAATGTTTTGTCTCTGTGTCTGCTCCAGCTAATATCTTACACAGCTGGCCCGATTTTGACGAGACTTTCACAGGCAAAGACGTCCACTGCTGGACGTAGGCCTCCCCTAAAATGGGGGGGTTTTGCCATAATCGCCACGCTTGGCAGGCGGGTTGGCGATCGCAGTATGGTTATTACAAAGGCACAGAGAACGCTGCTGCCCATTCTCTGGTGAGTCCCTTAGTCGCCTCTTACGACACCCACGGGAAGATATGGGATGGTGCTATTCTTTACGTCCGACACCACACGGACACGGCAGATAATTGATGTTATTAGAAGTGACATGAAAGAATCTTTTAGTTAAAAAAAAAAAAGTTGTGCAAAAGTATTAAAATCCGCAGATAACCGACGTCACGGGCATACCTAAGTTAGTTTTTTAAAGATACATAATAGTGCCGATTCCCTTGTTCACAAACTAAACTAAAATTAGGTATTTGCCATCTTTTACTACCAGGCAGGTAAAGAAAAGGACGGCGACAGACAAAGACTAAGTTAGAGATGTCAAATTAGTTTTTCCCTTGAATTTCTCAGTGTTTTTAATCAATACGTTCTGAAATTACAACTATATTTGTATGAACATTAGATCAACTTAAATGTACAGCTCTTATAAATATATGTGTCTTTCTTGTTTTATTGGAGAGAAAGAGATGTAAATAGCTTAAAATTAGTATTTAGTTCGTGCACAACAGAATTGGCACCAATGTAGAGCGATTTAAGTTTTCTATAGAAACCAGTGTACAGTTTTCTGTAGTACAATTGAATGCGGCGTAAACGTATATTATTACGTAGAATCAAAACTAATACGTGTTAGAGAGTCACGTCGCGTGTCCAGAAATAAGTGACAGATTTTATTATGTTCTGTTACAAAATCACAGAAAACCTATTCAGTCGAATATCTAATTATTCAGTCGTTAGGTCCCACTTTTATTGGTGCAATCACGAGTAACGAAGGATTTTAAATTACACCATCCAATTACTCTTTTCCAATCTGAGTTTCCAATATTAAAGTTGCAGCGTTTTAGCAAGGCAATATAGGTCACTGCCCTTTCTTTAATATATCTTCGTAGGAAACTGATCGAAAACTATTTATCGTTTTTATTTGTAAAATTATAGGAAGGACTGTGGCGAAGTAAAAGACGGATCGATCATTCATGGCACAAAATACATATAAAGGTTACAGAAGGACCGCTCCCGCCATGTTCAACAATAATTACCTAAACTTGCCAAACTCACTAGGGCTGCTACTGTATTGACTCTGTAGGTTTTATTTGTGACAATATGAAATTTGATTGACACTGGTTGGAACTCTTTGCAATTTTTTTATAACAAAATTTTCAGTTCGTCTTGAAATGTCAATGTCTCTCATTTATCCATTTAGACAACACGTGACAGTCAAGACTGCGTGCTTACGTGCTTAGGAAAGTACGTAGGTAAAACTGTTGGTCCCAGCTGTCATTCGTAGATCTAGACAGTCGTTATATGTAGTCAGAAAGCATGACAGCCAGTCTTACCAACCAAAGAGTATCGAGTTCCCAGCAACTGGGTTGTGGAGATCAGACAGGCAGTCCCTCCATGTAAAACACTGGTATTCAGCTGCATCTGGTTACACTGGAAACCGACCCTAACATTGCTGGGAAAAGTTTAGGCAAAGAAAGAATTAAAATGTTGGTTACGTTTATAAAATGAGAATGCTACAAAATGTAGGTGAGTCAATGACCGCTTTTAACAAGTTAAGGGCGCGTATTCGATTTACGAAAAAATCTAAACGATTGCTAGAACGGCGTACCAGCATTGACACATACTAGTACAATACAATGGTCTGTTTGTGTGCATCAGAAAAAAAATATGCATGAAATAAGCACGGATCATTGAAATTGATCGGCAAACCACAGCGCGCGATGTTTTACAGTGCTTTTTAAAATAATTGTCTAAAATAAATGAGCTCGTATAACGGACTGAAAAATATTCTGTATATTAAGCATAACATTTACTTTCATAGAACATATCTATCACTTATGTTTTTATTCAAATACTGGTGAAAAAAAATTGTCAAAGTGAACCGATTTTCGACTTTTTCAACATTGTTTTTTAATACATAATAGTAATATTTTCGTAATTTTGGCTCTGTAGCTTTCTTTATGACTGTATATCCTGGTGGAAAAACGCATAAAACAATTTTTTTGGCATATTGTAATGGTTGTATTCGTCCTGAAAGTTAACTCTGACGTCTACTTTCGTAAAACAATATGAAAGAATTGTCTTCGCTTCAAAAAACCATAATTAAAAATTATACTTTTACTCTGTAGCTGTCTAAATCAAGACTTAATCTTTTCGAAAACTGTAATTGTCTTTAAATAATCTGCTCACATCATTACGATATTGCTCTGGGCAAAACGCGAAAACAAGAAGTTTTCGTCACGAATCATACACGCTCTTAAAACGATTTTTCTATAGGTGAAGCTTGAAATTTCAAGTTACAAGTACGTTATAAACTCAGTTCGAAATCTTTATGTTATTAGGGACAACTTCCTAAACACGGACAAAATAAACGTTAAACATTTTTTTAAACAACCTTTTTACGACTTCGTCCCTTTCCTTCCTTCCTATTAGTTTTAACTACCTGGACCCTATTCTTTGAACCGGATCGAGTCAACGCAAACAAAATGTTTAAAAATAAGTAAGTACTGCACATGGTTTCAAATTAAACAAGATATTCCTGTATGTGATGTAAAAAAACGCGCGTTGTGACGATGTCCTTAGCGTTTACTCGATATTAGGACCAAAATGAGTGAGGCATCGGTACGCAATTTCCATAAAACCAGCCAGTTAGAAGCCAGAAAATGTGACAACTAGTCTTATCAAAGGGGTATCTTGTTATCTAGTAACTGGGTTGTGAAGGAAGGAAGTCGCTCTATGTGAAACACTGGTATTCAGCGGCATCTGTTTAGACTGAGAGTCGGCCCCAACATAGTTGGAAAAGCGAGGTAGATGATGATGAGACGTGGTCCCTTGAAAGGTAAAAAGTCAATAAAAAATTAACTCGTACACAAACTTGAAGTATATCTAAACATTCATAAAGTCTAGAATAAATTTATCTGCAGTGCAAAGTTTAATGTACTCCTGAAACCGACACAGGAGGAAAACCACAAATATTTACTAGTCTTTGTGTCACAGACAATGTTCGTTCAATTATTCATAAGCGTTTATCATTTCCTATCCTTAATACATTGAACTTAGCAGTACATACGGCGGTATGTGGTACAGACGCGTTATAGGATTTGTTAACAATGTCTGCCAATTAAGAGAGGAATTGAATATTATATGCATGAGAGTCTAGACAGAAAATGACGTGTGCAAACATTCTTATGCAATGCTTGAATATTTTATGTGGCAAGCGTCTCCCGAGATGGCTGCGAAAAGCGCAATGGAATTTAAACTAGTAGGACCTTTGATGACATCTTTGACAGTTCATTGCCCTCATATGACACTTACTTCAATAAAGGTAACGTCTATCCTTAGTCTACAGGTTTCTCATTTGCAATTTAGAGATGCAAAGCAGATGTAGATGCCAATCTTATGAACCCAGTCTTTTGAAACCTAGGAGCTCGAATAATTTAAAATAATTTAATTTCTCAGCATCGAATCTGAAATTTCAATCACGAAACTGTTAGCAAACAGACCAATGGTCTCCAAACTTATTTCATTTGACTTCTTCAACTTTTTCCCAAGATCTCTTTGTCAAAACTTTATTCATTGGACCACTTTAATTTTTTCAGAAAGAAAGTCTGATGAAAGTTGTAATTGATTTGATTTTTATCACCCAGTAAGTTTAATTTGATCTTCTTTAACCTTTTCCTCTTATTAAATGAAACCGGAGCAAACTGGTTAATAGAAAATGTGATAAGATTAATCATCATCTTTCCGCCCTTCTTGTCCCATGTTACATGGGGTTGGTTCAACATGTTTTCTTTTTCCATTCCGTCCTGTCCAACGTCATGCTTTCACTGACTCCCTTTTCATTCATATCATTGTTCACACAATACATCCATCTTCTCTTTGACCTTCCATTCCCTCTCCATCCATCGAAACTTATATTCATAACTCCTTTGGTCACATGCGTTCCAACCTTCTCCTTACATACTACTTCAATGAACAGAAAATGTGATTAGATTGAGATATTCAAATTCTCTACTCGCTCCAAATGTAAAGGGCCAAAGTAAAGCCACCTTACACAAGCGATATCAGAAGACATAACTTACAAACAAATTGCAACAACAGAACGGGGTTGTGCTATAACAGACATTATACTGACCTTTTCATGTTTATCTTACGAAAGGTCAACGCAGGGCTTATGCAAACCTGACCCGTAGGCCTTCGCGATCGCCAAGAGAATTCCAAAACCGTTAACTATTACATTTGGACCGACCAGGGTACCCAGACCTCTTATGTTCCATTATTCTAGTTTTTCTATACCTGCGTTTAGAACGCCATATGAGGGTTCATGTATCTGAGTATAATGGTCGAGCATGAAGCCTGTGGAGCAAGCGGATACCTTGTAATGATAGGGCTGACCAGAATGAATCTGTAATTATCCATTGTCTGTTACTGAAGTCAATATTCGTGTAAAATTGATCCTTGATAATGAATGCAAGCAGGTGAAATACGGAGAAAGCAAGCAAGCTATTTAAGTCGACTTCTCAGTAAGATGCCAGTAAAGTACAGTTCATCGTTATTTAAGAAACGTTACAAGAAATTAAGTTGACCAAAAAAATGTTCAGGTAAGTGTACCAGTAGTACATGTTTCAACTACAAGGAACAAAAACTTCGCTCTCTTAAGAAGACGGCAACTTTCGACAGAGCACAGACTAATAATAGTCGCACGATTTAGAAACAGTATTCCAATGAAATCGGTCAGAATAACGGCGTATTTGCTCTCCTGTGGCGTTGCACAATGCTCGTCCAGCGATACCTTCACCCCGAGGGTATACCCACGACTTTCTAGCTTCACATTCAAAAAACCACCTTATGTTTGAACAATATAAGTAGGAGTTTGAATGAATATGATAATCGTGTATCTCGTTTCAACATAACAAATCCAAAACGGAGATATCATAGTGTACGTAACAGTAGAAGATTACCCGACTCTGCCTGCATGTTTAATTTTTTATACTTACTAACAAAAATAACTAGAATCATAACAGTATTGAGATAAATAAAAGAATATTAAGGTTCATTAAACATAGTGTTGTTGAAGAAGAAAATGTTTTGTTAAGCTACTGCATTGATGAACTTTAGGGACGAAAGGACCAGACAAGAGAAGTAGGTAGGTCCTTGTGTACAGCACAATAATATCCAAAGAATTCCTACTGATCCTAGATACCTACTAACGCAAACGGACATTAATGTAATGCGCAGAAACGTCTGATCAATAATTCGCTTGATACAATCAAATATGCAAACGGAAAGAAATATGTAGTTGAAGATACTGCTGAAGTATAAGCAGTGCAGTCACGACGGACATAAATAAAGCCGGAATCTTTTCCAGATTGATATAAGAAATACTCAATCCTATTCGCGAGACAATAGAGTTCAGATTTGAAGAAGAACACATTAAAGATCTGCCAGATGCGCGTGAGTATAGTTATGCGCCGCTGACTCCTTATTGAGAGAACGAAAGAGACGTACAGTCAACCTCACGTTCATGGCAATAATTCGATTTTGACATAGCCTTTATGTCTTAACAATAAGGGTGGTTTTCGTAGTTAAATGTTACTACCGACGACGTACGATTAACCGTGTATTTCAACTAACGGCTAATAGATGTCGCTAGTTGCAAGCTGCGTTTCATTTCACGCCGTGATTTTAAATGAATGGACTTCACCTAATAGGCGGCCCTCGTGATGTAAGAGCGAGATGACAATACTACCTTCCTTGTTCTAATAAAAAGTATTCTTATGAATCTTTTGATTTGTGAATAATATATTGATGAGATTAATTCGCGGCGTGACAGTACAATGATAGTGGTAATAGTTCGTAATCACTCACTTTTTTGTATAACACTCGAAGCATTAGCCTTTGATGTTGCCACGAAAATTAATGTGTAATCTCTATGTGAGATAGTCTGACAATCGCGATTTCTTATCTAAATTGTTCTCGGTACATCGATTTGTTCGCGTCTGGTATGAAACATGAATCTCTCATTAGATAATAAGCAATTTTAAAATTAATTTCTTTTCTCCTTATAATGATCTAGTACAATGTATAAATTATGTTTTTGAAAAGATGGGAGATAATGTTTTAAGTAATAGAACGACAGAAGTAATTAGTAACTACTTAATAAAATGAAGGGCAGTGGCTTATATGTAAGGTACATCGTATTCACGTAAAAATTTATAATATCTGTATTTATACAAAATATTGCAAACCATTATTTTAAAAGCATAAGTAGATATATATGTTTGTTCCGATATCTTGACCTTCGAAACGACTTGACCGATTTTGACAGACAACTGACATTTTATGGAGTAATTTAGGCTACACTTATTATAGAAAAATAATAAGTGTTCCGCGCAAAATTCCACGCGAACGTAATCCCGGATAACAGCTAGTCTGTAATAAAAAAAAACCACACAAAGAGACAAAAACCCTCGAGCTATGATACACCATCACCAAAAAAGGTCCACAATAAATTTAATAAAAATCTGTTGAAAGAACATATGAATAAATGTAATAAAAAAAAACATGAATGTACATAGTACACAATATAAAAATAATTTAGTTTCGTACACAAACAATGAAGGTATTACCAAGGGGACGGACAGGAACAAAGAAATTACTCGCCATATTCATGGACAATTTATGGGGAATACGATGGGTAAAAATTCTTTTAGGGTCATAAAGATATGGGGAAATATGTGGATGATATATTTGTGGGTAATGAAATTATGTTGTCATTATTTTGTGGTTTTCGTTAATTAATTATGTAAGTTTATGACTGCCTTGTTGATCTTGTGGTCGCAAGGGTGACTGCTGAACATGGGGTCATAGGTTCAAATCCAAGGCAGGGCAAAATGTTATTGAGTTTTCCATTAAGAATTTCTCAGTGGTACTTCGAAATTTGCATTCACGTGAATGTCGGTTATCATGGATGCAGACGTAGACGCGGATTAAAAAGTAGCCCATATCCTTTCTTGGGGCTTAAACCTAGTTTGTACCAAATTTCATCAAAATCGGTTCAGTAGTTCAGCCGTCAAAGAATAACAAACAAACAAACTGACTTTTGCATTTATTGAATTGCGACTATCATTACTTTTATAAGAGATACCTACTTAACTACCGTGTGGTGCCGGCCGCGAATATCACCACCCCATTTCCACCCGTGGGTGTCGTAGAAGGCGACAGAGGGATATTGACCAGAGGATGAGCAGCAGCGTCCTTCTGAGTACCATAACACTGCGATCGCCAACATGCATCGGCCAAGCATGGAGATTACGGCTTGTAGAAGACAGGAAGTTGGCTAAATGATACTGCTGCTTATAAGGTCAAATTAAATATAATGTTCGGATCATAGGGTAATATAAAGAAGCGAGGGAGCACACGCGATGACCGCTATTCGTGTACTGAAATGCTCGAAAAATATAAACGAATTAAATTAGGTCAAAATGCACGAATAAGCAATTAATTGTGCATTATTAGGCAGTGTATGGTTCCTGGGCCAAAAAGATACAAAAATGTTACACATCTTCTAATCTAAAGCGACACGTTTTAGATATAGGAGACGTAGCTATGTACCGTTTTTATTTTTCTGGGGTTAAGTGCTACGCAAACCTGCAGACACTGTAATGAGGCTGATGAAACGCCACTTCACCTTCAGGGGGAATGCGGAGCACTAATGCACAAGCGCAACAATCATCTGGGCAAATACCTGTTAAGCCCGGATGAACTAATGGAGATCGCCCCAAAGCAGATCCTGCAGTTCATCACAGCTGCAGGGTTTGGCGGCGATCTCTAACCAACACAAGCGGCGATCACAATAGACCAACTCTGGTCGCAGTGATATCACAGCCGCAAAAAGCAAATAAAATATATATACATATATATATGTACCGTTTACAATCAGTGCTTGCACTAGTTATATTCACTCCCCCCTTGAGAGAGACCTATTCCCATAAATGGGCGGCTAAAGGTTAACATGATGACCTATTATCACAGAGAAAACAAACAAGACAAAGACGTAGCAGTCAATCAAAGTCAAAGTCAAAGTCAAAGCATTTATTTCAATTAAACCATTTGCAGGCACTTTTGAATAGTCAAAGAGTCAGTTAGTTAGTCAGAAAGTTGAAGCTAGTTGCTCGTTCCAAAACGTAGGGTAGGTCTCTATGGAGAAGAACGAGCAAGAAACTCCACGGACACTCTTTTCAATCAAGCGTTTACAAAATCCAGGCTACATTATTCTTGTTGCTTCTATATGTGGAAACAATGTAAGTGAAGAGAAATCCAAAACATTCTAATTAAAAATAAATTAATATAAACTTATGACCTAGGTTATCTTTACTATTTACTTCATATATGTATAAAAGGTAACTTATTTTGACGATAAGGAAACCTCAGGAATGTTATATCAAAACCTATTTCTCATAGTCATGTTTAATAACAAACAACACTTCGAACCAAAATGAGCTTTTACTGTAAAATTAAATATCATAAAAAATCTACCCTTCTTTTAAATGTTTAAAGCCGCAGCGGGGTGTGGTATTACTGAGAGCGTTTGGTAGAGAAAATCAAAAACATTCCACAATTTTTTTTATCAATAAATTCTTAAGAATTTTAGGAAGTAGAGATAGACAGATATATTAAGCGGGAATCTCCTATAAAAATACAAAATTATTCGGGCTTGATATATTCTATAACACTATGATTATCTTCGTAGCTGCATCATCTTTACATCCTAAATACTACAATTTGGTACGGCAATAAATATGAGAAGCTATGTTTGCCTACTGTATTTGATTAACAACAAATATATAAAAATAATAATCTACCTACTTTTGGTGATCACAGAGTCTACAATCCTTTCTTAATCTACACTAATATTATAATTACAAAAGTGAGTTTACTTGTTTGTACCTACGCTTTCACGGCTAAACCATAAGAAAGGAGGCTATATAAGGCTACTTTTTAACGTACTTCAAAAAGGAGGAGGTTATCAATTCGAATGTTTATATATATTTTTTTTATGTATGTTCGGGCATAACTCTGTCATATATAGACGGAATTGCAAAATTCTTTTTTTGTTCGAAAGGGGTTTATTTCGAAATGGTCCCATATAAATTTTACCAAAATTGATACAGCCCTTTTTGAATAAATCAACAAATTCCAAAAAAAAAAATATTTAGACGACGTTTTAGTTTCTTCAATCTTTGGAGGACTTACAATCTCTTTAAAGTTTATCACCGTTTCTTAATGGATTTGGATGTTAAGGCAAAACTAAAAAGCGAAAAATAAAAAGCTTTTTCAAAAACAAAGAAAACCGCCTTCAAAATCTAAAAAGTGATAAATAACTTTAGCACAGAACACATTACTTTACTTTGAAAGTCGGTGGCAATACAAAACCACAAACACAAAGGCACCGCCACTGACTTCTTAGTTTTAAAAGGCGGTCTTCTTTTTTTTTTAAAAGCTTTTTTAAACCACGACTTCCTTTGCATCCGCGATAACCGCAGGCAAAAGCTTTTCTTTTATATAGCTTATGCCAAATCGCTGCAACAGTGGCCACAGCCTAACATCGCGTGTTACCGTGAGAACGCTACCCCGATTACAACGTTGTAGTAGAATCAAAGGCGCCGCCGGGGTCCTTAATCGCTTCTCCTATTTGAACTGCACCCCTTTGAACCACATGTGCTCTTAGATTTAGAGCAGTTAACAGCTTAATACTATTGATTATGTCTGGAAGTTTCATTGTTCTGATAAGTGAATGAGTCTTGAAGGTCTAGGTTTGATCAGAATGCCCGTTCTAGTACCTATTTAAACGTTCACATCTAGTCGGAACCTCATCTCAGCAACAATCAATGTAGAAAAATGCAGGTAAATTAGAGACATTATTGACAGATTGAGACTGAAATTGATTAAAGATGACCGATGGGGCACAAAGGTCCAGGGGGCCAAGTCTGCTATTTTTATAATTTCGTCATTCCAAGACGATCCCATCGTCATTTTGCTAAAAGTTCGTAATCTGCTAAATTCATAATGGTCGGTCGAATTATAAGCAATGACTGCACAATGACGTTCTAATGGTTGGTCACTGATCATAGGAACTGTCAAAATTTGTAATTCATTTGTAATTTTGTACGAGATTACCATTCTATATCATTTCTTTCAAAGGCGTGTCAGTGGTTGACCAATGGAAAGTCATAATGACGCCATTATATTAGTAGATTACCAAACTTGTCAAAATCAACAATTATGAAATCAATGATAGACCATTCTGACACTATTGTAATAGCAGACTTGAGGCCCTGGACTGGCGGCCGTGTACCGGCAGACGCAGTGTCGGTAGGCCCCCCGGAAGGTGGACCGACGACCTAGTTCGACTCGCGGGAAACCGATGAACGTGGCGCGAGACCGACACAGGTCTTTGGGAGAGACCTATGCCCAACAGTGGGCGTCTAAAGGTTGAGATGATGATTATGCGACTGAAATTATAATGTAGAAGTTATTAGAGTTGCCGCTGTGAATATCGTGGAAATAATATAGGATGGAAGTGACATCAAGTTGCTACTTGTTACCATAGATTCAGGATATCATTGTCTACGCCGTCCTCTTTAAGGTAGGTTTTAGTTTGGTTGATAGTTTTCGTCATTTTTGACTCCTTCATATTTTGACGTTATAGGTAAGTATTGAGCGGCGTGTGAGCAAGCCAAGTTTAACGCCCTGAGGCGCGAAGGACCGACGATTTGAAGAAGGCAGCTTGCAGCGGATGGGTGAGGGCTGCCCAAGACCGAACTTGTTGTTGATCTCTGGGGGAGACCAACGTTCAGCAGTGGACGGCAATAGGCTGATATAATGATGAGTTATTATAAGTATTTTTAAAGAAATAAAATATACATATGTTTTTTGTGTGTATCGTGGCTAATTAAAAGCCATACAGATTGATCGTTCATGGTTAAGCTATGCTTGCCGCGGTCAGTCTGTGAATACGGACCATTCATTTCATACCGAGACCTCTCCGTGCCTCGAAAAGGACGTAAAACCTACCGGCTGTCATTCAAAGATCCTTAACAATCGTTATGGATAGTCAAAAGCCAAAAGATGTGACAGCCAGTCTTACAAAGATAGAAAGAAAGAAAAAAATGTTTATTGACACAGACCATGTGCGCACAAAAACAATAATAAAATGGTTAAAAAAACAGAAATAAATAAAAAACATTATTGTGTGCCCTACAGCTGCACCAAACAGGCCCAGTTCAGCATAAAATGACAAACCACTTGCGCCTGACGTTGGTTTTCAAAAGAACAAGAGGTATCGTGTTACCCAGTAACTGGGTTATGGAGATCAAATAGGCAGTCGCTCTATAAAAAACACTGGTATTCAGCTGACTGGTTAGACTGGTTAGACAGTCAAAGGCTAAGCAAATGATGAGGTAATACAATTTTGTATACAAAAGTTTGTGCATCAATTTCATTTCCGCAGTATTAGTACATACATGTGTGAGTACAAATGTTGTGTCGTGCATTTTGCCATAGCGTTGCGGCACGATGGATTAAGGAAGCGGTAGGAAGGTGCAATTAGGACGGCATGAAGAAGCATCCGCATAACGACCTGCAGCACGGACGACTGCATAGTATAGACTTGGAGTACGATGGTTTTGTTTGATCTTGAGAGGCTCTTCAGTCGTGAGAAAAGGATGGAAAAGAACACAGACGTATTATATTATTCTTTTTACAAAACGTCATTATTTTTTCAAATTTAGTAGGTACTTATTGACCGAAATATGACAAGTCTACATTTTTGTATGAAGGGCGTTGTCAATACAGTCCTTTCAAAACATCGGTGACTAAAAAGAAATTGACGTATGGTCTTTTAAATATTTAAACAAATTGCCCCATACTAGGATTTTTTCCTGCTGTATCATACTCACATACACAAACAACTAGACCCGGAAAACTACCTCTAGATCTTACAATAATACTTCGTGTGGGTATCGAAACTGCGACACGCAGCTCAGCAGCTAGCGCCAACGCTACGCTACTGCCGGTCCTTAGGTACGAACGTGGCCCTTCTTCCCAAAAAAGAGATTATACCTAATCAAGTGGACGACAGCTGCCCATCCATGAATTAAGAGCTTCATATCCGATCACCAATACCCTGTGATCCTACTGATTACTAGAGCCCCCATTTTTAGAACCCCGCACGTGCAACTTTGAGTGTAGTTTAAAGCTTAATACATTTAATACGCTATTGATTTTATCGGGTTCACTACGCGTAATAATTTATTGAACGATCTGAGAATGGCAGGATGTGACGATTCACACCAAGGTGCTGTGTTGAAACATACAGTGACGATATGTGAACTGCAGTGGTATTCTGTAAAAATGTGGTGAGCTTGACGTGCGATAGTTTCAAGTGAGATAACAGCTTACTTCACCTAAATTTACCGATGGAGATTTATACAGAATAAACCGACTGTTGTAGGTATCTACTTCATTTTGTATTTAATATCATTTATTTCGCCAGCATTATGGAGGACAAACGATGACTAGAAAGAACCGAGTTCTTTTAAATTCAGATTTCGCATTATCTGAAGCTATACGTTTACTAATACGAGAAAAAACCTGAAATTTATCATCATGACCATGCTGTATGCCAAAAGGACCAAACTTTAGGTCGAACTTGACTTTGTAATAAATTAGTCAATTCTGGTCCTTTGGGTCGACTTGTTGAAATTATGTATAATAATATATTTTAATGCCTCTCACTAGTAACAAATCAAAATTCGACAAAATTAGACAGTTTGGCACATTTTATGGCTTCTGTTGAGATTATCATAGCTTTCCGTATAATAACCTACACTAGACGGGTTACAAATGCTCTCAAAACTATGACAAACAGTCATCTATACCGGTGACTTATATTTGTACAAAATGGTCACCGCAAACAGATTTATTTGTTGCACTTTGGTCTTTTGATACGAAACGAATGCTTCTAGTAAATAAATACATTAAATAGCTTATACGCATAAGAATAGTTGACACATCATTATCTTTATCCAAACACAATGAACGTATCCACGACTAATGAAACGTTGAAAGCTGACTCAGTGTTATCGTTACTCACGTTATCAGGTTAGCCAGGATGACGTCACGTAAACATTGACTCATGGTATGGTTCTCGGAAAGTACCGGCAGACGAGTCTGTGCCTGTATGTTTTCAAACTTAAGGGCGTGTATTCGATTCGTGACGAAAACTTCATGTATTCGCGTTTTGCCCAAAGCAATATCATAAATTATGTAAGCAAATTATTTAAAGACAATTACAGTTTTAGACAGATTAAGTCTTGATTTAGGGAACTACAGAGTAAAAGTGTAATTTTTGATTATGGTTTTTTAAAGCGAAGCGAACCTTTCATAGCGTTTTAAGAAAATAAACGTCAGAGTTAACTTTCAGGACGCATACAACCATTTCAGTATGCCAAATGTTTATTATGTTTTATGCATTTTTCCAACAGAATATACGGTCTTAAAGACTACTACAGAGCCAAAATTATAAAAATTTTACTATTATGTATTAAAAAACAATGTTGAAAAAGTACAATTTCGGTTCACTTTGTCATTTTTTTTTTACCCAGTATTTGAATAAAAACATAACTGATATATTTATTTGATGAAAATAAAGGTTAAGCTTAATTAATATACAGAATATTTCTCAGTCCGTTATACGAACTCATTTATTTTAGACAATTATTTTAAAAAGCCCTATACAACATCGCGCGCTATCGTTTGCCGATCAATTGCAATGATTCGTGCTTATTTCGTGCGTATTTTTTTTTCTGATGCACACAAACAGACCTTCGTATTGTACTAGTGTGTGTCAATGCTGCTAAGCCGTTCTAGCAATCGTATAGATTTTGATTTGCGCTAAATCGAATACGCGCCCTTAAATTCAAAACCATTTATCAGAACTAATATTACAAATGCGAAAGTCACTCTGTCTGTCTATTACGTTTTCACGACGAAACGGCTGCACCGATTTTAATTAAATTTAGTAAAATAAAAAAAGATATAGGCCACTGTTTAATACGCGACTTCGTCTGTATTCGCAATAACCAACATTCACGCAGAAGAAGTCGCCGACAAAAGGTAGTTTTAAATAAACCATTTACAGGGGCAGATGTTTGTGGCTTACTATAAGCCGTACGCCTTGATCGGTCAAGCTACGCTTGCCACGGTCGGTCTGCGGATGGGTGACCATCCATTTCATACCTAAGCCAATTGATTAGTTCCGGCAGTCATTAGTAGATCTTTGACAATCGTTATGGGTAATCACAAACCAGGGGGCCAAGTCTGCTATTTTTATAATTTCGTCAATCCAACACGATCCCATTGCCATTTTGCTAGAAGTTCGTAATCTGCTAAATTCATAATGGTCGATCATTGGTCGGTCGAATTAAAAGCAATGACTGCACAATGACGTTCTAATACAATCACTGATCAATGAAACTGTCAAAATTTTAGCAGATTACTGCCTAAGTCAGTCATTGAGATGTCAATTTGTACGAGATTACCATTCTACATCATTTCTTTCAATGGCGTGTTAGTGGTTGACCATTGGAAAGTCATAATGACGCTATTATATTAGTAGATTACCAAACTTGTCAAAATCAACAATTATGAAATCAATGATAGACCATTCTGACACTATTGTAATAGCAGACTTGAGGCCCTAAATGGCTGACAACCAGTCTTACACCAAGGGATATCGTTTCACCCAGTTACTGGGTTCTGGTGGTCAGACGGGCAGTCGCTCCATGTGAAAAACTTGTATTCAGCTACATCTGGTTAGAATGAAAGCCGACACCAACATAATTGGCGAAAGGTTAGGCAGACGATGAAATTATTTACAGGCACTTTTGATTGTCAACGACTCAGTCAGTCAGTCTAGAAACTTGAAGTTAGTTGCTTGTTTTACACAACAGGTTTCTATGGAAAAGGACGAGCAATTAACTCCACGTATACTCTTTTAAAATCAATAAAATATTTAAAAAGTATACATCATTTATGTTGAATATACGGGTGTAATGTGAGAACAATGTAACAATTCATGCACGTCAAAAGAGGTGTTTAATTGAAGTGTGAGAAATCAAATAAGCCTTTTGTAAGTACATATTATTTTTAATTTTTAATACCAATCGATTGTATACGACTACGATAAGATAAACTAAATAATGTTTTATCTTACATCCTGAGATAACCGCCCGCTTGCACTAGCCAGGGTTATCTTTTAACCCCAAGTTAGATGCTAACGCGGATCCAATACGTATGACATTTTTTGACACCAACATAACACTTTAATACGTGAACTGATCCGGAAAAGATGATATCCAAATAAAATTAAAAAAAAATACCCTACGTCCTATTCTCAGACCTACTAAATATACACACAAAATGACAATGCCAGATCCTGCCCCACCCATGTACAGAAAAGTAAATTAATGAAAATAATTGTAATGAATATAGAACCTTTCTATACTAAATTGTTTTTCTTTAGAACTTGCGGGTTACGAAATACCAACCCACAAAATACAAACTTATTTTACCTAAAATATAATTTAACCTATAATCAATGTCATTATTGTTTTTAGATTTAAACGGAAACCGCAAGTTCTACAGTCACTAAGACTACTTTTTAGTTATCAGCAATAAATAAACAGTAAGATGCTACATATTGCACATGACTTTTATTGAGTGGGGCAAAGTTCTATAGAGTTTCTGGCATTGTCCTTTCATAAGAATCGGTCAAGCCGTTTCGGAGTTTTGTTTGAAACACTTTGTGACACAAGAATTTTATATATTAGATATACCTCATAAAAGAACATTGCTTTTTAATTCCTTTGATAATTATGTTCTTTGACTCATTTTTAAACGACTTCAAAAAGGAGGAGGTTATCAATTCGGATGTTTATATATTGTACTAGCAGGCCTGGCAGACGTTGTCCTGCAACCCGACTATAGCGCCATCTGCCGGGTCCAATTGTGAATCTAAACCATTCTCGAATCTATTGAAACACACACAATCAAATTCAGCAAAAGCGATACAGCCGTTTAGGAGGAGTTCACTTTCATACACACGCACAGAAGATTTTTATATATAAGATATATTTTCTTTTATGTATGTTCGGGCATAACTCTGTCATATTATGTAGACGGATTTGCAACATTATTTTTTTGTTCGAAAGGGGTTTATTCCAAAATGCTTCCATACATATTTTACCAAAATCAATTCAGCCCTTTCTGAGAAAATCAACAATATCCCAAAAAAATAGTTGGACAATGTTTTAATAATCAATCTTTGGAGGAGTTACAATCTCTGTTTTAAGTGTGTCGCCGTTTCATAATGGATTTGGATGTTAAAGCAATACGAAAAAGCGAAAAATAAAAATATTTTCAAAAAAAGAAAACCGCCTTCAATAACTGAATAGTGATAAATAACTATAGCATAGAACACACATTACTTTACTTTCGGAAGTCGGTGGCAATACAAAACACCACACAGAACCAAGCCACCGACTTCCGAAACTAAAGTCATATTGTGTGTTCTGTGCTAAACAAGTTCATCACTTTTTAGTTTTTGAAGGCGGTTCTCTATGTTGTAAAAAGTTTTTAAAGGATGAATTCATAGGTTTGGCGCACGTTTTCGCTTTTTTAATGCGGCGGCGGCGGTCAAAAGCTTAAATTAAGTTTTTGATGCAAGTGGGCATGAGTGAAATATCATGTCTTGGTTATAAAAATACAGGTACTGGTGGATTACTCGTTTGGCTGTCCTGTTGGTCTTGTGGCCGCAAGCGCGATTGCTGAACAGTCGTGGGCTTCATTTCCAGATCAGGTAAATAGTTTATTGGATTTCCCATTAGGAATTTCTCAGAAGCAAAAAATCACCTTTATACAAACAAAAATCTCACATAAAACAGTAAGAACCTCAAAACATCTGACAGTACCCATCTCAAACCTCAATTACATACCAGAATACATTCCGACATGGCCTGTAATCCCCTATTCTGCCAAAACACGGAGGTGTTAATACAAATCCCGCCTACTAGCTCGCTAGGCGCCTAGGGGTGTCATCGCATTTAATTATACACACTGTAAGCCTAAGCTGAGTGTACGAACTTGGCGTACAGGATTTAATTCCGCGGAGCCTTAAGAGTCGGTCTACGAAATTAAAACAAAAAGAAGTTTTGCAGGTGTTTCAACTGCTTTGCGAGTTGTAGAGGAAAATTGAAGTAAGTAGTGAAATTTTGCTTTGACTTGGATCTTCTTTCTTCTTCTCGTGTTCTTCATTGCTTAAGGTCGTGTCCGTCGTGAAACGTTTTAACGGAGTTGTAGAGCATGTTCCCATTGAGATGTAGTACCACTGCAATGCACCACTCTGCCTTGTTTTAGGTATTGTTACAACCATGTTTATGTAATATGTGCGTCACTTTCTCGTGAATAAATATTTTTCTTTCTTTATTTTTCTTTGTTTCTTTCCTTCGGCCCGTTTTTGTCTAGATCTGATCAGACCAGCAGGAAGATGATCGCCTCTGTGGTCTTTTACCGTCTACTTTACCTAGTAAAACCAGTTTTTGGAACGAAGTTCCTTAACGCGGCTTACGGGTAGTGCGAATTAGTAGAAGTCGTCACGTAACAAAAAGAGTGGGTGTATGTGAGCGTGTATCGAGCCTACTACAAACAAATGAGTAAACGAGCAGGCGATTGCAAAGCATGTATATTTATATACAAGGTGTAACGTCAAATAAGCAAAACCTGAAAATATTTTGATTAGAATAACGAGCAGAATCAATTGAACCACTTTTTAATATAGGTAACATTTTTCAAAAAATCTTCATTATACATGTTGCCCTGTCTATTTATTAATAAGTCAAGCAATCACGTGCGCAAACCTGCCAAAATAGGTAAACAAACACAAATGGTTGTCGTCCAAATTAAATTTTCTCAGACGCGTGATAATAATAGTTCTTATTTAAATGCAAATACGAGTCTTGGTAAAACTAAAACAGCACATAAAACCTTTAATTATTTTTTTTAGATTTTTTTATCTTTCAGAATTAGGTTAATTGAATTAAAAATCATTTGGGGTGTCTGAGGTTTGGCGTATTTAACGTTACACCTTGTATATTATTATTATTTTTATATAATATATTTTATTTAAAAAAAAAATATTTATTATTTTTTTTTTTTTTTTTTATAGACAAGCCCATACCTACTCAATGTCCAAACCACTGCTACTTTAGAAAGTCAGAATCAACAGTGGCAACCACCAGACCGCCGAGGCGTTGAAGTTCGACGCCGAGGCTCGGAGATGCGTTACAACCGTCTTGGACCCCAACGAAATTAATCAGAAAACAACAAGGAAGGAGTAAGAAATACATATGTAAAAAATACTGAAACTTAATTATAAAAGCTAAATAATTATCTTAGACTTTCTCTAAAGGACGCCATACTGCTATGATTCTCAGTAGACAAATGGACACAGGACTCTCCCAAGTCGCACCACAATACATTTAGTTCTACGTGCAGTAACATGCGAGTCAATTTTAAACACAAAATAATTAGATAAGATGAAACTTTGGGTGCAATGTACAATTGTACACCCGTGGAAAAAAAAAAGATAAAGCAAATTTCAATTCCACCGTAATACTTTTATTCAATAATAAATACATATGCCACTTTTTAAAACTTATATTTACATTTATATTATTGTCGGTAAAATAATAAATAGTCAGCGACAAAAGATACTGAGCATCATCGTATAGTTATAGCCTTAACCTGTTTAGCAATTTTCGTCGCTTATTAAGATGTTGGAGAAGTTTATATTAAAGCATATTTATTGTTTATTTTCTAATAAACGATAATTTGAAAAATATTGGTATTATCAACCGAATTCAAAAAGAAGGAGGTTCTTAATTCGAGAGTATGTTGTTTTTTTTGTTTATTGCAAATGGACATTTATTTTTGAAATTCTTGTTTTGATGCATAGGGTGCCTCAGGGTTAGTCCCATATCAATTTTATCGAAATTGATTCTGCACTTTTTGAAAAAATCAACAAATACCCAAAAAATTTACATAGACGACGTTTTAGTTTCTTCAATCTTTGGAGTAGTTACTTTCAATCTCTGTTTTAACTGTGTTACCGTTTCTTTATGGATTTGGATGAGATGGAGGTACTGAAAAGCGGGTAACAAAAAGCATTTTTTTACAAAAAGACAACCGCCTTCACAAAATGAAAAGTGAAAATTAGCACAGGACACGCATGGCTTTAGTTTCGGAAGTCGGTGGCAATACAAAACAACAAACAGAACAAAGCCACCGACTTCCGAAACTGAAGTCTTATGTGTTCTGTGCTAAAGTTATTTTTCACTTTTCAGTTTTTGAAGGCGGTTGTCTATTTTATAGTATTTTGGCTGCTCCTTTCTTTCTGTGGCAGGCAAGAAATTATATAAAATCATTAACATAGGAATTAAGATTGAAAAAATAAATAGTAGATTGTTATACAAGGAGCTAAATAGAAACCGAGTTTGAATGGGTTTTAGCGCCGTGTGTTACACTATACTTTTCACTACGATTGCGAGAAATTAATTACGGTCACTACCAATTCAATTTGCAATTAGAGAAAAATTATAAAGATTTCGCGCCAATGTCTTTTTTTTGTTTCTTCTGTAGCCGCAACACATTGCCTGCATTCTACCAGAGATCGCCGATTTTAGTTCCATTTTCAAAATTAAAATAAGGTTCTTTTTTTATGAAACAGTAATAAGTCGCGTCTTTATTCATGATTATTCTACTTATGACTAAAGATTTTTTCGTTTTTGTAGGCTCATTGTTATATTTGACACACAAAAATTAAAAAAAAAACTTTTTCCCCTAGATGATGAAATGCTATTTTATCCCCGCTCTGGTATGCTACAATGACGGCCTTTTTGAGCAAGAGAAGTGAAAAAGATTTTAATGACTTGACGAACATTGTACATGTTCAACGGCTTTTGCTGCAAGTAAAAATTTACGCAGAGGTGCTTTTAATACCGTGCGGGCTTTTACCTATCACCACACACCACCCGCTCTACTTACCCCACAAAGTACAAAAGTAAACAAGACACGAGCAATGCCGTAGGGCGTTAACTTGCTTAATTATACAAACTCTACGTCAGCTAAGCTACTCGTCGAACGAGCAACTGAAACGGGCAGAAGTTAGCACACGGATTTAACTTTATGACTAAAACAGTCGGTTAAACCTTCGTATACCGTTGTAGTAGTTATTTTGTGTATTCTAATTGAATAGATTTATTATGGACTGTAAAAAAAATATATAATCTATCTAATTGTTTCATCATCATTTATAATTATTTTTTTTTAAGACGAAGTACACGCCGAGTGTGCAGTTACTGGAGTCGCGCCGCAACATTAACTTCAAGGCGTTTGTGGTGCGAGTACCGAATTGTTTCCTGCCCCTCGTCATGGAAGAAGACTTTTGGCCGCAGGACGTGGTGTTCCGTCGCTTCCGCGGACAAGTGCCACAGGACAGCACAAAGACAATTTAGTGCAAAGTGAAGTGCTACTAACAATAGTCTTAAGTCTTTACTACTAACAAAAGTTACAAATTATAAAATATATATGTTTAGGTTAAGGTTAGGTTAAGGTTACTATCTATGGGCCTATGCAGCCTGAAAATAAATGAATTATTATTATTATTATCGATTCTTTGTTTTTCTTTTCATAAAAGAGAGTCGAAGACCTTACACACGGGCCGGAGCCAAGTGTGTAAGGGGAAATTTAAATTGAAAATGTGGATGAGAGAGTAGAGGAAGTCAGGAACTTTCGGGTTATGCTACAGGTGTTGAGTATAGTGGCTTTTTGAAGCATGTAAAGTGTGTGAGTTGGCATGTGTAGAGTGTTAAGGCTTTGTGTTAGTGATTTCGGTACAATACCGGTGGATGAGAGTACTATGGGGACGATATGGACTATTTGTATTATTATTATCACCTATTGCCGTCCACTATATAATTGTTTACTTACAATCTATTATCTTTTGGAACGAAGCGTCCATAACGCGCGTTGCGAAAAGGGGCTAGACGGAAAAAAATTAAGACCAAAAGTTGTAACGACACTTTGCTACAGTAGTAAGCCGTGCGGCGTGCGCGTGTTTATTTAAGCCAGTCGTGAATATATGTATATCTATATATATACGGGGGGAGGGGGAGGGGGGGGGTTAGTGGGGTGGTTAGGGGAGGGGGAGGGGGGGGGGGGTAGTGGGGTGGTTAGGGGAGGGGGAGGGGGAGTTAGGGGGGGTTAGTTTAGGGGGGTTTGGGGGTTTGGTTAGGGGGGGGGTAGATTAGGGGTTTACTTTTAGTCTTTATAGGTCAAGTTAAGTTATCGATATAACTTAAAAAAAAAAAAAATATTACAATTCCTTCACTAATTTATCGAAAGGAACTTCGTTCCATCCGGGTCCCTTGACACCTCTCAAGTTTTTTTTTATGTAATGCTTATTCCCTGCCTAACTTTAATAATACTACTACTACTACCAACCAACATATTTTGACCTCATCAAGATTTATAAAAAAATGTAAAAGTGTTATTTTTAACCCTATTTAACAGAATATATATCATTTGTCAATTATTACACTAAGTACAAATAAAAGACACAAAATTTAATCAAATAATATTTCAAAATGCAGTATAAAATGGCGCCATACCTATCAGCGACATGCCTCGTGCAGTAGAGAGATAGTAATAATACAAACTGCACGTCAGCTAATCCGTTGTCAAACAAGGTTTAAGTTAGCACATGGGTTTAACTGCAGACTGGAAGACGATCGCTTAGGGCCTTTGCTTTCCGACACTTACACCGTAATGTAACGTAATATGAATTGGAACAATGTAGGAAGGTGGAAATGACGTCAATGTTTAGGCTTTATACAGCTCAATGTCGCTTGAATTACTTAGTTAATTTTACTTCGTAAATATGTATGCTCCTAGGTATCTAGGGCAGGCGAAGCGTACTTTCCGTACTCAAAGTCAAAGTCAAAGCATTTATTTCAATTAAACCATTTACAGGCACTTTTGAATTGTTAAAGAGTCAGTTAGTCAGAAAAAACTCAAAGTCAAAGCATTTATTTCAATTAAACCATTTACAGGCACTTTTGAATTGTTAAAGATTCAGTTAGTCAGAAAAATGAAGCTAGTTGCTCGTTCCAAAACGTAGCGTAGGTCTCTATGGAGAAGAACGAGCAAGAAACTCCACGGACACTCTTTTAAATCAAGTTTTTACAAAATACTGATTACATTATTCACGTTGCTTCTATATGTGAAAACCATGCAGGTAAAGACGAATACAATGCATTAAAAAAAAGGATAAAAAGATAAAAGCCATGGCAGTTAACTCAGTTGACCAAACTCTACTGACAGCGCCCGTTCACGAACATGATGCGTGGATCAGCACCATTCAGCTCAACCATTTTGAATGGAGCCGCATGACCAAACACACACGCCACCATCAGCGAGATATTTGAGTGAGCATGACAATGCTCTCAACCGCCATGTTCATTTTTATGTACTGTATTCTGTTAATAACGTACATCGTGCATCGGTTCAGGTTTGAAGACACAATCGCTACGTGGCCAAATATCTGGCCACAGGAATTAGAAAAAAATTACGACAGAATTTCTACTTTTACAGACCTTGACAACAAACAAGGTGCACCCTTAAATGCATAGTGCGTATGCGTAGTGTTGTGTTAGTTAGGCATTAAAAATATTACACTACTATGTGACAGCAGTTTTACCTACAGGCACTGTGGCGGGAGGGAGGAGCGCCACCGTTGACGTCTAGCGCCAAATCCGCCGATGTAACACCCGAGTAATTAAATTCGGCTACACGGACGTAAAATTTGAACTGACTTAATTACCTACCCAAATTGGTTGTGTTATCATTTGCATACAACAGTATTAGCAGGAGTTGGTTAGATGAATGTGTTATGTATTCATCCTTTACATCAGTAGGCGTCCTAAGTAAGTAGTGGAATACGTAAATTCTGCAAAAGCAGGACCACTTTTAAACTGGGACGACATAGTAAATTTACTAAATGGTATGCATACAAAGTAAAACAGTTTGAATTTGACGCCAAGGACAGAAAACAATTAAAAGGAATCTTGATAAGGGCATGAAAAGACGAAGGATGAAACGCATGGGCTTAAAAGAGTTTTGAATATAAATGTGGATGATATATATGTGTGGAGACGGAGACAAAGGTAAAAAGAATTAATGGATGGATTGTGTGAAGAATGATTTGAAAGAATAGAGAGTCAGTGATAGCATGATGGTATTGCGCCGAACTCCAAGTAATATGGGCCAAGGGCAAGAAGATGATGATCCATCGTAAAACAGGAATGTAATTTGCAACAAAGGTAGGGAATGTAAACATCGCAAGCTTCATTCACGGAGGTTTTAAGGGAGTTAGGACTTCAAACTAATTATTATTACTTTAAAAACGTCGTGGATGCCTCTCATTTATGAGGTTGTGGTTTCAATAACAGGCCAACGTGACTTTTTCTGGAGGCCTTTGTCCTGCAGTTGTACAATATATGTATTGTCAAGAATATATACTACAACAACAATATTATAGGCGTTATTATTATAAATGATCTAGTGTTATTAATTTTCTAATAATCTATTGAAATTGCGTACCGAAGCCCCACTAATATTGGTCCTAATATCAAGTAAACACTAAAGCCAGCACGTTAAAGACTGATGTCACAACGCGTTCTAAGAACACTTGACATTCCGTCGCCGCAGTGACACGCTGACAGACACTGTTGACATATTGATTAACATTCGGTACGGGTATTATAATGTTATTGATTTTGTTAGTGACAGTTAAGTTTTATGCTGAGAACCAAGGGCTTCATTATTGTAGCTCATTTATAAGCAGTATTATTTTTAAAGCGTTGCCTTTCTGTTCGTGAATTCGTGACTGAGTTTTCATTTCACAAACATCCAATTGTAAGACATTCAGTTTAATGTTGTTTAAAGTTGTTATTTTGTATTTAAAACTACTTTTGGCCATGATTTCGTCCAAATGAATTTTCCCTCTGATCCTAATTTTTATTTTATTTATTAAATTACCGAAATCATTTTCAGAACCGGACGCGTAATTCAGGAGATTAACACGTTGCAACCAACCAGCAAACTCTTCAGTTTTATAATATTAGTTTCAGTTTTCTAATAGAAGTATAGATGACTAGCAACACGGCCCGGCTTCGCATGGGCCTATAGCCTTCTTTGAAAAATGGACTATCCAACACAAAAAGATTTTTTCAATTCTAACTCGTAGATCCTGAGATTAACCAAACAAACAAACTCTTCAGCTTTATAATATTAGTATAGATTGAAAGTAAGACTTCATTATAATGAAGCCCTGATCTTCTAAGGCATAATTCAATGTGAAAGTCGTATGTATGTTAGCATGAGTTGATTTTTTCTTACGTGTAAAAATTCAACATACAGCTGATCCCAAACAGTAAGTTAATCGCCTGATTAATATTCATGTGTGTCTACATTATATGAACGAGTGATTAAGCTGAGCGATCAAAATATGGTGCAATGAAAGCCCTGACAGTTTGCAGACGTTGCAGCATACAACGCTGCGTTGGTGCATAGTTATAATAATGGTCTTATTACGACATGAGGTCTAATTGTAATAAATATTTATTCATATCCTGTAGTAGTATAAAAGTTCTTTTGTACACAAAATGTTTTGCTCAATAAAGTTATTATTATTGTTTAAGAGTCTAGGTTATGAATTCGACAGCATTATGTAAGGATGGACACACCATGGTATTAGTGATGTCCTTCAAAAAGGTCAGGTGCTATGAAATGGCGCGATCAATATTCCTGTGAGCACATCGGTACCTCGATGAACTTTGTATTCATTAATATGTTTCATACATATTGTTAAACCCTTGAATTTTAATAGGTAATACGACAGCTGGCGCTTCGTATTTCTTCAAAATAATTTAATTATGTTAGTCTCACAGCAAAACTTCACAAGTCCACTTTTTGCTCACAAGTAGCAAACTAGCCCCGAAAATCGATAATACTTATCTCTCACATACACGAATGAAACTACCTATCTTCAAAACCAAAGTTTTTTGTAACAACTACTAAATCACTTGTCGCGATGCGTGGGGTCCCACACGTGGGACAATGGCGCCCCTTCAACGACCCTTGTATCAAAGGACCAGAATTAATTGGTCCTCCTTTCCCCTCTTTTCTATACCAAATTCTGATCTTAAAAGGAACTTTATATGAGAGTGAGAGCTCGTGTTACAATGGATGGTTGTAACAGCTGTTAGGAGTGCGTAAGTCTTTAGAAGTACTCTCGTTGTCTGCCAATAGATGTGTTTGTATGTGTTGGTATACTGTTCATATCAAAGTTTTAAAACGTCTCAAGCTATTGTTTATTTATGTGATGAGTTTACTTAGGGGTATGGGATGAGCTGGGGGCTAACATCAAATGATGCAGGGTTTCACTTCTGGAGAAGATTATTGTTTTAATTTCTTATGAGGCTTGTTTTAGACGCCGGCGAAAATCGTTTTTACTTTTCTATGAAAAGATTTAAAATATTGGGATGAAAAACTATCGAAAGTAACTCTGTCTCGAGATTACGAGTTCGATTGACATAATATCGACATTTCACCTGCCTCCCTCTAATTTTCTTGCAGCGTTTCGAAAAGTATACCTAACTGACATTGCACAAGTACCGAACTTCTTCAATCCTCTCAACAGACTCTCGCACTGCGTTTGTATACAGTCTCACTTAACACAATCATATTCAAATACCCGGCAACACACCCAAAAATCCCAAGGCTTTTAAACCCCACTCATACACACTTTTGATAAGCATCCTCCAACATACAAATCTCGTCGCATTGGAATATATTATTATCAACGTCGTATGTTTAAAATTCCTGCACACTGCGCAAGGACCACTCGATTCAACATTACGGCCATTCAGTACTGCGTCGGCCATTTTGTTTAGACCTTCCGCGTCGCTCCAATTCTCTGTCAGCTGAAGAGATCAGAGGTTCATTTTTATGGAAACGTGGGGGTCTTAGCTGAGTGGTCTATGAACAATGGAGGTGTGAAAGGGGTTTAAGTAAACACCCTTTTGTGAGAGCTCATGGTATTGTACGGTTGACGCTCTGTGCAAATAGATTACCGCGCATTGTTGCGGTTTACGCTGACGCCTGCGATGGCCACGAGCGGTGTCTAGAGGAATATTTCGTGTTAATTCGAAGTAAATCCGTGAAATCGTATCATTTGGCATGAATTATTAGAGAGTTGGCTGAATTGACCCGTAAAGAGTTCTATGACCTCCATTCAATTATTAAGCTAGCGAAATCATCATCATCATCTGCCTAGACTTTTCCCAACTATATTGGCGTCGGCTTCCAGTCTAACCGGATGCAGCTGAATACCAGTGTTTTACACGGAGCGACTGCCTATCGGACCTCCACAACCCAGTTACTAGGTAACACGATACCCCTTGGTAAGACTGGTTGTCAGACTTACTGGCTTCTGACTACCCATAACGACTGCCATAGATCTACGAATGACAGTCGGGACCAACGGCTTTACGTGCTTTCCGAGGCACGGAGGAAACTCGGTATGAAAGGGATGGTCACCCATCCACAGACCAACCGCGGTTAGCGTAGCTTAACCTTTGACCGATCGATCTGTATTAAGCTAGCGAAATAAAAGAGTCAATTTTGATGACTACTGGATATTTTATAAACAGTCAATCCAATTATAATTTCACGCGGTCACTGGTCAATTGCAAAAACCATGAGCAGTATGATCAGGAATTGTGGAAGCATCGACGACTGTTGTGATAAAATTGACATGCGTCACAAAAATTAGATACTCAAAGTTACTTGCTAACACGTGGTCAAATTACAAAATATCATACCTACATAATAGGCACATGTTAGCATCTAACTGGAGTTAAAAGATAACTCTTGCCCGGTTTTGCAAGAGTTGATAGGCCAGGAATAAATGTAGAAGTATTGCATGCAGCCACTATATTAAGTTACCATGTCTATAGCTATTTTCTTTTCTTTGTTGCGCGTTAGAAAACCTCATGGACTTCCTCCATCGTGGGGGTGACAAAGGAGCAGAACTCTTACCGGCTAAAACCACCGCGGTGTTCCATCTCTGCCTATGGCCGGGGGTGCAGGTTACGCATAAGCATTCACCGCTCCCATAAGCATTCACTGCTCCGCGCTATCCTAGAGTTACTACTATGTTAAAATTCGCACAGTAAATGGGTATAATCTCACCCCCCTTCGCCACAGGGCGCGGATCACACATTGGGAATTATTTCTAATATTGGGGAACTTTAGTTATAGATCTGTCTGTCTACAGCTTTCGGGCGGTAAAATGAGCTTAGTTTTTAACCGCCTTCAAAAGAGAACTACCTTTGTTGCATACATATACATACATATGTATGTTCGTGCCTTTCTCAAAAACTACTGTTTTAATTTGAATGGGTATTTCGCTATTGGACTGCATATTTTTTGGAAAGGTACATATAAAAGTTCTTAAGGCACCTATAGACTACAAAATAGGATAGAAAAAAAAACGATAATATAAAAACAAATATTCTATCCGTATTCTAATATGCTATGGTTATTTTTATGCGATATATGATATACTAGCTGACGCCTACGACTTCGTTCCTGATGTTAATTTTTTTAACCTCCGCCTGCATACGCCGAACATCCCACCAAAATTTCATCACGATCGGAACAATAGTGTATGTGGAGCGTAGGACAAACATGCAAACATTCATTTTTATTTATGCAAATAGATTTTCCAGCATCCGTTGATAAATACTACAGATATTTGGGATTGAAGTTCAAAGTAAAAGGTTAGTTTAGCGTTATTTTGATACGAAAACTTTTGTCAAAAATATATTTTGGAAGCATAGATCCACTCAGAAATACGTTCAAGGTTAACATACCTTTTTCCGCTGCCACAAACCAACCATTAATATGACAAAAAAAAACATGTTTGAAAATGGAATAAGTATTTGGAGTAGGTATTTGGATTTTGTCAACGCCTTATAAGATAACTACCTAGTTATGACTCACAAACGATTTCCACTACCTACTAGAAGTTCCCACAAGCGTAATTGGATCGATGCAACAGCTTCACACTCAGCAATGTCATTAAAACCAGTTGTTTAGGCTACAACTGTGTTATATGCATTGTTTGTGTAAAGAAATTGTATACTTTGTGAATGTTTAAGAGATACTACGAGGAAATGTAGTTTGACCGAGTTTCTACATTCCATTCTTCTAATAATAAAGTTTTGTCTTTTTGCACTTTTGCTGAAGGGAAATACAAATCAAAATCTATGTATTTTTTTTTTTTTGCTTCTTGTTGATTTTTTCAAAAACTACTGAATCAATTTCGAAAAAATATGTTTGAGACAAAAACCGAGGCACACCCTATTCATTAAAAAAGGGAATTAACAAAATCCATCTACAGTTGCCGCAGAAATCGGCTAACAAATGCAAATATACAAAACGAGACGGTCGAATTGAGAACCTAAATCTTTTTTTAAAGTCGGTAAAAATATGTGTATGCTATATTTAACTAATAAACTAAAACAAAGATGCATCAAGAAATATAATATTAATTCAATATCACATTACAAACGCAATGGCTATATATTTCAATCTACAAAGAATTCGGGCAAAACTAATCAGCGTTGGAATCCCCTAGATCCTCATATATCAACGTGAATACACGGATCCGGATAGATTTAGAAAAAAATATACGACACCGTCTTCTTTCTCCGTTCATACAGAAAACACCCCATTAAGTAATTTTTTCTGCCTAAATCTAATTTTGAGGGTGGGCAACCCATATGTGCCTATGGGATTTTGGTGGCTTACACAGGAAATTGGACCCTATTCGTATTCTTATTAAAGTTAGAATTACCATGACGTGTTTATAATTTGTACCCCACACTGGACGTAGAAGCAGCTGCCATCAAATGCACTATGCGATCTCAACCCTCGAAATGCAATGTTGTGTAATAATAATAAATTTACAAAGACAAGGTAATATTGCATTCGGTGGGGACGTTTGTAAGGGTTGCAGCAATCGTCAGGAGATTCTGAACGTTCATTTGTTATATTTTAATGTATTTTTGAGACGCGAATATCGTGCACTGATTTCGCAATCCCTCGTATATTGCATAGGCTTGAAGCTTGATGAGATATGAAACAAATTCAGTTATGATATGAAGGGATGCGTGATTTTACACTCTGATTGGCTTTAAAATTACATATTTATGAACAGAAAATTGAACTTAGGTATAGAGCAGACGATAATTCAGAGATGTTGGAGATCGAACTGTCATAAAATTACGAAGAGATTGCAAGTACGCGACATGTGGCCTATGGATCGCATGGGTATCTAAATTATGTGTTTTCTTATTCCTCCGCTCTTCATTACTGATATTTCGTTGCGGAATCCAAGACAGTTGAATCGTTTCTTTAGGGCTCGTCGAGCTTCATTGTCTCGGAGCTTTACTGGTGGTCACCACTGGTGATACTGCCTATCAGGAATTACAGTGGTTGGAAATAGTGTGGCGGTCTTTTCCCGAAAAAAAGGATCATATTCTCCTAATAATCCATACCAAAAGTTTAAGAACATCCACTGATTAAAATATGTCTCCACTAGATTAAAGAACTACGTTGGAATTTTGCAACTATTCGAAATCACCACCGCAACTCCCTAAAAGCGAAAATCTAGTGACGTCCACCAGAACAACGTCGAGACAATGAAGCTCGACGAGTCCCGGAGGAAGATTACAACTGTCTTTGAACCCGCAACGAAATAAATCAGAGAAGAACAGATATTTTCCACTTCTCTCTGATGATTTAATAACTGTGACTGACAAGGCTGACATATTTTATTTTGTGTTTGACTTTACAACTTTACAATACTTGCATACCCATGTGATGGTTAAACATGAAGAACTTAATCTAATATATAAAATTCTCGTGTCACAGTTTTCGTTCCCGTACTCCTCCGAAACGGCTTGACCGATTCTGATGAAATTTTTTGTGCATATTGGGTAGGTCTGAGAATCGGCCAACATCTATTTTCCATCCCCTTTTTTCACCCCTTTTTCATCCCCCATTAGGTCGATCGGGACAGGACAACGTCTGTCGGGTCAGCTAGTAACTTATAAA
The DNA here is from genome assembly GCA_947361185.1 of Charanyca ferruginea. Taxonomy (NCBI): domain Eukaryota; kingdom Metazoa; phylum Arthropoda; class Insecta; order Lepidoptera; family Noctuidae; genus Charanyca; species Charanyca ferruginea. Next base: position 59,612,834 of record OX376055.1, read on the forward strand.
AACATCAATGTATATTGTCACCCGTTTGCAAATAAATAAATCATTTATTCACACACTCTTCAACAACTTTATAGGTACTCCCAACTAAACTCCCCATGTGCAACCGTGGTCCTTAAAGCGATATTTACAAAACAAGTCGCCTAGAACGATCTAGGTGTAGTGACAATGGCTCCACCCCTCTCCATTGTCGCTAATACCTCGTTGAAAAGGAGCTTAGAAACAATGGATATGTCATTAGAAATGAAAAAAATTTGGCGCTTGATTTGCTAAACTGTTTTCTTAGTACTAGTAGTCTACACTAGTATCTTAGTTTGTTAATTTGTTTGTTCGGAACAAGAAAAAGAAAGGAGAGGTTGGAAAACCTGGGGCGGGCGGAGGGATCTATCAGACCCTTACTGACTAAAAACCACCCCGGTGTTCCAACTCACATTCACGTCGGGGTCGCGCGAACTGGAGATACTTCCGCAACCCCCGACTGGTGCCGGCCCGCTTTTGCGGGTCAGGGAGGGAGTGAGGTATCGGACACAGTCGTAGGTGGCTACTCCCTGGTCACGGCTCAGTAAAATTGTAAGGAAATTTGTTAATGTTACTTGTGTGTTCAACTGACGACTTTTAGTTTCCAGTTACCGACATCGAACACTGATCAGCAACGAGTATGTATCAAGTGGAAGTAACTGGACAAACAGTAATGTTTACATCTGCTGGGGGTGGTTCATTTCAAACTGATTATATAGAAATCAAAAATTCATTGGTAGTTAGTATACGACACAAGACACAAAAGTGTCCACGTTTGCGCAGAGCCGTATACCCGCGCGAAGCCGAAGCGGTTCGCTAGTATGATAATGTATGCTGTTATCGCGTAAGATCAAATACAACTTTATACTTTTAGCTCCGTTGTTCAGCCACACAGTCTATAACTATCTAGTCGTAACGATCGAATACTCAACCCCGAACATTAAAAAGCGCGCTCTCACGATTTCTAGTTACGAAATGGTGCTACCAAATGTGTTTGTCGAACACAAAAACGCGATGCAGAATCGATGTTGTTTTGAAATGCCCGGTGTTACAATGTATTGTGCATTCTTTGTAAATGTGAAGAATTTGTACATTAGAAGAACATGATTATTCACTTTTGAACAATGTACCGTGTTATCTCTTCACCACCCTTGATTGACTGATAGAGAATGAATCAGAACCTGAATCAGAATGTTTATTTGTAAACAAAGGTTGAATGTGTGAGGCATTTACTCTAGGATTTTCTATGCTTTGCCATTAGGCGTACAAATTTTATTTACAATTCCAAATAAATGTTTAAGGCATTAAGTCCTCCTTTGTATCTTTATGCATGAAGTATCTAAATGAGTTAAATCTTACTTACAAAAAACGTCCTATATCTAATAGGGTTATTAATGTAAGACTTTCTCACTTTATTAATTAGCAAACATGATAAAAACACAAAGTGTTAACAAATGTCATGTTCTTTTAAGTTTACTTCTCTATACGGAACACATTTTGTATCCGTCCAAGTGTCTTGGTCCTAAGCTCTGTATTTTAGTTACATAAACAGCCCTACAGCTCCTATTCTCTTGTCACATCGTTTTCTTCTTAGTTCCAAGTTATCTTGTAACCCTTGTGTTTCGTACGAGTCATTTAGAGGGGACGATATCGCAGATAAGTGAGGTTAATCGTGTTGCTTTGTACTGTATTGTGCAAGATGAGGCTCGTCTTCTTACAAGGGTTGTGAAGGCCGATCCCTATATTGATAACGTTCTAAAGCACTTCTACGCCGAGTTTGAAGTAAAAAGAATGAAGATTGTTAAAGATATTCAAGAAGGAAAGCTAGCGATTAAGCTAAATGACAATGTAGATGTGCTGTGATAAGTGAATTCGATGTACCTACGATTTGAACAATTCGTAGATTTGCTCTAATATCATAGCTATGCTATTACACATGATAAGCGTAATGTTACGCGCGAAACAAATTAGCACTTAAGTACAGCCCACATGCTCTGCTTCTAGGTTATATAACCTGTATTTGGTATTAGATACAAGTCCTTTGCGTAATATACCGTCGCAGACATTACACACATCATTGTCTGACTATAACACAAGTAAGGTACCAAGAAACTTCTATCTAATGTCTGTAACACACAAGGTAACAAAATGTACATAAACACCGGTTTTAACATGACATCGGCGGATACCTAGCTTCTCTATTACTTGTTCCAACACCCACGGAATTCCACCTACATCTAACAATCAAACAACTTGCTCAAATTACAACCGGTACTCACGCCCACCAAAAAAAGGGAAACATTAAAAATAAAAAGCATTGCTCTCTAGAAAGAAGATTTCATTGTCCACAATTGAATAACTTTTCAATGGTGATGAAAACGAGACGAACGGTCGTACGGACAACTAAAGAACTTGTGAAGAATGCAACGATGGAAGAAGATAGGTCGATGCAAGGTAATGCTGCATTAGAAAGGGATGGAGGACGTCTCATGTCAACAATGAAAGATAGACTTCGTGCAGTAAAGTGAGCACTCAATGGACATGAATACAAAGGCGTGATTACAAGTAATGGAGGGTTCGTATATTCAAATTTGAGCTTTGTGTTGCATTTTGTAAAGTTCATTGTAATATTTGCTGACCGCAAATGATTGCAGCAGATCGTGAACGCATTTAATGTCATTGACTCAGTTTATCATAAGTCATACGACCTAGACGCTATGTTAGGCTTTACGACTGCTAATAACATGATTGAATAGTTCTGTTTATTGCTTCTGAGTACTTAAGGTACTATTGAAGTATCTTTAAGTACAGGTTAGCGAGATGCAACCGTCCATTGATGGGTGTAATCGCGTGATAATCAATGATTTGCAGGTTTGTAAGAAAAAGCCAAATGTTTCTCACAGACAGTGCAAAATATCTTTGTAATAAATGATGTAACTTGAAGAATATTGAGAAAAATCTTTGTCATTATTAATAAGCAAGGCTTACGTATGAGTACATTAAACGGGTTAAGCTTCACATGACCTTTCAACGATCACAACAGTGGTTTAGAGGTGATAAAGAATCATGGCGAGATTTGTACAAAAAAAATTAAGATGCTTAGAGAAGTTGAAATTCTAATTCTTATATTCTTGGGTACCTAAAGAGTATCTTCAGGCATTTACAAAAATTTTAAAACCCCACAAAAACAGTTAATAGTTTAACGAAAAATTCATTATTTCAGAACGAAACTGCGACTGACTGTTTTATGAGAAAAAATATTACAAAATAATGATTATTTTTTTCTACACACTTGTCACATTACTTGTCTACCAATTTTATAGATCCGTTAACATCGCTTGTCACTTTCTTTTTTTTATAAACACAAAATGGGCATCGAGATGAAACGAAAAAGTGTTATTTTCATTTCGTAATATTTTAATTATGCAGGGGTTTAAAAAAATGCCAAGTATATCAATCTACTCCTAGTTATGTATTCTTCACATTGGAAAATATTTTAAACCCTCTAAATTACTTTTTTTTTTCATACAAATGAATGTATTAATCTCGCCATGATTCTTTACCATTATTGCAGATATCGTCAGATTAGTATACATAACATAGATTTGTAGTTAATAAGTACAAGCTGGATCTATACCTAACCACTGTCTGTTATAGGACAAAGGTCTCTTCTCACACAGAGAAGGCATTGACCACCAAGCTAGCTCGAGGCAAATTGGCAATTTTGGACTAACATTGATTATAAGTCTAAGTTTTCTCACTATGTTTTCCTTCACCTATATCAGTAACGTTCAAGATAAACTTAGAAAGTACCTACATATGAATAGATATACTAGAAAAGGAAATTAAAATAATCGTTTCTATTGCAACTTATTAAACCACAAAAATACAATTTAGGAGTAGCTGCTGACAATAACAACGTAACAAAATAACAATTTATTAAATTCTAATACAATCAAAGAATATACTATTGACATTAACAAATTCACAATCAAGTAATATTACACGGAAAGTCAAGTACAAGGGTCAATTGGCACAGTTAGCATCGCGTGGGAAAATACAAGCAATGCTCGAAACGATAATTGTGATCATTAAGTTGGTAACAGCTGTTACTATGCTGATCTAGAACGCGTAATTACTAGCTGTAAATAATCGCGTATTTAATTAAACAATTCCTATAGTATTGCGTTTCGTGGGTGGTCTATATAGTAGACAACGCTTTATAGTAATCTAGCTTTTGCCCGAGACTTCGTCCGCGTGGATGTCGGTTATCGCAGATGCAGACAAAGTCGTAGATTAAAAAGAAGTCCTATGTCCTTCCCTAGGATTCAAGGTATCTTCATAACGAATGTCATGAAAATCGGTTCAGCCATTTTGTTGTGAAAACGTAACAGACAGAGTTACTTTCGCATTTATAATATTAAGTATGGAGTATGGATATAGTAGAAGATCATACCGAGAAAGGCAAGGGTGAGAGGTTTAATTCAATTTTTTCAATATGAAAACATGACAGGCATGAGTAAAGTACAGTTTTAATATTGTTGTAACATTAACCATCCCAGAAAGAGGAGATGACATGACATGCATTGCGAGAGCTGGTTCGAGGTTGCGTTACAAAAGGATACCTGGAAATATTTGAGGGAGACCATTGCACAACAGTAGGACATTTCAGATTAATAGAAAATAATTAAAGAAAATTGACCTATTAATCAGATCCCAAGAACAGGTGGATAGAAGACAAATTGGAGATGAGCTCATGCAAAATTAGACTTAGTTGACCAAATAAAATTACCAAAGAACTGCCCAAATTACCGTCAAAACAAATCCTAATGTAAACACAGCATCCTTTCCAATAATAAATCGTAATTACCGACCAAGGCGACCTAGTAGGTACTGATCATTTATGAGTAATACCTTCAAAGGCCTATACAGCTGATATTAATAGCGGCAGATATGCAACGTTACGGCCGGATAGATTACCTTGAGAGAAGAATTTCAAAAGTGAGTAACATTCCTGAGATGTGAAATAGGTCAAATCCGTTAATATCTCTTTTTGGGAAAGGCTTAAATCTGCCTGCCCTTGATTATTTGGACCCTTTAGCGTACCTATGTCAATCAGTCAATCAACTCAATCGTATCGCTGTTCACTGTAGCATGTGTCTCTCCCAAGTTGTGCCACAACACTCAGTTTCCCTTCAGCATCCAACCAACTTTTTTATTAGCCTGTTTTTGTGTCCCACGGCTGGGCAAAGGCCTCCCCTTTCTCCTTCCAAACTTGCCGATCTTGTGCGATCTCTGCACACGTTTGCCCACAAATATGGTCAGATCGTCACACCACCTTCGTTTCGGTCGACCTAGGCGGCGATGTCAATGCGATGCCAATCAACTTATGTCAAGATATTATATCAGCAACAGCTTGAGACTTAAAAATTCAAACAAAGTACCAAATTAGCCTATTTTATTAAGCTAGATCAATATCTATCTAAAATTCAAATATGTCAATAAACATCCATGTATTCATACGAAACTTTCACGTTTATAATAGTATAGTAGGACGTTGTTTTCAGTGTATGTTTATTGAAGTAATCGTAATACTAACACATTATACATTCACTACATATTTATAATGTTGAGACAGTTAGTCATAATGACAATCGACATGAATAATATCTGCAGTCGCAGTATGATACCACGACTGCCCAGCTGATCACTTCTGTTCATTCAGTGAATATCTAGAACCACCATTTGATATCCAATCCATTATGTCACCAGAGCTGACCAGCACTCCACAGATATTAATAGCAGCAAATATTCTCCGACCGCTTGAATTTATCTCACAATTCCCAATTCTGATATTACATCGTAGGATCAACGTGAAATATGTTATTGTTTGCAAGCCAGGTGAATTGTATGCAGGCGATGGGATCCTGACAGTTGGATATTGCAATGTTGAATTGTAATAGTAAATGCTGTGGTCTGAAATCATATTTGTATTTCGTAGCTTTAAGAACACTGTACACACTTAGAAAAGTAGTTTCAACAAACTATTTTTACTCTGTACGAAAATGTTTTCAAATAAGAATCGAAAGAAATATCAAGTCTAGAAGAATAATTTACGGAATGTGTTTTGGGGGTCACAATAAAATCAAGCCTAGACCCAGAAACCTAAGTGCGGACACATCGTCTGTTCGAATTTTATGTCCACCCAAAACCATTGTCGGTATACAAGATTTGGTGAACGAGAAAAATACTCCAACCTAATTTCTATGTCCAAAAATAGCTGCAGTATTTCGGTACCTCTTGAATAAAACAATAAAATAAAAAGGAAACGAAAACGAGAAACGTCCACGTATCATTAATAAATAAGCAACTAAGATTCCTGCAGGGCTTTTACGGAACCGTGTGGCTGGACACGGTGACCGGACCAATGTCCCTTGTTAAATATTCAGCCCTTTCCCACATATATCTGTCCTTAAGTGACTACCGATGTACGAATTATTTCGTGTTTACCTAAGACTTTTTGAGTTAGGTACATTGTATTGTCTGCAAAAAACGGACAGCTAAAATCAGGTCACTCGCTAATTGGGGTACTTCGCAAAAAGGGAAAATATTGATAACGAAATTCTTGTACCGAAAATATTTCAAAGCAAGCAAAATGGATAGAGATAAAATACGGAACAAAAGGCTGAACAATTCAACGCCAACTTCCCACAAAGTCAATAGTGAGTTCATATTATAATATTCATAATGAATTCCTACCTTTTACCTCAAAACAAATAAAGTGAAACAATCTTCGCCCACGTCCGCGCTATAAAATTGATATATAGATATGAAAGAACTTCTAACGTAGCTGATAATGATATAGGGCACGGTCACATTACCGCATGTCAAACGCATATTAATGGAGATTTACTGCGGACCATAGCACCAATATAGATGGCGAACATTATAGAATCTTTTAGTGGAAAAGATGAAAATTATACACGAAGGTATGTTTTATATAATCCTTTTGATGTACTACGTGTCTGCGAAGCTAATCAAATATTCTTAGATTACAGGTGATCAAAGTAAGATTAAATGTTCTGGAACGCAAGCATTGCTGATATTGATCAGTGCTGTTTAATCGTTTGATGAATACCTTATTGGAAATTGCTATTAATAAGTTCACAAAGAGAAGATTACTCTCATAATCACAAGCTTATCCTTTTAGTAGGAAATATTAATAGAATTTAAAATGAAACACTTCTTTCAATTAAACATTTTAAATCTCCGAACTCAGATTATACCCCGTTCCCATGATGGAATATTTATGGTACAGATACATCTCATCCCGTTAAGAGACAGTTTAGTAAGGAATTATGCGTTTATTAATTAAAATACCAACGAAAGGAGCATTTCCTTTACGAAAATGGATGGTGATTAGACTAAGTACTAGTGTTCTTGCAGGAAGTCAGATGGTTTAGTTTTAAATATATGTTCGAATAGTTAAATCTTCCAATTAAGGAGGATGCGTAATTACTTTGAATAGGTACGACATATAAATTATGTGGGATGAATTGGAGATCACGACCCGAGTTTCTTGTATATTGTAGGTAATGTAACATGCAAAATGTGCTAAATGACATTCACATGACATTTTTAGTATATCGAATGCATTATACTCCGTTGATTTAGGTAGAGGATAAAGGTAAATAAACTTGAGTAGTCTTTTTATTATAGTGTGCTTGTTAAAATTCTGATATTTCTTCCAAATAAAGGTGCTAAATTTGTTTTGCATTTGTAACATACAAGAGAAAAAGCCGCAAAACTGAAATGGGACTGTGCGTGGCATGTTTGCCGGATGCCAGCTAAGTTGTGGGTCCGCATATCGCAAGACTGAAGCCCTGACACAAAGCGGTGGGGTCGCGGCCGACCGAAGAGAAGATGGCGGGATGCCTTGGATAGCTTCCTCACGAATTGACGTGATGAGGCACAACATCGGGAGAAATGGAGGGAATGGGAAGAGGTCTTTGCCCAGAAGTTGTACAGACACGGTCGCAAAAAAAAAGAAACTACAAGCAACACTTACTACATGTTTGAGATTTTGAACATGCAGATATCAATAAAAAGGCATATCATGATTGTTTACCATTCTTTAACTACCTAAAACTTTCTAGTATACGTACTAGAACATTTGCCTTTGCAGAAGTTTGCTTAAATAGAGACGTAGGATAATTTAACGATATAGGTACATTCAAGTAGGTGCCAGATATATGACCTACAGAAGTTAGAGAAGAATTATCACCAAGTTTATTTAAAAGTCACCATCAAACAAGTCAGAAATAAATAATAATTATAAATATTCAGGTGTGAGTAAAGAATTTTAACGAATTAAGTAATTTATTCTGAATATATGAATAAAGATAACAAACAACATATACCTGTCAATATAAAAAGATATACAAGTGATCACGTTACACCTATAGAAGCTGATAATAATAAGTGTTGCAATAAAAAGCGTTAAGATGAAGGCGCTATAACCGTTTAACCTACTTAGATATCTAATGAAGATAGAGCATAAAGTAGAGAATACTCACGCTCATCTCGATTTTAGAGAGACCTACTTAGGGGCATCATTAAAATAAAGATTTCGTGAATAGAATACCAAATTGCGTTCGGAATGATACACTTATCAGTATCGACTAAAACCAGAAGTTGATATCAAATTAAATGGGAGTCAATTAAAAAGAATTGAAGATTACGAAAAGCAAAGAATTCTAAATAAGTTTTAGGTCACCAGTTGTATTAATAGAAATAGAGATATTATAATGTAAGTAATGTGTAAATATACTAGAATTGCATTCGTAAAGTCTAATGGGTAATTCCAATTTTGACATGCATTATGCAGATTTATGCGAAGTCAAGAATAATAAATAAAAGTAAATCTATGTTACCACGCGAGCTTCTACAGAAGCAGTCAGTAATAAATACATTTATTTACATAATTAAACGTTAACAGCAATTAAAATAAACAAAATAACTGCCGTAGCAACGTTACCAATACGTTACAAACATTTCCGATAAAAATATATGATAAGAGAAAATCGAATGGGCTTATTAATCTAACAGATATGTACACGAATAGTTTTGATATAGGTATAGTTAAATATCCAACATTTTCGTTATCTTGGTCGTAAATATGCCAGATAAGTTCTTAGGAAGAGCCCCGAATCGAATTTATGGAATCATTTTTATTTCTTCGGGTATCACGGATTTAATCTTTGAATTATTAGCTAATTTTTATAACTGGGTTTTGATTGGGAAGACACTATCTATGTTGAAAAGAAGATTACATCTGGATAGTGCATTCCTATATAAGTCGAGTTGAGTTTATAATGTCACACTGATGCATAAGAACTTTTTTTTACTGCCTATCACAATATAACCGTCTATCGTCCCCTCCCGTCCTCTCGTCTCTCTCTATCTGTCTTTTATGTATTACTATCATGGTTCCTATTCCATCTCAATCTTTCTCTGCTACATAATCACTAGCTATAATGATTGCTCTTTATCAAAAATCATTATTTATATCAAAACCGAAACTCATATTATCCCTAACCTAATATCAAAGTTTCATTTCATTTGAAACTTCTATACTAACCTATTTACCTTAATTGTGTTTGAACAATCAGTTTGAAGCCAACAAAACATGTTTCATGCTTCACTTTACATCAATAAGGAAACATAGTTCCATTAAATCGGTTCAAAACAAATGTTCAACTGAATCAAACGTATAATTATGAATATTACCCTACTTTAACATGGCCAACTTTATCAAACGTCCTTTGATAAATAACTGACATTTACCAACTTTGGGAATTAATAATTGAAGCGTTTTTTTTTTGCTTTCAGTAGCCTATTTCATATAGCTTGTGCTGACACGATAGAAGGTATCAACAGTTTGCTACACTATCATTATCATATCATCCTATTGCCGTCCACTGCTTCACATAGGCCTTCGTAAGAGATCGTCAACCAACTCAGTCATGGGCAGCCCCCATACATCCGATGCCAGCCTCTTTCATCAAATCGTCGGTCCTTCGTGCCGCAGCGTGTCCAACAAACGCTTGACCAAACGCGGTCTCCACAAAACTATGGTATTATTATATTTCAATGCAGTAGGTAGTTCATGCCGATGATGCGAGAGCAGCCGAAGTGTAAAAATCTTCCTTGGTTAACTTGCCTTTTAACCCACCTGGTGCTAGAGATACAGCTACTCATCTCAAGGTCACTTCACTTAAATTCAGCCAGGTCATTTTTTACAGCGTAGCACTGCAAGGTGTCAGATTGACATGCTGTTCTTATGCATATATCTTGTAGCAGAAGACGAAGAATTATACTAGACAGTTTGTCTTCTAAGTGTTATCAAGTACATGACAACGTTTTAGTTTTTAAAAGCAATGTCAGTTATTTATAGCGAAATATCAATGACACGAAGCTCTAAAAACTATTAGAAAATATTCGGTCGGCGGTTTGACGACCGGAGTTACTCACGTTTGCCTCACAAGGTCGAATCTTTAATGTTTTGTAAGAGAACGTTCACATTAGCGGTTTGGACACGTGATTGTATTTTGTTTTGGTTCCGGCTTTAAGATTTCGTTTATAAACTCACCTTTATGTTTGCTTGCGAAGGTTTTTTTATCGCGTTTCTACAATTTACTAAGCCCTACGCGGTAGATTATCTTTATTTACGCGTTGTACCCGTATAAAATTTCCATTTACACTTACTATACTTAATCCGCAATTTTATACAATTAAGTAATGACTCAGACTGAACGCTTGTGTGTAGGAGACCTTATAAACAGTACGTGTTTACATATTTCCACCAATGGCGGACCGTGGTTCTATGTGTGCGACCACTGGCGCCACTTCTGTGCGTCTACGCAGAGCGTTACACGATGTTTGTTTTCTTACGAAAAATAAATCATGTATTCTGTGAGTTGGTGCTTCTGATGTGTACTTGACCTGTGTTTGTTTAAAATTTCTAGATATTTTAGACTGAACAAAATCTTATTCAAATCAATAAGAAGTTTTTATATGGATGATGTCCTTATCTTATAATCTATTATGGGTAATATTTCAATGATGACAAAATTTTAATTTAAAAGGCACATCATTACATATTAGTATTTACGTCTCATTAAAGAACTATTTTACATAAAGAGACGGATCGGTTGTGTGGTGTTATTAACATAATCTTCTTAGTTAAAAGGATTAGTTTCCTAAAGCAGCTTTATAACTTATAGGTAATATGATTGGGAACAAAAGACCTCTCATTTTATTGAACTTTATCCTTATATTCTCTTATAATAAAGTTGAATACTGTATAGAATTATAGATGGCTATCGAGCTGATAGAAATCTGTGTTCCATTTAACTTTATAATATTCTAAGTGCGTATCAGATTACGGTATTGTGATATTTAAATCCGGTATTACTTAATGAGTTTTCTACCAATTTATGAAACACCATTTTATCTAGAACTCAGATAAGTGTCTATAAGAAATGGAGCTAAAAATCTTTTATTCATTTCTTGTAATCTTTAGTTTATATTTTAAAATATCTGTATTCGTGTATTCGTATGTTTATGTTTGCAATACACAGAAAATAGTCGATGAATTGACTAGAATTTTTTACAGAACATTGCATTGTAATAGTAGCGTTATTATTCCGAAGTTCCAACGCAAACGAAATCCGAACCAGAGCAGAGCGTGGCCAGGTTTAACTAGTCACTTAGATCAGTTTTCTTTATATACACAAAAAAAAACAAAAAGATTCATTACCTACAGCTCCCACTCAAAAAAGCAGATGAATGAAATCATGGCAGAAAACCCCGGAAGACATCGAGACAAGAACATGGTTAGTCATTGGTCTTTCCCTGATCTCCCAGACAGAGTTACAAACTAATAAAATAAAAACACAACATTTTAAACTAACTACTAGCAGTAAATTGCTCGCCTTCAATGTAATAACCGAAGTAAATAACACATCTAAAACCTTGTAGATAGCGCTGAAACGAGCGACAGTTGTTTTGGAACATAGCCAGAGGGAAAAGTTAGTGTAATGCAGACTGGCAACTAAATAACTACGGGTGAACTACTAAAAGTGGCGCACTTTTCTAATATAATGAATTTTAGAGAAGCTTAGAATTGACAATCTCGTGGCTAATTTAAAGCCGTACAGATCGATCAGTCAAAGATTAAGTTACGCTAGCCGCGGTCGGTCTGTGGATGGGTGATCATCCCTTTCATACCGAGTTCCCTCCGTGCCCCAGAAAGCACGTAAAACCGTTGGTACCGGCTCTCATTTTTAAATCTTTGGCAGTCGTTATGGGTAGTCAGAAGCCAGAAAGTCTGACCACCAGTCTTACCAAAGAGTATCGTGTTAACCAGTAACTGGGCTGTGGAGGTCCGATAGACAGTCGCTCCATGTAAACACTGGTATTCAGCTGCAACTGGTTAGACTGGAAGCCGACCCCAATATAGTTGCGAAAAGGCTAGGCAGATGATGAGCGAAAGAATATATTTTATTTGTAATGAAAGCTCTCTCCATCTTCTTTGCATTTCCATACAAGCCAACTTACTATTCTAGCCTAAAACGAACAGCCCTTCGACGATCGTCGTCTCAAAACTCCCTGTCTGCACTCTATGGTGGTCTAAAACCGACTGCCTGTCCTCAGCCCCTCGTTATATATTGTTGTGGTAAAGAACATGGCCACTTTTACTGCGTTGTTGGTAGCAGCCATTAAATCTCCTGCATGCCGTAACAGCTGCACGCAGGGTTCGATAGGAGATAGCCCATCGTATGGGTTCTGCACAAACAGTTCAAATCGGTACCATTATTGGTTCCTTAAAACGCACAACTTTAAACCGGTTCCAGCTAAGCAGCTTTAGACAATTGAATATTGTTGTTTAAAGATTGCAGTTTTGTTTCGTTACCCCTCACTAGGAATTCATCCTGTGTCGTGGGTGCGTTTACAAACATATAACTCACATACACAAACTGCTAGATTCGAAACAACTATCTGTAGGCCATACAAATATTTTGTTCAATGCGGAAGCCGAACCCGCGACACGCAGCGCAGCAGTCGATCGCTCAACCACTGCGCTTACCCTGTCGCCGTTTGAACATATCTTGTAAATTTTCTAGGCACTTGCGTAAATGTATAAATGTCCGATGCCCCGATAGTGCGCGTAGTTGTACCTACTAAAAAATATTAAACAAAAGTCATACTACATTATTGTATTATAAAGTAGCATAATTATTTTCAAATAACAAAACAATTTAGTACGGAAACGTGAAATAACAGTTAATTTTCGAATGCGACACACAAATCTGCGGTTAACCACGCCATAAATGCAATTATTAAGTCAATTTTCAGTTACTAATGTTGTTGTTTAGAGATTTCAAGGAAATACAAAGGGGTCATGAGTCAATTTCATTGACATTTAGTCACTCATGAAACAATGAATAAATAAGTTATTGCGGTTTACCTTGAAATTATACTAATTGATAAAGTTGGAGACCGCGAAATAATCCATAAACTAGTTTTGTTTTAATGTTAATTACTTGTACTTACCTAATAAGAGAGACGCGATTATATTTTTTGTATTATCCGCTTAGGAACTTAACTGTTAGTGAGCACTGAAAAATCAACTTAACGGTTCAAGTATAAAGTTTAAAATAAATTGCGAAAAATATGATCAAACGATCACTCGTTTATTTAGTCAATTGACATATCGCTGATTAAAAATCGACACTCGTGACATGAACGTTACTAAAACAAACACTCAATCTTTTGAACTCATATAAAAAAAAACCTGTTCTTGATCCATATTTTCACAAACAAGTTCGCTTGTCATAATTGTTTTAATTTAGGCTGAATACTGTAACAATTTGAATGCTTTATTTAAATATCACGCGTTAGGTTTACCCACCGAAATAAAAATTACATTACCTACTTATTTCTTATAAAATAATCGTGTCCTGTTGATTAAAAAAAAATCTTCTGGTGAAACGTTCCACGATTTTTTGGTCAGACTTCAGAGTTAAAACCATGAGAATTAAATCAAATTACAGCTAACTAGCACTTTGCCCCCGACTTTGTTCGCGGTACGGATTCCATATTTTTTTAAATAATAGAATATAACTTATAGCACATATAACGCTCAGGGATTAAGTATAGCTTCCTATTGGTGAGAGGTTTTTTTTAATCGGTTTAGTAAGTATGTTTTGAAAAAAAAAACAACTCTATTCTCTTTATAATTACACTAGCACTTTCCCCGCGACTTCGTCCGCGTTACAATATAGCCTATGTTACTCAGCGATAATGTAGCTTTCGATTGGTGAAAGAATTTTTGAAATCGGACCGGTACTTTTTGAGTTTATTCATTACGACTGAGCCGCGCGGGTACCTTACTCATAGATCTAAACTCCCCTCCCGCACGCGCACCCCCGCCTTGGTGACGCCCACTTCGCAACGCGCCGTGCAGCAGAAATCGTAATATTTTAATTTCGCCATAACTTCAAAACCAAACGTTCAATTTTAATCATTCAAAGACCAAATATTATCTACATAAACTGTACTTAGTGATGAAATAATTTATTTTGATAAGGATTAATAGCATGACTAAAATAAACGCGTTTAAATGTAGTCCAAAAAAAAATCAAGATTTTTAAATAAAAAAATGGTTGTTGTGCCTCACTCGACATAGATAGATATAGTGTGTCGCGGACTTTTTTGTAGATATTTATAAGATCAACAATTAATTAGAACATTTTATGGTTCTATCTTTTATAGTTTAGGCAGCGTACGCAAAATAAGTAACTTTTCTGGTTGATTTTTTACACCTTGTGGCCGAAAAACCCAAATATCTTACGGAACCCTACTTTTCTCCAAAATAAAATATAGCCTATGTTACTCGTGGATAATGTAGCTTTCGAATGGTGAAAGAGTTTTTAAAATCGGTCCAGTAGTTTTTGAGCCTATTCATTACAATCAAACAAAGTTTTCCTCTTTATAATATTAGTATAGATAAGTTTAGATAAGTTGCCCGCTACATTTTGTGGCCCGTCTGCCCAACCCTTTAGCACATCTCGACAAGTTCGTCGCCGCGACAAGCCGAGAGGGTTTAATTAGTGAGAGGACAAAGCGCTTCCCTTCCCGCCTCAAAAGACCAACGATATTACGAGTTCGGACAATGAAGGTGCTCCTTCAATCCTTGTTTATACGTTTTTTGAAAGAACCTACTGATCTTTAGGTCTTTTTACGGAACCGGGCTGGAAGCGGATGATGTCTGTGTTTTTATCAGAATGTGTTTTGGAGCGAAAACGGTGTTGTTCGGGGCAAGAAGACTGTGTAAAAAAAAAACAATTGCTGTGATTTGTAATCAATGTTTGCTGAGTCAGTGATGTGATATGCGTATCATTTGAATATGATACACTGACGCCGATTCCTCTGTTCACAAACTAAACTAAAATTAGAAAATCGGCATCTCTTCTCTTTCGGCAGGACGGCGACAGATAAGAACTAAGTTAGCGATGTCCAGTTTTACCTTTAACTTCGCCGCGTTTTTATTCCATACGATCTGACATGACAACATAATTACACGTTGATGAATTTTAAATTCATTCTAAGTATAAGTTTTAGATTTACTTTGGATGTAAATTGAGTTGTTATTTTCTGGGTAGTAATCTAACATTTCTGTGGTGTTGGAGAAAGATGCTCGGGATATCGTGGACGGAGTTCCGTATCAACGTTTTCATACTCCAGGAGCTCGGCATCAAGCAGCGTTTGTCGACCGTTGTACAGTCACACATACTGCAATACTTTGGGCATGTCTCTAGACGGGACAACGACTCTATAAAGCGGTTGGTCGTACAGGGAAAAGTGGAGGGAGTCAGATCGCGCCGCAGATCACCAATGCGTAAGACTGACCAAGTGAAAGCGCAGTAGGAAACCGCGTATCAAAATGCGCCAGACAGCCTGATAACAGGGAGAGATGGCGGGAGATAGTGCGGAGACCTGTGTCCACCTCGACCACCGGAGTGGACACCTCAACGTGACCACGACCGCTCTGCCAAGAGCGACAGAGAAGAAAAGAGCATCTAACACATTTGGCATATTGCATTGTTTGATGTAGGTTAGTTTACACACTTAATACATACACTAAACACTAATTAGATAAATATTAAACTAAATCGGTTTGATGTTATTATTTTACATTAAGCAATTAATTTAATATCGTTTACTTAGAACTAAGCTGAATTTGACGACAGTCACATTTAACTTGCGCAACAAAAATTTCACTTGCACATAACCCCACAAACAAAAATGAACTCAAATGTAACCAAACCATGTTTCACTCCACAGATTGCAACAATGCATAAGTTATGACAGGCTTCAACCTCCCGCTGGCATATTAACCACGTTTCACTCTAACAACTAGAGCAGAAACATACGAACAAAATGGACGTCAAAAACTTCTCCAAACAAAGCCTTACTTAACGGTGAATGACTGAATAATTCAATAAGCATAGTCGGCTATCGATAGATAATTTTATTTTACTGTTAACTTGTGATCAAATTGTGGCTTAGTTAAAGCCGGACGTACGAATTGATCGGTCATGGTTTAGCTACGCTTGCTGCGGTCAGTTCATGGATGGGTGACCATACATTTAATACCGAGACCCCTCCGTGCCTCGAAAGCACGTTAAGCCGTCGCATTGGGCTTGGCATTCGTAGATCTTTGACAGTCGTTATGGGTAGTCAGAAGTCAGAAAGTCTGACAACCAACCACTTAGGAGTATCGTGTTACCCAGTAACTGGGTTTTCGAGGTTAGACAGGCTGTCGCTCCATGTAATTACTGGTATTCAGCTGCATCCGGTAAGTCTGGAAGCCGACCCCAATATAGTTGGGAAAACGCTAGGCAGATGAAGATGATGATAACTTTTGATCGATCTTATTGATTTAGTTTTAATATAGTAGCTATGCTCGGAGTTTCTTTGCGCGATAAAATCCGGAACGAGGAAATCCGCCGAAGAACTAAGGTCACTGACATAGCTATCAGAATTTGCAAGTTAAAGTGGCAATGGGCAGGCCACATCGCTCGAAGAACCGATAACCGATGGGGAAGAAAGGTTCTCGAGTGGCGACCACGAACCGGAAGACGCAGCGTTGGTAGGCCTCCCACCAGGTGGACCGACGACATTGTTAAGGTCGCGGGTAACCGGTGGATGCAAGCGGCAGGTTCTGTGGGGAAGGCCTTTGTTCAGCAGTGGACGTCTTCCGGCTGATGATTAATTTCGTTGCGGGATCCAAGACAGTTGAATCGTTTCTCTGGGACTTGTCGAGCTTCTCTGGCGCTTTTCTGATGGTCGCCACTGTTGATTCTGGCTTACAGGAGTTACAGTGGTTAGGGAATAGTGTGGCGGGCTTGTCCCATATTTTTTGATGATGATGATGATGATGATAGTTGCGACTAGTGTTGCCATGTGTGTAAGGTATTATATTATTTGTTATTATTATGAGCCTGTTATGTCTCACTGCAAAATAAGGGCCTGTGTTCTTTCTATCCATTTTTCCTTGTATTGCAAACTGTTGTTTACACTGTTCGGAATTTGACTGATACTGTAAAAATTGATCCTTTGTCCCTTTGAACATACCAGGAAATGAAAACAAAACGAAGTACTAGTTAATTCAAGATCCCACCTCTACCTTTTAGGCGTCCCACATGATTATCACTTGATCTACTAATCGAAACAGCTTAACAAAAGATTTTCCAAGAAAAAAGAAAACCGGTCAGTCGGTGACGGTGGCTTTGTGTTTGTTGTTTTGTATTGCCACCGACTTCCGAAAGTAAAGTAATGTGTGTTCTGTGCTAAAGTTATTTATCACTTTTTAGTTTTTGAAGGCGGTTTTTTTTTAAGTTGAAAAGGAGTCGTTTATCTTGGTATGAATATGTGAAGAGAAGGGATGAAACGCATGTGACCAAAAGAATTATGAATATAGGTGTGGATGGATGGAGAGGGAGAGGAAAGTCAAAGAAAACATGGATGGAAAGTAATAGATGACGGCTGACAGTACAGAATGAAGGAAAAAAACATGCTGCGCCGACCCCAAGTAACATGGAACAAGCGCAGGAAGATGATAAATGGATATTGTAATGAGTACTAGACCAAGTTTACTGATTTTTTACCGACTTCAAAAAGTTTATATATATTTTTTTTTTATGTTTGTCGGGCATAACTCTGTTATATATAAACGGATTTGCAGAATTTTTGTTTGAAAGGGGTTTATTCCGAAATGGTCCCATATAAATTTTACCAAAATTGATCCAGCCCTTTTTGAGTATATCAACAAAATCCCAAAAAAATTACTTAGACGACGTTTTAGTTTCTTCAATCTTTGTAGGACTTACAGTCTCTTTTAAGTGTGTCGCCGTTTCTTAATGGATTTGGATGTTAAGGCAATACTAAAAAGCGAAAAATAAAAAGCTTTTTAGAAGAAGAAGAAGAAGCCTCCTAGTCGAAACCAGTGCGGAACCGCGCTGGCAGGACCCAATATACTGCGTCCGGCAACACCTACGACGCAGCTCTATGTGTCCCGGCTGCATCACACCACGAAGGTTGAGGAGATCGTGGAGTATGTTCGAGCCAAGACCACCTGGACCTTAAGGGTCGAGAAGTTGGAGTCGCGCCACAATACGAATTTCAAGTCATTTGTGGTGCGAGTCCCGACGCATTACCTTGAGACCTTCCTCAAGGAAGAGTTTTGGCCGAAGGGTGTCGTGTATCGGCGATTCCGCGGAAGGCTACGCGACACCACGCAACGCAACACGACGCCGTCTCTTCGTGTACAATAGTTAAAAAATATTTTTGTGGGTTTTAAAATAAATATGTATAATAGTCTGTAAGGTGTATATAATTATGTTATGGGTCTTTTGTTACCCGAAATAAAATATATTATTATTAATTATTATTATCTACTGTCACTGGTGTGGCGCCACTTCCGAGATTCCGCTAATATACTCATTTCTCACCTAGTCCATTCGGGTCACTCTGTACATCCACCTCAACATTCTCATCTCCGCTACATGTAATCTTTTTTATCCATCTTCTTCACGGCCCAACATTCTGATCCATACAGTTCGACAACAATTACAACTCAATGAAGGGTATATAATATAAAGAAATATTCCGTTAAGCAATTAGTCACCCGACCATTGAATTACCTACTAACGCAACTTTTTGTAACACTTTGCACGCTACAGCGAATATTAGGTACTTTTGAGTTTAGGAGCATTTGCTTTGCAGACGTTGGTAATTAAAAAAGCAAGGTTGAATACTAAAACGTCCTAAGTTATTGTGTGCTAATTAATGTCGTCTGTTGTCCAGATTATTTTCAGCGCAGATCTTAAGCAAGCCATTATATTAATAAAAAAATGTAGTCTAGTAGATACTGGCTTTTGCCCGCATATAGTCTTTTTTGGGCTTTAAGTCTGGACCTGTATGTATTTTAGACTGTATTTTAGCCGTGAAAGCGTAACCTTACAAACTCATTTTAGTATTTATAATATTATAGTATGAATTTCCAATAAGTATTACTCACTCAAAATGATCGTACCTACCTCACAATGCTCAAACTATTCTCAGAACTAGACGTTTAGTTAAAAGAATGCCTTGTTTCTTTGAGAACTGATACAACTTTACATAAACAAGATAACAATAATATTAGCACACTACCTTTTTCCCGCGAATTCGCCAGCGTAAATATCGGTTATCGCGGACGCAAGCGAAGTCACGGATAAAAAAACCTTCAAAAACGAAGTTAAGTTTTTTTTTTTTTTTCACATTTTAGTTTTAAGGCGTATGTTTTTTTTTTGTAAATAGTTTGTCCTTTTCCGCTTTTTAATACCTTCTTAGCATCGAAATCTATTACGAAACGGCAACTCAATTAAAACAGACGTTGAAAGTCCTTATCAAAACTTTTGCTGAAGGGAACTTAGGGAACCACAAACCAAAACTGTTATTTTTTTAAACGCTGAATCAGTTTCGATAGCATTTATATGGGACCACCTTTAAAACCAAAACTGTGAATTTTTTTAAAAACGCTGAATTCATTTCGATAACATTTATATAGGACCACCTCGCATGTCGACCTACTATACAAAAGAAGAAAATCATCAAAATCAATTCATGATTGGCGGAATAGCCGCATAACAAACATTAAAAAAATATTCAGCCTCGTTCTCTTGAAGTCGGTTAAAAACAAGCCTATGACCTTATCTAGATCTGTACCTACTTTCTGACCTTTATTACCTGTGATGTCGAAACAGACAGAGATACTTTCGCATTTATAATTTTAGTGCAGTTTTAATCTTCTGTTTTTGAACTATGCAGAATGAAATATCTTCCTTCCTTAACGGAACCCGCGACCTTTACAAGTCAATGTCAAGCGAAACGTTCACTTCCTGACCATACAATTTTGCTAAAAATAGATACAGTTTGCAGTTTTGGGTGTATTTTTTTAATCTTTGTTAAATTAAATTAAAGTAGACATGGCATAGGTACCGGTATTTCCCAAAGAAGTCACTTTTTTTTTTTTTTTTTTCTGAATGGCATCTCGCAGTTCAACCTGAGTGTTGGTTACTGCTTAACCGGACAATCCTGTGGTGCCTTAAAAGTGACTTTTAGGGCCTCCAGCCAGGGCAAAAACTTATAAACTAAGTCAAAGAAGAGACTCAAAGAAGTCACATTTTTCGCTCAAACCCTATAGTAGTACTAAATATGCGAATTTTAAGTAATACACACTACACACCCTCACGATAGCACATTCTCACCCACACAAACAAAAGGGAAAATGGGCACGTAAATGGGACTCATTGTTAGTTAATACCTAAAAAGTGGGATCTAAAACCGGGATCCAACGAGAATAAATCAATATTTTTGGGATATTTTGCGTTTGCTGTAATTTGTATCAGACCATTTTTTGTTTTCAACCGACTTCAAAAAGAAGGAGGTTCTCAATTCGTCTGTTTTTTTTTGTATTTTTGTTACGCGATTACTCCGGCAATTACTAAAAAGAAAAAATAAAAAAGCTTTTCTACAAAAAAGACAACCGCTTTCAAAAACCAAAAAGTGAAACATAACTTTAAAACAGAACACACGTGACTTTAGTTTCGGAAGTCGGTGGCAATACAAAACAATAAATAGAACAGCCAACCCACCGACTTCCGAAACTAAAGTCACGTGTGTTCTGTTTTAAAGTTATTTTTCACTTTTTGGTTTTTGAAGGCGTTTGTCTTTTTTGTAAAAAAGCTTTTTTGAGTTATTAAATTCTATTGCAAACTAATGGATAATGCTAAGTGGAAGAGCGGAGTTTTCTAACAAAGGCAATTCTTGATTAAAAGGTGATCGCCAAATGACTTATGTTACTGTACTTTGTAATTAAAATAAACATGTCTTTTTTGTTTTTCATTTCCCTCATAACTAAGTAAAAGTTTTCAGTAGATGTCCTTGTGTGTTTAGGAAAGCAACATAATTTTTTTTCTGTCCCTTTCCTGGGAAAAGGTCTCCCTATATGCCTACCATCTTTCTCGATTTTAAGCTTCATCCCTTCAGTTTTGCAAGCCAAGCAATTCGTCTAGTTCGTCCCGCCATCTCTTTCCTCTTCCAACCCAAATTTTAACTTAGCACTTCTACTGAGGATATATCCCAATACCAAAATATATCCAACCAATAACCTCAATACATTTAAAAATCGAAGCTACCCAAAAATGGACTAAAGAGGCCGTATGGGATTAATACTGTCCCTATCAAAAACAAAATATTTCATTATCAACCGGATAAAGGAAATAAAATACGAAAGCAATGCTCATAACTTCACAAAAGCCTATGATCCCATGAGTCATGGTGCTGTCAATCTGTCACGTCCACCCAATGGTTCAGTTTGGACAGTTTTAATTGTCTCATCACGAAGGTCAGGTCCATTGTTCGAATGCTATTGACGTGCGTTCCCATGCTAAGTCCGAAGTATGACATAATCGAATGGACATAACAAGTGATTACGAGTTGAAAAATGTAAATACGGAGTTTTAAAAGACACTTAACATTGCCGGTAACTACGAATCGAACTCAGTAAAAAATTCAGTGTGTACTTATGTACGCGCGTGAGAAGTTATACTTCTTCGAGTCACAAAATAGCAACGAAGGCAGTAAGTAGTTCAGCATGTACGTCAGAGATGGCGTTGTTTACAATTACTCCCGTGAGAATTTTGTGTGACGCTGTGCGCGCGCATCGTAAAATTTCACTCTCATCATTTTTTCATAACGCGCCTAAAGAAGTATAACTTCAAAAATATTGCTCAGAAACTGTTTTAATTTTTGCAGCGAAAAATACTATATTTATGGATGCATGCTAACTACAGGGAAGATTAATAAATTATAATAATTACTTTCATTAAAACTTGGTTTCGTAACTACAATATTTTCATAACCTGACCGTTCCCAGGTTTTTAGTATTTTTATACAATCGTTAAAAGTAAGGAAGAAATATTGTCAAGAGGTGTTTGAAATCGTAACCTTGAACCGTGAATTTTACCGTGTCAATGGCGCTATTACATGCACAAATAACATTAACATACATTGGAACCCTGAACAAATATGAGAGTGTAGGCCGTGTAAATATTTAATGCCATAAAACGAAATATTTGCGAAACTTGTGCATTGACAATCTTATTATAATTATATTGACAAATTCTACGAACACAGGTATTCTTAATGATTTCACTTCACAGTAGAGCTATTCTGTTACAATTAATCTTTCTCTGTGAACACCTAGGTGAAACGAGCTGTCATCCGTCCCGATGCTAGGGATTGACAAAGCAGAAGGACGGATGACAGCACTTCACCTAGGTGCTCACCGAGGGAGATTGTAACAGAATGGACATACAGTGCTATTCAATAACGATCACTCTAGGTCAGGGGTCGGAAACCTGCGGCTCACAAGCCGCATGCGGCTGTTTCGATGTCAAGTTGCGGCTCTTCAGTTCCATAAGCAAAAATCGTGCATTCGATCTTAAGAAACAATTTAATTTACTGCACATGCTACTTTTCTTCACACTGTCTTATAAAAATCAAACGGTAGGTATGAAATCACATTCGGATTTCACTTCGTCTCGCGAGATAGATTATGAACTAACGATTTCCACAATCATACGGTGACATAATATAAGCAAATACTATAATATTGAATAAATTAAACGTTTAGTGGCTTTTATTAAGTAACCATACTTGTGAAAAATATTTCATACTTAAACTATTTTTATTTTTATATTTGTATTTCATTTGGCATAACAAAGCTCACTATGTACCTACAATTTATAAGATCTATTTAATGTAATTATCTAAATTATTTTTTTTACATTACCTATATTACACAAATAAATTCTGATTTCTGATTTATAAAATCTGGATTTTTTGTGAATTTACAATTCACAAAAAATCCAGATTTTATTTTTCTACTGGCTCTTCAAAAGATTACCGACCCCTTCCCTAGGACATTTAGGTGAAGTGAACTTGAGATGAGCTGTCTTCTCACCATGCTAGGAATTGACAGCTTAACATAAGCTTACTTTACCGACGGATATTTCTACAGAATAGCACCGCTATAAGGTTGAAGTTCCACGGTCTCGATCCAAGCGTTTTGATTCCACATTTATTGTGCGAACTGCCAGACTGTGGAAGTTACTGCCCACCCCCTGTTCCCCGATAAGTATAATCTGGGTATCTTCAAGGCACGAGTGAACCAGGTCATCTTATGCAAGCGTGCTCCACCTTATGTCGCATCATCACTTAAGAGCAGGTGAGTTGCGGTGAAACGCAAGACTATTAGAAGAGAATATAAAAAAAAAATATCGATTCTCAGTATTTTGACACGCTTTTATTAGCTTCATTTGGAACTAACTATGTTTGTAAAAAATCTTAAACGTCGAAATTAACCATCTTCTAATTGTCGTATCGATTTGAAACTTTGCAAATGTATGTAATACCTATGACAATACAATAATATGGTAACATTGAAGATATTTGATGATGGAGCAGAAAGATGGACACTATAACTCCACAACGGATCAACTCAACTCAAATCCCAAAAGTACAAAGACAAAAAAAAAATACATAGGTAGTCGTTATTTAAAACTATTTGTCAAAAATCTTCTGTTTTGAGTAAAGTTTTTTGTACCTCTTACGAAAGCGTGAATTTTTGTTCTTTTTTTTAACCGTTTATTTATTCTCAAAATGAGAGCCCAGAACAAATCCAAAGATGAAATTACGCAATCTTCCTAATAAATTAATGTATATTTAATGTTGACCGTTGCCTGCAATAAGGCCATCAATCCAGCAATGGTCGGTCCGTGTCTTCCCATGGGCATCGTAAAAGGCAACTAAGGAGTAATAGGTTCTAGGGGAATGGTGAAGGGCCACCTGTGCACAAATACGTAGAAACATCATACTGCAATTACGGAGCCCCAGCTAAATGTGGTGTTTATGAGAGTAGCCCCAAATTCACCGACCATCTTTATTTTGAAACATTCATATGGGTAAGTATGTGAATGTTTCTAAATAAAGAATTCGGCCGAAATATGCAACATTTTTACTGTAAAACGGTTCATCGAGAAATATGTAAACTCGCTATATTTTATTACATAACTACTAGCCTAGCTTTTGCCCGCGACTTTGACCGCGTCAGTTACTACGGATGCATACGAAGTCGCGGATTAAAAAGTAACCTATGTCCTTCCCCAGGGTACAAGCAATTTTCATACAAAATTTCATTCAAATCGGTTCAGTCGTTTCATCGTCGTTTCGTTCGTCGTTCAGAAATAAATGATATTTAACTTTTAATGTAATTTAATTTTAAGCGTACCAGAAAGAGTTATTTTCACTTTTATTATATTAGTAGGTATGGATTAGTAAGTATATACATATAGTGTATGTATTATTGCTATGAATTTCTAGTAAAATAAGTAGTACTAAATTTCATTGTAATACATATAATGCTGTGATTAAATGTAAGTATTATTAATATAATTAAAAAAATACAACCTACTTAATAATTTAATTAATAACGTCATATTGGTTGCATTATATTATTCAGTAATAACAGTTACATTTACATTTTCAACCTATGCTTGGAATAGATTAAAATTTAAACAGCATTACATTTAAAAATATTTACAATTACGTAATTAACATTTTGAAATGGGTTGATTCGCTATGACAGAAATACACCCAATTGTAATGAGTTTTCTTTTGAAAATAGCATTCATAGTAAAGCAAAAACTATTGTAATAAATCAAAAACTACCATGAATCGATCATACTATCCACTTACATTTGGCCATCCTATAGGACCAAAAATTTAATGCAAACCAGGTCAATAGGACCAAAAAAACTTACAAAGATATTAACATATTCCATCACAAAACCTATCCTTTTGACGAATCCTATTAAAAACATTGATTTTATACAGCGTATGTTAATTTCACGAGTCAAATGAGACGGCTTCGCTGAAGCCAAGTTAGGTTAGATTTTGTCGAGCATGAATATTCACATTAGGCCAAAAGATTACGTTGCCAAGATTCGTTCAGTCTTTTTCTTATCATAATTTTCGGAAAAGATATTAGGATCACTTTTATTTGGGATATATTTTAATGTAACTTAAGATCCAGCGTCTGATAGGACCAAGCTGAATTATTGGCACGTGTAATAAAAAAACCGGCGAGTGCGAGTTGCGAGTATGGGTTTCGTACCACTGTAGGTACCGTGCCCCGGCTTCCCACAGGCGCAATGTAGATCAAACTATAAATGTATACCCCTTCCTCTAGAATCATTCTATCTATTGTTGAAAACTGTAATAAAATCCGTTGCAAAGTTTAAAAGATCTAAGGGCGTCTTCAAATAAGTCGCGCGCCAGAATCGCGACAGCAGCGCGACAGCAGCGCTGCTTTGTAAATCCATATAAATATAGTCGCAGTTTGGTTGTAAATCCATATAAATATAGTAGTAGTAATTTGAAGGCGCCCTAAGCGTTCAGACAACGGGACCGACTTTGTTTTATACTAAGAAAATATGTTTTTTACCTGTAATTTTTCACTTACAATTTTATTATTTGTTGTTATAGCGCCCATGGTAATACACACTCTGTGGACATTTCAAGTCTCTACCTGTTAAGGTTCTAAAGGTGCCTTGTCACCGACTATCAGATAGACAGCGGAGTCTTATGTCGGTGTGTAACTTATTTACGGAACAATATAGGAATGAACATAATGATATTAAAAATATTCTCGAACGTCAATCCAGTCGGCACCACACATGCACGCTTGGCCACATGATGCGTCACGAATCCAAATCCACTCCTCAGCGAATCTATTAAAAAAACGTTTAACACTAAAATGTGTCATTGATCTTAGAAGTTCTTTATCATCTATAATAAAATTCAACACATTCAACAAAAAGTATACCCGTCATGTTGACATGACTCTTAAGAATCATGCTGTCATTGTACCCAAACCACTGAAACTCCTGTAAGCCAGAATCAACAGTAGCGACCACAAGAAAAACGTTTATGGCGCCGATATACGTCGGCGACCTTAAGCGACCAGAGAACCGTATGCGCTGCGTCCAAAACTCTCAAAGTTTAGTCGAAAAAATTAAATAAAAGATAGTATTATTTAACTTAAAAAAAGGCTACATAATAAAATTGTCTTTAAGATAGTAAAACTTTCGTTTAAATATGCCTGGTAGATTTTGTGTGATTATCAATGTTTTGTCCGCGTCAGACAAAACTTCACGATTTAATTAAACTATTTCATATGAACTTAATTAAAAATATTCACATACTAAATGATTAAGAGAATGTTCTAGTTTAACATATATCTTTTTTCAAATCATTTACACTACACATTTTGACGTAATTGACAGTTTAAAATCTGCAAAAGTCGCTTGTTAGCGCCTTAAGCAATGAAGCTCGACGAGTCCCGGAGAAACAATTCAACTGTCTTGGATCCCGCAACGAAATTAATCGCAAAAAACAGCGGAGGAGTAAGAAAAAAAAACATATTTTCGTGCAGATCTATTCTGTGCACGCTTGAGATGACATGAATTTAATTAGTCATTCTGAAATAAATTAGTCCCCATAACAAGCATTACTTATAGCTACATCATATGGCTTCTAATAGGCAATAGCATTTTCTATGTTAATGTCTGTCTACATTAAGATTTCATTTTTAAGTTCAGTGTCCATTTATTTGCGAAAATGTTGCATGTCGAGGGGTGCTAATTTAGTAGTAATAAGATCACAATTAATTGTTATTGTTGTTAGAGGTTGCAAACCTGTAAGTTTAATATAAACTACATCTTGTCTACTGCTTGAGGTGTCCTAGCAACCGTTATAACGAAAGTTAGTCTAAAATTATATTTTTCTGTTGCACTACAAATAAGTATTTTCTTCCTGCAACCTTATCCCATTCTCTAATAATATTGTATGTTAATGTATAACTGTAACATGTGTTGGTAGACCTATCGAAATAATTAAAATAAATGCAACGAATTGACACACCTCGAACTCACCTTAATACACCGAGTGATTTTTACAGAATACTACAGCTGCAGATGAAAAAAAAACCCATTTCCCAAATACTACATTTAACATTGCAATAACATAGATTGTACCGCACACGTCAAACAAGTTTATTGCCCTTAGGGAAAACCAGCTTTCGACACGACACTATTGATTTATTCATTGAAATTATCCTATTTTACCGTGTAGGTAGAGTTTTTAATCACAGGTGTCGAAGTATGATACGATGATCAAAATCAAAGGATTTATTGCCAGGCTAACTTCTACCTGCGACTACACCTGCGTAGTCTTGTCTAAATTATATCACGGCAACACAAAAACTTGATAAAATATTTTCTATACGATGAGATCTACATGAATTTATATGTAGGTAAATACGTAAATTTTCTGTTACTTAATTTCATTCAGACGTCTAAAAGCAAAAGAATAACAAAAGTTAATCCATTAATTCATTCATCTTCACAAAGTTTCACGTTTATAACGGTAATTATAAAATACAATTCGATTTTTTTGTCACCGTTCAAATTTTTCAGGGTGATTGTATACCCGTGAAAGTGAACAACTTTCTACAAGGCACATGGGTCAAAATGTGAAAAAAAAATCGGGCTTTCCATGCAAAATCAATAGTCAGCTCATCGATTTTGTATGTGAGCCCGATTTTTTCTTTATAGTTTCAGTTCAGTTTCAGTAGGAATAAATAGTAGCAGGATTTTTGCCGGGCGATGTATATCATAACTTAAGTTGCTAGATAATTGATTTAGTTTGAACTGTCTGAAGAAACGGTACCTATAATTTGGAACGAGCAACTAGTTTCAACGTTCTGACTAACCAACTGACTCCTGAGAATTCAATACTGCCTGTTAATGGTTTAATTGAAATAAATGGTTTAACTTTGACTTTATCAGTATTTGCTAAGAGTCAGAGCATACAGAGCAGTTATATGCTCGAACAGTTTTAATTTATTCATAGATAATAAGCTAAATAACAAAAGTAATATGTAGATTTGAAAATTGTAAGCAAGATAAATCCGTGTGGTGCCGGCCGCGAATAGCACCACCCCATTTCTACCCGTGGGTGTCGTAGAAAGTGACAAAGGGGTATTTATTTATTTATTTGGTTTACCAACAATTGTTTACACAGGTATTATGCTCAACATAACATGTAACAAAAGTTCATAATGTAGTGTAACAATCACTTAAAGGTAAACTCCGCATGCATAAGAGGAAATTGTACAAAATAAACTGAAATAGGTTAAAAATACTACATAGGTAATGCTAAAGACTTGGAAAAACAACAAATACATAATTTAGAATAAACTTTTTATTACGTATTGACCAGAGGGGCAGCAGCGTCCTTCTCAGTACCATAACACCTACTGCGATCGCCAACATGCATCGCATGGCGATTACGGCTGAACTCCCCCTTGGGGGAAGCCCAGCTAGGGCGTCTAAAGGTTGACATGATGAGAGAGGAGAAGCAAGATATAATTCCGCGCGGAATTTAATTTCTTGACCTGGCAATTACGAAGTTTTCGACTATTCCTGATACATAATTTACGTTTCTAAGTATCGTTTTAGCAAATCTTAAAAATCTAAAAATTAATATTATGTTCAATTCCAAGAAAAAGGCATAACTCCTCCACATCGCTGTCAACGGGACACGTGCCCAACAAGCTGGTAGCATTGCCACGTTGTATGGCAATGCTGATTCTTTGACCCAAGAATAGACCAGCCTTCGGGTCACGTGAAGAGTCGACCAGCCGCTTGGCGATGTCACGAAAAACAATATGGGCACCGGACCCCAAACTTATTACGTTTCTTAATACATTTACGTTTATTATCATTTACAATAAAATATAGTTATTAACTGGTAAGTCACAGCTTTTCTAGACCACGGCAATAGTGGCTAAAAAGCAATCCATCTCAATAAAAAACATCCAACTTTCAAAATAATACGTTATCGAGCGTTTCTCGGGCGCATGCCAAGAATCAACAAAGTAAAATGGATAACTCCTTAGTTCGCTATTGCATTACTGCGATTTGCACCACCTGTTCCAGCTTCGGAGCAAGTTCGCACCTGCATTATCATGATAAACAACGCGCAACTTTGATGAATAATAAGTCGGAAACTTGTGTTATCGCGTTAAACTTGTTACTTTACTAAGAAATTACGCCTTCATAGAATGAAGATTGTTGGGATTTTACTGTTTGTGAAAGGAAATGTATTATAAAGCTGATGATTTTGTACATACACACACACACACATAGATAACCCACACGTACGGGTTTGATGAAAAAAAAAATCAATTTCAGTTCTAAGTATGGGGAACCCCCAAAATTTATTGTTTCTTTTCTATTTTTGTGTAAAAATCTTTTAGGAAGGGGCAACTAGATTCAATTCTCTCTAGGCCAATGACGTTCAAAAGTGCATTTTCATATAGAAAATGACAATGCCAGAACCTGCCCCACCCATGTACAGAAAAAGTAAATTAATGAAAATAATTGTAATGATAATAGAACCTTTCTATACTAAATTGTTTTTCTTTAGAACTTGCGGATTACGAAATACCTACCCACAAAATGCAAACACATTTCACCTAAAATACAATTTAACCTGTATCAATGTCATTATTGTTTTTAACTTTTAAACGGTAACCGCAAGTTCTACAGTCACTAAGACTAATGTTTAGTTATCAGCAATAAATAAACAGTAAGATGCTACTTATTGCACATGACTTTTATTGAGTGGGGCAAAGTTCTGTAGAGTTTCTGGCATTGTCGTTTTCATATAGAAAATTTTCATATAGAAAGTAAAATAAATAATTTAACTTAGTAGGTAGTTCTTTCTACTAACTAATTACACTAATACTTACTATATGCCAATATGATAATATCGGAACTAATGTCACACAATAATTAAAGATTTTCTTTTTTTTTAAACTGACATATTTTAAACGTGCTGACATTGTATTTAAAACTGTTTTGACATTATTTTAAAAATCTTGTATATTGAAAACTGTTTGACATAATTTTTAAAAACTCTTTGACATTTTATATTTAGAACTATGTGACATTACACTTGAATTTTTGGAATGTTAATTTAAATATAGTTCTTTGTATTTGTATGTGTATGGCATGTGTATATTTAATACAATGTAAATTGATTTATGAATAAATGAAATGAAATATCAAGTGACTATTGCCTGAAAATGCATAGAGCGGCACCCTGCACTAGAAAAAATATAATTAAATAGTCATGTAGATACTCAAACTGCAATTAGTCGTATGCGAAAGCATTCTATAGCGGCCATTATCAACACGAACGGACGTCTGCGGTAAATATTAAAACCACAAAATAAACAGCGCATTATTGGAGGGCATTGCACTGTGGATATATTATTAATTTATGACAATATTTTTGTTCATCAGGAATTGTAGGATCTTGGGCTTTGTTCTATTTCCTATTCTTTTACGATAATAAGCGCGAAAATTAGTGGGGATGGATGGATGCAACTGATGCAAGGATGAATGTTTGGCTTACCGACGACAATTTGGACACTATATGAATCTAAACAGTGGATACGATCTCCGAATTGATATTTTTAGTACTGATGATTCGGACACCAATAAAAAACCTGTTTTGTACAGTCAGATAAAAAACTTCCAACGAACGAAATCCGTCTTCTACCCAGCCTATAATTGTAAAAAATACAGTTTTAAACAGGATTTTATCGTTGGAAGTTTTTTGTCGGTCTGTACAAAACAGCTTTTTATTGGTGTCCGAATCATCAGCGAAAAAAATATTCATTCGGCTACTGTGTCCGAATATATTGTGTCCAAATCGTCAGTAAGCAGAATGTTTGTTACACTTTTACGCAAAAACTACTGAACGTATTTTGATGAAACTTTACAGTAATATAGCTTAGACATCTGAGTAACACTAAGCAATTCTTTATAAAGCTATTGTGTAATTTGGCCAAAATATAGTGATAAGTGACAAATAAGTTGGATAAATTTCAGCTATTTTAGAGCTTGGGAAGTAAGTACTTATACTATGCGGGCAAAGCTGTGTGCAGCAGCTAGTCAAATAAGAGCTCAATTGTCAATTGGGAAACACAATAGTTAAACGATGACAAGCGATCAGTATTTGGCATCTGGACATTTAAAGGGATAATAAATATTCTTCCAACCGAATTTTGGTCACGTCGACTCAATGGAGGACTAGACAAACGTACGAGATATTATACTATTTCTAACTGACCTGGCAAATGTTGTTTTGCCACATAAATTGAAAAAAAAACAATAATAATTCTTCTTCTTCTTCGTGACACTCTTGTCAGAGCGGTCGTGGTCATCATGAGCTATTTGTAGAGGCTGATGTTATGCGCCTCACGATTTGTCGCCATTTGTCGCGACATTTGGTGTTTCTGCAGCACTCATGCAATGAATCGCCCACTGCGATTTAATTAGTTCGGTCCATCGCATGGCGGATCTTCCTCGTGATATAGTGCCTCTTCCTCTCTCTCTACGACTAGACGCTCAATGGACTCATAATTTCGTCTTGAGACATGCCCGAAGTATTTTAGGATGCGTGTTTGGACCAGAAAACAGATAAACGCTGTTTGATGTCGAGCTCTTGGAGAATGGAAATATTGGTGCAAAACGGTCCACGACACCTCAAGCATTCAAAAAAACAATTGCATACGACCTATTCTCAGACCTATTTAAAAAAAAGAGACATAAATATCGGTCAATCCGTTTCAGAGGAGTTCAATAACAAGCACTATGACACGAGATTTTTATATGTAAACTAGCTTTTGCCCGCGACTTCGTCCACGTGAATGTCGATTATCGCGGATGCAGACGACGTCTCGGATTAAAAAGTAGCCTATGTCCTTCCCCAAGGTTCAAGCTATTTTCGTGCCAAATTTCATCAAAATCGGCTCAGCAATTTTGTCGTGAAAGCGTTTACAGATAGACTTACTTTCGCATTTATAATATTATAGTATGGAAGTATGGATATAAAGTAATAAAGTATAAAGTATGGATGTATGGATAAAGTCATCATCATCTACCTAGCCTTTTCCAAACTACATTGGGGTCGGCTTCTAGTCTAATCGGATGCAGCTAAATACCAGTGTTTTATTATATACTAGCTTCTGCCCGCGGCTTCGCCCGCGTAAAAAGAACGATTATCCCAAGGGAACATATAACCGGGATAAAAAGTATCCTATATGTTAATCCAGGAAATGGTTTATCTATGTGCCAATTTTCATGCAAATCTGTTCAACGGTTTGCGCGTGATTGAGTAACAAACACCTAAACATCTTCACAAACTTTCGCATTTATAATATTAGTAGGATTCAGCCCAGTGAGGACCGATAGGCAGTCGCCTATCGGACCTCACTGGGTAACACATACCCCTTGGTAAGACTGGTTGTCAGACTTTCTGGCTTCTGAATACCCATAACGACTGCCAAGTATAGTATATAGTGTGTATAGTAACGAAGTATGGATTAGATAATGTGAGTAAACACAAGGTCCCCCACTCACATATACCATAGATCATAGAGGTACCGTAATATAGGTAGATATACGTGTACCATAGGTTTTATCTATTATTTATTGGAGTACCTACTGCCTATTTCATACGTAGTTGGCAATGTGCCATTTCTTTTACTGTAGTGGCATCTACGAGTCTGGTTAAAAGTCTGTTTAGCGAAGAAACTTCTAGTGCCACGGTTCTGGGGGTAATGACTCCTGCGTGGGTGAAACTGGTATTCTGTGGGGGTAATAAGCTGGTAATATACAAATAATAATAATAATAATGGAAAATGGCAATGTCACATTGTACTGGGATCGATCCATCATCACTGACAGGACTATTGTAGCCAATAAGCCTGATGTAGTGGTGGTGGATCGATTGGAGAAGCGCGCAATGATTATTGACATATCAGTTCCGTATGACGTGAACCTCGTGAAGGTCGAGAAAGACAAGCAGATAAAGTATCTTGACTTGGCCCGCGAGGTTGTCGACTCGGCGATCATTGTGCCGATAGTTGTTACAGCCAATGGCTTAATTGCCAAGAGCCTCGACCAACATCTAAGGAGGCTCTCGTTAGGCGGCTGGGTCAAGGGCTTGATTCAGAAGGCAGTACTTCTGGACACGGCCCGCATTGTTAGGAGGTTTCTCTCTCTGGAGCCCTGACCGCCGGTAGCTCGGACCCTGTTCCCGATACCGGTGGGCTACTATTTTTTATATTTTTAAATGTTTTTATTTTTTATTAATATTTAAAAATGTAATTTATAGGTAATATAATTAATAAATGGTAATAATAATAATGTGTGGGGACATTTCACACATGGCCATCTGACCCCAAACTAGGGAGACCCTGTACTATGGGTGTCAGACAGCTGATAAACATACACAAATACATTTTAAATACATACATACATAGGTAAACAACACCCAGACACAAGGCAAACACAAGTGCTCATCACACATATGTATGACAAAGATTAGACCAATAACACCGAATCTAGCTGGCCAGTGCATTTGCCATAGCTGTGCCATAGCTGTGTATATCATTAACTGTTTATCTTCATAACATGTGCTATATTCATTGGTAACATGAGAAGGGGGGAGGGAATCAGTTTCTTCAGCTAAGGGATAGGGGTGACAAGATCGAAAAGTTAAGGAACCACTGTTCTAGTGAGTTGTGCGCACAATGACCTATGAAACTATATCTCTCTCTCTCTCTGTTGATCCCTCAATGTACGGAAAGCCTAATACGAGTAATAGTAGCCCAATAGCAAACGCAAATAAAGACTTATCTTATCTATCTCTTATTTATTAAGTATAAGCGGACCGTCCGCGTACGGTGAGACGAAAGTTGTGGGAGAACCTCCATCCACCACCACCCAACTTCGTTCAACCCAAGGAACACCTGCCACTCGGAAGTGATTTGCAGTGGCCTGTATGGAAAGCGCTCAATAGACTGCGCACCCAGGTAGGCCGCTGCAAACACAATCTAGCAAAATGGGGCATAATAGATCCCACCGACACCCAGTGTGAGTGCGGTGATCCTGACCAGACAATGGCCCACTTATTACAGTGCCCAAAGTGCCCCTACACCTGCACCTTAGAGGACATTAAAAACGCCACTGATGCTGCGATAAATGTGGCTACCTACTGGGCCCAAGTAGTCTAGCATAAAGGAAAACCATCGATTCGAAAAGAAGAAGAAGCGGACCTCAAATTGCATACACGTGAGATCAACTTTACTTGTCTATGTCCTTCCCCGGGGTTCAAGCTCCTTTCTTATCAAAATCAGATCAGCCGTTTCATCGTGAAAGCGTAAGGGGTTGTCCTAGGTGAGCGACCGAAAGCGACACGACGTGACGCGACACGACGCGATGCGACGCAATGCGACCAATACTTCACGCGACGTGTGTCCTATGTTGTACGTAGTCATTGTACTTATTTAGCAATAAATAAGTTTGGAGAGTTTCATCATTTATATCCGAAACGAAATCCACGTTTATTTATAGAGTACTGTGACTTATTACTCGTATCGAGCACTTTCAATTATATTGTTGCAGCTGTAAAACCTATTATTAAACTATCAATTACCAATTTTCAAAAACCTATTTCTATTGAAGAGAGAGTGTTACTGACTTTACTTTAAGGTAAGGAAAAACACTGATAAGTACTTATAATAGTAAATATTTAATTATTAATAAACTATTGCGTCGTGTCTCGTCGCGCAAAAAACAAATTCGCAGTTGCCGCGTTGTGGCGCAGCCACTAGTAGGTACACACGGCTACACATCAAGCTATAGCAAGCATTTCCAGTTAAGGCTGATCTCGCATTGTATAGGATTTCCGTACAATGTAAGGTCAGCTTATACCGGAAATGTATAGCTTGATCTGAGCCGTGTGTACGCGTACTGACAACGACTATTTGACATTTTAGCGTCGCGTCGCATTACTGCGTTTGTCGTTCACCTAGGACAACGGGTCACAGACCGAGTTACTTTCGCATTTATAACATTAGTATGGATATAGTAAAATATAGTACTTATTTAGTTTTTTTTTGACTTGATAACGTCTTATAAATCGATGAACACCGGCCGCCTTTTTCCGTTCCGCCTGAGCTTGAGCGAGCAAGCGAGAGCGCGGAACAAGCGATAAGAGAGGCACGATCGGGCCAAGCAAAAAGCTCAGCCCATCTTTGACGGAAAACATTATTTGCCTATGTTATATACGTTGGCCATTATGTTTCTTTATGACGTTATCACGTAAAACTGTCGTCCGTAAACCAACTTTACAGACAACCAGTTTGTTTATGTTTTTGTATTCATAGTGCGCAATTTTTTTTGTATTTTTCATTTGTTCCTTTTTGTTATATAAGCCTAATACCAAAGGGAATGCACTGGCCTCTGTAATTCAGTTTGTAACTAGCTCAGGGGTCAGGGATTTCAAGTAATCTGGATCTTATTGAAATAGCAATAAAGACATTTTTAATTTTTTTAATTTAATGTATAGATTGTAAGTAGTGACTTTTTTCGCAATATGGAAAGTCAATTTAGAGATTTTGACAAACAGAATCCTCTAGTAACCAATGAACTTGCACAACATGGGTAGGTACTATGATTACACCAATCAATAACCCTTGTGCCGAATTTGGCCACATACACATATATACCGTCGGTGACGATAATCGTATCAGTCATTAAGCCCATGTATGTCGAGTTGCAACGGATGTTTCCGAGTGCTTAGAAGATAACATAACTCAAAACGTGATTTTCAGTGGTACTCTGTAACTAATAATAACTTACTGTACCTACAGTCTGGTTGGTAATGCGATACATTCCTTGAAAGGGGATTAGGTTGGGGTCGAAATTGGGTTGATTTTTAGTTATAGCACTTTTCAGGTTTACCGGTTAAACGTGCTAAATGTAAGAAATGTATTCAACTCTAAATATAATTTTTTTGTTCTGATAGCTCAAGAACGAATTACTTAAGTCAAATAATTTAAAAAATACAGTTTTTGGTCGGAAGGCAAAATTCATTTAAAACACTAAAAAGTGTTGTAATAATAGAATAGTTATAAGTTTGCTGGGTCTATATGGTCCTTTAAAGGAATTTATCAATTACCAAAATCGGTCTGTATGGCAGATGGGGAAAGACAGGTCTAAAGTGGAAGCCTAGACCTAGTCGTAGAAGTGTGGGCAGCCAATGAAATGGTCCTACGACCTGGTCTAAATTGCTGGACGAGGTTGCTTGGGGATGGCCCAGGACAGAGGCTCGGTATTGAGTGAGAAGAGAAGAGGGCTCTTTAGTCAACTGGTCCCACTCGAACTGAACCCGTAGGTTCAGATGACCTAATGCATATTTTGAATTGCACAAATTTTGTAATTTGTACAGGCACTAAAGCTAACCCTTCTAAAACATTATTCTAGAGCTGTAAAACCAAAGTTGGTTTTGAAATAATTCCAATCTTTATTGTCCATCTCACTTTGTACACTCTATTACTTGATGTACAAAGTTGTGTTTGTATTTGCCATACAGTAAAAAAGGACAGATAGCACAATGAACAACTGTTACGGCCTAATAGCGTGATATAAATACTAGGTACGTAATAACAGAACACGCTAGTATTGAATACAACGATGACAGCTGTGCATAAGTGCCATGAGTAGTGGCATGTTGCACGCACGAACGTGTACAGGACAATAGAATGTCCCTCAATTGCAATTTAAACTAGTATTTAAAATTGGAACAATTAGTGCTTTTGTTTAATTTGGAAAGTACTGCTAGGAAATTACTGCTAAATTGTGTCATAGCATGTTTATTGCCAGAAGGCCAATTTCAAATATGTATTAGCCATACTTTATTTTAATATTATAAATGCGAAAGTAACTCTGTCTGTTATGTTTTCAGGACGAAACAGCTGAACAGATTTGGATGAAATTTGGTATGAAGATAGCTTGAACCCTGGGGAAGGACATAGAGCTCTGCCTCACCAAGACGCCATGGCGACGTCGCCGGCTACGTATCCAAGCAGTTAATATTGAAATGTATGGTACCTAACTCACTTGGCGACGGTTTGGCGACGTCGTCGCCAAGTTGGAAGCGTGGTCACGAGCTACAGCTCCCTACGTGCCGTCTGGATACTCTGGCGGCCTGGCGACGTTGCCACTATATTGTACACGAGT
This sequence comes from Charanyca ferruginea, assembly GCA_947361185.1. NCBI lineage: Eukaryota > Metazoa > Arthropoda > Insecta > Lepidoptera > Noctuidae > Charanyca > Charanyca ferruginea. Next base: position 59,650,747 of record OX376055.1, read on the forward strand.
AAACTGAACCTCGCTCACTTAGTCGCCAGTCAGCCGCCATTATGGACGCTCGATCGGAATATAGTAGTTGATATTGTTGTAAATAATGAGTAATGTGTAATATATGTATTAATATATAATAATAATGATAGATAAAAATAATAAAAAGAAATTCAGGCTATTTTCGTAAATATCCATACAGTTTAAAAAAATACCACTTCGGCTTCTATCTGATATAAAAGGATGAACTCATAGTTTCTTTTTTTTCCATTTTTCTGCAACGTAGGTAACAAAGAAGTGCGATTTCTTCTACATCCATTCCTGACGGTCGTAAATGAACTGACTGTCGACTTGTCGAGATGCCATGGCTACTCGACTTGGCGACGTTCGGATGCCAGAAGTAGCCCGGCCTGCGCCGCTGGCGACGTCGCCATGGCGTCCTAATGAGGCAGAGCTCATAGGCTAATTTTTAATCCGCAACTTCGTCTGCATTCGCGATAACCGCGATAACATTTACTTGGACGAATTCGCGGGTAGAAGCTAGTTTAGGATAAATCTATATCTATTCATAGTATAAATCAAAGTCGTTTCCCGCCGTCTGTACGTTTACATGTTTAAAACTGCGCAACGGCTTTTATGCAGTTCTCATCAATAGATAGAGTGATTCAAGAGGAAGGTTTATAAGTATAGTTACATCTGCATCTTACCCGTGCAATGCCGGGGCGGGTCGCGAGTTTTGTATATAACTATTATAATGTTCAAAAACTTTTCACCGCGTTCTAAACTTTTGCTCTAAAGGTCAATTGTATTCCTTTTGACCACCACAGCCATGTATTTTATTGTCAATTGATTGTTGGTGCCCAATTTAGCCAAAGCTTGGTGTGTTTAGAAGACTTTCCTATCTACAAAATTAAATATAGGAACAGCTGTACTACCTACTATTCTGTGAAAATGAACGTCGGTGAATTTTGATTAAGTTTGAGATGAGCTGTCATCCCCTCGATGACAGCTCGATTATGGGATTGACAGCTAACGTCAGCTTACATCACATGTAAATTCACCAAATAACACCGGCTGGCAGACGAATTTGTATAATTGTTCTAAACACAAACGCAATGCAATATTGCATGCATTTGGCATGCTGGTCGAAACCATTGACTAAATAGCTTCGCCAAAACACTCTAGATACTTTCTAGAACCTTTTCGTATTTAGAACGTTAGTCTTATTTTTAACCGACTTCAAAAAGGAGGAGGTTATCAATTCGAATGTTTATTATTTATTTTTTTTTGTTCGAAAGGTGTTTATTCCGAAAAGGTACCATATAAATTTTATCAAAATTGGTGCAGCCCTTTTTGAGAAAATCAACAAATTCCCAAAAAAACTTACTTAGACGACGTTTTAGTTTCTTCAATCACTGGAGGACTTACAATCTCTTTTAAGTGTGTTGCCGTTTCTTAATGGATTTGGATGTTAAGGCAACACTAAAAAGCGAAAAATAAAAAGTTTTTTCTAAAAAAAGAAAACCGCCTTCAGGAACTAAAAAGTGATAAATAACTTTAGCACAGAACACACATTACTTTATTTTCGGAAGTCGGTGGCGGTGGCTTTGTGTTTGTTGTTTTGTATTGCCACCGACTTGCGAATTGAAAGTTATTTTTTACTTTTTGAAGGCGGTTGTCTTTTTTGTTAAAATTTTTTTTTCGCTTTTTGGTGCCTACTTTTCGTCATGGAAATTAATTACGTAACGGTGACACCAAAAAAAATCTGTCATCCCTTAATTTTCAACCCTTAGGGGTGGAATATTTTCTTGACATTTATATTGGACTAAATTTGAGGTATACACCATCAATTAAAAAAAGAATCATCGAAATCGGACTACACTGAAAAAAGTAATGCGTGGTCAAACATAAAAATAAATATATAAAAAATAAAAAAATGTTCATAAAATGAAAACTACTGAGCCAAACAATGTTAAATTTTTATGGGACCAAATGGCAACTATTTTGCATCAAACAAAATAGAATCACGTAAATCGGATCATAAATCTTAGAGTAATCGATGTACATACATAAAAAAAAACAACCGAATTGAGAACCTCCTCCTTTTTGAAGTCGGTTAAAAACACCCTATTCGTAACCCCATAACAGTTCAATCAATAGTTTAGTTTTTAGTTTTTGCTCGTGACTGTACATTTGGCGACCTGATAATAATAGAACAGAAAAATAGGTCGATACAACGCTAATACTCTTATCTAATTCAAGGTTATAGACAATAATAACAATATGTGATAAACTGATAACCAGTTGATAAATACGGACAAATTGAAACTTGGCAAGTTCCCAAATCATTAAACTGAATGGACATTGATCAAGGCAGGAAGATACTGAAAAAATTGGCCAAGTGCGAGTCGGACTCGCACACGAAGGGTTCCGTACCATTATTTATTTATTTCAGGAACAATTCATATTGTGTTTCAAATCATAATATATCATAATCATAAAATTAACATATTCAAAAATAAATTACTTATAGAAAATAATACAACAATAAAATAAAATTCAATTCAATTTACGAAATTAATACAATTAAAAATTCAATAATATAACACCAAAATATAAAAAATAAAATATCAATAATATACCCCACACGACATTAGACATCGAGCAGAAAAACAGCAAAAAATCACGTTTGTTGTATGGGAGCTCCGCTTAAGTATTTATTTTATTCTGTTTTAGTATTTGTTGTTATATCGGCAACAGAAATACATCATCTGTGAAAATTCCAACTGTCTAGTTATCACGGTTCATGAGATACAGCCTGTTGACAGACAGACAGACGGACGGACAGTGGAGTCTTAGTAATAGGATCCCGTTTTTACCCTTTGGGTACCGAACCCTAATTATAACGTAATTTGTTATTATTTCCTACATATTTAATTTAAAATGTGGATAAGTAGGTATTTTATGAAAAATATTTGTATCGGACACGTAGTTTCGGAGATTACCGTGTTCAAATAAAACAAACTCTTTAGCTTTATAATAATAGCTATATTATATTACGTAATGTAATATAGCACAGAATATGCCTAGGTAGGCAAGCCTTGTTAGGCATATTCTGTGTGTTAAAAACTATCAGTTGAGATGGAATTCATTCGGTTATGAAAAGAGTGAAGGTGACAAAAGAAAACTGATTAAAATTAATTCAATTAAAAATAGCTATTAAAACTTTTCGATAGGCAAGTTATCAAAGGCATGTTTGTTAATAAATTATATTTGATAAAAAATATGTCTCATCAAGTTATCTGATGGGTGAAGGTCGATCTTTCACGTCTCCTCTACTATAAACGATGATTATGGATGGCGGGCAATGAAGCATACTTGCCGAGAAGTAACATTGCAAAATATCATCAAAACTGCCAACAACACAGTTCAATTGCACGGTTCAGACAATGGTGACCACACTTTACGTTGATTAACGATATTAATTGAAAATAATTACAAAACGGACCGATATAGACCGGTTAATTGAATAGGGCTACCATGCGGAAGGATAGAAGGCTGCTGTAGTGCGTTGTCCGAATATTGCGGCCATATCCAGCAAACTACAATGAACCGATTAATTGGACCACCACTGTTATATTTAGGGTTCCGTACCCAAATCACCATTTGGGTAAAGAGAACAGTGGCGGAACAGCAGTCTTAGTAATAGGGTCCCGTATAGCACCCCAAGCGGGACCCTATCACTAAGTCTTCGCTGTCTGTCAGTCCGTACGTATGTACGTCAGAAGAAGAAGAAGTCGGTTTATCACAAGGCTGTACCTTATAAACCGTAACAGGTAGTCACTTGAAAGTTTCACAGAGTTTGTATTACTATGGCTGTTTTAAGAACAAAATAATAAAAATAAAATAATGTTAAAATTTAAAGGGGGTTTTTTGCTCGACCTGAACATTATACGATGGTACGAAACCAGTGTATGAATTCAACCCACGCTTGGCCAGTTTTTCAATTATTTCCTTTCTAAAATTCAGAACTGAATCGTACTTTTTCATCATTTTCTGCTCGACCTTAATTTTATACGATGTTACGGAACCTGTGTATGAGTCCGACTCACACTTGATCGGTTTATCAATTGTTTTTTTTTTCAAAAATCCAGAACTGTCTGAAATTCGTAGATAATTTAACTAGGTATGCCTACAAATCATTCATAAATACCTAATCCAATTTATAAGATGTTACTAATTATGATTTATTACCTACCTTGAAATACAGCGAGTTACGCAAGGCAAGGCCGTGAACTACATTTGATTAAAAAATAACTATATCTGATATTATATCATAACTCAACAGTTAAGTAATTTAATGTTACCTAAACAAAAAAAAAAACAAATACTATTTGGCCATAACTGTAGCTATCGACCACCCAAGAACATGTCTATCGTTCAGACAACAAAAAAACTTTACAATGTCTATGGCGCAAAAAAAAACCCTATCATTTGGCAGACATATTGAGTTAATTTAAACAAATTAAATTATTAATAAACGGCCATTATGATAATTGTCGGCACGTTACCACAGAAAGACCGTCTACATAACAAGGCTTTGTAATTGCTTTTTTTTAATAGAATTTCCAATAAACCGACTCTTTTAAGACTAATAATTCTAAGTTCTTGTTAATCTTAGGGTGTTACTACACCAATCGATCGATCGTCGATCGATGCCATCAATCGACATCGATCGGCGTTGATCGATTGGTGTGGTAGCTTTGGCCATCGATCGATGCCGTCGATCGACGATCGATCGATTGGTCTGGTAGAAACTATCGATTGACGTGGACTAATCTATTCTACCATCGATCGATGCCGTCGATCGACGATCGATCTGGTAACACCCTTACGTTTATTACTAGATAGTAAGACTGGGTCGCGGTAGACCTCGAAGATGATGGTGGGACCATTTGGATAGCTTTGCTTGAAGATTGTCAAGACGTGGCACAAAATCAACACAGATGGAAGGAATGGAAGGAGACTTTTGCCCAGCTGTGGGACAGTAGGTACATTCATTAGAATAATCAATGATATAATAAATAACTAGTCATCTGCCCAGCTTTTCCCAACTCTGTTGGGGTCGGCATCCAGTCTAATCATATGTATCTGAATACCAGTGTTTCACATGGAGCGACTGCCTATCGGACCTCCACAACCCTGTTACTAGGTAACACTATACCTACCCCTTAGTGAGACTGGTAGTCAGCCTTTCAGTCTTCTGACTACCCATAGCGACTGTCAAAGATTTATCTTATAACTATAATAAAGTAGAACTTTGCTCGTGACTTCGTTTGATAATTCAATATAGCCTATAGCACTCAAGGATAACTTGGTGAAACAATTTTTGAAATTGGATGAGTAGTTTCGGAGATTACCCCCTACATACAAACTAACAAACAAATTTTTCCTCTTTATAATATTAATATAGAATAGATAGATAACTAATAATAGTTTTTTTTTATAGAAAAATATTTCCAGTTCCTTATCTTGAAGATTAGGTTGTCGAGTTGGCCATCTTTATTCAAATATCCCATTAGCTGTCGACTACATCGCAAAAAGTTTACTAAGAATTTATCTTGCGGAAATGTAACCTTGAAAATACAAAAAGCAAAACGACACGATAAGACTGAGATAATACAAAGATATAGAAGTCAAAGACGTCTAATATTGATATCTTGTTAATCTAAAGTATCTATTATGTGATTAATTACGCAAGATATCTGGGTATCTTCAAGGCACGAGTGAATCGGTTTATTCTAGGCAAGCGTGGTCCACCTTAGGCCGCATCATCACTTAAGATCAGGTTAGTTGCGGTCAAACGCAAGCCTATAACAATATTTAAAAAAAAAAAAAGATAATAATAACAGTCGACATGTGGGATGTGGACTCAGCGATCATTGTGCCGATAGTTGTCACAGCCAATGGCTTAATTGCCAAGAGCCTCGACCAACATCTAAGGAGGCTCTCGTTAGGCGGCTGGATCAAGGGCTTGATTCAGAAGGCAGTACCTCTGGACACGGTCCGCATTGTCAGGAGGTTCCTCTCTCTGGAGCCCTGACCGCCGGTAGCTTGGACTCTGTTCCCGATACCGGTGGGCTACTATTTTTATATTTTTAAATGTTTTTTTTATTAATATTTAAAAATGTAAATTATGTGTATTTAAGATGAATAAATGAGAATAATAATAATAACACTTTATTGAAAACAACGTAAGAGCACATTTACATAAAAGCCCTGCCTCCTGAACTAGGTTTTTAGCCTGTATCTCAGGAGACAGTTCCCTTCCAGTTTACATTTTACGAGATTTTTACAGAATTTTCAGATATCTAAACAAAACAGAAAAAAGGAATAAACTATATTAATAATAGTTTAATTTAAATTTAAGAGAAGCGTGTTTTTAGTTTTTTTAAACTATTATTTATTTTTTACTTTTTAGTTTGGTTATATCTATATCTATAAATATTATGTACATTTATTCTACCAGGGGCGCTTGTGCAGTACCTTCCTAGTATATAATAGCTGTTTTTTCGGCAACTAATTTTGAACGACTTATGTTTTTTTTTTTGTTTTTTTGTCTTTTTTAATAATTTTATCAAATTAGTGTATTGTCATCGGTCCTCGTTAAATCTACAAAGTTTGAACGAAATCTGGCCGTTTAAAGTGGGTCAAAATCGCGCCCAAAGAAGTCGGTTACAAACAAACATACAAACATACAGGTGAAGCTAATAAAAAGCTGGTAAAAAAAAACCGTGTGCTTACACACGGCTTAGATTCGTAGGTCTTCGACAGTCGTTATGAGTCTGACAACCAGTCTTACTTTGTATCGTATTACACAGTAACTGAGTTGTGGATGTCAGATAGGCAGTCGTTCCATACAAAACACTGGTATTCAGCTGCATCTGGTTAGACTCGAAGTCGATCTCGACATATTGGGACAAAGGCGTGATGTATTGTTATGTTAGTTAGCTCTAAATGTATGCACGGCAAAACCATACCTATAGTAGTTAAATAGAACACATAATGCAATTATGTTTGAGTTCTATGGAGTACCGTTAGTTCACAAAACCTATAGACAAGACCTTTCTCGCAAATGAGAAGTCAAGCCCAAGTCTGAAAACAGCAAATAAATTATCATTTACTTTATTAAACTAAAGTATAGAAGAAAAGTCCTCACAAATCAAACCACGCGGCAACACTGGCAACGCAACAAAACATAGCCAATTTAATAATACTATTTATAAAAAGTACGACTCGATTCTTGTAAAAAACTATACAAAGCAAAGAAAGAAAAAATATCAACGCGATCATATTATGGTACCGTATTAATATTTTTCATTAGAGGTGTACAGTGTACGCTCCCAATCTACTAAATCGAGCCCAACTATATTTGTATAATTAAACTTTTTAAATAGTTTTGAATTTGGAACAATGGTGACATCAAAATAATAACCAATGTTTCCCAAACTGCAAAAAAAAATATCTTTGACAATATTTTAATTGCCACTTACCCTTGAAAATGCACGGTGACCCGATTTAGAAGACCGGCAGTGTAATTAAACGTCCCATCTATTTCTCAAAAAAATAAAGAATCATTAAATAACATGACACTTCAAGAAGCTCCGGGATAGCAGCCCTATACCGCCGACAAAGGCGTCAATTACCGCCAATTTCGTATCGGTAACGTTCCGCCATTTTGGCGGCAGCCATCTTTGTAGCCAACAAAAGGTATATCTTGTTTATGGTCGTGTAATCTGTCATTGTGTTTACTACCTCCGAAATACCGGTGTTGGAAAATGTAAATTATTGGGACCGTTATGGCGACAACCATGGGAACCTCTTGGTTTTTTAATATTATAAATAAGCTTGACCAAATGCCTAGTGGTAAATGCAGAAGACATGGTAAAAGCAATTTCAAATTCGAGTTTTATGCACACTTGAGTATTGATCATGATCGGATATTCAAAATTAATGCTACAACTGTCTAACCTAATCTCGAACTTCAACGAACAACAATACAATGATAATTCCATAAGATTCCTTATTCACCTTTAATATCCTTCTGAGAAAACACAATTACGTATTGTTAAAGTACAAAGGATTATTGAACGTATTGCCAGCCTTTCCAGACGGCCTAGTTCACAGTGTTCACACTCTTGGCTGAATCTGCAAGGCTGTTAGATACTATTATCTAAGGTCACAAATCCGAGTAGTAGGTCAGTTGGGAGCATAGAGCGCTATTTGGAACGGAGATAGCATAAATAGGAAAGTTAGACGTAAACTATGGACAGGGCTTGCAGGATCTAGCTATTTAGCCGCTCCAGGCAAAAATGATACTAGCCGTCCTCTAAAATGACACCTTATGAGTAAGTTAGAAGCATGTTGTTCAAAGATGGTGCAATTTTTAACAGACTTCTAAAAAAGGTGATTGTCGTTTGGACCCGTATGTATGTATTATGTGTTGGAATTTTATAATATACACATTATGTTAATCTACTATTGGGCTACTCGTAAAAATTATAAATTTCAAAAATAATAGCATAATTTTTTAGTAACCCTCGGGAAACCGCTCTCAATTTTGCCGCTCTAGGTATTTGCCTGACTGTCCTAACATGGACACCTTTAAATATTACAGAGAACTCACATATAGCAGTATGAAAAGTTTAAAAAGATATTGAAGAAATTAGAGGTGTTAATTAATTTCATGTGTAGAGACATATGTAAGTACGTAAGGCAAAGTGCAAGGCAAGCAAAATGGAATGTAAGCGAGACGTATATACGGCCGACGAATTACTGTGCGTTGGTCAGAGCAAACGATTCTTTTGGGGATTATTCACAATAAAGTGATAATAAACTTTGGCGATTTACTTAAGGGCGCGTATTCGATTTAGCGCAACTCAAAATCTAAACGATTGCTAGAACGGCGTAGCAGCACTGACACACACTAGTACAATACAATGGTCTGTTTGTGTGCATCAGAAAAAAAATATGCGCGAAATAAGCACGAATCATTGAAATTGATCGGCAAACGACAGCGCGCGATGTTTTACAGTGCTTTTTAAAATAATTGTCTAAAATAAATGAGCTTATATAACGGACTGAAAAATATTTTGTATATTAAGCATTACATTTACTTTCATAAAATAAATATATCAGTTATGTTTTTATTCAAATACTGGTGAAAAAAAATTGTCAAAGTGAACCGATTTTCTACTTATTCAACATTGTTTTTTAATACATAATAGTAATGTTTTCGTAATTTTGGCTCTGTAGCTGTCTTTATGACTGTATATACTGTTGGAAAAACGCATAAAACAAAATATTTTGGCATATTGTAATGGTTGTATTCGTCCTGAAAGTTAACTCTGACGTCTATTTTCGTAAAACGATATGAAAGAATTGTCTTCGCTTTAAAAAACCATAATTAATAATTATACTTTTACTCTGTAGCTGTCTAAATCAAGACTTAATATTTCTAAAACTGTAAATTGTCTTTAAATAACCTGCTCACATAATTACGATATTGCTCTGGGCAAAACGCAAAAACATGAAGTTTTCGTCACGAATCGAATACGCGCTCTTAAGAGGAACCCCCCCTCCCTAAAATGTATCCTGAACAAATAGAGCAATACTTATTGATGGGGTTTTATCATACACCGGTCTTCCATACGGTTCATTAAAGCCGCATTTACACAGTACAATTTAGTTGCCTTTTCAATGTAATAAGTTAAAGACACAATGAAAGTTCCACCGTCTGAACAGTGTTTAGACGATGCAAGTAATTAATTGCTTCAATTGAATTGTATGCTACAGACGCGAAACTTGCATCGTGTAAATGGAGCTTATATCCCTAAAGATGTTACATAAGACCTCAATACTTTTATTAAACCGACGCACAAAGAGGAACAGTTATAACAGTTCCACGATTTGTCACGACCATCAGTCCATGGTACCGATCATAAAGATAAAGGTTCGTAGGGACCAATTAGTGAGATCGTTAGCATTGCTCCATAATTGGTGTCTTAACTCACGGCGACTAAAGACGACTCAGACGCAGCACGATTTGTGATGGTACCCTCAGCAAATGCATTTGATGCAGTAACCGAGGAATTAAATGCCGAATTATTATGCATTCCAGAAATATTTTTGTTTACGAAAGTCTCTTGCGGTAACTATGTATTACACACGTTTTTTGGGTGTAAAAGAAAAACTTGGGTGTGAAAAAAAGTCTTCGTTAATAATGACAGTCGATTGAGGTCAGTTTGACGGCCCGTTGACACTACATCATCCAATTACCCAAATTGAAACTAACCGTAGTTTTAAAAGTGGACTACCTAGATTTGGGTAGCTGACACCATTTACCAATACTTTTAAAACAGAACCTATCTAAAAACACTTGGCCCTGAAAACCTGGTTACTTTTCAATTTACTATAAAGTTAGAATTTTAGTTGCTTTAAAATTAATAAATAGTTAGTCAATTAATAATAATAATAATAATATGTGGGGACATTTTCACACACGGCCATCTGACCCCAAACTAGAGAGACCCTGTACTATGGGTGTCAGGCAGCTGATATACCTACATAAATACTTTTTTTTTTTTGTAAATACACGCATATATAGATAAACAACACCCAGACACAAGGCAAACACAAGTGCTCATCACACAAATGTTTATCCTGAGCGGGAATCGAACCCGCAACACGCTGCGCAGCTGAGATGGAACTGATGCCAATTCTGCTCTGCACTAGCAGAACTTACTTTAAGTTATTTATATCTCTTTCTCTCCAATAAAACAAGAAAGAGACATAAGAGTTGTCAAGTACAGTTGAACTAAAATGTTCATAAAATCATAGTTGTCATTTCAGAATGTATTGATTAAAAACACGGCGAAGTTCAAGGAAAAAACTAATTTGACATCTCTAACTTAGTTCTTATCCACCGCCGTCCTTTTCTTCAGCTGCCTGGTAGTAAGAGATGTCAATCGTCTAATTTTAGTTTAGTTTATGAACAAGGGAATAGGGTCCAATGTCTACCAAAGTGTGACGTCATTAGTATAAATTGACATACAAAATATTTAAGGAAATCGCGTTTGACAACTCATAAAAAGCATTTCAATTGATTGGTGGTTTTTCTGTTTTCGTAATAAGATCTGTTTCTGGTATAACGCTTTGGAATTGCACAATTTAATTCCCCCATCCCCGTTCCATCATCGGACGAGCAGAGATACGGCGAAGCGTCACCGCTATATGGTTGAAGTTCCACGGTCTCGAACCAAGCGCTTTGACTCCACATTTATTATGCGAACTGCCAGACTGTGGAATTCCCTGCCCGCCTCTCTGTTCCCTGATAAGTATAATCTGGGTATCTTTAAGGCACGAGTGAACCGGTTCATCTTAGGCAAGCGTGTTCCAACTTAGGCCGCATTATCACTTACGATCAGGTGAATTGCGGTCAAACGCAAGCCTATTTAATAGTAAAAATAACATAAACCTAAACAATTTTGAACCAACTATTAGAACGAAAGTCTCTTTCATAAATGCCTTTGTCCCTAACAAGGTGACCAATGTCCTCAAGCATTCAGTACTAATTGAAACCTATTTTAGTAATAAGGTGTCAACGTAAATAAGAGCCTTTAGTGCCGCCTCGATACTGCTGAATGCCCAAAGCGATTCAGCGGCAATAAATCGTGCTAACTGGAGTTATAGAAACTCAGGGAACTATTATGGGGAATTTATAGTCTCCAAAATTATGGTAATTGCATCTTGTTGAAGACAAACAAGCTATATAGAATACTAGCTTTTGCTCGCGACTTTGTCCGCGGAAATGTCGGTTATAGCAGATGCAGAGAAAGTCGCCTGTCTTTCGCCAGGGTTCAAGCATTCTTCGTACCATATTTCATCAAAGTCGGTTCAGCAGTTTCCTCGGTAAAACGCAACAGACAGACAGAGTTACTTTCGCAATTATATTATTACTAGCTTTTGCCCGCGACTTCGTTCGCGTGAATGTTGGTTATCGGATGCAGACAAAGGTGGTGACTATAAAGTAGCCTATGTCCTTCCCCATCATCATCATCATCATTTCAGCCCAAAGACGTCCACTGCTGGACATAGGCCTCCCCAAGGGGGGGGTTTGCCATAATCGCCACGCTTGGCAGGCGGATTGGCGATCGCAGTATGGTTGTTACAAAGGCACAGAGAACGCTGCTACCCATTCTCTGGTAAATCCCTTAGTCGCCTCTTACGACACCCACGGGAAGATATGGGATGGTGCTATTCTTTACGTCCGACACCACACGGACGGTCCTTCCCCAGGGTTCAAGCTATCTTCGTACCAAATTTCTTTAAAATCGGTTCAGCCGTTTCGTCGTGAAATCGTAACAGACAGAGTTACTTTCGCATTTATAATATTTGTATGGATAATGGATATAAATACCAACTGTATTGCGTGGGACTACGATTGCAATCAACGGGCTTCTAAATTAGGTATAGGGATTTAGGTCCGAACAAAAGATCTAATTTCACACTCCTAAAATGCGATACGATACGGATATGATATGATAGGATTCCATCATAGGTATATGGGACGGTAACCTCGAATTACAGACCGTATACAGGGTTTCCAGTGAATAGCACGACGTATTGCAGGAGGTGATATCTTGGGTCAATACCTGCCAAAATAACACAATATATGTTCAGCAAAATCTTACGGATCACCACTTTAGGTTAAACTTATGCGAAAAGAAAATCGTTCTGTGAAAATTTAAACAAAAAAAAACTATTTCCTTAAAACATTCTTGTTTTTGATAGAAAAAAGACTTATCAATGAGTAAAGTAACTATTCACGAATAATTATTTGATGTAAGAAAATACTGGAAAAGGAATTTTTCAATACGAGATGCTTAAAAATCTGTTTCAAGGTAGAGATATTTCGATATTTCGAAACATTTTGTAAAACTGTAAATCCGTAAGATTTTGCTGAACATATATTGTGTTGTTTTGGTAGGTATTGACCCAAGCTATCCCCCCCTGCAGTATGTCGTGCTAATAGCTAAAACATTTATTTGGTGCACAAAAAAAATATATAATAGATATGTTTTTTATGTGCACCAAATAAATGTTCACAACACAAAAAAATCAGATCCAATAAGAATTTGCTAAGTACGGTGTGCGTCTTAAGGTGGCACAGTTTGGGAGTCCAACTCAATATGTATCAAGCAAATATACCTGACACTGATATTCTGCTGAATCTTTGCAGTGACATATGGACGGTCGAGCAGACGAGATAGACTGGTGTTGACGAGTGTTTTACCATAATTTTATGTGCGGACAATACCCACAATTTCAATTACATATATTAAATCCCACCAAAAATAGTTTCATGTAAAATGTTGCCAAGACCATAGGGCTCGCGTAGATCTCGCTCGCGTATGGTGAAAAATGTACACTGTACTGAAACGGCCAAGCCACATATTTGGACTAAGGTGTAGTGTTTTGATTACTTGATTTTTTATAAGTATTTATGTGTATATACATGACTAAACCTATTACAATTAAAGCAGCGCAAGTATCATTTCTGGGAGTCTACGACCGCAGTCCGAGTGGTTGTGACGTCAAATTGACAGTTTGTAAATAATAAGGATGATCGGCACAGCAAATAATTTGCTTATCAAGTTTGCGCTAACAAATGTCATTTACCTAAAATATTTTTTAAAATTACAAGAAAAAGGCAACCGTCTTTTTTGTAAAAGAGTATTATATTTTTCACTTTTTGGTGCCTGGTTCTTATTATCATCCGAATCTATTAAGAAACGGTAACATTAAATTTTTGAAGCCAGCTAATGAAAAAAAGGTGACTGGCGAGCTGACAGCTACAGTTGCATTTGTCAAGGCCTTACTGGCCGTGCAGTAGCCGTGTCAGTGCTGTAAATGTGAGCGATGACCATAATGGTCAGGGCCAAAGAGAAACGTTTCATTGATGAAACGGCAAGGCAATATGACGCAACGAAATTGACGACACGGTTGGTGCAGTGGTTGAGCGATTCGCTGCTGAGTATCGCGAGTTCGATTCTCACGACGCACACAAACACAAATACACTGTTGATTAATTTTAATAAGACATCATAAAATGAGAAAAACAGTATGGGTAAAAGAAACGTGGCGGGAAAGATGTTCCTTAGGCGAATAAATTTACCGTTAGGAGGTGTTCATTTTTATGATTATTAATATTATATTTTCTCGCTGCGGCAATTGGCGATTTGAGCGATTGGCTGCTGCACGTCGCGAGTTCGATTCTCACGACGCACACAAACACAACTTTTTGTATTAGCTACAGGTCTTAGTCTGGCTATTTGCGTACGTGAGTTTGTATGTTTGTAAACGCACACACGATACTTACAGGGAAATTTCTAGTGTGGATCAATGGATTAAAGAAAATACTTAAAAAATAAGCGAAAAGGTCTAAATAGTGACAGCGTCATCAGCCGAAAGACGTTCACTGTTGATCATAGGCCGTTTGCATCTTGCATCTTGCCGCTTGCATCCACCGGTTACCCGCGACCTTGACGATGTCGTCGGTCTACCTGGTGGGAGGCCTACCAACGCTGCGTCTTCCTGTTCGTGGTCGCCATTCGAGAACCTTTCTTCCCCATCGGTTATCGGTTCTTTGAGCGATGTGGCCTGCCCGTTGCCACTTCAACTTGCAAATTCTGAGAGCTAGCTAAATAGTGTCATAACCCACAATAATATTAAACTACCACAGATCAAATGAAACTCAACTTTCTAACCAATTTAACGCTATTAATGTATCCGTTTGCTACTATACAGAAAATGGTTAATATTTATAACAGAGCGGCCATTACAAATAAAAGGTCGCTTTATTCGCTTTACAGCAAACGGACCGTGAAGAGGACGTTACGCGAATTGCTAAAGAAGTGCGCGGTTTTGTACACAGGCCAGCACATCAAGGTACAACAATCTGTCAAACTTCTTTGATAGATTTTCAACTTTATTACAAAAGAATAGGGTTCATATTCAATTTAGAAAATTTGTCAGTTTGTTATGGCTTGGTGTGCTGGCGTCTGTACAACGCAATCGCGCCCTATCTTAATTAGTTTTACGAATTAATTGAATGTCAACGTGCTTTAATAACCTGTTTGGATTCCGGGGTTGCTCAATGGATTTGATTGGTTTTTAGAAAGGATATGAATTGAGATTACTTAATGAAGGTAGTCTGCGAATGAAAATACTTTTCTCCTTTTGAAGCAAGTTGGTTTCTGGACGGGATATTCAACATTGTTCGGTCTGGACTTGCGTATTTCGTAATGGCTTATTATTTCCAGGTGACTAATAACTAAAAAGGCGATTTTTTTTTTATACTGTTATAGGCTTGCGTTTGGCCGCAACTCTAAGGTGGAGCACGGCCTAAGTCATCATCATCATCATTTCAGCCTAAAGACGTCCACTGCTGGACATAGGCCTCCCCAAGGGGGGGTTTTGCCATAATCGCCACGCTTGGCAGGCGGATTGGCGATCGCAGTATGGTTGTTACAAAGGCACAGAGAACGCTGCTGCCCATTCTCTGGTAAGTCCCTTAGTCGCCTCTTACGACACCCACGGGAAGATATGGGATGGTGCTATTCCTTACGTCCGACACCACACGGCCTAAGTGTTTGCAACTAATAAAATAACTTGAGGAGCTATAATCATGACTTGGCGACTAAAACTAGAAGAAGACGGTCGAGCACCTTAAGGTTCGGTTTAGTTAGGTTCTTTTAAACTCTGCAGACAGAAATAGGAGCCCCGCAACTGACGTCAGAATGGATAAATGCTCACCAAATCTTTTTGACCCTTAAGTCCCCCCTCGGGCGGATCCTAGGTTAGGTTTGAACTGTGACCTCCTACGCCTACCTAACCTACTATTTTTGCTACCCATTTTTATTATTTTTAAAACCCTAAATCAGATTAGTTCGTCGCCGCGTTAAATACATGCCTTTCGTAATTCGTTAAAATGAAATCATTTATTTACTAAAATATCATGCAACAGATGTTACACTCAGACTATAATTTCAGCATATCCAGTCATACATGCCTTGCAAATGTCAACAAGATAATTCTTTTTTTGTCATTTTTGTGTCAATATTGTAATCTGTACATAGTATAAAACAAAGTTCATTCCCGTCGCCTCTTTTAATACGGTGATCAATAGATAGAGTGATTCAAGAGGGAAGTTTATACGTATAGTTTGATACATTATTATACTGACACAACATTAGAATCAACATTGAACCCGTAAGAAACCTAGGCGGGTCGCTAACAAATTAAATTTCACTTAAGGCTTGTATACATGCCAATAACCTTGAGCATTTGGCCCGTACTGAATTTGTGGACGAGTGCGGTGGTGATGTAGACGCAGTCTTTAATCGGACGCATTTTTAATTTATTGTAATAAAAATAATACATATTTGTAAAAAGTAACAAAACCAAATCATTTTTTCCTTTGTATTGCAAAGCAGTAGATATTTTTTTTATACTCTTTTGATAAGAAATGAAGGAGTAAAATGGTTTCATCTCAATGATTTGGAGGTGATTTCACATTTTATTTTCTTATTATGTGATACCGATAGAAAAATTGTGGCTAAACCAAATTACGTATCATATCATGTAGATTACTAACAATTTTTTTCAATTTTTCTCTGTAAATGCCGACGAAAAGTTGCTTCCTCTGGATGCTTCTTTCAAGCTTTTTTCGAGAGAGCAGCCTTAAAGAGTCAAGTCCTGACGTAGGTAAATTCTTTTGTTGGTAGCATACCAGTATGCCGCGCGGGACGATTCAACTTATACTCTAAATATTCCTTAACTACGTAACTGAACTTCACTACACAAACTTGACAAATCTAGTATTAGAAGCCAAACTAGTTTCGGCATAATCTATGATACACGTGCCACAGTAGCGCGTGCCAGTCCTACTAAATAATTAATATTAATACCCTATTTTGTATGCCTAACAACCGACGAATGAGGTCATTAAAATAGCTTTCATAAGCTGCGATACCCAAATGGACCCTGGTCATTCAGCTCACCATGTACTTCATGAAGGTATAAGCGGCAAAGAATCCTAGCAAGTTGTCCATCATCATCATCATGTCAACCTTTAGACGCCCACTGCTGGGCATAGGTCTCCCCCAAGGGGGGTTCAGCCGTAATCGCCATGCTTGGCCGATGCATGTTGGCGATCGCAGTAGGTGTTATGGTACTCAGAAGGACGCTGCTGCCCATCCTCTGGTCAATATCCCTCTGTCGCCTTCTACGACACCCACGGGTAGAAATGGGGCAAGTTGTCCAACTGCCTGCATTTAAGTGCTCTTACACGGGAATCCAGAATTACGCAATTTTTGCTTGCAATTTTTATGAAATAGCTGCTTTGTATTATCAAGACGTCATAGTTGCCCAAAATTTTAAGAATTGCGTATTATATTCGCACCATTAGACCACAGCTCACCACTTTGCCATCTACATTAATAATAATAATAATAATAATTTATTAATTTCAATCAACTTTGGATCATAATACATTTAAATTGAACATTCTACATAACATAATTAAAATACACAAAATTAAAATAATAAATTAACCATGCAGCAGTGGTTCACTTACTGACAGTCAAAACGTTCTGCAAATGAGCTCAGGATACCGTTGGGGCTGGCCCGCACCCTACGCACCAAGGATGTGCACCGCTTGCGCATGATTGTGTGGAAACAATCCACACGCGCCTCGGCAAACATCCCGACGCGCTACAGAAGCGAGACAGCCCCAAGAGCCCCCTGAACGCATTGTTGTATTGGACACGTAGAGCGCTGTACTGTTTCTGCGTGTAATCCACCCATAGACTACCAGTATAGAAGGACGTACAAAATGCCCTAAATAAAGCTATTTTGACGCCGTAAGATTCCTTACTATCATTGAATCAGAAATCTTGACCCAAATGAAGGAAATTCCAAAAATAGCTTTAGAATACAAATATTACACCACATTGAACGAGTAATTCCGGTCATTACTGGCAAATGATATCATCTCTCATATTTGAGCGTAGGTCTGTACGAGTTTCATTAACCAACTAAAATTAATTAGGTCAGTTACATATCGTCATAGTAAAGTTAACTGATAAGTTTGTCATGCAATAAAAGACTTATCTATCTTCTACTTTGACGGGTACTGCTAATCTTCAATATTCTGCTGGACATCTCTCAAGGTACGCCAAACACCCGCTTATAAACCTTTCACATCCAGTCTTGTCGAGATGTATTGCTTTACTATCAAATCTACATTGTGGTTACAAGTTATGATGTTGTATTAGCATGATAGACAAGCTTTATAACTTTTGTAACACAGGTAGGTACAAAGTCTTACGTTAGGTAAGCTCTCCTAACTTACCCAGGGCAAATAAATTAAAATATATCAGTACAATGTGCCAAATTCCGCAAATTAACAACTCCGGCAGGATACGTCACTAACGTTTAAACTTTGCAGTAAGTACTGCAGATTGGCATTCCTATGTCAGTTCAAAACAAAGTATGGACACAGTCTCGTCAGTCCCGTACTAACTTGTTTCACATGTCATGTCGGAACATGTCCACATTAGCGGATGGGACCGTTTAAGTTTAAATATAGCGGGGCAGGTGCCAAGCCTGTTCTATATTTCTGCGAGTGTTCTACGGAGGATGCTTGTTAAAAAAAAACAAGTTCAATGCCACTTCATGCCATGCACCTGTGAGTAGCATTGTACGCTAAAAGCCGAAACTTAAGAGAAGCCGAAAAAAAATGGGCAGGCAGATGGCAACACCTTAGAGATAGCTGAACTAGATAAAGAACGGAACAAGGACCAACAGCTTGTATATAACAGTTTGATAAGGGCCAAAAACAGGCGACTGTAATAGTTTTATATCAGATCAACTACTTGAGATTGTTTAATAGAATAAAATAAACCCTTGGTAGGTACCGCTTACCCAGTAATTGAAGATGTTCATAGGAAAAAAAATCGAAAACAATATACATAAGTAATTATTACAGATATAATCATTAACATGGATGACAAATATATACTTAGTCTAAGTGTATCCTATCTTCATGTCAATCTGATTTACAAACATACTTTGTCTATAGGTAATAATATAATTATAAAAATAAATCGACCATATTGTCTGGTCACATTGAGTGCGACAATATAAACAAGAATATAATGTACCCGGGGTGAGGCATGTTTCTTTAGAAACTAGGGCTAATTTACACGAACTGACAATACATTAACATACCATCAGGCCTGTTTTCTCCGAAGTAGTAGGTAGTGGTGAAAAGTATACCCATATTACGCCGGTTATGTTTACCAAACCCGAGCCTATTACCCAGTTAGGGTACAAATAAAGACTCTGAGCTACTACTGAGAAATTTCTGGCAAAATAAACCTAATGACACTTTACCCAACCTCGAAATCAAATCAAAGACTCCACGTTAAGCAGTCGCGCGTGCAGCCAACAGTGACTAGACAACTGAGGTAAACAATATACAAAACATAACAAATTAAAAAATAAAGATTGCAATTGCTCTTCACCAGCAAAATAAATCCGCGTATCCTTCAAGTTTCTGCGGAATTAGAATTTAAAATCACCAAGTCTACTGTTATCTTATCTAAGAGTTGAACATCCTATTCATATCAGCTATTCTGTAAAGGTCAAACCAGTAAATTAACATGCAAATTGACAACAAATCAAACACACGTGGTTGCAAACCGGAACATCACAATCTTAAAAATTGGCCTGACTTCAAAGTTTGACCTCAAATACTAATGTATTTGCAGCTACTTTTCTTCATGTTGTAGTTTAATGTGCCAGTGCTGCTAATATTCTCCTCCCGACCCAATTTCAATGAAGACTACCCAAGTACGTTGGAGATCGTAGGTGTACAAGTGTGTGCGCATTGCGGATCCATCATACCACTGGCCATACTCTGGTGGGTCTAAAACTATACCAAAACTATACCACTCACCTATCCTAACCCAATTGATTCGCCAACAATAGAGGATATCTGGCGCTCGGCGGCCGCTGCCGCGGCACCGCTCGCGTTTACGCTTTAATGGTTTGCAGTTCTAACCTAACCTACCAGACACTGTCTCATCACAAATTAGTCCAGCGTCAGACACAAGTGGTCTGGCTTTTACGCTAAACTGGGCCTGTTTGGCGCAGCCGTGGGGCACACAAATAATGTTTTTTATTTGTCGCTGCTACTGAACAAACTTTTCTAGGTTGGATTACTCCTGCTAAGACTGCACAAATATATACTGACACTTGCAAAAGACGAAAACAGAAAAACTTTCCCATGTTAGCATATTTGTACAGCTACAGGCAATTAGTACATTCCCATTCGTTTCACTGACCAACGTACAAACAAAACAAACCCATAAAATATTTTTGTAACAATTGATTGCATATAGCTCGCTAGTGTACCGTTGCGAATAGCATTCCGTAACATTGGAGCGTGGTGTAATCTAACCATTTGCATGTGTTACATGCGTCCGAACGAACTGAACGTTCAGTGATGTATTGGTGAATTCAATTTACGTTTTTATTTCAGTTTGTGAAATATGTGTTGGGATATATGGGTCAGTGAATTTGTGGGACGTTCGTTTGGTGTCGGACGTAAAGAATAGAACCATCCCATATCTTCCAAGTGGGTGTCGTAAGAGACGAGAACGGGCAGCAGCGTTCTCTGTGCCTTTGTAACAACCATACTGCGATTGCCAACCCGCCTGCCAAGCGTGGCGATTATGGCAAAACCCCCCCTTTTAGGGAAGCCTATGTCCAGCAGTGGACGTCGTTGGGCTGAAATGATGATGATGAATTTGTGGGTAAAGTGAAATTGTCGTTGAACGAGTATGAGAGATTATGGGTCGTATTTATTAATTTGTCTAGGACGTCCTTTCAATGGCCTACGTTCCTAATTGGGATTACTGATACCTTTCTTTTAAACGTTGCCACGCTCTATGAATTTCTCCTATATCACCTGACGTTGCTTATTTATTTTCTGCTACAGCCCACATCCAACTACTATTATGAGTATAAACGGTTTATTGGATGAATGTATGTTTGTTATTCTTTCCCTGAAATTTGGCACACATAGGACATAGGTACCTACAGAGACGAACCTAGTTTTACTCCTTTTTAGGGTTCCGTAGCCAATGGCAAAAAACGGAACCCTTATGGATTCGTCATGTCTGTCTGTCCGTCCGTATGTCACAGCCATATATTTTTCCGAAACTATAGGAAGTATACTGTTGAAACTTGGTAAGTAGATGTATTTTGTGAACCGATTTTCACACAAAAATAGAAAAAAAAAACAATAAATTTTGGGGGTTTCCCATACTTAGAACTGAAACTAAAATCAAAAATTATAATTTTTCATCAAACTGATACGTGTGGGGTATCAATGGATAGTTTGCGCGAGAGTCACTTTCAAAGTGGTAAAATGTGCACCCCCCCCCCCCCGTAACTTCTAAAATAAGAGAATGATAAAACTAAAAAAAATAAATATGATGAACATTACCATGTAAACTTCCACCGAAAATTGGTTTGAACGAGATCTAGTCAATAGTTTTTTTTTTAATACGTCATAAATCGTAAACCGCAATTTATCTTTCCTTCCATCAACTAAAAAAAATTCAAATATAAAAATAAAATAACTCGCACTTTGCCGCTTTTTATAATATTCTAATAGGCTCACATTCGACCACAACTCACCTGACTTAAGGTAATGGTGCGGCTTTAGGTGGAGCACGCTTGCCTAGGATGAACCGGTTCACTCGTCTTGAAGATCATCATCATCATATCAGCCTATTGCCGTCCACTGCTGAACGTAAGCCTCCCCCAGAGATCGCCAACCAACCCGGTCTTGGGCAGCCAGCATCCATCCGCTGCTAGCCACCTTCTTCAAATCGTCGGTCCATCGTGCTGCAGGGCGTCCCACACTACGCTTGCCCAAACACGGTCTCCACTCTGCTCCATCTACCATCTGTCCGTCTGCAGACGTGGCCGGCCCACTTCCACTTCTTGAAGATACCCAGATTAAATTTATCGTGGAACTCTACGTACAATTTTTGGGTATTCGTGGGGTGATTAAGTACTAAATTCTAAAGGCAACGTAGACGAAGTCGCAGATAGAAGCTAGTTCAACAACAATACAGTACTACAATGTACAGAACATTCAGAATTAAATATTGTAGCATTTAAGAAGAATCACTATTCTATTCACAAAGGGCGACCTCTCATTACTTTGCTAACCTTTGCACTCGATAACCTGGAGCCGTGCCTCCAATGCAACAATGTTCTACTAATACCAGTATGCGTTGATGTTGTAGGTCAACTACTTGAATAAGCCAGACAGCAATAAAGTCGTGCAGTTCAAGAATGAGAGCTTTATAAAACGACCGTGAAAGATTTGACAAGATGTATTAGGTGTTTACATATGAAATTGCCGCTAGGTATCAAAAAATTAAAAATACCTTTTTTTAAAACAAATTATATATTTAGTCAATCGAAGTATGCACCATTGTTATCGATACACTTCCGCCATTTTATCGGGAGCTCATTGATCCCTTTGGTAAAAAAAATCCTAGGAGCGAGAATCGATGAACTGCTTGAAGGCTGTTTTAACTGCCTCATCAGAATTGAATTTTTATCCTTGTAAAAAGTTGTCCAAATTTCGGAATAAGTGGTAATCGGTTGGGGCAAGATCTGGAGAGTATGGTGGGTGACGCAGAGTTTCCAGTCGCAGCTCCTCTAACTTGGCGACGGTCTGATGTGCAGTATGTGGTCGAGCGTTATCCTGAAGGAGCAATGGGCTAGAGCAATTGACCAGTCTCGACTGTTTAATGGTGAGCTTTTCCATCATTGTTTGCAACTGTTGACAATACATGTCTGCAGTAATCGTCTGACCTGATCTCAAGAAGTTGTAGTGGATGACACCAGCACAGGACCACCAAACACTAACTAGAATCTTCTTTTTGGTCAGTTTTCGCTTGGGGCAAGGTTTTGCCGGTTCTCCAGGGTTAAGCCATTGTGATGATCACTTGCGATTATCGTACACGATCCACTTCTCATCACAAGTGACAATACGATTTAAAATTCCCTCATTATTGTGACGATGGAGCAAAGAAGCGCAGCAACCGATGCGTGTTTGTTGGTGTGCTTCAGTCAATTCGTACGGTACCCACTTTTCGAGCTTTTTTACTTTTCCAATTTGACGCAAATGGATAATGATTGTTTTGTCACTTACTCCAAAGGCTGCTGCTAATTCAGAAGTGTTTTGAGATGGACCCGCTTCCACTATCGCCTTTAATTCTTCATTATTTACTTGAGTATCCGGTCGTCCACGAGGCTCATTTTGTTAATCAAAATTTCCAGAACGGAAACGTTGAAACTAAAAACGCACCGTTCGTTCGTTAGCGGTGCTTGGCCCGTACACGTCGTTAATCCTTCGAGCCGTTTCTGCTGCACTGGTGCCACGGTGGAACTCATATTCGTAGATACCGCGAATTTTTAATTTCTCCATTGTTGTTGCTATAGCAATTTTCAAGCCCAAACAAATGACGTGAAAACAAATGAAACACGAATTTTAGAACAATATTCTTTGGTCTTTATTTTGAAATAATTTTGAATTTGGAATTCCTATTCAAACACAAAATATTTGATTTCAAAGTTGCCAGTATTAAGTATCGGCAATTTCATATGTAAGGACCTAATATTTCAAATATGAAAAGGGTCCATATATCGTTAACTGAATTCAGTAGGGACACAAGACAAAAATCAACAATTTGAGAAATCGTTCTTACTGCTGAGTGCGCTGCGAATATATTATCTTCTTCTTTTTTTATTACAGTTCGGTTCTGTGTCAGTATCGGATTTTTATGCAGTTTTCAGCAATGGATAGAGTGATTAAAGAGGAAGGAAAGTGTATAAATGGTTAAGGTTTTGTGTAAACTAGTTGAAATATAATAATGATAATGAAAATGTTTATTGAAGAACAGCATATGTACTAAAACAATGTTATGTTATGACTAAAAGGCTTATGCTATGCACAATACATTGAAACCCTGATCTCCAAACTAGGGAGGTCCCTGTATCTTAGAAATCAGAATAATAGCTATGACGATAATAACCGTGCGAACCTGGGTCGGGTCGCTAGTATTCTATAAAGTGCAGTTAATAATAGAGTACAATATTATATGCGCGTAAACTTGTTTAGGAATGTTTGTTTTCTGTGATTTCTCAAGTTGTTGAATTTTGTTTTGTGCCACTACTAAATTAGTCAAAGACATTTAAGTTCACGTTGCTCAAGAAAATGTATTGATCAGCTGTTTTTTTTTAGGATTAGTCCCATAGTACCCTCCCTCCTTTCTTCAGATTCCCCAAATTCACAGAGCCCCCATTCAGGTTTTCAGTTAATTAAATTTCAGCTTGTATAGTTACTACAAAAACTTATAACATATACAAGGTAGTTTAGATTATATAACATTTTTCTTACAGCGATTCGTTGAAAAAGATAAAAGTTTAGGCCACGCTCAGTTGATCAAGCGATGCGACAATTTGGACGGAAAAACACAACACATACATTGGACGATGGCTTTGCATCTTGTGCGTTTATCAGCCATAACAGTTCGAATCACCACTTCGTAAACAATTATAAGGTGTGTACGGTGTACGTAAATGGTTTTAACATAATTATATATTTTTGATGCAATAAGTAAGTAGGCTCGCGTATTTGCACTTTAACCGCGACCTACATTTGAGTGATCGACATATGGCGGCTTGCTAGATGATGCATTATTGTACATAATTTAATTAGTGTTCAATTAGACGTGGTTTGAATCGGACAACTTGCATTTTTATTTAGATTCTTACACGTTCAGCATTCGTAGACAATCATTGCATTTTATTGTCATTTTCTGCATATTACATTTTACATTTGCATTGACAGACATTAATGTTTGGTTGACACACCCAACAAGGTGCCTTCTTTTTGGTAAGTACAGACAGCGCCGTCAACTGCATACCCCCTATCCGAAGAAATTTTAATGCGTGGGGGGGGGGGGGGGTAAGCAGTTGATGATGCTGTCTGTACCTAATTCCTCATTGATTCCCATACGTTTGGAGAATAAAACAAAACACCACAGTACCCCGTCCTACCATGAATCGGAAGCCCGATGGACACTTGATGACCGTAAGTATAAGAAAAAGTTAGATGATCTTACATAAGATAAACTGATCATTTTAGATAGTCCATTCCATCCCGAAAATGTTAAAAAACTTCAGTTCTAAACGGAACTTCCTGCGTACGCTTTTCCTTACAAAAACATTCACTACCAAAATTACTCTCGTTTTATTTATCACACATCTCACGAAGAAACTTCTTAAAAACCAAATACTTTCTCTCCTCTCTTATTCTAACATTTCCTGCAACCATCTAAAGCAGTTTAACCTAATACATATGTAAAGCTGAACGCTTCGCAATAACAACACTCCATCAATACTCGCTAGATCTGAACCCACGATATTTAGCCAGAGGAGCGGAGAGCGTATGTTTAATGTAACGAGGTCGAGACTACACAAGTACTAGTATATGCTAGAGAACAGGATGGAACAGAAGGACTGTTGTTAAATAAAGGAATGTATTTTAGAAGATTTTTTTTTATTTCCAAAGGACTCTGCCTACTCAGATACACATTGCCTTGACAAAAATCATAGAACAAAAGTGTAATCAACTTTTAACAAAAAGGTTTACCACCATTCCAACTTTAGATAACAAAAATTGTTACATTGTTATATCTAACAAGGAGAACTTGAATTACTGGATGTGTGTTGATCTAACTTATGAACAGCAATATACTGAAGTCTTTTTTACTGCAAAGACTTTTATTTCAGGGTCTCCCTAGTTTGGGGTCAGATGGCCGTGTGTGAAAAATGTCCCCACATATTATTATTATTATTATTATTTAGTTATTGGTAGGGCATGCAATATCGGAAGGTTCTCAATTCCGGAACTGAGTTCCAATACTGGAGATGTGACTCCGGAATTCCGGAACTGATTCCGGAACTGGTAAGTTTTAAAGTTTGTTTCAAACCAAACAAGATTTATAATTATAGCAGTCTTGTAGTTATCAATTCGGATTTTTTATGTATGTTCGGGCATAACTCCGTCATATGTAGTTGGATTTGCATTTTTTTTTGTTCGAAAGGGGTTTATTCCGAAATAGTCCCATTTCAATTTTATCGAAATGGATTCAGCGCTTTAGGAAGAAATCAACAAAATCCGTTCCAAACGAGCGATATTTTAGTTTCTTGAATCTTTGGAGGACTTTCAATCTCTTTTTTAACTGTGTCGCCGTTTCTTAATGGCTTTTTAGTATCGCCGTAACATCCAAATTATTTCAGTTTGGATGATAAGGCAATACTAAAAGGGAAAAAAAAACTAAAAAAAAGACAACCGCCTTCAAAAACTAAAATAAGTGGTAATTCAAAACAACAAATAGAACTATGCCACCGTGACCCACTTCCAAAACTAAACTCATGTATGTTCTGTGCTAAACTTATTTATCACTTTTTAGTTTTTGAAGGCGGATGTCTTTTTTTTAGTTTTCATTTGTAACAAATTAAACATAGAACATCTTCCTCTCTTATTACTCTCATTAAACCGTAAAAACAACAAGGCTTATTTTTTTTATCACACATTAATACTCGTAATATCCATAATAAAACATAGGTACGATATTTGAATCGCACTATGTTTACGTGCATTACATACATACGAGTCATACGACATAGTCTCTATCGAGCTGCTTTTGTAAAGTTGGTACATTATTTGTTACATCATTATCAGAATCTAGTGCGGAGGGTTGTGCAGTCAAAGTCAAAGCATTTATTTCAATTAAACCATTTACGGGCACTTTTGAATTGTCAAGGAGTCGGTCAGTTAGTCAGAAAGTTGAAGCGTTGCTCGTTCCAAAACGTAGGTAGGTCTCATGGAGAAGAACGAGAAAGAAACTCCACGGACTCTCTTTTAAATCATGTTTTTACAATATATTGGTTACATTATCCTTGTTGCTTCTACATATATGTGAAAACAATGCATACAAAAACAAACAAACACCAAAAACAAAAAAAAAAGAAAGGCCATGGCAGTTAAGAGTTGACCAATCTCTACTGACAGCGCCCGTTCACGAACATGAGAGCGTTGTAGAGTCAGTTGTAGAGTCGATGGGCTCGCTGGTGAGTGCCGGTGATGGAGTGCGGGGAAAAGGATGCGCGTGTGCAGTCAGCTGCTTATGGAAAGTTCCACAGCCTAATTTAGTTGCGTGTAGAAATAATAATAACCAAATTCCGGAATTCCGATATTACTCCTCTCAATTCCGGAATTGAAATATCAGACCAATTGTTACGGAATTCCGGAATTACGAAATTCCGGAATTCCGGAATGCATGCCCTAGTTATTGGGGCAACCAACATACGTAAAGACAAAGGCAAGAGACAACGCCGAAATGTTTTAAGTGCATGCTTCATAGGTTTACGCTTCAAGCCGAAGCTTTAAAGGTTTAATGGTACACGAGTTGCACCCAGCATTGCTATTCTGTATCCTCGCTATATCTCCCTCAGTGAGGTTAGGTAAAATTAGCTTAAGATGAGCTGTTCCGACTTGCTAACTATGTAGATTCATATGATTTTATTTTTAATCCCTTGATTGATTGTTAATCCCTAGCATCAGTAGGCGCATGACAGCTGGTCTTAAGTTCACTCCACCTAAATTTACCAATGTAGATTTATTTATCAAGCTTGTAAGGCAGGGTCTGCAATGAAATTGTCCTTCTGGTTTTATCTACTTTGTTCTTCGGACTAAGGACTGCATTAATGTTCGCTGATGTATCGCGCCGAAATATAGTATCATTGTTGGTAAAATAATTGAGAGAATATATAACTTGGATGTAGTAAGAGGCGACTGAGGTTGGGCTGCAGCATTTACGTAAGTATGTCATTATCTTGTGATAAAATGCCAAGAAGTGCGGAATTATGGCAGTGGTTTACAGAATATTCTGATGGAGTAATGAAGCTGCTGTGTCCATTTACAGATTCTTGACAATGAAGCAAAAAATGCTGCAGTTATATTAAGGATGGTATTGAAAAGGTATTCAGAAACATACAAAACTGAGTTTAATGATCTAAAACTGTTACAATGCATAATATTTTAGAGTGAGTGGGCTCAGAGACTATGATCCATATGCTGGAGAGTCCCAAATCTCCGTCCTTCCCAAATGTACAACATCTCTATTCAATATCAAACGTGGTAACCTATTGGGCCCAAAAAGCATGAAATTGGTACAGATGTACACATCATCAATACAAAAAGAAGAAGACACAACGACGGTAACAACCTTAGAGGTCAAAAGCCTATGAAGGGCAATATGGAAACTCAAAGTCTGACAAATGATAACGATTGTAATGAGCTGTTTAATATACTTCGTCCGCGTATTTTTTCTTACAGATCCCTAATCTTAGCCTTAGCCTTAGTCATTTATAATATTTAGTGATTCTTTATCAGAAAAGGTAAATTTAGTATTATAGAATAAGACCTATTTAGATAAAACCTCTTAGCTTAATACATAATATCCTTCATATTCCAGTTTCAGAACGAGACACGATCTCCTCACGTCGCACAAATTGTGGAGCACTTCCTCATTTGAGTTCAATTGTATGAAATAGTTTATACCGTTCCATTCGTGCAGTCGTTTCGATAATGAGGATTATTTCCTCGTACTACTTCATTTTTAATTCGTATGCATATTGCTAAATGAGGACATCATTATTTGTATGAATTTAAAATACTACTAGTATAAACAATGAAATGTTAACATTATTGTTGAATCCATCGATATCGTTGAATCCTTGTACGTTCTGCTTGTAAGGCATGTAAAATTTATTATTAATAATAATAAAGTTTATTGTTAAACTAAGATAGATACATGGCGAAGTAAAAATAAGATAAAGATTGTCTTAGATCCAGTTAGTGGGATCCTAGTTCCGGGTCCCTGTCGTAGTGGGAGAATTACAATACATAGCACGTCTAAATATTTTTATTTCGTATGCAAACAATAAATAAAGACATAGATCCAGGCGCGTACGAGTAAGTCTGTGTGGTGTTATAATATGTCGTAACAAGCGATAAATTAACGATAAAGAGGATTTAATTTGATTATTGTAGTACAGAGGAAATGGTAAACGTCATGACGTCAGTTGTCAGTTGCAATGGCTGCACGTGGACAGAGTCGTATTGAAGAGTGGGGACCGTGCCAAGCTCACTTTTGGTGGAGACACCAACCAGGACACTCCTCTAGTACGAAACTGTCAGTTTATCTATTTGAATTGCATTTTACGATCACATTTAGTAAAGTAAGGTTAGTTCGTACTGCATTGGATGGATGGAGATGGAGAGGAAGGCCAAAGAAAAGATGTATGAATTGTGTGAAGAATGATATGTATGAAAAGGAAATCAGTGAAAGCATGACGTTGGACAGGACGGAATGGAAGAAGAAAACATGTTGCGCCGACCCCAAGTAACACGGGATAAGGGCAGGAAGAAGAAGAAGAAGTTAGTACTGCATTGAATATTATTATTCAACAATGAACCCGATACCACCGAACCCAAACGATGACGGTGCTACCGCTCAGCCGTCGCTTACGACGTCACATCTTTTAATCTAGCAAGGAAATTCTTGAAAACAATTAAAGTAAAGTATACCATAAAACAATCTATAGGTACTCAGTAATAATGTAGATTTCAATCAGTGGAATATGATTTGTAATCGAATTATTACTCCCAGAGATTACTTTACCTGTAAACTACAAACAAACTATTTTACCTGCCTATTAGTTTAGATACTACATTTTTCTAGAAGTTTTTGAATAATACTTCTGACTGACTCTGGTTTGTTTGTTCCCCTACCAACCTAGTTTCCCATCACTAGATTTTAGAAAACTCGTGTCAAGCGGAGCGGAGGGGTGAAGATCAATTTTCCCATACGTTCAAAGTCAAAGTTAAAACAGTTATTACAAATATTAAACCATTAACTTGCTTGCTTACTTTTGAAGCAAGTTGCCCATTTGAAAACGTAGATAGGTCTCTATGAAGAAGAATGAGCAATAAACTCCAGTGATACTCTTTACAATCAAGTTTTTACAAAATCCTGGTTGCATTGTTCATGTTGTTTCTATATGTATGTATTGTGTCTATAGAACTTTGCCACAACACCCGTCAACACCAATCGATCTCATCTGTTCGACGTCCGTATGTCACTGCATTCAGCAGAATATCAGCGTCAGGTATATTTGCCTGACACATGCTAAGCTGAACTCCCATTTGGTGTAACCTTGAGATGCACACTTCGTTTGTGTAATCCTTATTTGATTTGTATTTTTTGTGTTGTGATTTGTCTTTTGTGTGCACCGAATAAATGTTTTATCTATCTATGTGATACCAATAAAAGCATAGAGCAATACAAAGCCACTGAAAAATAAATCAATCTCAGCTGAAGCGCCCGTTCACGAACATGACGTTCACAACACAAAGACGCCGAAACAACCGATTTATTGCCATCCTCAAATAGCTACATAAAGACTAGTACTATTTTAATACGACTAATAAATAATACGTAGAAGTACACAAACGCCAACGCATCTAACAAAATCTAAACGACCGTGTCCACACGTGGCCGTTCCAAACGATATTTTTATCTTTTTTTTAATCGTCATTGTGACCGGTCAAGCGTGATGACTCAGTCAGCCAGTGTTGTTACGTCATCAAGTTGCGACACGCTGTGGGTATAGTTTCTAGTTCGTGTATCAAAATAAATAAAGACATACGTCATTCGTGGCTGGTTGGGGGGTGTCTTGGGGGGGGGGGGTTGATTTCAAGATTTCAATGAACCATTTACAGGCAATTTTGAATTGTTAAGGAGTCGGTCAGTTAGAAAGTTGAAGCTAGTGGCTCGTTCCAAAACGTAGGTAGGTCTCTATGGAGAAGAACGAACCCTTTCACTGGCAGATAGCTGATATTATAAGGAGTTACAAAGGATACTTTTATTTTAGAAAAAGAATTAGGGTTCTGTGAAAAAATATATAACTCGCGGACGAAATCGCGGGCCGTAGTTAGTTCTGAATACATTTTGAAATTCATACACGTAACAATAGCACAAAGTACGTAAGGCTGCGGCGCGCCCAAGCAGAGAGACCACTCAGAACAAACCGCCATTTTTGTCACGCAGCAGTCCTAGTGAGTTTGGCAAGTTTAGGTAATTATTTTTGAAGATGGCGGGAGCGGTCCTTCTGTAATCTCTATATTCTGTGACAATAGCCAGTAGTCTCGTACTGTATCTTTCTAAATGAAGTTATAATTACTTTCATTGTTTATTACTATTTACATACACACCTTTTAGCAAATTACCATGAAGATAAGTGAGTTACTGAACAATATTAAGTACCCGCACTGTAACGCGACTTCGGCCGCATGAATGTCGGTTATCGCGCATGCAGACGAAGTCGCGGATTACAAATTAGCCTAGATGTCCTTCCCCAGGATTAACGCTATATTCAGACTAAATTTCATCAAAATCAGTTCAGCTGTTTTGTCGTGAAAACGTAACAGACAGAGTTACTTTCGCATTTGTAATATACTAGCTTTTGCCCGTGACTTCATCCGCATAATTGTCGGTTATAGTGAATGCAGACAAAGTCGCTGATTAAAAAGTAGCCCATGTCCTTCCCCAGGGTTCAAGCGATGTTCATGTCAAATTTCATCAAAGTCGGTACAGCCGTTTCATCGTGAAAGCGTAACAGACAGTTACTTTCGCATTTATGATATTCTAAAATAATAAAATAACTAATATTAAGTAAATCAAGTATTAGCACAGATTAAATAATAGTTCCTCTGGTATTAGTAGGTATAGAAGTATGGATAAAGTATAAAGTATGGATAAGTAGGTATGGAAATATAGATGAACATAATTATGTATATTAAGGTCGGTTTGATGTGACTGTTAGGTACATTAAATATTCAATTTCTATATTCATGATGTCATAGCAACGACCTTTGTAATAATGTAACATCAACATTTTACGTAAACACGTGGGTGATTGTTGTGTAAATTGAATTAGGGATTCTAGACGAGGCATAAAATTGTGTATTGGAATTTGGACATCTATTGTTTTGATTGTCTTAATGAGATGCTTAATATTCCCTATTTTCTTGTATGGAGCCGAAACATGGACAATCAATCAAAAATGTCGTAAAAAGATTGACGCCCTTGAGATGGTGCTGATTCACGCGTCATGTTCGTGAACGGGCGCTCTCAGTAGAGATTAGTCAGCTCTTATCTGCCATGGACTTTATCTTGCTTCTTTTTTATGTTTTGTATTGTTAGATTACCTTCATAGTTTTCACATATAGAAGCAACAAGAATCATGTAACCAGTACTTTGTAAAAAACTTGATTTAAAAGAGTGTCCGTAGAATTTCTTGCTCGTTCTTCTCCATAGAGACCTACCTACGTTTTGGAACGAGCAACTAGCTTCAACTCTCTGACTAACTGACCGACTCCTTGACAATTCAAAAGGGCCTGCAAATGGTTTAATTGAAATAAATGTTTTGACTTTGACTTTGATGTGGTGTTGGAGACGTTTGCTGAGGATTAAATGGACTGCTCACCGCACTAACGTTTCCATCCTGAAGGAGCTATGCGTCAAACAAAGACTTTCCTCGACAGTGCAAGTGTGTATCCTGAAGATGTTTGGACATGTCATACGCAACGAAAGCTCTTTGGAGCGATTAGTAGTATGGAGAAATCTATTGTTTTTGTAACTTTAGATAAAAAATAGGACTACTAAATCTACCTGCCGCCGTGTGGTGCTGGTCGCGAATAGCACCACCCCATTTCTGCCCGTGGGTGTCGTAGAAGGCAACAGAGGGAAATTGACTAGAGAATGGGCAGCAGCGTCCTTCTAAGTACCAGCTGAACGCCCCCCCCCCGGCCCCCTTGAGGGAGTCTATGCCCAGCAGTGGGCGTCTAAAGGTTGCCATGATGATGATGAAATCTACCTAAAAATCCATTGAAAAGTTTCCTGTTGAATAAGTGTCTTTATGCTGATGAAGATCAAAAATGAAATTCCTATACTTATATATTATGTTGTATTTATGCATTGTTGTGTATTTAACGTGTTTTTTTGTTATGTAATTTAATTTTCTTTTTATACCATGTAATTTGATATACAATTTATTGTTCTTAAATTAATGACTTAAAGCCGGGTTTGTCTGATCTTTTTTTTGAATAAAAAATGAATAACACTCTTTTGTTAAAATGCAAAGTGGTGTAAAAAATTAATATCTAATATCTTTGTATATATCGATCTATCGATCACGAACTCACGACTTGACGCTTCCACTCCGTAGCTTCTATACTATAAGGTTGTATAGAATAAGAAATAGAAGGTATATTATAATTAGAATTACGGGGCGACATCGTCATTGTTGACTGAGTTCCCTTAAATAAAGATTAAAAAGAAAACCTCACGACCAACAGCATTGGGAAAAAGACGCAAGGACGAGAATCGTGTTACCCAGTAACTGGATCGTGGAGGTCCGATAGGCAGTCACTCCATGTTTAAAACACTGGTATTCAGCTGCATTCGGTTAGACTAGAACCCGACCCTAGAATAGATGGGAAAAGGCTAGGCAGATGATGAGATGATGGTCTAGAATCAAGTTCTTACTACAATTTTTCATTAAACGAAACGTGAGTATTGTTACACATTATAGATTGAAACCAACGAATTAACTCACTGTGTTGCCAGGTTCGTCCGACTAGTTTCGATGGCACACTGCCACCTTTCTCAAGGAGTTCCACAGGATGTCACACCACCCGTCGCGTTCTGCACTCCGAAATAAGCCGACGTCCAAACTTTAATAGAGACGGTGGTTGGTCCATATCTCCATCATGGAAACCACTACTTAATATGGTGAGACCTGATACAGAGGAGGAACTAAAAAGTGATGATGTGGTCAGCTCAGTGTGGATGTGTTTCAAGCAAGATACTCTTCCGCCACCTCTACCACCTTTACCCTCGCCCGCGCCACCCCCGCAGTTGTCTGCAGGAACGCGACGGGCGGTGTGTCTCCTTGAAAAAGGTGGCCGTATGCCATCGAAACTAGTCGGACGAACCCGACAACACAGTGAGTTAATCCGTTGTTCTCAATCTTACTACATTCTGTGTCTCTTCCACATTGAACCGCATCTATGTTTTTGAAGTTATACTTCTTTAGGCGCGTTATGAAAAAATGATGAGAGTGAAATTTTACGATGCGCGCGCACAGCGTCACACAAAATTCTCACGGGAGTAATTGTAAACAACGCCATCTCTGACGTACATGCTGAACTACTTACTGCCTTCGTTGCTATTTTGTGACTCGAAGAAGTATAACTTCTCACGCGCGTACATAAGTACACACTGAATTTTTTAATGACTACCTCAGAAAACTATTTAAAAATACCTTTGGTTTATTTGTACCTACCATCTTAGGTATAACAGGTCTAGATGACGATATCTTTGTATGACATTGTTCTACTGTAGACTATAGATATCTTACATTTTCCTTATCCGACCTTGTCTGTGACCATGATAAACTAATCAAGATCACATGTTATTTGCAAAAAATAGTTTTGAACGTTGTATATTCATTACCTAATGCTCAATTCACACTGCGGGCAACGGGAAGGGAAACGAATTTCTGAAACGTAGTAAAATGAGTTTTATGTGTATTAGTGTTAACGTTCAAATTAAATAGAAGCGAAAAAAACTCGCGCGTCTTTCGGCGAATAAATTCTCGACCAATCCCGTAGCTACTGCCGGCGCGGCTTCTCGTACGACCAGAAGTTTACTCTTGCTTCTCTTACTTTCGCCTGCAGAGTCAATTGAGCCTAAGTTTTCATTATCAGGTAGGTTTAAAATCTAGCCTCCTTTTAGTTGTATTAGAACTAGAAGTCTTTGCTATAATTGATGTGTACCTTTGTTCATTTATAAGGTACAAGCTTTTGCCCTCGACTTCGCCCGCGTGAATGTCTGTTATCGTTGATGCAAACGAAGTCTCGGATTAAAAAGATTTTCAAATAAAAAGCGTTGTACAAAAAAGACAACCGCCTTCAAAAAGTGAAAAATAACTTTAGCACAGAACGCACATTGACTTTAGTTTCGAAATTCAGTGGCTTTGTTCTGTTTGTTGTTTTGTATTGCCACCGACTTCCGAAACTAAAGTCAATGTGTGTTCTGTGCTAAAGTTATTTTTCACTTTTTGAAGGCGGTTGTCTTTTTTGTAAAAAGCTTTTTATTTTCCGCTTTTTAGTACCTCCTTCTCATCCAAATCTGTTAAGAAGAGATTGAAAGTTAACTACTACAAAGATTGATGAAACTAAAACGTCGTCTATGTAAACTTTTTGGGTATTTGTTGATTTTTCAAAAAGTGCTGAATCAATTTCCATAAAATTTATATGAGACCACCCCTGAAGCATACCCTATCCATAAAAAAAGAATTTTCAAAATCGGTTTACGTTTGCCGGAGAAATCGCGTAACAAATCGCGCACATACTTAAAGCAAATTTAAGACTTATACGGTTTTCTCATGGATGCCATTGTCAGAACTGGACCAAATAAAAATGGGACCACACGGGAAGCACTAGCTTTCAAATAAAGAAAGAATCATCAAAATCGGTTCACCCAGTCCCAAGAAATCAGGTAAAAAACATAAAAAAAAATAAAAAAAAAGATACAGACGAATTGATAACCTCCTCCTTTTTTGAAGTCGGTTGAAAAAAGAAAACTGCCTACAAGAACTAAATAGTGATAATAACTTTAGCAAAGAACACACATTACTTCACTTTCTGAAGTCGGTGGCGGTGGCTTTGTGTTTGTTGTTTTGTACTGCCACCGACTTCCGAAAGTCGGTGGCAGTGGCAGTGGCAAAGGCCTCTCATTAACGAGGTTGTGGGTTAGCAACCGGGCACGAGCAATTATCAACGTGACTTTTTCAAGTTCATATGTACTTTCTATGTTTATCTTGGACATCACTGCCACCGGTAAAGGAAAACCTCGTGAGGAAACTTAGACTTATAAATTAATATAAGTCTGAAATCACCAAAACGCCTTCAGCGCACGTGGTGATCAATGCTCGTGACTTCTCTGTATGAGAAGAGACCTTTGTCCTGCAATGGGATAAAAAAAACTTCGATTTCGCAAGTCGCCGGCTTTGTTTCTGTTTGTTGTTTTGTATATTGCCACCGGCTTCCGAATTTAAAGTTATATTTACTTATCAGTTTTTGAAGGCAGTTGTCTTTTTTGTAAAAATGTCACTGAACCGCATATATAGCATATAATTTATACAAATAAAATGGTAATTTAACATATTTTTTAAATACTTTTTTTGTCATTCCAGGATGAATGAACCGGAACTTCAACAAAATGGCATCAGGTGTCAACATGTTTGAGGAAATTTATAGAGTAGAGACGTTCTTAATTTAAATAATAATAAATTAAACACACCTGTGCAGTGTGCGTGATAAACCTATGTTTGACATAAATCTAGATTTTGTAGTTTCTTGTAAAAGAAATTGATTAATTATGCAGACTGATGGCAGACTGGATTTGGAAATACCCACCTGGCGATAGGAATTACAAAGTAGAAGCTGTTATTTGTTACTAGGTATTTAAAATTTAATTGAGGTCGTTCGCCACAAAGTAATAATTATTGAAAACAAAACTTAAATAATAATACATCCATACTATCTCTATCTATACAAATATTATAAATGCGAAAGTAACTATGTCAGTTACGCTTTACAATAGTTTGAAAATAGCTTTAACTTGGGGAAGCAAGAACACAGCTAATTTTTATTTATTTATTTATTTATTAGGTTCACCAACTGAACAATTGTTTACACCATCTTGTGCTTTTTATCTCTTTTTTTTTAACTTTTAACTGTGTAACAATTACTTAAAGGTAAACACCACATGAACTAAATAAAATTATGGTAATTGTAAACCTAGGTACGTGGACAGTTTACCTATAAGCCAACCCAATTTTTAACCCGCGACTTCGTCTGTACCCGCGAAAACCGACAATTACGCGTACGAATTCGCGGGCAAAAGCTAGTAAGTACTTAGTTTAGTTCTAGTACTTAGTAGTCTAGTACTTAGTACTTAGTAGCTAGTAAGTACTAAGTTAAATAACATTACAATCATACTTAAGCAATGATAATATAAAAAAAAATCAGTTTAAAAACTAAAACCCGACTACAGCAAAAAGTGATCTAAAAAGTACGAAACAAGAAAATATTTCACACAGAAATCAAGACATAGGTACAAAATGGTCAAGGTAAGCCGTGGCATGCCTGTATCCCATATGAGAGCGATAAACATGAATTATAATGGCATGCAATCACGGCTTACCTTGAGTATTATATATTTAAAAGGTACTAATGAACCCCTTTCTAATGATACTAAACCGGTATGCGTATCTTAATTTATTTGGTAATCTTTCCTTTTTTTAAATAATTTATGACAAGTCACAACTAAATATTATATATTTGAATGGTACTAGTGAACCCCTTTCCAATGATACCAAACACGGTATGCTTGTCTTCATTTTTTTATTTAATCTTGGTTTTTTTGTCCGCCAGAGGGCGCCACATTGAATTCGGTGACACGTCATATAGCCTATAACCAGCGGACGATCAAGACGCTTCTAACGATACCTCATTTGTTCAGTTCTGATAAGTAGTTTAGGAGCTATGAGCGAACAGATGAACATACATACATACATACATACATAGCCTGTCAAACTCATAACCCTCCTTTGGCTTTGCCGTAGTCGGGTAAAAAAAGAACGATTCCGAATTTTATCAGTTACTGGAACAGGTACAGAGACAATAACAGGTTAATCACGAACTGAAATAATCAGGAATAGCTTTGAAAACAATCATCATCTTTCTGCCCTTATCCCATGTTACTTGGGGTTGGCGCAATACATTTTATTCTTCCATCTCGTCTTTCATCAATTCAACTCAACAAACTCAACACATTATCTAAAAAAGGTCAACATCTATAAAAGAGTAAGGCTAAGAACTCACGATGCGGTTTTCGCCCGCGCCCGCAGCGGGAGCCAAATACACCGCGCACACCGCGGGCGTAAACCGCGTCGTGAAATGTGCTTTTGTTTTCAACCGACTTCAAAAAAGGAGGAGGTTATCAATTCGTCTGTATTTTTTTACTTGATTTCTCGGGACTGGATGAACCGATTTTGATGATTCTTTTTTTATTTGGAAGCCAGTGCTTCCCGTGTGGTCCCATTTTTATTTGGTCCAGTTCTGACAATGGCATCCATGAGGAAACCGTATAAGTCTTAAATTTGCATTAAGTATGTGCGCGATTTGTTACGCGATTTCTCAGGCAAACGTAAACCGATTTTGAAAATTCTTTTTTTTTATAGATACGGTACGCTTCAGGGGTGGTCCCATATAAATTTTATCGAAATCGATTCAGCACTTTTTGAAAAATCAACAAATACCCAAAAATTTTACATAGACGACGTTTTAGTTTAATCAATCTTTGTAGTAGTTAACTTTCAATCTCTTCTTAATAGATTTGAATGAGAAGGAGGTACTAAAAAGCGGAAAATAAAAAGCTTTTTACAAAAAAGACAACCGCCTTCAAAAAGTGAAAAATAACTTTAGCACAGAACACACATTGACTTTAGTTTCGGAAGTCGGTGGCAATACAAAACAACAAACAGAACAAAGCCACTGAATTTCGAAACTAAAGTCAATGTGTGTTCTGTGCTAAAGTTATTTTTCACTTTTTGAAGGCGGTTGTCTTTTTTGTAAAAAACTTTTTTTACATATATTCTACAGAAGCTACGAGCCCGCAACCGCAGCCGGACGCGGGTGAAAACCGCATCGTGAGTTCTTAGCCTAAGTATGGAGTCTCTTGCCCATTCTTCTCCATACGTAACCAATGAGCAACTAGATTAAATTTTTCTTATATGATGTTCAAAAGTGCCTTTTAATGGTCTAACTGAAATAAACGATTTGACTATGATTTCCTACCTACATTACATTAGCTAGGTACTAAAGAACAACCTTCGCACCCGGAGCACAAAATGGCGAATAAAATGTAACGTTATATTAACAAGTAAATCAAAGCGAAACACATGATAAGTTGAGGTCATCGTTCGTGCTCGCTGGACACCGGACGGGTGATATCTGTACGGCGATAACCTACCGACCGTCTGTACTGGCATTTATCTCGACAGAGCTTTTGTTCGACTTGGAGCGACTATGTAACTATGTATTTTTACTGGACTAAAGGACAATGCCAGAAACTCTATAGAACTTTGCCCCACTCAATCAAAGTCATGTGCAATATGTAGCATCTTACCGTTTATTTATTGCTGATAACTAAACATTAGTCTTAGTGACTGTAGAACTTGCGGAACAATAATGACATTGATTATAGGTTAAATTGTATTTTAGGTAAAATGAGTTTGTATTTTGTGGGTAGGTATATCGTAATACGCAAGTTCTAAAGAAAAACAATTTAGTATAGAAAGGTTCTATATTCATTACAATTATTTTCATTAATTTACTTTTCTGTACATGGGTTACTTTTTCTGTACATACCCATGTACAGAAAATCCGCTGTGAGTTTCTTGATTAGCATTTGCTAGCGTCACCCTTCCGAGCGTGTCAGCGAGTTGAACTAAATTGACAGGGAGATTTTGACAGATAAAGTATGAGATGACGTAAGAAATGGCACTCTGTAAGGTAATTTCCCCGTCACTTCGACGCTCACTTCGCAGTTGAACCCAATTCAAAGTGTCAAACCTACTGATCTTAGTATCGAGGTTAATGAGATCCATCTCTGTGTATCATAAAGTGACCGTAAAAATGTGTTAAATAAGGATGGCGCTACAATCGTGACAGGGTAAAAATTTTCTAACTGCCGTCAACAACTGCTACATTCATATCATACCCTATGCTAGCGTCGGTACATTAGGTTTTGGCGTGAACCGTGGCCCTTATGTCACAAACGTCCGACTGAAACTACATGGTAACTAAAGCTATTAAATCAATGACCTATATTAATGAATCAACATTGCTTTTTATTTCCTTTGCTAATTATGTTCCTTGACTCATCCTAATTCATATTAGTTGAATTTTTTATACTTCATCGTTTGGAGCAGAGGGTACGTATTTGCTTTTTTGACGTGACGGTCAAAAACTTAAAGCTTTTGAGTTCCCTCCCTTCCTTCCTCCTTCCTTCCCTCGGAATCTGCTCCGAGAGGATTAAAAAATAAAAAGGTTTCTATACTTTTTTTTTATATCCAACATAAAGTTTTTTGATGCCCTTTGTGCTCCCCTGCCTTTTTCTTGGAATTGTACATAATATTATTATTTGGATTTTTAAGATTTGTATACAACTAAAATTGTAATTTAATATTAATAAAGTATGCCCATCGTGAAGAAAACAATCGTGAGATTACATGGTCCGAAGATTAACTCATAAACTTCAAATTTCATCACAAATAAATCGGTTTTTTTAATCTAAACACTTTAATAACAAACCACGCTAACAGTCGAAGTCAAGCCATCGCCAATACACAACCAAATTAATAGATCTAGTAATGGTTGGTAAGACAAAAGTGTAAGAGGTCAATATAAACTGGTTGTTTAAGTAATCATTTCGCTTGCCCACTTGGCAGATAACTAACATTTTGTGGTCATTAAATGCGATGTGACCCTGCACATCGCATACTGAAAGGTGGACTGATAACGTTAAGTTTTAGCTAATTAAGATGTTATACAGCGTATGGATATATTTTTACAATATCATGTTATCATTTTTATCACTTTTTGGTTACAAGAAACACAGCCCACTCCGTCGTTTGATCCGGGAATCCTATCCATGTTGTTCAATCTCACGTAGGAAATTCAAATCAATTGCATCCGAGCACAACACGGCTATGGCGTGAGAAAACCGCACGTTTGATAATAAATTCAGATTCGCATTGAGAGCGGAGAATACATAGCTTACTGGGCTGAAACCGCAATCTGTTCTCGGGAACAGAATCGCAGAACAAACCTAGTTTATTGCAGGACGTTAAAGCCGTACGATCGCTCTTTCAAGGTTAAGCTACCATAAGTGACCATTCATTTCATATACCAACAACTCTTGCAACTCTTTGCAATAACATAATAATATGATAACATAAAAAAGTCGTAAATTTTTTGTCTCAAGTCATTATATACCTTCTGGTGCCAATAGGGTATTACACCCATTTTTGAAAAGTATCTCAATGAAATTCTGTAGCGCTAATATGCCACCAAAAAAAACACAACATTTTTATTCAGTCGATAAGTGCCATAAAAATGCATCTAAATTTTAAGATTTCAAATTTCGCGCGTAGATAGAACGAAAACGCCTCTTACTAGACGCCATATTGCTCAGCGTAAATGACGTCAGTTCGTTTAGTATCAAATGAGCTCATATTAAATATGATAATTGTATATCATTTAAAAATAATTAAAAGTATATTTTGTAATAGGTGTAATAATGAAAAAAATACGTTGGTTACGAAAATAATAAAAGTACAAAGCCGATAATACGCCAATCGGTTGACTGACAGTTGACAATTTTTTGTTTACACAGCCGTACGGCGTAATAACATGGCTGCTACTATTTCACGGTGTTTTAAAACAGATTAAAAATACTGAAAACTTTGAATTGAATTTAAAAAATTGTTTTGTTATTTTATGAACTAAAACTTACATTTTCCAACTGCTTTATGCCTAAACTCTCTAACTTTATGTCTCAATAACATATTTATAGATTTTTTCTCGTATAAAGTAAAATACCCTATTCTCTTGTTCAAAAACTAAACTAAAATTAGGTATTTGGCATCTCTTACTATCAGGCAGCTGAAGAAAAGGACGGCGACAGACAAGGACTAAATTAAAGATGTCAAATTAGTTTTTCCCTTAAATTTCGCAATGTTTTTAATCAATACGTTCTGAAATGACAACTATAATTTATTGTATGAACATTTTAGATCAACTTAAATTGTCAGCTCTTATGTTTTATTGGAGAGAAAGAGATATAAATAGCTTAAAATTAATTTAGTTCGTGCACAACAGAATTGGCACCTCTGTCTCTTATTCTTTAGAATTATACATATATTTGTCTACTTGTTTACCTGTGAAAACTTGTAATTGGCCTTAGTAATGTTATTTACTATTTAACTGTTGTACATGTTAGCTGTAAGTTTTCAAAAAATTACTAAAATAAAAAATATACCGTGACCTCTCTGTGTCTCGGAAAGCACGGAAAGGATCTGGCTGT
This sequence comes from Charanyca ferruginea, assembly GCA_947361185.1. Lineage (NCBI taxonomy): Eukaryota > Metazoa > Arthropoda > Insecta > Lepidoptera > Noctuidae > Charanyca > Charanyca ferruginea. Next base: position 59,693,295 of record OX376055.1, read on the forward strand.
TAGAAGCCAGAAAATCTGACAACCAGTTTTACCAAGAGGTTTAACTGTGATGTGGAGGTCAGACAGGAATTCGCTCCATGTAAAACACTGGCATTCAGCTGCACCTGGTAAGAATGGAAGCCGTTCTTAGCATAGTTAGGAAAAGGCTAGGTAGACAGGACTACGTTATGGCAATTGAGATGCTGAAAAGAAAAAATAATCTACAACTTTACTGTACCACTGTGTAGATGTATGTAGATCCGCATAATAAATTATTATTATAGTTAACTGACAAGACTTGTTTG